>OZ007568.1:73147252-73747252 GCA_963931925.1 Onchidella celtica
TCAAAAATCCATCAAGCAGTAAAACGAAACACATGAAAACATTCTTTCTATTCCACTTCGTGACGGGGTTTTGACGTTACCTTTACCATTTCCGTTTCCCTACAAATGAAAACCCAGCTCTACATGGACACAGACATGCACAAAGGCACCAGGAGGAACTCTGCAATGAGGGCAACGGGACTTAAGGAATAAAGCTATGTTTTCATACGTACGGAAATGGAAAAGGCAAAAAAAAACAAAAAACGTCGAAACTCCTCAAGTAGTAAAATAGAAAGAATATTTTCGTGTGTACGGAAACACCATTTCCCGTATACATGGGAACACTCTTTCTTTTCACTACTTGGTGCATTTTGCGGTTTCCTTGTCGTTCCCGTTTCCGTGCACATGAAAACACAGCCTAATACTTTATGGTTTGACATGCAGGAAACAATGAGGGGGAGACAGGACACAGCTCAAGTCTTCCGAAACACGCATGGTTGTGAAAAACTGATTGAAGTAGATCTAATTCATTTGATACTAGAAGGGGAAGGAAAATGTCAGTAGGATTATTATAGAATACTATTAGTAACGTAACTACTAAAAACCGTAATAGTTGTTTATAACCTGAAGACGCTCTTTGATGAACGGAAGCTTGTTCTTTGCTCTTTCATTTCTAAGTCTTTTTATAATTTATTGTATACCTTCTGTTGGTTTTTTTTTTCTTTATTGTTGCTGTTGTTTTCTAATGTGGAATTGTGCAACATGCAGGCTTATTTATTTATTTATTTATTTATTTATTTACGGCTACATTTTAACTTTGTTCCAAGAATGTTGTTGCAAGTACGTATACTGTGTACCCCAAGTTTTTTGCTCTAGGCGTATGTATTTTAAACGCCTTTTGTGACTCCAGAGGGAGAGAGCTCTTCCTGAAATACTCCTAGCAACAGCCTTAATCAATAAAATTATTCTTTCAGATTTTCTTTTTGTTTTCCTCCTGTTTTTTTTTTTTTGGGGGGGGGGGAGGGGAGAGAGGTTTGGAAGAGTAAGGGTTACGGATTCTATAAGATTTAGGGTTGGGGATAAAGACGGGATTAGGGATAGATATGTAAACGAACGCTCCCCTAGTACAAAACGCTTGGATACCTACGTACAAATAACAACAGCTTTGTTCCAAATCTTGCAGCGACCATACAATGTTTCTGTAGTTTTCTTAAAGGATTGCTATTTATGTGTGCGTTCCTTCCAACTCGAAAGCGCATTATGCAATTGTCAAGACCGATTGTACATTTATTGGTAAAGAAAGACGAAATCTGTTTGTCAGGCTTAATCATTGGGCAGTTGTGAAGTAAAATTAGCTTCACTTTCTTTGTCCGTTAGTTGGAAAATGGAAGTGTCCGATCAGATTCTAGCGGGACTTTCCTGACTTGCTCTGGTCTTGCTAAGACCAATTCGAAATTTCAAGGCAGTTAAAGCAAAGACACCAGATAGAATAAGATGAGACAGCTAGCGCATGTAGCTGCCAGTGCGCGGAAGTCATGCATAATGCTGTAGTTTACAAAGCCAAATAGGGAAAATATAGAATTTTGTTCACTGTTCAGCTATCGTTGTAGATCTTGATTGACTCACCTATTTTGTAATTTTAACTTCAATCACTGTGGGGAAACGCTAATTTTTCCATTTTTTAAAATCGCACTAAAAATGTAACGGGAAAAGGCCAGTATTAAAAATGTAACGGGAAAAGGCCCGTATTAAAAATGTAACGGGAAAAGGCCCGCATTGTAAAGTATGAGATGGGATGGAAGAAGGGGTAGAAGAGAAGGAATAAAAACGGAATAATGGCTTGAATGCAGAAGAAACTGCAAGGTTAGGCACAAGGCGATGAAAGGGAAAAGATGAGCCTTTCTTTGCCTTGGTGGGAAAGCCGATCACTATGAACGTTAAAGGGCGTTACATGAAATGCAAGTAATTTTAGAAAAGAAGACGATAAAGCACTTGTGATGATAAATGATAAGGAATAGAATGGACATAGGATGGATAATGGTGAACCCCAGATACAGGATACGAGCCGTTCCTTCTCCCACTATAATTATGCCCACACGTTGCGGGCTTATAAATACCGTGATTACTACTCTTTTCAGTTCAATTGTGAAGGGGTGTGGTGCGAATTGTTGTATTGTTAACATCGATGATACGCGCCCGAGTCGACCGATGAAATATTACGAATTGATTAGTCATGGTATCCTATGTCTCGGGCTGAACTATTTAAGCGTGACAAAAATAGTACTAACGATTTGTCAAATTAAAGACGGAGGAAGTAACTAACACACACAGAGGGAGAGAGGAGGGAGGGAGAGAGAGAGAGTGTGTGAAAGAGAGGAAGAAAGAGAGAGGGGAGGAGAGAGAACGAGAGAGAGAGGGAGGGGGGGGGGAGAGAATTTATAACAGGTGTAGGATGAAGAAGAACAGAAAAATGGAGGCTTGATTGACAGAACGGAAGACTGATGATGTTAAAGAATAGTTAAGTAGTAGGCGAAGGAGATCGTTGAAGTTAAAACAAAATATCTGATAATATAGCGGAAAAAGAAAAATGCAATAAACATTCATCTGCAGACTACATTGCATCACTTGGAAGGAAAACAGGAATAATTTCGGCTTTACTGGTCTCCCACTATTGCTGTCAAGCCTCTGTGTTTCCCCAAGCAGTAGCACCAATTGGCCCTTCTGTATCGAACCCTGGTGCCCTTGGCTTGAACGCTGGCCGGCTGATACTATCAGTTGATTCCCCCCTCCGTACAGCAAATTGAAATACGCCATCTGTGAATCTTAGAAGGGATTTGGCCAGACATGTTTTGATCTGAGGGGTGTAAGATGCCGGCTGCTGAGTAGCCAGGGTCCCGGCGAAATTGGAGCATTTTCTGGCAAATCAGACAAGGGGGATAACTTGCAATGCTGGCAAGTCCGGCTTTCAGTAGCGGTAAGCATGCACAGATGAATTGGTTATGCCGTCTTTCATTGCACGCTCTGAAAGTTTTCTGCACGCACATTTCTGGAGGCGTTCGCATGTACCTAACTGTAGAAACGTAGACCTTTGTTTGCCTGTAAGCCTTTACATCGATACACTGAAGTCCAGACTTTTTTTTGTCTATTTAGTATTGTCAAAGTCTTATTCATACATGTACATTCTAAATATGTTCTTATTGGTGATAAACCTATGTGAGTACGTCAATTCTGTTACACACATGCCATATGAGCAAAGACCATAAATAGCACAGCATTATAGTGAATATTACTTTTAGGTAAATGACAATCATACTACAATAGTGCTAGACGGTGAGCATGTTAGCATAATTATGTACAGTGTAAAGAGGGGGGAAAGAGAAATAGAGGCTGAGACGGAATTTCCGATCAACTTTTCCATTTTAATTGATGAATTTTGTCTTTTTGTTTCTTTTTTTTGTTTTATTTGTTTTTGTTTTTGTTTTATTCTGTTTTGTTTTCTTTCTTCCCTAGGATCAAAAAAAAAAAAAAAAACTACTCGTAAAAAATAATGCTAACGACAGAATTTTATCCAATATGCGTCTGTGTCCACGTAAGATGTCGTCATAAATTAAGATAGAACTCAACGTCCCATAGTTATTGGTGACGTGGTCACATACAGTAATCATAGTGATATAAATGGGCAGCCGTTTTTTTTGGTATAGACAGTTCTGAGTTGAACTGCCTTTCACGCCGGAAATAACACTGTATTGGCAGTATATTCATTTATCAGAGCATACAAAATGCAAGTCTCGTTTTCAAAGCAAATATCTCTCTTTGTGGATGGGACATTTTATACATTTATTTTTATTTCTTTTTGCGAATCTTTAAGCCACTTGTCTGTTTTGCAATCTATTGTGGTAATGTAGATATCAAAATTGGCAGTCTTTTGCTTGACAATATTCAGTAAACAAACCAGTCTTCCATTAATAATTCTACCCCTCACATTCAATTCAGCAAAAACATAAACATACTAAAACACGTGACAGGGATCACAAATAGATGACGTTGCACTCCATCAAGTAAAAAAGTGTTATTTAGAATGTTTCCTGGTTTTTCATTCAATATTTTGTACTACTCTTAAGTTTTGAGGCATCAAATTCCAGGTCTTCGGCCATACCTAGACATCTAAAACGGATGCTCGTCAAGTGTTCTAGGGGACTTAGTTGGAACTTTTTTTTTTTTTTTTCATATCAGCTGACGATCGTTTCTTATATCTTCTCCATTTCTACCAACTCTGAAAAGTGGCATTCTCCTTTTTTTTAAAAATTTTTAAATAGGCCACAGCTATGGCTAAATACACGCGAAGTTTCGTTCTGTATTAGAATATTTTTTAGAATATTGTTAGAAGTATTTATGTCTCCCAAGTTTGTTTTTGCGCTACGGGTACATATCTCAAAGTCTTTAATTGTGACTCCAGAGCTAGAGAGCTCCTCCCGAAATACTCCTGACAACAGCCTTAATTAATTATTCTTTCAGATTTTCTTTTTGTTTTCCTCCTGTTTTCTTTTAGTTGAAAGGGTAGGGGGCAGGGTTAGGGATTCGATGAGATTTAGGATTGAAGGTAAGGACGGGGTTAGGTATAGATACGTTATACGTTCGCGCCCCTTGTGCAACACGTTTGGGAGTGCGTATCGCGGGTATATAGCAAAATTGTTGTATCTCCAAGTTTATGAATAATGTGTCGGAAACACCACAATATTGCTCTCAATGATCTCATTTTTAAGGGAAATACAACAATACTGCTTCTCTGTAACTTGGAACTGGTTCAAGATAGCGGAATAACGAAAAAGTTGCAAGAAGCAGTTTGTCATTATTACAGTATTGCCATTATGAACCCCAATTCATAAACCTGGAGATGCAACAATTTTGCTCTATACCCGCGGTATGTACTTATAAAAACATCATAGTTTTAAAGAAAACCGAGTAAAAATCATTTGTCAGACTTCACTGCAGTGTCCAAGGGAAAAGAAAAAATGGAACTCACTAGAGAGGACAAGATTACAGAAGATCTTCAGAGGCAGAGAACCCTCGTCAAACAAACTAGTTTGGGTCCTAAGCATCCTTCAAAACTGTGAGGGTTCGGGCCACACCCAGGTCATGAGAGATTGGGTGTGTTCTCCAACAGTCATTTCCCAGACTCAACACCATAATGGTCCCTACAGTTACATCACGTGACACGTGGGCTGATCTGTGGCAATCTCTGACATGTAAAACATTACATTCAAAAAAAAATAAAAAAATTGCCACATGACCCGTCAATGTAAGAAAGGACAAAATGCATCCTTTGATGCTCTGGCATGATAAAATTATAATTCTGACACTGACTGAAATGCAGAAAGAATGGATTTTTATTTACAATGACATCCTCGATCACCCACCCACTCACTCACCTCCTTTTCCCCAGCCCCCCCCCCCTTTCAATCCCAACCCTTTTTTTCCAGCCCCCGCTTCATCCTATTTCCCAGCCCCCCTCCCCCCCCAATCCCTTCACTTTTCCCCCCTCCCCAGTCCCACACCTCCCCCCGCCCCCCCCCCCAACCACCTTCGGTCTCACCCCTTTTTTACCAGTCCTGTCCCCCACGAACCCCTTTCTCCCAGCCCCCGTCCCAACCCTTTTCGCAGCCCCCTTCCCCCCTCAGATTCACCTTTTATCCTAGCCCCCATCATCCCCTACTTCGCTCTTCAACTAGGTTAGTGCGCCCCCCCCCCCTCCCGGCTTAGCAGAGCTTCAGAGAAACAAGGGCTTTTTCACATGAAACTTCTTACCGTTTGAGATGTCACCGCTGTCAAAACCAGCGTGTAGAGAGAAAAAAGGTTTCTAATAGGATTTGCTGTTTCCATCCTGCATGCAATGAGGTAACATGCTCTATATGTCGGCGTGGATGTGATTGGGGTCATCAGGAGTATTGGCAGTTTCTGAGGTGGATGTTGAAACTTTAACGCCCAGAGCATCCAAGATTGGGAGGCGCAAAGAGCTGTCGTAACAACATAGCCGAATTCAGATTTCTACAGCTTTTTTTTGTGGTTGTTGTTTATTCGGGTTGTTGTTTCTAGCTTGTTTTCCTCTAAGTTAGATTGACCTCCTCTATAATGCAAATAAAAATATGACAAACAAGTTGCATGTTGCAGAGCGCCGCCACAAGAAACGCTATAACAAACCTAAAATGAAATAGAAACGATTGAAACCAGGAAGCTTTCAGTCCTAATACATCGTCAGGCAAAATAATAATGAAATAATAATGATAATAATATAATAATAATATTAATAATACATAATATTGGAAACCAGGAATAGACTTTTTTTTTAAAAAACATTTGAACCATTGTCACATCTGTTACAAGTTCCCAAACATAGGAACTGTCAGTTCGGGCCTGTCACTCTAACAGGCAATATTTTTTTTTTACCAGCATTTTATCTTTGTCCCAAGCCCTACTCCGACCCCACAGATTCCGTGTTATTTTTAAAAAAAAAAAAAGAGTTCCTCACCCACCCTTCCCCCCCCCCTCCCCCTTTGTAAAATGCAGCTGTTCTTGAGCTGGGAGGCGCGTCATCTGGCTGCGACACTTACCTTCATAAGATCATCAGAATCTAGCCTTTCACTGATATATATATAATATATTATGATGATTACTGAAACTTGCAATGGACGACAGAAATTGGATGCATTTTAAAGTTTGTTATTGGCTCGAAGTAGAGTTAGACTTTTTATTTTGAGAAAAGTAAACAATATAAAAATATCAGAAAAAGTATAATGGTCGTCGCTCTACTTTAACATGAGTTCAAACAACTCAAGGTGTGAGAAATGCGCTTAGCTAGGTTTGTGTATGTGTGCTGGTGTGTTTGTGTTATATGTGTGTGTGTGTGTGAACGAGAGAGAGACGGACAGACAGACAGACATATAGAGGGTGGGAGAGAGACAGAGACAGAGGGAGAGAGAGAGAGATGAGAGAGAGAGAGAGGGAGAGAGAGAGTGAGATCTATGTATGGCTTTGTGAGAAAGTTCGTAGCTGAATCCAGAGCTAGGAGATTCTATAATGCATGTTTTTTCTTTGACCCAATTTGGCAAGAATGTACATTGCCTCACAGATAAATGTTGCATCTCTCAATGTGTTAACGTTAATGCTCATTTTATGTGGACAAATGCACCGGACAAAGAAATGTTGGCTATAATGTGTTAAACCTATTCACATGGAAACCCAGGCGATAAAAGCTTTTTCTAATTCTTCGAGAATTGGATTTACCTCCATTTATGGAGCTGTTAACTTGGTCCGGTTTTCAAAGTTGATCCAAGAACTAGGTCAAAGTGTGAAGGAGAGTAGTGAAATGTCCGGCACTGATACGGGAATCTGGGGTGATCGTAGCAATATAGTCATTAATTCTCAAAATATGAGACCTGTTCATGTGAACATGAAGTTAAATGGTTTAGTAAGTGTGGAAAAAAATGGAGTTTGATAATAATGAATAATGAATAATGAATGGCATTTATATAGCGCATATCCATTTAAAATGCTCTGTGCGCTTTACAAAGTAAAGAGTTTACAAAGCAGAGAGTAAAATGAAGGGGTTACAATTAGAGGGGCACTAAGTGCCATTATTAACCGCTTTTGAGAAAAAGCAAAAAAAAAAAAGATAATAATTTCAGTATAAAGCAATGGAATTTAATATTTTAATGGTTTAATCGAAGAGTTGATGTCAGTATTGCAAACGTTTATTAAATTCGATTGTTCATACTGAAATAATTTTATCTTACTTTTTGCCGAAAACCAGTCAACTGCCAATGAGTTCCTGTCTAATTCTAATCTCTAAAATGCAAGGCCAATAATTCCACAGCTACAAGGCAAGAATGTTGGACAGTGAATACGTTCCATCCGTAGGAGGTCGTCTAACCCTCCAGCAAGCTAAGGCTTAAAACATTTCCACATTCTTCCAATTTTGCTTCAGTCGCAAAACAATGGTAGGCCCATGCGTAGCCTGTAAGGCTGGCAACAAAAAAAATTCACTTCTTGATGCCAAATTTCAGAAACAACGTTTTCAGGCCCATTGGTAATATAGAGGTTTCGTTGAAGTTTTATACAACTGACAGCAGGGTTCAATTAAATGCATTGTTTTAGTCCGCTGTCCTTTGAAGTGAACGGCCACCTGCTGGCAGGCAGGAAACAATTATACTTGCAGTGCTTAGCCATTGTTATAATATGTTAGCTAAAGAAATCATAGGTGACGCGATACAGTAGAATAATCAAAATATGACACTCTTGACTATCAGATTTGGCCCAAATCCCCTTGCTTTGCTGTGGACATTGAATCTATTACAATATTGTACTGTCGGTATCATTTTTCACAAACACAGTCAGAGATGCTGCATAGAAATGTGGATGTTAATAAAACCTATCAAGTGTAATATTATTTAGGATCTGAGACTTTATCCAGGTAAGAAGATTAATTTATTTTGTGCGATTGGGGTTGCATAATGGTGGTCACAGATATTGATTATTCTACAGATAAATAACTATAGTCGTAGGTGCTACAGTATTGAGCAGTAATTACAAGATTATCAGTACTCCTATGACTCGTACATTTCTTTTATTGCCCTCAGTCCAGTTGGCTATGCCATGAAGGCATGCACCCATAAGACCCACATTCCTCGCTTCTGGTATCGATCTTGATTTCTCATAGGAACAATTGCAGGCATCCGTGGTCTATGAGTCAATTGACACTTGGCCTAGGCCGCTATCGTGTTTGGCAAACATTTTCCTACAACATGGGTTGTTAAACGTCACTCCGTCGACTACTCGGACGAGGTTAGCCTGTAGCTTAACTACGCGGCTGTCAGTCCTAGTTTGGGCTATTGACGAAACGTCCCCGTGAATCGTCCGCCGGAGATGAGAAAGGTGGTGGTGGGGGGGGGGGGGCGGGGATACATCTGTGAGAGAGCCCGTCGGTAGGGCAAGAGGGAGACTTAGCCACAAGAGGGACGATGCCAAAGCAATCCACATACTAATCAAATATTTGATTTCTCATAGAGGCCCCCTTTCTCCACGGCCGCAGGTCTTGTCAGCGTTAAACGCAAAATCGCATTACCAGTGGGGAGATGGAGGGAGGCGCCAAACGCCTGGACGCATAAATATGGCAAATTTGATCCAGAAGACAACTTAATTGATAGGGCAATCAGCCTGGCACCCCTTGGGCCAGTCAAGTTGTGATCTGACTCGAAGGTTCTCGAATGGCTCTCAGCCGCCTCAGAGCGAGAGGCCTAGCCAGCGCGCCATTAGACATTCGCTGGATACTATTGAAGTGGTTCCCAAAGACCCGTTCGATTCTGCATACTTATCCCTGTTCCCTGAGATGGATGACCATCGAGGCGATTACAGGCGAGTTTCTGACCTTTTATCGACACCTGGAATTAATTCAAAGCTCTCTCTGAGACGACGCCACAGCTTCTTCGGAGACAGATTGCAAATAAATTGTTCCTCCTTTTTCCTCCTCCCACTCACTTTTGTTTGCACTGAGGGTCAGTGATGACTTTGATGAGGAAGTGACCTACTTAAACAGATAAAACTTGTTAGGGAACAAGAAAAGAAGAGTCCTGACAAAGCTCAGATGAGCGGCCAAAATAAAGATTTAAAAAAAAACAACTGGCCTTGACAAGGAACTTAAAAGTGCAGCGATGGCACAGAAAACGGGGAGGAAAATGCACCAATGTAGAGCACTCTTTTAAAACACAGGGAGAAGTCCGTCTGTGTATGAAAGGTGTCTACTGTTAAAACACATCACACAATCATTCCTGCTAGCAGCATTACTGATGAAGAATTACCAGCAACAGCTACAACGAAAAACACTGGTGGTATTCTGTGTACACTTGCTTGTCAGGTTTTTATGAAGTGGTGACAAGACACGTAACAATATTGGGCTCATGATACGTGACGACAGACCAGAACTGAAATACATTATGGCTCTTAAAACAATGTAATAGACGGGTTGGTTTAATATTTAAATAATGGAGCTCAAGGCAAAGAAACTCGTCCATCACGAATTGGTGTGAGTCAGAGCTCTAGGTCCCGAAATCGCTATAACATCCCATCTATCACCAAAGACAACCATATGACATTCCATCGCTTGGTTTTCCGCAGTGCCAGGCCAGAAACGTTACCCCTGTCAAACTGGACATAAGGAGCCAACACCACGGGCTCTGACCTAGATCGCTGTCTTCTTTCAGACCCAGCTCTTGTTCCCTTGTCCTCACTGGGCATCCAAGCGTAATTTGCCATCGACTGTTATTACAAAGTGGTGTGGAATTGCATCATGTAGATTTGAGTAATGGTCAGTCGTAGTAAATACAATACGATTTGTACTGATTCAGAGTATTCATAAAAAGTCAAGTATGTCCAATATTATTGATCTGTAATAACTATAAAGCCAGGTAACACCACTAAACAATACAATGTTTAGATACAGATGCAGTCTCTGTATTTCCATCATTTTGGAGGGACCTGGAACACCATTGTCTGATTGGTTCTTCTAGTAACATTTAAAAAAATGAGTCTACAGTATTTCTGTCAAGACAACCAGTTCATTGTCCATGACGTATCCAGGTCAAGGGCTGACAGATAGAGGTAATATAAAACCGCATAATTTTGTTGGCTGCATCAAATACCAGGATCTTTCTTTTGGAGCAATACGTAATTGAAAGTAAGCATATTGCAACTAGCAACAAATCATAGACAGCTGCGCTTACCATTTTTGATTCTTAACGTCTTGTTGCACATACCTTTAGACTCGGTTTTCCTTGGTTGGAACTTGGTTGTAAGGGTGATAGTGTGCTAGTCAAGTCTGTCTTGCTTCTGTTTTTGACAGTTTTGACCCTCCTGAACTGGTGAGACAAGACTTGATTCGGTCTCGCCAGTTTGTGTGATTCAATTTAACGCCATAGTCCATAATTATCTATGTTCAATTTATAGATCATCCAAGAGCAACGGAATAATTCACGATATGAAACCACACGGGGAAAGACACAGAAAGTCGCTTTCGCCCTCCGCACTTCCTCTTAACACGTCATGTTAATGAGATGTGTGCCACATTTCAGTAAGGTTCTTTATCATGTCACTGTGAATGTATGCCTGTTAATGAGTTACTGAATTGTTATAATTATGTTTATGTAATGATACGTAAATTATGTGTACCATGTATTTGCTCCCAACGCTCTGTGAAAGAGAATTCCCCTCATGGAATATATAAAATGATCCTTATCTTATCTTATCTTCTTCGTTTTATCTCAAAACTAGAGACGAAGCAAAACATTCTTGACTCAGTGCGTCATCATCCTTACTCTTCATCAGTATTAAACACACACTCGTGTGAAATAATTGACACGACAGACAGCGACATAAATGCAGTGGCGCTGATGGCTACATGGTCTCTGGGGGTCAAATCAATTTCCTGGCCGGCTATTAAATCGCTATAGCAATGAAGTTCTCCCCTTCCTATTGTGTCACTGGTCAGATTCTGCTGGTTATCGTGCAGCTTTGCTAAAATGAAATACAGCATGTTAGTTCTTGGTGAGGAAAATCTAATGCCTTTGTGCTCGGTGAGTTAGTACGGACTTTTAGCTCCATTACAAATAATTTAATGTCTGACGGCAACACCCAGGCTGGAAAAGGGCGTGGAACATTTTCAGACAACAGTGCTAGGTATTCCTTGCTTATGTAAATTCTAGTGTTCTCTTATTCTCACTCTCCTTGACAAGATGTCAGAGATCTCTCCCCTTCTTTCCCCTTCTTTTTCGCCTTACTAACTTTACCAAATTAGTATGTGCTTTTTTTTCAGAAATTGCAGCAATTAAAACGTAGTCGCCAGGATAATAATGATTTGTGAGAAACCAAGAAACAAAGTATATAATGTACAAAAATCCATCGTAACTTTTCCTTCTGAACATTGCAAATTCACTACTTCCTGTGTCAGATATTTCGAAGACGCCTTTACATGGCATTGTAATTTGCCCACTCTGAGAAACCAATGATCGATACTGTAATTACCTGTCTATTTCACACGGCCTCGCATTTTTCTTTGTGAATATTATGTCCTCAGCATATTTTTGACCGTCGTCACCCTTTCCGTGCAAAGCGTTAGATTCTCCACCTTTTTCCGAATCCGCCCATTTACAATATACGGTCGATGACAGCAGAATAAAGCCAGGAGGAGCAGGAGGCAGGAAGGGAAGAAAAACTTATCAAAGATTGCCAGCTAAACCAATTTGCAAGCCAAAAGACGGCGGGGCCCAGGCTTTGGCGTGAAGATTGCTCCAGAAAGTGTGGCGCTAAGCAGGGGGACTCTGCGACCAAGTCCAGGCCTGGATTTGGCCATACTTTCCCCGGACTGGACAAGGCGGACAGAGATGGACCAAAATGTATTAGGGAAAAACGAATTTTCCCGCTGCCATCCTACTCCTCCAGTCACAGAAAATCGGGATTCTTGGTCCCCATGAAATGAATTTACAGGTGCCTATGGTGCCCTGTCTGGAGAAAAGAAGAAATTAGATCGAGGTTTTCGGCATATTATAGCCCCTGTTGCTTTTGTGGACTACTTGGTGGGGGGGGGGGGGGCATTATCTTAATTTAATCTGGAATTGTTGTATCTCATGTTTCTCTGATGGACGGGTATAAACAAAAAAAAAACAACACACTAGTTCAACTGTTATTCTTTTTTTTTCTTTTTTTTTTTTTACTGATTCATTTACTTATTTATTTATTCTTGTGTTATAAATAAAGCAACAATACAAAATAATGGAGGAATAATAGTGAACATACCTAGAACGTTTTCCAAAAATGTGGAGATCCTTTGTCCTTGAGCTTTCATTTTTGTTTGTTTTTGTTTGGTAATGAAACCAATGTAAAGACTCGTATCGGCTTTGAATGCTTTTAAATTACAGACTGATCATCATCTCAGCTTTGTAAACGATGAAGATAATGTAAGAAAGTGTTATAAAAAATAAAACACAACCGGTGGCATGGAACATTACAATTAACGCTTACCCTCACTGTGAATACCACAACAATGGAGGCAAAAATAACTACAATTCCGTTCTCTTTGTCGCTCAAAATAAAGTCATTTTGCTATCTAAGAGTCAACGGCCTCGCAGTGAATGAAATATCTCAGCATGTGTAAAAACGTGACCTGATTGGGGGTGGCAGATGTGTTTTACATGTTGTATGAAGTTTGTGGTTTTATCGATTGAAACTTCGATCCAGCTGCGACTCCACTGTTGGAATGAACAATATAAGGGGAAATTAAACACTCAATAACCCTACTTGGAACCGATCACTTAATTTTCGTTCATTTAATCGATCAGTTGATCCGTGACTCATTCACCGATCACTCATGCATTTGTTATTCTCTGAGTGAAGTACTGGCAACTACGATGGCTGTGTAAGAGCAAAGCCATGACACTGTGAAACAGCGTCGTCTCTCTGGCAAGAGCCACAACAACATAATTGCGGTTACAGGGGATCTTGAATGACTTTGATTTAGAACAGTGGTTCTCAAACTTTTGTTGTTTTTTTTGTCCCATGTCCTACTTCAATAAGAAAAAAATTACAAAAAAAAAACAACAAATCCAAAACAACAACAACGCAGGCCCCAGCATGATTGGACAAAGATAGTATACATACTAATTATACAAAAAGTTGTTTTTTTGTTTTGTTTTGCTTTTTTAATTATTTATTTATTCGGTATATACATATAAGAAGTAAGTTTTAATTAAAATGTTATTTCAAGCTTTATTCACTTGGTTCTGATTTCAATAGGAGCCACGCCCTTGACCCTGGCTACAGGGTTTGTTTGATCTGGGGGACCAATTTCGTCAGTTTTAGCCTTAAATGCAAACATTTCGTGATATGCAGTCAATTTCTCTTGGCTTCCAACCAACACAACATAAACAAACAACAGGTTGTCTACACAGTTAAGTTCAAATACACTATGAAATTAAGATTTCTATAAAAAAAAAAAAAGGCCCCACGTCCCATTCTGAAGTCCCGTGCCCCATCAATCTATATTGCCATACCTCGGCGGGTGGGGCACACGCTCCACCTTGAGAAACGCTGATGCAGATGCATTATTGTATTACAGAGAACATTCCAGTCCAAAGGGTGGTCAGAGTGGGAAGGAACAGGGAACAAAGAGAAAATGAATCCAGAGGGGGCCCGAAGCGGACAATGAAGAGATGATTACGATGTGAATGGAGGAAAAGAACGAAAAGAAACAGAAAAAAAAATAACCTGACTTTGTCAGAACTTGGTCATTGACTCACTTGGAGATTGTAATTAATGATATTAGTACTGTAGTAAATGTAATGACATTTCCAACAACATTTACATGAAAGCGAAGGATTGGACGAGCTCATGTTGTCAGTAACAGACAAAATATTAGTTTCCCCAAGTGCAAATTCAATAATAACGAACAGATAGATAATCAAATAAATAAATAAACCAATACATAAAATGCCTCCACGGTTTAGCCACATTGCATTGCAGATATTGCGTATTTGCTGAGTTCCGCTATTTACTTTTCCGTTCCATATCGTCTCGAATATTATGTGCAGCGAGAAAAACAAAGGAAAACGAGGTCGCCTTTTGTAACTAAGTTTGTATTGTATTTAGATAGACACCACAGGAGAAAGACAAAGAACGGGAAAGAGAGGTAAGAGAGAGAGAGAGACAGAGAGAGAGACAGACAGAGGCAGCGAGAGAGAGAGACAGACAGACAGAGGCAGAGAGAGACAGGCAGAGAGAGAGAGACACACACAGAAAGAGAGACACAGACAGAGAGAGAGACACAGACAGAGAGAGACAGAGAGAAAAGAGAAGAGAAGAGAGAGAGAGAAAAGAGAAAAGAGAGAGACACACAGAGAGAGAGAGAGAAAAGAGAAGAGAAGAGAGAGAGAGAGAAAAGAGAGGAGACGAGAGAGAGAGAAAAGAGACGAGAGAGAGAGAAATGAGAAGAGAAGAGAGAGAAAAGAGAGGAGACGAGAGAGAGAGAAAAGAGAGGAGACGAGAGAGAGAGAAAAGAGAAGAGAGAGAGAGAGAAAAGAGAAGAGAAGAGAAAGAGAACAGAGAGGAGAAGTGAGAGAGAGAAAAGAGAGGAGACGAGAGAGAGAGAAAAGAGAAGAGAAGAGAGAGCGAGAGAGAAAAGAGAAGAGAAGAGAGAGAGAACAGAGAGGAGAAGAGAGAAAAGAGAAGAGAAGAGAGAGAGAGAAAAGAGAAAAGAGAGAGAGACACAGAGAGAGAGAGAGAGAAAAGAGAGGAGGAGAGAGAGAGAGAAAAGAGAAGAGAAGAGAGAGAGAGAAACGAGAAAAGAGAGGAGGAGAGAGAGAGAGAAAAGAAAAGAGAAGAGAGAGAGAGAGACAAGAGAATAGAAGAGAGAAAGAGAGAGAAACGAGAAAAGAGAGAGAGAGAGAGAGAGAGAGAAAAGAAAAGAGAAGAGAGAGAGGGAGACAAGAGAATAGAAGAGAGATAGAGAGATAGAGATAGAGAAAGAGAGACAGACAGACATACACACACACAGACAGAGAGTTTGTTGCAATTTCATTGTGATAAGCACCGTGGGTCCACTTCCTGGAGACAGGCGCTTTACAAATGCACACGATCATTATCATGTATTCATTTATGTTATCATTATGTACAAAGGGCAAAGATGAATACATCATCTCTAAACAATTTAGGAGTACAGATAATAAATATCATTTCATCTAGCGAATCCTTCTATAGAAAGCTGGCACGAAGAAGCGATAGCTCTGTGGGTGTGATTCTTTAATTAAACAGCACGGCTTTGCTGGAGAAAAGTATCTGTTGCCCTGGGCAATGTGACCTTTCCCTGTTGCTGGACTTTCTCTCTCTGTGGGTGTGCGTGTACATCGTACAAGCCAAACCTGTGGCAGTCATGTCTCGATATGACAGACGTCGTTATTACAGTAACAGGCGTTGGTTTGGGTTCAGTAGTACTGGGGAAGAATCGGCTCTCTTTTCGCGGTCTCTTTTGTTGTCTACAACGAGTAATGTTTTTTTTCTGTAGTTAAGGAGCTCACCCGAGAATGGAGGAATTATGAGAGAAAGACAGAGATCGGCGTGGGGGCGGGGGGGGGGGGGGAGGGAGGGGCGAGAGATGCCGACGGAGAGAGGATGGAGGGAAAGAGAGAGAGAGAGCGGGGAGAGGGAGAAGGAAAGACAGAGGCACAGAGAGAGATGGATAAGAGGAAACAGCGTAGGCCAGATAGGGGAGACATAATGGCAGGTAAATGCTAAAGAGAATAGGAAGAAGACAGGCAGCAGCAACTACAGTCTAAAAATATCTTTTTCAATTTTTTGCTCCCGATACTTAGTTTTCTGAAATGTTAGTCTTAACTTGTGCAAACTGTTCTCGCAAAGCAAAGAATAAATACTATTTTGAACTATTCGAAGTGCAGTCATTAGTCGGAATCCAACCATGTTCGATGATATTCAACTGTCCAAGACTGTCGACGAAAAAGTTGTACTCTGATAACGATAGACTATAGACTATAATAATTTGTTAATATCTTCAAATAATGGATGTGGTTTCATGACCGAAGGAGGGTAAATGTATGAATAAGCACATACACGCATGTAGATCTATGTGCATGTGGTTGCTATAACTTCAGCAAAAAAAATTGGAGCCTGAGGGGGATATTGGTTGAATAAAGATTGAGAACCACTGGCCTATATAATTTTATATTTTGTTTACAGAAAGAACTTCACTGAACCAATATCACCCCTCCCCAAACCAACACACACACACACACACACACACACAGACACACACTTAAAAAAAACAAAAAAACTTTCTATAAATAATCGTAGTATCCGGGGTTTTGCTGGTATTATGCGCCATTTTGTTAGCATGTTTGGGACCCAGCAGACCATTATTGACCACACACGTAAGAAGACACGGCCGGTACATTTTCTAAGCCCTGTGGATACACTGGTCTAATGAATGATGGTGGGAATGCCCGCTGGTGATGAAACGGGCTGATACCATTAGTCTAAGGTCACTCTACTAGGCCTACTGATGAAAAGATAACCGGAACTGAGATCGCTGCCACTCTTACAACCATTTCCCAGGATAAGGAGGACTAGAAACTAGCGCCGGGTTCGGTTTCGACACCAGTGTCGACTCCTAAGGTACTGACCATCATCGTGCGATTCCGACACCAGAACTTGGTAACGGTATCGGCACTAGTGCCGACACTGCGGCTGCGCTCTAGTTTTCCTTCTTATTGCCACTGCGTAATTTTATATTTAATACGTGTAAACATTACAATTCAAAGATTTTAAATATTTAGAGAATTACTTCTACGTCCACCCAGACACCACAGTACCGTACTAGTGCCCCGCACCAGACAGGAGACAGCCAATTTAAGTTTCACCTCTGCATCATGCAAATTCTCAGGGTCAGTGATGGAGTCGGCTCACGGAGTCGACACTGGGGAAGTGATGGGGTCGTGACGTCACTTCCTCGAGGTCAGGGGTCGACACTAGAGTCGGAACCTTTCAGTAAGGAACCATGACGTCATTGTAGTCGGAGTCGGTGTCGGCTCCAACGAGAAGTTATGGTGTCGGAGTCGGGAGTCACGACACTGAAAAAGTACTGACGCCGCCCAGCCCTACTATAAACAAAGCGTGAGACTAGAGAAAGAAAGACAGTATAGAACGCTGGGAAACGGAAAGTAAGAGAATAACATAAAGTTCGAGAATAGCCCACAACAGGTCTGGGATATAAAAGACTTCAGTTAGGTCCGATTCCCAGGATAGCCCTTACACATTGCCATACATTTATTTACTTGATAAATCTATGTACTCTCATGCGTTTGGTTTTGTTTTTTGTTTGTTCTATCCTCAAATCGCATTACGTATTTACTTATAACATCTATCTTTTTCTCTTTTATTCTGTTCTTTGAATTATTTACTTATATCTAGTCAGTTATTGGTAATCACTGAGTCATGCACAGAATGAATAGATTCCAAATGGCATTCAATGTGAGCATAAAAACGGGAGAAATAAAAGAAAATAACATAAGACAGAAAAACACAGGAATATAATGGATTATAGGATAGAAAATAACGCCAGAAATTCATAATAAACACTTGTCTTTTTTTTATCGTTTCCCTGTACTTTTCATCAACATGTTTGTTTTTCAACAAGTTCTTAAAAGGTCAAACTTGGCAGTTTAAAGTGGCTACAGGTTTAATGTAAATTACCATTGGAAATACATGTCACAAATTGCGTGATTAATTTTAAACAGTATATACTTGTGGGCGTGCACATCATTCTAAGAGTAGAATCCTCTTCGATCAATTATGAAAGCCGTAGGCAAAATATATCGATACAATTATCGACGTATGCAGACTGAAAGCTGTGGTAAAATTTCTTGAAAAGACTGCAGTTACTTCGCTTAAAACAGACCGAAGAATAGTTGTCGTTTTGTTTTTTTTGGCAAAGATTGACACCACGGCTAGAGAAACTGTAATTACTGACAATATTGTTTCGTTAAAGTAATGTTGTCTTCACTGAAAAAACTGCTTTGTACTTTTTATTGTCTATTTTGTTTTTATACAGTAGAAAGAAGGAAGTAAGAAAAAGAACGAAAGTAAGAGAAAGAAAGACAAAAAACAAAGAAGGAGGTACTTCGTGCATTTTGGTGGTATAGAGATATTGGTATCACCAAATAGGTTATTTAAAGCCCTTTCATTCGGTAAAAAAATTATTGCTGTAACTTAATTAGCTCAGAAGACATGGCCTCTCAAAGACAGGAAGTGGCACAAACTCTAATTTTGAGAAAAACGCTTTTAAAGTTTCAGCTTAGAAATACAAAAGTATTAATGGCGACTCGATTAAAAGTCAGTTTTGAGGAATTTACCGTTCTCAACGAGCATTGTCATTTGGAAAAAAGAAAAGTAAAGAAGTTAAACTTTTCAAAAATATTGAAAACTTAAAATCGATAAAATTGACCCTATGATGATGCCTTTTAACGATTTTCTCGAATGGGATAGTCCCGAGATGCGCCTCACTTTGTCAGGCGGCTACATAAATAGCTTATTCATAGTCCTTTCATTTGGTAAAAAAAAAAAAAAAAATTTTTGCTGTAATGTAATTAGCATAGAACTTAGAAGATATGGCCTCTCAAAGACAGGCAATAACACAACCACAGTTGTGTGAAAAACGCTTTTAAACTTTCAGATTTTAGTCAAAAGTATTAATGATGGTCAAGGTCAGCTTTTAGGCATTTACCTTTCTCAAAAAGGATTATCATTTGGAAAGGGAATAGAAAAGAGGTTAAATTTTCAAAAATACTGAAAACGCAAATGTGATGCCTTTTCTCGAATCGCGTAGTATCGAAACGTGCCCCAGTTTGTCGAACGGCTACACATACCATTATGAGAGCATTATGAAACTCGTATTTCTAATGAAACAGTCAACTAGTCCATGCAAAATGTCATTAAAATTTTTAAAATATCAATGGTCTTATCATGGATATTCACAATTTTAATGGCCGTACGCTAGTAAAAAACGGACAGTGGGGAGGGGTGGGTGAGGTTAAGCGTGTGAAAAGTGTACATGGAGGAAGAGCTGGGTTAACCCCTTGAATGTCAACAGCACATTGTCATGATGTATCGTTTGTATGTCGATTGTGAATTTTTCTAACACAATTACAAATCTTCAGAGAATTGATACACTCTCTGCTTTAAAAGCATCCCATTTACTTTCGGAATAACCGAAATTATCAAATTCAAAGGTATCAAGGATCATAAAAGTCATAGCAGTGCTGATCTGGCATTGAAAGGGTTAAAAAAAAAAAAACTGCCAAAACTGACAGTGCTATCATTTATCAATGATCCCCAGTACCAGACATTCCTCAAACCTTCTTCAGCCGCCGCTCCTGATTAAGACAGCTGGCTGGCCACGGCGCTGAACGCATTCATCAGGGCGGTGTCTTAGGTCGTAATGCAAGGCTGAATCTGGACCAGGGAAAAAGAATAGACTGTTGTCGACCCCATAGAAAATAGACCCGTGTTCCCTCCTAGTTGTGAATCGGATTAGAGCATTACCCGACGGCTATTCCCAGTGCTATTCGACATCTGCTTTCCTCTTCCTTTGTCTTCTATTTTTTCCTCCTCGCTCTAATGCCCTTTCCTCTGTCTGTCTGTCTGTGTTTCTCTGTCTCTTTCTCTCTCTGTCTCTCTTTCTCTATTTGCTTGTTTTTATTTTGTTTGTTACTTTTGCATAATTATGTGATCTACTTTCTGTACAAAGACTACTATTCCGTTCTTTATACTCATGCATTATGCATTTCGAAGTAACTCGGTTCTCTTTATGGGCTTCTCTTCTCTGTCCGTATTTCTATTTCGTAATCTCTTCTCTCTCTCTCTCTCTCTCTCTCTCTCTCTCTCTCTCTCTCTCTGCCTCTCTCTCCTTCTTGCTTTCTTTCTCATACGCTCCATTTTTCTCTCCCCCTCTCTCCCTCTCTGTCTGTTTGTCTATCTGACTCATTTTTTCTTTCTCTCTGTCTGTCTTTTCTTTTTCCCAGCTCTCTCTACCCTTCTCTCTCCGCCCCCCCCCTCTCCCTCTCTCTGTATGTCTCTGTTTTTCTTTCTATCTCTCTCTCTCTCCCTGTCTCGTCTCTCTTTCTCTCAGCTCTCTTTTCCTCCTTCCATCTCCCCCCCCCCTCTCTAAGTGGGCCTGTGTATCTGTCGCTCTCTCTCTCTCTCTCTCTCTCTCTGTGTGTGTGTGTGTGTGTCTTTCTATCTCTCTCTTCTTGCATTTCCATTGACTCTCGAACAAAATATACTGGAGAAATCTTTACTGAGTGACCAATATTTGCACTGTTCAGGCGTAAAGTATTCTCAGTGCATCAGCCTTTCCCCAGCTCATTCTTTGAGAACACACAACAATGATCGAATAATGTCTGTTGTTTCTTTTTGTTTCATTTTTATTCTGCCCTTCTTTGTTTTTTAGTTTAATACCAAAATTGGAGAAAGAAAAAAAAAAAAAAACGAAACAAAACCGTTGCAAGTGAAAATACAAATAAAAAAACTGGAAAAACAAGAGCTATGCATTATGTAAAGGCTCTGTTAAAGGGACATGGTGTTTTACACAGAAAGCTATAGCTGAACAGTGAACAGAATCCAGTATTTTGCCTGTTTGGCTTTATAATCAGACTGCGTCTCCCTAACATCATTCTTATGTAAAACTACCAACAAACGGGTGAACTGTAAGTAAATGTCAGTAATAATTTTAAACAACTCTTGACTTCCCGGGTACTTTTGTAAACATGGCTGTCAATTATGCTAATCTTAATAAAAGGTCAATCATATAGTTCACACTGTTTTGTCATGGGAGCGTTGCCTCTCGAGAGCCCCTACTCAATGAAATTACAGCTGGTTACGTGTTTCGCTACAGAAAATTAGAACGATTTGCAGCATTTCCACTGGCAAGCTCATTATTATTTTATTTCTTTATGTTTTTTTGTTTGTGTCCAATCGTTCTGTTATAATTATGTCTATCGTTTTACCGTTTCCCCAACATAATGTGACCGTTGCCGTGCAGACATACTTTCTCGAAACTTAAACTCAAACTCAATATTACTTCAAATTCCTTGTCCTTGCTCACCACCAACCCCACCCTCTTATTATCTCTTCCTTATTCAGCAATTGTAAGCAATTTTACGATCCAGCAGATTACAGGGTGGCTTGGATTAAAATTATAAACATTATAAATATATATTAAAGGCCACGCAGCTCCGATTTTAACAAATTTTTCAAGGGAAACAACAAAAAAAAACAACGAATTACTTTCTTTACCAGACTTAAAGGCTACGATAGTTTCAAAACGGGCTATTTAGCCTTTAGTTTTCAGAAATTTAACTTCAAAACTTAATAAATAACCTGTTGGTTGTCAAAAGATTACAAATAATTATTCCAAATATTTCAATTTTTGAAAATAGAAAAAGTCGAGTTACGACAGTTTACTATTCAGCCCTCGCTATAAATTAAAAATTACACATGGCTTAAGCATACACACAGACACGTGCATGTACAGTCACACACTTAATTATTAATTAACATGCTGAACCCCACCCCTCCCCAAATAAAATCCTTCTTTCCGTCCTCCGGTCCAGACTGACCAGCAAGCTTAGTCGAGTCATGTGCATTTCTTTTTTTTTTTTTTTTGCTTTGGTTTCCTTTTTCGTATGTCCAATTTCCCCGTCATTCTTTCCCCCCCCTTGTACCACGTCCAGTCGTCTCCCCTTGTCAGCCTCCCCCGCCCCCTTTCCCGCCTCCCTCTTTGCCAACTTCCAGAGTTTTTCCATTTCTAAGCCCCACGTCTCAGTGCTTTTCTCAACCTGTCCACATTAGTTTCACGCCCGTCTTAGCACTGGCGTTTTTGTTTTGTGTTTTTCTCATCCGCTCCTTTTTTTGTCTTCTTCGTTTTGTTTTCTTTGTTTGTTTTTGTCTTCCCCCCCCCCCCTCCCCTCCTCCTCACACCTCTGTCTCTTGCCTACCATTTCTCTCGTTTTCCTCTCACTGGTAAGAGAAAAGACAAGCGTCTGGCCTGGCCGTCCGAGGGAGGAGTGGTTACTACTTAGCGAGATGCGTGTCAATGTTAGCTAAAACATTCCCGCTACGGTTGACGGCAAAGCTGTACCTTCCTAACGGGCCAATAAGGATTGAACAGAATTGTACAGAGAAACAGACAGAGAGAGAGAATGAATTGCTTTTATTTTCTTTTACAACATGGAGAAAATTAACCATCATGTAGAGATGCCTTGCAGGCAATGGGCCGGGCATGGAGGAGAGGGCATAGTCCCAAGTCGGATCGCTGCCTTGATTCAATTTTATCACGCATCATGTAGATAGATGAGCAAGCGGGGTAAGTGTGGATGGGGGATGATTTACTTAGGCCTAAAAAAAAAAAAAAATGATATGCAAATATGTCCTCAGTACGGTTGGATAGTGTATCTGGGCGTCGCTTAAAAGTGCAAGTTTTACAGTAATTAACTTACTTAGGTGATCTTTTGACTCCCTGTGTACCATCACGACATCTTAGATCACTTGCAGATTTTAGAAAGTTTAAAATTCCTAAGATGTCCCTTAAGACCATGGACGGAAAATCCTTTTCTTATCAAGGACTTGAGATTTGGAATTCTCTGCCTCTGTCTTTGAGAGAGACTGAAACTGTTATGACGTTTAAACATCAGCTGAAGAGTTATCTTTTCACACTCGGAATGTCCATCAAGCTTCTGTTTTTCCTGACTATACCTGTGTATTGTGTATGTGATTTACATGATACAAATGTTGTCAAGTGCTCCGAGTCTGGTTGGTAACGGGATGAAGCACGGTTATAGATTGCCATGTATGATTATTATCATTACAGTAATTGGTTCCTGGGGAAAAGAAAAGACAACAGATGAATGGAAAACAAGATGGATGCAGCAGGAGATATCCTGTCTTATTTATTATGTTTGCTTTGCTACATACAGCTTATGGAACTTAAAATGATGACGCTCTGCATACCAGACATAGATAAAGTACCCAAATATCTGTAAAAAAGCGCAAATTGGCCATTATCGTGCCGAGGCGCCGAAACTCAAACCCGAGACACAGAATACCGTGACGAACCATTGCTTCTCCCATTATAATGTCCTCAAATAGAAACACGGTGAGTACTAGTTCTTTAGTTCAATTATAAAGGGCCAATTGTTGTATTGTTAACATTGATGATACGCTCTTAACCCTCTAAGCGCCCAGTGTAGCACATTTTAAACAGGTGATCTGGCTCTAAAATGCTGAGTCCTTGATACACATACTCTTCCTATTTTATTAACAAAAATGTTCCCAATTACTTATGTCTATTTTCACAATAATCTGACTATTTAAAATCAGTTCAGCCTATTGTTTCAGAAGTTCTGGGGTTGGCAATTTTCGTCTGGCACTATAGGGTTAAGTCGACAGACGAAATATGACGAATTGATTCGTTTCGGTATCCTGTGTCTACGCTCCAACTCAAACTCCCGCTCAGGACCAAGTAAAATTCAGCCGACGTTGAAACACTCCACTTTTTCCACCTACTGCACAAAGTGATTTCGAAGCAGTATGACACAACAGACACGATATCTGTGCATTTCGTCCTCTACTTGAAACACAGAGGTCAAAACAATAGCTCTGTCTACTGACATCGATCGTTTCTTTTGAATCCATGACAACAAAACATGACAAACATGTTATTACTGTCTCCACTCCAGCCTCAGCTTTGTCATTCAAACGGAACTCTCACTCAGTACCCTCCAATAAGGGCGGGGCCCAACATAATCGCTGTTGTTGTTCTTTCTATTGTTATTGTTGTTGTTTCATTTTCTTTGAAACTTCAAACTGTTCCTGGATATCATTCAATGCGTTTTTTCCCATTGTATTCTGTATTGCGCCAACAGAAAAAATACGTTTCACTTCAGAAGTCTATTTAAACAACAAAATTTCTTGAGCAGGCAACAGTCAATGAAAGCTTTCCTCAATATTTAAATGGCTTGCGAGACAAAAGGAAGATTCAGACAAACAAAGCATTACATACCTATCCTTCGCCAAGTGAAATTTGACCAAATTACCTTTGAGAACTTGCGCAAGATGTTGACAAAGTAATTGCTCAGATATTAATTCTTTCACGGCTTTTGTGAAAAGATAAAAAATGAGTCTTCAAACGAGATAATTACGAAATATAACATCCAACTATATTTCATGCAATTAAAAATTAAAAACCAGAATGGCACAGCATTTCATAATCAAAGTCACTCTTTCACGTTCACGAAATTCAATGAAAAAATAGGCGCAGCTGACGGAACAACTCCCCCATTTGATGCATAATCTCAATAGCTGAGAGAATTGAATCCTTATGAAGTGTTAAGACTACTGAGTGAAGTCGGTTTTGTCTGGGTTTCACTGTGAGATGAGGACATGGAATTAAACAGGACCTTTGAGCACAGGTGAAAATGAAACAAGTCTGTCTCACTGGACGATTCAAAGGAAGTCCAAGTTTGAGTTAAAATCCATACAAGACAGACTTTACCCAATGCCCCATGGCTCTAAGTTAAAGGTTCAATTCATGACAGTGGGCTTACAGTAACGTTGACAACAGCATGGCCAAAAAGTGTCATTAACGTTAACAAACAAACCTAACTTTTTTTAGAGACTTTCCCGGGTGGTGCTAATTGCAAAGTGACCGAAGGAACGTGTCGGTGTCCACCAAACATTCTTGGCCATTAAAGTTACGAGTTTTGTCAAGAAACACTTAAGCTGGGTGTTCATGGGGACGTAAACGGAAACGGCAACGGACACATAAAAAATCTATCAAATAGTAAAGATAAAGAGTATTTCCAGGTGATCAGAAACGTCTTTTCCGTGTACATGAAAACGTTCTTTCTATTTCACAACTTGAAGGTTTTTTGACGTTTCCGTTTGCGGTTTCCGTTTACGTACACGTCATGAACACCCAGCTTAGCTATTGACTCTGACGAAGCGTTAATAGCACTGCCGACATGCTGACATCAGAATTTAGATAACTCTTGAACATGAAACAAAGGAGATGAAACCTTAATGGAGAAGACACGGAGCTGCTATTATATACTAAAATATAACCTAATGACAAAACAAATTTGCATTGGAGAAAGAACAAACATGATATTAAAGGGTTTTACTTTTGTTTTTAAACGAACATCGGCCGTGTTCCTTTTAAAGCATGCACTCACAGTTAATGGAAGAATTATTGCTGATAATGAACCAGTTCTCTGTGTACATAATTGTCCAGACGAGGCACCAGTGCCATACATAGTGCATCGAGATTTATTTTTGTATTACTGTCAAAGGATGAAATTCAAATTTACAAAGTCACAGTAACATCATGTTTAATAACTGCTTAAGATGATAATACCAAAGTAGTTCACAGAATAGTTAAAAGCTCCCAAAGTTAAGACATTCTAACCTTTCCAATACAGGAAACGCCAAATCGTTTTCAAAATGACTCGTCATTAAATCATGGCCCTTAGATGTACTGTTAAATCTCATTTTGCAATAAGATGTAAGAAGACTGTTATACTCGGTAATTCAAAACGATGGTTTGAAGTATCTTCAAACACTGCTGAATGCTGACGACAGAGCCTGCTCAGTCCAAGAGAGATTGTCACAATGTTAAGGCACATGCATCTGAAGGAGAATTATTCGAAAATAATTCTTTCCTTTTGCTTTAACCTGAATGGAACAATCATTATTTGAACATAGTCAGTGCACTGGGTGCATTAGAGTTTGTTAAAAAGGCTGTTGTTACTTGTACGTACGGGCGTATCCCAAACGTTTAACACCAGGGGCGCTTAAGTATACGTACCTATCCCTAACCCTGTCCTTATCCCCAACCCTAAATCGTATCGAATCCCTTACAATGCCCTTTACCCTTTCAACCAAAAAAAAAAAAGGAGGAAAACAAAAAGAAAATCTGAACAAATGATTAATGAAGGCTGTTGTTAAGGCTATTTTGGGAGGAGCTCTGTAGTTCTGGACTCACAAAAAGGCTTTAAAATGCCCACCCCTAGCGCAAAAACAACAACAACAACCAAAACAACAACTTGGGGTGGGCTCGTACAAGTAACAGCAATCAAATAATGGCAAGTTCTAATCGGTTCCTACAGTTTGTCACGAGTGGAGTGAGCGATAGTTAATAATTACGGGGGGAAAGGAGGAGAGTAAAATTAACGCACGTAGACAAGTAAGTTAAGCGTGCATGTTGTGAATAGTGGGGGGTCTGAATGAGGCGAAAGCGCTGTATTACTATCACTGCAAGTTAGAAGGTCCTACTGAACGGACGCTAGTAAGAGCCCAGCGGGCGAACATAAGGGGAGCAGTCGGAAGACGGATGAGAGTGTTTTTTCCAGTGATGACTGGTAGGTAGAACGTTGATTGATAATTATGATTGATGTATTATATTATATTCGTCTATTACCATGATGTAAATAAGTATATGTGAGGAATGTGGAAGTCCTTGATATTGGATATAGCAATGTGCGCCATGAGCGATAGATGAAAGTTGAGTTCATGGATTTGTAGCGCGAGTGAGTAGTGTGTACTCCGATGGAGGTGTGTTACCGTAAGATGTTTGGTGAGTGAAAGGTGAACTATTGTGTGTACGCTTCATGGGTTGTAAGGAGAGGTGGAGTGAATAGAAATGGTAGGGTATTATACCAATGTAATGTTATTCTTGTAGGTGTCGGGGACGGGCCGAAGAGCCACCTCGATGAGCACAGGGGATAGGCCAGCATAGGGCCGGAGGCCACACATAGGCCAAGAGTGAGGCTGTCGGTGCAGGACAGTAGAGGCACATAAAGTCGTGGCAGTCAGGCCACGGACAGGGACGTAGATATGAGCGTGAATGTGATAATGTACTATTGCCATGTTGATGGGCTATTGAAATGATAATGTGCTATTGCCACGTTGATGGGCTCTTGAAATGATAATGTGCTATTGCCATGTTGATGGGCTATTGAAATGATAATGTGTTATTGCCCTGCTGAGGGGCTAGTGGAATGCTAAGGTGTATGACAATAGGAAGGTGATGTTGAGAGACTGCGGTGCCAGTGAATTATTAATGTGCTATTAAGACCCTGAGGGGAGAGGCTGAGGCCGAAGTGCCTTTAGGAGTAACTACCGGGTTGTGGATCCGAGGAAGAGTGCATGTGAGAATAAGGCCGTTGTACGGCAGTTAATTTCAATAATATAATGTATGTAATTGCGCTATTATCTGTATAATTATGTTTAAATAAATGTGTGAGTCTGATGGGTTGTTCTGTTAAGTGTTAAACTTGTTTGTTCGTGATTGTTGTCCTGTCATAAATTATTACATCTCCCAGTCTGGGATTTGTGACACAGTTCTATAACTTTCCAGAATGTTACTACTACAGAGATGCAAGTCTTGACACTTTTGAAAGGTGATAAAAACTGAAATGCATACTTTACTTTGCTGTGAATATTTTTGTCACAGCAAATTTGACAAACACATATGAAATACAAGAAGTTCAGTTGGCAGTACTCTTAATTTAACCCAGGTGTGACACGGGCCGATTTTGACCTGCAGACGATTTGGAAGGCGACATCACGATATTTAATTTCAATGAAATCATGTGAGTTGGCTGTTGAAGGTCTAGGCTAAATGTGTGAAACCAATATTGTTCTATTGTATCCATTAGTCATATCACGACTAAAAAGGTAAAACGTTTCTGTTATAACAAAGTATTTTAAATCAATATGTGATTTACTTTTTTTTTTAAGTTTAAGCTCATGTTTTTTTTTCTCTCGTAACGTTTAAGAGAGACGGACAAACAAATTTAAAACAGTGTTAAATTAAACAAAGAATGCCATAAGAAGCCATTTCAGTTTGTCCACGAGGTTTTAGTAGAACTAAAACAATACCCTTTGTAATTATTTTCTTCACCATGTCTCGTTTTGTCACGGAGACTAAACCAAAAATCTTTTGTTTAAAAGACAAGGGCTCTTCCCCCTCTCTGCATCCTGGCAAGTGAAAAAATCCTTACTAGTGTCCGGACGGCAAACAATGTCTGGGATGTCTTTGGCTATCGATTCTGGGTTTATTTCGACCAGGACAACAAGGTCATTATTGGCTTACAGTTCATGGGGCTTGTCAACCCGACGCCAGAGCTTACGTCGAATCTATTGATTGAGAAACTTTCATTAAAGGGTCGATACAATAAATGGTCCTGGGGGCTGGCAGAGAGGTGGGAAAGTACAGAGGAAATGGCAACAGTATTCTTTGTCATAATCATAAATTCTTATAACAAGCTTAGACAAAGCAAAAGTCAATCCTTCTTTCTAGATTCAATTCGGGAAGTATAAAAAAAAACAACAAAACACTATCTTGATTTATATTGATTTCTAACTTAAACCATGTCCAAAAATACTAACAATAAAAGTTTCCCTAATTGCGCGCATGTTTTGCAACCACCACATGGGGAAAAACTAGTGTTTTTACCAAGAGGTTTGTTACTTGAAATAATATAGTAATTAACCATTCAATAACGGTAATGCAATCATACTTGTATTGTACAGTATTAAAATATGCAGATGGGGTTATAAAAGCCATGACAGAAAGGCTGTACCGACATTATATTGGAACAATTTTACATTTTCTTTTACATTATAGGCATTCAGCGCACACATACTTTGTCATTCAAAACGAGGCAACAGCAACAAAAAATGCACAGCAGACACTTTTTGCTCACAATGACTACCAAAAATTAGAAGGAACACTGCTAAAAAAATACAATAAGAAAAAGTAGAATTGGACCCCTTAAACTCCGACTTGCCCTGGGGAGGTTAAGGTTAAAAAACAAACAACATATTTTTTGGGTCGTTTTAATTCTGTCAGATATGATGTTACGTTGTTAAAATTTCCCCCAGGCATTGACACCGTCGATACTATGTGTTAACTAGCCCGGATCTGGCAAACCACTGCACATTCTGATGTATTGACAAGTACGATCGTCTTTCCTCTTGCACGGGAAATATTCTTCATCTAACACTGAGACCCTCCCCTCCGGCAGCCAGCAATCAATGCTTTCATAATGTCAGAGAAATTACTGACATCTACGATCTTGAGAACTTCCTTCTCTCTCTAGTGTCTTCGGAAAAAAATATTATTATGTTTTTTAAATAATTATCAAATTAACCGAATTTTTTTTCTTAAGTTACACGAAGTTCCACAACAGTGTAAAGGCTTTGGAAAGCTAAAAACATCAAATGTGTCCCCTCAGGTGTTCCATACAACGCCCCATGATAAACCAATGATCAAAAAATATTCCAGACCTATCTCAAAACCAGGCTCTGTAGAGAGAAAAGTTACATCACAGTGCGTTAAAGTGGAACGTTCGGCAAGGTTATACTGAATGTTGCCACAGGTAGCAATGAGACTAGGTGCACACACATGCGACTTTGTTGAATTGCAGTCGCATGGCAGTTTTTTTTTTTAAACATCTACGGGAATGGATGGAGACGGGCATACATGCAAGACATAGGCACACTGCAGAGTCGATAGCATTGCAACACAACAGCAACGCTTAAGTGAGCGTCTAGCCCGAGGCGCTGGCGATCTAGTCGTGTATTTTACTAAAATATGGTGTAGCCACACTTGGCAGACATTAAACTCTACGCTTCTTCTGTCCCACCATTCTGTTATATTTTGCCTATCGTCTTGCTTTTGCCTAGCACAATATAAGCATTACCGTGTTGACGTGCTTTCTTCAAACTCAAGCGGCCCGATGGCGGGCGCTTCTGGTAGGATCTCGGTAGGTCCTATCGTCCTGTGTTATTCTGTCCTTCAGTTTGCGTTTTCCTAGCACAGCGTGACCGTTGCCATGTCAACATGCTGTCTCCAAACTCAAACTCAAAATACAGAACCTGGCAGTCTTCCCAAGCTCTATCGATGACAATCGACTGAATGACACGTAACGGACGGGTGACATTTGAGAAATTATATATTTTTAGTCCTTCAGTAACTCCTAAAAGTGCAAATGCTATTTCTTTATCATTTCAGAAATGAAAATTGTTATCTGGCGTCAGTGAAGAAAATCAGCACGCTCTTGGGGAAAGAAACGTAGGTATCCTTGACCTACGTCATTCACAGAAAAGACGCGCTTTTTTTTTTCACTTCTCCATTTCTAGATCTCAAGGATTTTTGTCTGTACTTTCGGAAAAAAGAAAATGTTGAATAAACAGAGCGTGGAGCGTCAATAGAAAGCTCACGATGCCTTTCGCTAGACGATTTCAATTTCAACATGTTTTTTTCTTTTAAGCAGCCAATTATAGACAAACTTGTGTGGACTTTGCTAGAAAGTCAAACCTATGAAGCAATGAAATTAAGACATTACCGTGCAAACAAACGAATTATAAATATTATTAAGAGAGACTTGGGTGCCTTGTACGGTAATAAATAATAGCTTCTTCTGTATTCACGCCAATTGCAACAAAAACTTTATAAACTCACGGAGCCGAGAAAATAGCTTCACAGTTGCAGGTGAACTAGAAAGCTGTAAGTTCACTGTGCCATTTCCTGTCGTCAGGAAAGGATGACTTACTCTATTTTTCTATAGTATCCCTGCGACGCTATTGGTTACAATGAAAACATCCCATGACCAGTCGGTGATAGGTCAGAGTGGTGAGTTTCTCTCTCTTTCTCTCCATCTCTCCCTCTCTCTTTCTTTTTTTTTCTTTCTCTCTCCTTATCTTCTCTATCTTTTCCCTCTCTCTTTCTTTCTTCCCCTCTTTCTCTCTCTCTCTCTCTCTCTCTCTTTCTTTCTCTCTCTCTCGTTCTCTCGCATTCTCTCTTTTTCTTCCTCTTTTTTCTTCTCTTTATCTTTCTTTCTCTCTTTCTTTGCCTCTCTCTTTCCTTCTCTTTCTCTCAGTGCTTATCTAGACTCGTGTGGGTTTTCCTCCTTCTCCTTCCTTCCACCTTTCTCATTGCGCCTCTCGTTGCCTCATCATTCCTGGCTGATTCAACAAGAGGCTTCATAATCTTCACTTACCCCAAAATCCACACAGTTCCGCGTTCTACAACAAGATCCAGCAACACTAGTAGATTCTATCTCTGCATTCCACCATTCCATTCTCTCCATCTCAAAACACACCCTTGCTCCTCTCCGTACCCACATCTCCAATGTAGCCGATCCCTTCCATTTTATTTGAACTCTTTTCTATTTAGACGGCCTGGGCGTTAATCATGAAATACGTCTCCCGCGCGCTCCAATTTCGGAGAGGATGAAACGGTATCACAAGTAATGACTTTCCACTGTTTTAGCACCCTATATAAAGGCTTAACAGGTTTTGGGCCGTGGAACCGCCGATAGCATGGCCAGCACTGAAAAATAAACTGTAGTTGAAGACAGGCTGATTTCATGGTTACTGCTCGTTGAGCCAAGGCAAGCCCATTAAGTTGGTTTGTGAGTTAGTTCCAGTTAGTTTTGCCGTCTCTAAAGAATACTGTGACAGTGTTGGTACCCAATACGTAATACACAGCAACGAAATCCACAGCTAAAGACCAAGAAATAATTACTCAGAAAATCTGAACTTTAAATTTCAAGACCGGTATTCATCTGAGACGAACACTCCTAGAGTAAAGAAGCTACATAATTATACAGTATTAAGGTCCATTTCCAGAGGTACCACACTGACATCAGAGAACTGCTTGGATGCATGAACACATAGAAAGTAAAATAGAATATTTGTTGTTGTTGTTGTTTTTGCCTATAATTTAGAAAAACTTAGGTTATTTTCACCAACTGTCTCAGTAAGCCACCTAATGTCTCGGATTTTTTTTTTCATTCATCTTGAAAGGCCTGTGGGGAACAGATAAATCATATTTCAAGGCTGTATGCACCGCAGCTAACAGTGGGCTAAGCCAGATAGCTATCTGGCTAAGAGTAAAGCCTAGAACCCATACATTTTCGCTTAGTACAATTACTTTGAAAATCCTCCATCTGTCTCAGATCTAGAGGGAAATAGGTAGGGGGATACAGACTATTCCGTTACCTGTCACATTATAATTACCTCCTCGCACTCCTCGGACTGAATCTTTTTTTCTATTTAATCTGTTGACTAAACCTTATTTTAGCACCAGATTTCATACTTACATGTTTCCTATTGTTATTGTTAGTTTCTATCGAGAATGTAATGTCGAGGCCGCAAAAACTATTGTCATATTGTTATTTTCTGTCCAGATTAAAAACGTTGACGCTACAAAAACTATTTATCTAACTCGAGGAGATCTGAAAGAACCAAATAATAACGAATAATTATTTACAATAATTATGCTTATATTTATGCTTATAATAAACAGCGCAACATGAGATTTACAGTATTATTATAGAATGTATCCAAATCTGCTTTTGTCTACTACCAACGCCATGCTTAATCATGGCTATTCTATAGAAATGCTCACGAGTCTCAGTCCAAAGCTAGTGTATAGCATAATGGGCTGATACACAAAATTTTTTCGGAAATTAAGAGTAGTACAGAAGTTTATGACCCCCTTCTCTACGTAGTGTGGTTTTTCTCTGTAACAACACCCACTGAGCTATAGAAATGACTACTACACGCTGGATAATGTTGTGTTAATCTGGGTTCTTGCAGCCCCGTGTGTTGTAAGAGAAGGTTATATTCACAACCAACGGTCCCCCTGTGTCATCCAGACAGTATATTACATCGATTTCAAAACCCCCTAAGCCATTCACATTTTTGACATTGATAATAACTAAAACGATTATCGAGACGCGACATTTTGCCACTTCCAATCAAAGGTCATTGTACGATGTTCTTTGCCATTCTATAAACGCAGCAGAACAGAAAGTATTTCAATGCCAATGCAGCGCTAGAATCATTATAAAGGCAGGTTGATGCCATGGAAGAGACGTATAGACGAATTTGTCAAAATCTCATGGTCAGTGATGGGAAAATAAAACAAATGATAAAGCAGAGTGAGGGGGGGGGGGGGACAAAACAAAACAAGAATTGGACAATAACTGTCCGTTAACTCATTCCCTACGGTAAATTTTGTAGGTGTGGACGCAAAGTCGCAGCACTATCTAGTTTGACATTTTAAATGTAGTTCAAAGACGTTTTTTCTTTCACTCACTATAAACACAAGACGTAATACATTAGACATTTAAGTGAAAGAAAATAATGAACCAGGATGGGATTCAATATTTCGAGAAATTGGCTTAGATAATAGTCTTGGAAAACCGGTGTCTACTCGTGCCGAATATTCGGCTTTCCGTTGTGAAGTGAAAATCCGCAAGCCGAATACGAATATTTTTGTGGCTTAATGTAGTGAATGAGTTAGGCTGGTGTCGCATTGAATCAAATGTTTTGCGTCTGTTTCGACAAAAACAGTTTTGACACACCCAAACTCATGAGACATACTTGTTTCAATTTCGCCAGTGAGCTAAGTACTGTTTAACTCCACAGTTCACATCTCACATCGTAACCCGAGACATAGAATACATTCCTTCTTTCACTATAACGCGTCCACAATTTGGGCGCGTATAAACATGGCGAATACTACCCATAGAGCTCTGTGGTACTAGTCTGTTTCGTTCAATTATGAAGAGGTGTGGTGCGAATTGTTGCATTGTTGTCATGGATGATAGGCGCGCAAGTCGACGGACGGAATTTAGCGAAATGAACCGTCTCAGTGTCCTATGTATCGGCTACAAATGAGATAAAATAGGCCTAATTCAGTGCACCACCAGCCTTGTAAATACCAGCGAGTTATAGATTTACAGAGAGGTCTCACTTCCGCCAAATCGCTTAACGAGGTCGCTGCGGTAAACAAGAAACTGAATATTTGAAAGAGACATTCTTCACCAAAGATAGTGTTCATGTCTGTTTACTGTGGTTTGTTCATATTTTTGGTCTGATTGAAACTATTTACAACCGTTTGTAAGCTCTCACGCTCCATGGAAAAGCACACACGGATATTGTTTACAGCAGCAACCTACTTTCCGCTCCAGGCTAACAGTGGTTTCGCAGAGCCTCCCTTGTCTCGCAGTGCAAATCGACCAATAGTGAAACCTCTCTATACATACACACTCTCTGGAAATACCTATAGCGGTGAAACCGAATGTCAGAGAACTATAGACAGGTTTTTTTGTCTATCACCCTGGGAAAAATGGCTCAGCCCCTTGAGGGGTATTATCTATCTGGAAACATAATTGAACTGAGAACGTTCTCAACTGGAGAAAGATAATGTGAATCGTGATATGAACACACACCATTGTGAAAGCTATTACTATAAGACCAAACAAAGTGTTTATCCGCCGATAATTGGTTAAGTGATGTTTATTTTGAAAAAATTTCCTTCACAATTATACAGGGTCCATAATCGCGTAGTGGTGAGCATCTCCGCCTGTCAACCGAGTAACCGTGGTTCGATTCTCAGCCGGGTCTGTTTTTTTTTTTTTTTATAAACGTCTTTTTTATTAACAATCAATCTGTTTATTGTTTTATTTTTGTATTCCAGCAACAATAATAGGAAATAAATCCATTTTTTTAAAAGCTTTTAGTCAACACCAATACTGGAGGATTAACCAGAGCCGATATTGTTGGCGGATAAACCCGGGTAGTATCCGCCAATAATGTTGGCGGATAATGGCAGCCGCGAATAAAAGGTAAACAACTTTATTGTTAAATGTTATTATTAAGGTAAGAGAGATACCGCTTTAATTTGAATGAAAACAACAACAACAACTAAAACTACGGCCATGATTTGCATTTTTTCCGTTTCAAATATGAACACGAACACGTTAGATTAAAAAAAAAAAAGGAAACAACATTCGCTATAGCGTTACTGGCATTTGATAGCTGCCAGATCATAATATGAAAACGCGTCGTTTAATTTTTTGATTGCTATTTACATTCTTTACATCCAATATAAATATAATTCAAAAGACACCCCCATTGTTAATCAATGCTTATCTCAATAATACTTATTACATTTAGAGCATTTCACAGTGAAAAAAAAAGGAAAAAAGACAATAACAGTTGTACAATAGAGTGCACAGACGTAAGAGGATAAATAGTGGGTTTTTGGCCTACCGTACTTCAAAGCGTTCATCTTTTTTTGTGCCTATAAACAAAAGTGTTGCGCAGATAATGAGTGGGTATGGAGGACCGGGGGGCCCCTCAGTTTGACCGCCAGTGCAGATTAGATTGGCTATCAGTAATGCAGATTAATGGATATCGGGTTGTGCCCCTCTAGCTAGCCTCTAGTCTTTTCAGCACAATCAATATTCTTCCGATCTGCAGTAATTCAGGACCCTGATCAAATCAACGGTGTGTATACGGGCTGGAACTCTTTGGATAAACTTTAAGGCGTCACTGCCAGCGTCGAATTTGCGCAGTTACGTGGGAAATTCTAAAAATATCCCGCAGTCTCGACGTGATATCCCCAAGGTTTGAGTTTGAGTTTGGAGAGAGCACGTCGACACGGTAAAGGTAACATTGTGTAAGGAAAAAGCAAGACGGTGGACACAGTAACAGAACGCTAGGACTGAAGAAGACCCTTTCAGAAGTACCCAGCAATCATCCGCTGTATTGAAGGAAAAGGTATTCCTAACGGGAGAGGGTACCAGAAACTCGGCCAGATGCCATCCAGTAGTAACTGTTATCATTTTCTTTTAAATAATCAAATTGTGGTAGACGAGATGTGTTGGGCACATTGAAGAGATGCACTGTATGAGCACATTTTGAAATACGGGACTTGAAGAAAAGCAAGCAGGCCAAAAGTTCGAGATCTACTTCCCTTACAAAGTTTGAAAAATTCACTTTTTTTTTTTCAGTGAAAACCATACTAGGTGAAAGAAATCGAAAAGCCATTCTGGTGCAAATGGTGTGTCAGGTTTACCGTAAACACCGTATGAAAACAAAGACTGGATCAGCATTCAGGTTCTTTCATTTTCTAACCTTGAACAGTTCTTTTTTCAGTATACTATTTGAAGCACAATACAAGAAGACAAGAATGCTATCTATTCATTTATTTATTGTATTGTTGTTATTGTTGTTGTTGTCTTAATTTGACATGATGATTGTGTTCCAAAAGAACTCGGAGGAGATTGTGGGCGCCCGTTGTCAACCCTCTATCATTGTAGTCCCAATGGGTTCAGGGTCAGAGGTCAGTAGGGATCCTATCCGGTCTACATCTCTCTTTGATAAGATAAACCCCCTCTCGTGACCTTTCTCACTAACGATGTTGCGTTTTGTTTCAATGGGAAATTCGGGGCGGACCCCGGTGTGACGCAGCTATCAGCGTAGCCCCGCGCTTAATAATTTCCCCAGGCTTGCGGTTGGACAAAATTATAGAGATCCCTCCAGACTTGATTGATGCTTTCTGTGTCGCCACTCTGCTTAAATAATGTCATGTAAGGTTGGCAATCGTTCTCTCCCTATCAATTCAGGAACACTTCGTTACCCAAACGTCATCAAAACCTAGTTGAAGTTTCTCTCTCGTGTGTCACAGTGTGTGAGGTATATGACCCCAGCACACGCAGGCGCCTACACGCACAACGGACATATGAATGGGGGGTTAAGAGGGGAGTTTGATTAAAGCCCAGACTTAATGAATCCTTTTAACTGTCGAATGGCTGCTGGAATGAATTCGGTGGTTTTCTGTACACTTTTCAACGGCGTCGGTAAAGTCACGCATTGACGGGGAGTTTAGAGCCCTGACAGTCTGTCATACACGGCGGTGCAATACTCATTTCCCGTTCAATACCAGGCAAGGCAGTGCAGACTTTCGGGACAGCAAAAAAAAACATAACAAACAAACAAAGGAAACAACAACAACAACAAAAATCATTTCATTCCAACACTCGGAAAGCAAAAGCTGACACCCCACCGAGACGGTTAGACTATGTGATGTTAAGGATGGGATTTCTGGTGAATATGAAACACTTGTTTCTTGGGGTTTTTAGTTATGTATGTTTTGTTTTCTTTCAGGACATTTAGTTTTGATAACATTAATAATTGACGAATAGATTTCTGAGCTTTTACCAAATGTCGAACCATTTGCCATGGCTAAAAACGTCTTACTGATCTTTTGAAAGCATTTAACAAAAACAACAACAACAAAAAATGAAGATATTGATCATTTAAAAACATGGATTTCCCTCCGACAAGTGGGAGAAAGGTAAAGCACAAGCTGACTTTAAATATTGTTGGTAAAGTCGGTGATAAAAGTATCATACTGGGTACACTCAGAATAAATATCATTATTAAGATAAATTGAAATTAACAAAGCAACCTTTCTGACAGCAGTCACGTCACCAATATGCAATAATTAATTAAGGGCAATGTCTCAGATAGTCTAGAATACACATTATTAAAATTACATGAGTTACTTGCCGGTATAAAGCCACAGAGAAAGGATTTTGGTACTCCAGCATCACGAATATAAGATAATGGTTCCAAGTGAGTTGGCCTTGTGTATAATATTATGTCATATCGATGGACATTTGCCACAATGTTGTATGCGACATTTTGCCGATTTTGAGGTTTTGTCATGGCAGTGGTTCTCTCGCTCCCAATGTAAAGTGTAAAACTTAGTGTTGTTCGGTTAGCCGGTTAAAAACTTTTCGAGATAATGTATTTGTGACGTAATGTTTTATGAGTTTTAACCCTTTTGCCGTCCAAAGCTCAATTCTCATTTTTTCCAAAAAGGCAAAAGTGTACCTACAACAAAAATGATGCCAAATACCCGAATATGTGATGAAATGCATACGCTAGAAATGGTCATGTTTCCTCCTGTCATCTGTCTATAAACTGATTCCATAATTTGTCCATTTCTGAAACGCAGTTTATCAATTCCCTGTTGAGTTGACACGGTCACATAACCATGGCTATTGTTTTGTAATTTGAACTTGTGGCTACAATAGCTGTAGGAAACTGATCGAATATTGTTTTGGTCAAAGACAGTTGGGGCGGGATCGATACAGCCATTGTTGTCGTACGATTATCTAATACAGTTAATAACAAAGTGCTGTACCTCGGGGGACAGTGCGCTCATTGAGAACTCCGATCGCTAAGTGAATCAAACCTAAATCAATCCAGTCTTGCCCGTGGTCGGGTTTTCATTTTATGGAGCCAATTCTGGCTCGGACAGCAAAGGCCCGCAGCTGAAAAGGACCGGGCTCTCCCGTCTCTTTTGTCACCCCGAGAGATGTCGTCGCTGGACGGTAATTTTTAAAAGATGCTACTTGATTTGGTTCAAACCGAAAGGGCCTGCGTATTTAATTGAATGACGCTTGCGCTGGGAGACGGAGGGAGTAAATATTTACTGAGGAAAATTTTGTTTCCGCGCAGTCTTATCCAGAACGGCCACCCGTACTAGAAATGACAAACGGGCTGAAGGTATAGAGAGCTGGGACAAACGGCGGCAGAGCCGTAGATGAGCAAACAGTTTCATCCACTTTGAGAGGAGTGAAGATGAGGAAGGTAATGGGTATGCGAAAGAGCTGCTCTCAATGGGCTTGTTGCATTTGGAGGTGCATCAGCATTCCCTCCCTCCGCACACATCCTCATACATTCTTTCCTTTAGACTGTAAATTGTGGAGAATTTTTTGATATCCACACAGTCATGCATCCGGAGATGTAACTCTCCGGCAACTGGCCAAATTTGTGTAACGGGTAGCGGCTGAAGGTGAAAGTGGAAATTCAACTTTAATATAATTATGATATTCGTTTTCTGAAAAAAAAAATGTATGAAATCCCTTGTTTATACTGTAAAAATTGATCAAATTTTACTGTTCCGTGGAAGGACACCCGGATTACATACATGCTTTTGTTCAAGTACTCAACCGAGTAAAAGCCCTTTTCCAGGGTCTGTTAGTTTTTGTCATTTTACGAACGCAGTACGGACCGAAATTGCAGGTGTGGAAGACGTGCGTACTTTTAGAATTCGTGTCCTACTATTTCATTGCAGACATTTACATGGAACATGTAAAAGGAAAATGTGCCATGGAGATGAAAATTAGGCACGACTTCTGCAAGATGATTCCATGAAAGAAGTTCTTTACATACGTAAAAAGTAGCTGCATGGAAAGTGATCTTGAAACGTCCGTCACAATGTAGCTGATGCATCTTTGGACAGAACACGGTCGCGGTCTGGGGCCAGGGGAGGCATGCAACGAGCCTGTCTAAGCCAAGCCCTCTCCATGACGAGATGCAGGGGCAGATTACTGCTCAAAATCGTTATTCGTCGCTTCATCACCTTGTCAGATCTGCTCCATGCTGAGGCAATCTGGTACCCTGGTTGATCTATAGCGGATATAGATTAAACGTTTGAGTGACTCTTCTCCGTCTGATGGACAAACAGCTCCGCGTGAGCTGGCTTTTCATGAATACGGATTGGTGGCTCCTGTATGGAAAGGTTCCCCCTTCAGCTTGTGTTTTGACTGGCTTCACCACTGGGCATGCTGACTCATAATCGTCGCTGTTGGCAAGAGACACTTTACAGTCATGGCTGAGCCTAGCAGAACCGGGAACATAAATATGTGCCCGTGCATTTGAAATATCATTGGAACTAGGCCGGGTGGATGAACAGAAAACGAGATCTGCTGGATTGGCATTGTAGGAATGGGCACCATGTGATAGTTACAAGCTGTAAATAGATACGAACTCTAAGAACGATTAAGCAACTTATCAAACGTGTATGGATATTTCTGTTAATGCTGTTTGAGCGAAACGGCAATGAGGCCAGAACCTGTCAATGTTTTTTTTTAGTTGTTGTTTTGGCTGGAACTGGCTATGAATAAATTTAGCGATTTTAGTTCTTGTTAATTCCATTTCCATTTCCTGAAAAATTGGAGATCTGTTAGGATGTGTACAAGGGTATAACAAATGTGCACACTTTGACACTTGTTTTAAAGTGTGGTGTGTCACTTACCAAGCTGTTTCGCAGTCCCGATTTATTCCAACACTTTATCAAAATACCAAACCCGGAAACGTTAAAGTCGAATTTCTCAATTGTGCAAAAAAGTCGAGTTGGAACATGGCCTCGAAATTAGGCCAACGTCAACAATCTGTTAACTGAAGTAGACCATCTGGTCTGGCAATTCAGCCTTTAACTCATGCGTAAATAAATAAATAAATAAATAAAATTATTATATTCGTCATATTTTTAATCGCCCAAAGAATGCAGCCAGGTAAATTAATTCAAAATTTGCCATGCGATGTTCTCATCTCAAACTGTTTCAGTATTTTGGAATCGGTTGTTATATTTACCAATCTTGTTTCGATTGACAATGGATGGACGTTTGGATGTCAAAAAGAATATAAAAAAAAAACAACAACCACACATCACGGAGAAGACTGTCACGATCATGCCCCGTCTTTGATATCCCTTGGGAAGGTTTATATCTACCTGGGGAAGCCATTGCTTGGACCAAATGAGTTTTCGGGCAGAATAAGAGGGACCCGGCGGACTCATTAAGCTTCTGTTTTAGGTCGTCCTTCTTTTAGTGCAGACTGATTTACCGGTAGCTGTCGTCTACATTATAGCTAATATGGATTAGATCGAAACAGTGGATGGACTGGATTTGATGAGAAAGGAGATGGCTCTGAGAAGGTTAAAAAGAATAGGAAAAAGGGCCAGAGTAATGTAGGGAAAACATATACAAGTAGATCAGTTGGGAAAACCGAAATGCGAAGTAGACAAGCAAATAAATCCCAAATTACTGTAAAGTACAATTATTTAGACAGACATCAAGGACGCAGATGGCTCTGAGAAAGTTAAAGAGAAAAGGGCAAAGGGTCAGAGGGATGTAAAGAAAACATGTACCAGCAGATCAGTACGGAAGACAATAGAACTGTTACGGAGACCAAAAAGCAAGTCCCAAATTGCTGTTCAGTACATTAAGATAGACATTATACAAAGAAGCCATGTATATCCAAGACCCTGAAATTCAGAGATTTGACGCAGAAAGACAGAGAACTACTGGCAGAAACACAGAGAACTACTGGCAGAAACACAGAGAACTACTGGCAGAAACACAGAGAACTACTGGCAGAAACACAGAGAACTACTGGCAGAAACACAGAGAACTACTGGCAGAAACACAGAGAACTACTGGCAGAAACACAGAGAACTACTGGCAGAAACACAGAGAACTACTGGCAGAAACACAGAGAACTACTGGCAGAAACACAGAGAACTACTGGCAGAAACACAGAGAACTACTAGCAGAAACACAGAGAACTACTGGCAGAAACACAGAGAACTACTGGCAGAAACACAGAGAACTACTGGCAGAAACACAGAGAACTACTGGCAGAAACACAGAGAACTACTGGCAGAAACACAGAGAACTACTGGCAGAAACACAGAGAACTACTGGCAGAAAGACAGAGAACTACTGGCAGAAACACAGAGAACTACTAGCAGAAAGACAGAGAACTACTGGCAGAAACACAGAGAACTACTGGCAGAAACACAGAGAACTACTGGCAGAAACACAGAGAACTACTGGCAGAAAGACAGAGAACTACTGGCAGAAACACAGAGAACTACTGGCAGAAAGACAAAGTGAAAGAAAAACAGTCAAGAAAACGGACAGCAAGGAGATACATGGATGGCTGAATTGGTAGAAGAATGAGTTGATGAACAAAGGTCTTGGTTGGTCACACTGAAAGTAAAACAGACAGATAGATAGATAGACAGACAGACAGGTAGACAGATAGATAGATAGATAGACAAACAGACAGATAGACAGACAGACAGACAGACAGACAGCTAGATAGATAGATAGATAGATAGATAGATAGATAGATAGATAGATAGATAGATAGATAGATAGATAGATAGATAGATAGATAGATAGATAGATAGATAGATAGATAGATAGATAGATAGATAGATAGATAGATAGATAGATAGATAGATTCTTACCTCACAAGGATTTGCACTGGTGTTCATCCGAGACAAGATACTTGAGGATGTCTTCAGACAGGATGGAGTCTCACATACCTGAAAGTGGGAAATTGAAATTGAAATTGAAAAACGACAATAAAAAAAAAATAAACGCCAGAAAACTACAGACTCATGAAGCGTGAGGGAAATTGTTTCCTTTCAGTAGAAATGAGTGATTAGTTTGAGTGATAAAAGTTAAGTTTGGATATCTCATACTTTTTCTCTCATCCATCCATCCATTCATTCATCCGTCTGTCCATCCATCCAACCATCCACCCATCCATTCATCCGTGCATTGACAATTTCATACATTCATTCAAATTTTTTCTTTCTTTTAAAAAGAGAAATTTTGGTTTTACTGTTTTTTTCTGCTATCCATCAATCCATCAACTCATCCATCCGCCTATCTATCCATCTTTTCATCCGCACGAATATTGGTTCAAACATTCACTTTGCCTTTAAGAAAACTGGAGAGAAGTAACGCAAAAACAAGAATTCGAATAGACTTCCATTTTCAGGAAGAGTTTGTTCACAATTATGACACTAATCTGTCCGTGGAGATGACAGAAGGGGAATGCAAACATGAGCTAGTCATTACTATAGAAAACGTCTTTCAGAGCTTTTAGCCACACTATAAAGAATGGCGTATTGATCTTATTAGCATTTCACGTGGGAGTGTTTAAGTTTCCAGGTCGTAGTACCGCTGATATTGTAATATTTACTGTAAAGGCGTCAAAGACTCTCCGTGTACCCAAGATACTAATATTTTATACTGCTGGTATGGTAAGTACGCCCCCAAAGCGTTTTGCATTAGGAACACGTACTTATACCTACTATCCCAACCCCGACCTTATCCTCAACCCTAAATCTTATCGAATCCCTAAGCCTGCCCCAATACCCTTTCACGAAAAAAGAAAGAGGAGGAAAAGAAAAAGATAATCTGAAAGAATAATTAATCATGATTAATTAAGGCTTTTGTTAGGAGTATTTCGGGAGGGGCTCTCTAGCTCTGGAGTCACAGGAGGTTTTAAAATATGTACTCCTAGAGCATAAAACTTGGAGGGCCGTACGTACCTGTAACAACAGTCAATATCTCATCATTTAAAATGTCGACCATGCCTTGTGAGATCACCCGGGGTCTATCTGTCGGCGGAACCATTCAATAGCATGACGAGAGGTGAGTAGGAGTTCAGTTTGAGTTTGAGTTTGGAGAGAGCACATTGACAAGACAACAGCCATACCGTGCTTGGCAGAAGCAAGACGATACACAAACTAATAGCAAAATGGAAGGACAGAAGGAGATTCTATCATTATCAGAAGTATGGTATAAAGATAATAATAAAATGACAACAACAAAAAAAATGTTGTTTGTGGCAAAGGCACTCGTTAGAAAGAATAAAGAAAGGCCGGACTTGCGACATGAAACTTTATTTTCGGGGAGGGGGGGGGGGGGAAACAATTTGAATTTGTCTTTGTCCCCAGCCCTGCTGCGGTCCTACAGACTTTTTCTGTTTTTAAAGAGATGTATGGCGTGCAGTAAATAACGCGATGGAAGGAATTGGGGGCTTAATTATAATTAAAACTGATGAGATTCAAATTGCCAACATTTACTGCATCGAAGCGGCCCTTTTGGTTCTTAAACCCCAATCCTCCGCCAAACTTACCACTCAACTTCTAGGCGCAATAAAATATAATGACCTGTAACTTCGTCCTAATTAAACGATGTTTACAAGTACGTTAAAGTCGAGACGGTTGAGTCCGAAAGAAAGCATGTCAAGACGACAGTGATAACGGTCATATTGTGCCAGGAAAAGTCCAACGATAGACCCCAGATTTAACAGGTAGGGTAGAACAGTCAGAGACTCTACCAAAAGCGATCACCTATTAGCCGCATAAGGAGAGATAAAATTTAAACTTACATTTCAAAATTGGCAGAACTGTACTTGTCTGAAATCATTTCATCAGTTTCAGAACGATTGTTCAATACCCTATAGCTAGACAACTTGTATTCTATTCCCCAGTTTTCAAGTACAGAATGGCCCCAGGAAGTGCAGTGCTATATCCGGTTCGACTCTTCAGCCCTCAGCTAAATACTTAGTTCAACTTATCGATATTGAATAAAACAAGGATGAAGGCACGAAATATCGATCATGCCACGGTAATTTGTTGACAAGCAAAATTAATACCCAGCGAAAACATCCACTCCCTTGAGCATCTCACACACACATACTGACATGTGCTGTGCTGTACTTAGCACGGACTCATTTGACGCCAGAGGTCGCTCAACCCGAGTCACGCGTTCAGTGCACACAGATAGAGGCTGGATGAAACAAGATACATTCAACAACAAGCAAGAACAGCCATATTCCCTTCGTTAAGTTACAATAGTGAATCTCAATGTTTTTCAGGCAATCGGCCACTTAAGATCCAAATTCTCTTTCATCCCCCCCCCCCTCCCAACTCCACCCGAAAAATGAAATAAATCCACATTCAAAGCCAGATGGATACATTTCACAAGAAAACAGACGCAATGCTGTTCAGCAAGCCAGTGACTGCCATGTACATGCCTTCAAATCGTCCTTCATTCATGCCCCCCCCCCCTATCATCGTTTTCACCCCCGTATCGCCATTTTTTGGTGTTCTCCCCCTCCCCTCACCCCCCCTCCCCCCCCCCCCCCATCATCGCCAAAGATGCTAGAAATGTCAAGATGAGACAGTCCCTTCTTCGTACCTCTAAGGAAATCGTGCACACATGTTGCGCGCTGATCGGGGGCGGGGCACATGGCGCACAGTATAAAAAGAATGTTTGATATCATCATCACAATCATCATTATCATAAAGGAAGTAAGGCCTTTAATCATGGACGCCTTCATCACCATATTAGAAAGAAAGTAAGGCCTGCAGCGTAATCATGAAAGGCTTTTTAACAGCTGGTCCCTAAATTCTACAAAATATCAGATAACGCATAGAAAGGCGTAAATATAAAACGTGTGAGTGCATATTAATATATTTCAAAAGGTCTCGATGTTCTCTTTATTTTCAATACTTTCGTTGATTTTGAACCACAATTGAGTTGAACAGAAGAAAGTAGTCCGACACTTTCCTCGACGAGGCTGCCGCTAAACATTAAAATTTGGATCGGATCACCATATAGAAACAAAGACATGAAGACAATCGGCACCTGTTTCTTTTGTTTCTCAGTGTTCCCAGATTGAGCGGGAAACCGCGGAATTGGGCTGGTAATGATATATTAATGATGCTGATTTGTTACAAAGCTAGTGAGACTGAAAAAAAAAAACCCATAGCTTTCCCACAGCGATTGAAGTTAAAATTACAAAATAAGCGATGTCAGTCAATAGATGAACCTTGAACAAAATTCAATATTTTCCCTTTTTTGGCTTTGTAAAATACGGCACTGTTCGTGACTTCCGAGCATTCGCCGTCAGGTGCCGGTGCAAAATCTGTGCTCGCTTAAGGCTGTCGCATCGTATTGTTTCTTGTATCTGTGACATCACCCATGTTGAGAACCACTGTGTTAGGGTAATGAAAAGGAAAGACAATTCTTTTCTTTATATACCGACACTGCATTTTTTCTCCTCTGATGAGCCTTTTAAGAAATACGTGACCACGGAAACAAAAAATGGATACAAATCCCAATCTCCCAGTGCAATGGTTCTCAGAGTCCCAGGTAACATTCCTCCCATTGCCATTCCAGGTTTTCTCAGTTCCTCTCCCATTTTGTATTATCATCTGATAGTTTTTTCACCATTATGCTTTTACAGTGGTAATTATTGAACAATTTATGAAACCAAATTTCTTTATTAATTGCAATCAAATTTAATGCAAAGAAAATGGATCATAAAACGTTTATTTGATTTAATGTCTTTAGTTTGATAGACAGGGTAGACAGTACACTCTTTCCCAGTTTGGTGGTTAGGTCTTTATTTTAGGAGGTTCGCTGCCCTTGGCATTTATACTTCATTGTTCTCGTCTTCATTTTTTTTCTTTTGTGCTTGTTTCTGTGTATTTTTGTGGTAGGGATTAATTTTTTTAAAGAATGTTTCCCGGGCATCGGCCTTGTTCTGCCTGCTCTTCTCGACTTTTAACTGCCAAGCTATCTTTAACGTGGACACGGGCCCTCCGAATTCTTCTTTCTTATCCGAGGAGACTAGGTGCTCGATCCTACCTATCATAGGATCCCCGACAGATGTTTTTCACCCCGATAGAAATTCCAACATGCCTACACCGACCGGGTTCGAAAACGCTACTTTTGGCATAAGAGGCGAGTACCATGCCTCCAGACCACCGTGACCCCTTTCCCAGTTTGGATTTCCTGCTCGTACTGAAATTCCCACCTAATTCCTCCCCAGCTTGGCTAATATATTCCTCCACTGGGAGGCAAGTGCCTCCTGTTTAAGAATCACTGTCCTCGGCGAACAGGAAGAAGATGCTCGTGAACCATTTAAGATCAGTGCACTTATTCCCTCTTGCGGTCTCACGGTCAATTTTTATAATTATCCTTCAGTCTGCTGTACTTTAAATGCAGAATAGTGATGGCATATTATTCTGAGAACTGACTACAGGGAAATGAACTGCTTCTTCTGCGTTGGATAAAACAAAATGCCGCAACCACTTTTGAAATTTAGGCTGGAATAAAATTCCTACGTTCAATGACGTTTTAGTTTTAAGATATAAGATCTAAATTCCAAGTATCTGACTCATTCATGGATGGACATCAGCAGAACCATAATAACTATGTGAGTAGATCTGGCGAAATTGGGCTAACGGTGAAAGAACAGATTTCTGAGAAAAATCCATCCAAAGAGGAAAAACGTTTCTATGGAAATTTAGACTTGCTTATAAAGTGAACGTTTAGCCATTTTTCTGCGTTGGCCTAAAATATTTTGCTTGAAATCGTCTTGAAAATATTTAATATTGGTCTTTTAAAAAGCTGTAAAAATGTGCAGCTTTATACTGAGTTTTCATGTGTACGGAAACGCAAACGGCAATGGAAACGTCAAAAACCCTTCGAGTAGTGAAATAGAATGTTTTTATGTATGCGGAAATGCCGTTTTCGTACATATATGGAAACACTCTCTCTTTTTTACTACTTGATGGATTTTGTCGTTTCCCCTCGCCGTTTCTGTTTTCGTACACATGAAAACATAGCTTAAACGCGATTCCGCCAGATCCACCCACATATTGTTATCGTTCTTTAAGACTGGCATTATACCCAGTCATCTGTTTTATGTCGCTTTTAATTCAGGCATGAACCTCCTTTGAATCATCAAGCGATAGGCTTGTTTTAATCTAACTGCTGTGTAAAACCTCGTTTAACCCCATGGCCCATAGAAACGAGACAAAACAGTTTTGTGTTTTTTTCTTATTCCGTGTGCTATGAGCCTCACTGGCCAGGGCCGAATTTTCTTGCTGCAAAACAGTCGGTGTTTAAAAATAAGTGCAAAGAACCTTTTAACAATTCTATAATTCCATTCATCACCTAAGTCATCGGGTGGAACAGCTTTTAATTTTAGCTCATTCGTCTGCCAATAGGGCTATTTACTCCGTGGCTTTATACCGTATTAAGAGAGGCATTAGCAGGAATGCATGAACTACGTGGACCCCAGGCAATTCTTTACTTGAGAGAGACGTAAAATCACGATAACCAAGTGGATTCAGGCCCGTGCTCTACCCTGCCGTGTCTAGACACTGTCAATATTTATCAATACGATCAACAAGTTGTGGCGTATCAAAAGTTCTTATAAAATCTATAAATGTGTGGAAAGTTCGCCAATCTTGGGATAAATACCTTATTACTGGCGATGAACGATTTGATGTTTTTGTGTCCAAAAGTTTCACACGGTAAGTTACTGGAGAAAGCTCAATGATAACTACATACATTCCATCCAATCTAATTTGACAACCAAGGTGTTCGTTGAAGAAATATAGGGGGCATTCCTGTTCTTTTCTGGCCCAAATGCATGGGGTTGCACTCCAGCTGAAACATTGAGAGATATTTCTTCATTTGAGAAATGTAAAACAGCTAAAATCAGTCATGTTTCCGAAATATCTATTCACCGACTGATAATGTCTCCTTAAACACTGTGTTTTATACAGCCTGGACGCATAGTTGTATGTACAACATAAGAGAGAGAGAGAGAGGGGGCGGGGTTGGGGGGGGGTGGATAGCCCGAGACAGAGAGAGAGAGAGAGAGAAAGAGAGCAAAAGAGACAGAGTAAGAGACATACACATAGAGAGATAGAGAATGAAAGAGCAAAAGAGAGGAAGAGAGAGAAAGAGATAGCAAAAGAAAACGCTTGTAGAACGCTTTGGGTCCATTTTTTTGAGACGGGCGGGGAAACATAAATATACTCCATGTTAGTAACTATTCTAAAAGAAAGAGGGAAAAACAACAACAATTAGTTTTTAGGCTTTTTCTTTCAACCTTCAGCACTCTGAGAAAATCATTAGAATGGTGTCTTACACACGTACATTTTAACCAGACAGAAGAAGGAAATGAGTGCAAGCAACGCCAAATCCATTGTCCCTTGAAAAACACTATCAATCTATAGCTACTAACTCCACAGTACTGGGGATATGAGTAAGTGTGGTTTGGGTACAGTTTCATCGATGCCGGGCGCTTTTGATATTAGTAGTCTCATTAACTGTACCGTGTACAAAGTTCTTCCTGGGTAATTACCTTTGTAGTTGGTGCGTTCTTTCTCATAATGTCCCAATCAAGCATTATGTCCTGCACTTTAAGACAGCTGAGATCAATTTCCCACTTATAGCATGGCCATTAATTACTGTCTTCAGTTAATTCAAAGCCGGATCAAAGACATAAGGATGTACACTCCTGCCATTTGTTACCTTGTTTGGTGATGGATTTATGGCCCACAGTTCAAATTAATTACGCGTTTGACGAACGTATAATTTTTACATGAAACAATATTTGAGAACAAATTTCTTGAGGCAACTTTTGAAATTGGCTGTATCTCGCTGAAGGTAACTTAAGAGAAAATGTTAGATTCTGTCCCGACCTATCCAGCTAGGTTAAAAGACAAAATAAGCATGTGTGTGTGTGTGTGTGTGTGTGTGTTGAGGGGCGGGGAGAGGGAGGAGGGTAGACGTCTTTCTGCCACTTTAAGTTATGAAAATTTCATCCTTTGCTCTTTTCTTTAGCTTTCAAATTGACCACACTAAAAATAATCTTAGCACAATAATTTAGAGTCTGCTTTAAGGTGATTGTGTTCAACATCTGAGCAAAAGATGAAGGGGCCATTCAACATTCCGTTCTAAGCAATTCTTGATCACCCTTTTTTCTTTGTTTGCTGATACGAACTAAATTATCTGTGCCTTGCAAGAATCGGAAGAAGGAAAAAAAAACACAACAACCTGAAGTTCTGCTTTTTTCACACACCATCCATTAGGCCAGCGCCTTTGCCATGAAAGAGTTACCACTTTCTATTGCAATATCAAGGTTGCTAAAAATGCAATTTGAAAGATAAATGGCCAAATCAATAACGCTCAGCGAGGCGTTGGGGGATCCCTGTGTATCAGGGCAAGACGTTTCTCCAGACATACAGCCCGGCTCTGTCTTGTGCCGGGAGTCGAAATGAGCCGGTCTGCGCTGAAAGAAGCTGTCATGATTTATAGTTGGGTATGATTTAGTTTCTTGTTCTGTTTGCAATATCAGTATTAACAGCCAAATCCGGCAATGATATCTGTGTGTCTAACTTTTTGTATAATGTATGGGAGGTTTCTGTTTCTCATTTTGCTTGCCTTGCTTGTGTGTATGGGTTTGAGTTAGCATATTGACACGTGTACGTGTGTGTTGGTGGAAGTAATGGTGGATGTGTTTTATTGCGGAGGATGTTAATTTCAGCAAAACGCAATTTGTTATTCGGGAAAGATGAATGGTAGCCTGACGGTTGAATCTTCCACAATATAGATAGATCTAATTTAGATAAATAATTTAATAACGGCTGTAAAATAATAATGATGCAAGGAGTGAGCAATATTCTCATATCCAACCAATACAACATTAGATTTATCCCAAAAACAACACACACACAAAAAAAACAACAACCAACTTCCCACTGTATGGGATTGGAAACACTGCGTCCTTGAAATACAAACGATGCAATATTGAACATCATCTTTCTTGCTAGAATATCATATGAGTAGCTGTCTGAACCTTCATTAAGTTAGAATTCTTTTCTTTTCTTTGGTCTGTATTGGCATTCCAAAGGAATGGGTAATCATTCAATCCTAGAATGACTCACATTCTTACCATTCTTCGAGGCGGAGCAATAAAGGAATAAAGGAAGACGTTTTTCTGGCAGTGTTTCGTCCAAGTTAATGGTTTAAGACAAAGAGAAAACGCCAATACTGAAGTTGTGACCAAGCCAAAGGGCTGAGAGACCCAGGGTTTTCGGGGAATGTCAGTGAATTATTCTGACAATATTATTCGTGCTAAATCTTTGTCACTCTAAAATCCTCGTGCCATATCTAAAACAGTTTAGGTACCTGGTAACATTAAATATGTCGGTGATTAAAACATACAAGCGAAAATGTCATTCGTATAACGGTGGTCAGGTGGTCATGACAACATTTCGATTATATAAAAAATTCCATTCCCCTTGACGAAACGCGCCTCTGTTTTCCCGCGGTAAAACCGTAAATAACTAATATCAGAGACTGAATTTTGTCCAAAGCTGATGTGTTCACGTAATTTACTGTCAGAAAGTAAATCAGTATACAAAGTTTCATAAAATTTTTGGTCTCGTAGTCAAGTAGTTTTAGTTGCTTGTGTTTTTCGCCTTCTAGCTCCATTACAGTGTGATCTGATTAATGATAAATTTCACCACCGCTATAGACTATAGAATCTCTCTAAATAATATCAGGGTCGGCAAGGAATATTCAATTCTCATTATTCTATTATTTTATCAGTTCTCTTCCACAGTACAGCTGCCCATGATTTCTATAAGACGCTCATTTTTTAAGTGAGTGAAAGTGTCCAGTAATTTATATACCCTCTTGCTGTAGGCTTTTCACTGGAGAAGGCCAGGCTGAAAGTTTGTGTTTGCCTTGCCCGAGATATTTCCATAAACAGAACAATTTCATTGTACAGCACAACACGAAATATTATTTTGGGTAATGGTAAAGTTTGGGTAAAAGGTTTCATTTAGAGATCAAGGTGTATGACAAATACTAGACAATAAGACATTCAGGGACATTATTTTTTCAGATTTACAGGATATCAGAAATGTAGACACAACGATCCCCTTAGGAGGGTATCACTCTAAGTCCGGAACCGCTGGTTGCTGTCAGCAAAATGTGCACCCAAGAAATAATGACAAAAGGTGACTGAGTCTGACAGGGTCTTTCCGGATTTACTAAGGAAATATAATTATGAAATTATGGTGTGCACTTCTTGCCTGCCAGCAGCTGACTGTGCCGTTCCGAGCTAGTATGATACCCCCATAGACAAGTCATATTTCTAGCAACAAAGCCTGTACATTGAGGGACGCATGGGCTCCTCCAGTAAGAAGCGCATGATAATTCCCTGAGTCTTGGATCTCCTGGTACAGCAGAATTAAATTCACGACCTCGGTACACTGGGGAAAAAATCATTAGCAACATGTTTTCCTTTCAGTAATGTGCGTCACAAGCCGTCTTGAGTTAATTACCAAGTCATATTTGCGTGCATCAATAGATATACCTTACCGCGCCAGGGGACAAATGTAGTTTTCGATTAGTTCAACTCTGCAAGCAAGTCAAGATCAGATACGATGATGGTCAGTCCAGAATTTTGAGCTACACATGGAATGGTGGAAGATCACGCAAACATTTCATTTCGAACTCCTTGATATGGTGGCTGCCATGTTGTCACAACCAATGGTGGGATTTACTGTTCTTGGAGGGTGAGGTAGAATGGCGAATGAAGGGAAAAGGGGTAGGGCTGGGTTTCAAAATCTCATGCCCGGCACGTTGAAAAGTAACATGCTCATGTTGTAAAAATATCTATTGTAGTGAGTTTGAGTTTGGAGACACCACGTCGACACGATAACAGTCATATTGAGCTATCAAGAAGCAAGACAACAGACAGAATATAACAGGATGATAGGACAAGAAAGAGACCTAACCAGAACCACCCCTCCAACCACCCCTCCAACCACCCGGAATGAACTCAGAAGATTGAGTTTGAGTTTGGGAAAAAGCACTATGATAGGATAATGGTCATACTGAGCTAGGAAGAAACAACACGATTGACAGACTATAACACAATGATAATCCTGGAGGAGACCAGTGCTGTTTGCAAACAAAAAGTAATGATAATTGTTTGGGGATTAACAGTTCAAAGACGATAAAACGATAAACAGTTATGATCTTGGACAGAAGTAATTCATTTCAAATCGTTTTCTCTTAATTCAATGTCACACGCGGTTACTGCCAGCAACACCAGAGTTTGAATTTAGACCCCCTAGACGGTAGGATCGAGTAGTTCTTGGAAATTGGATTTTTCTCATATTTTCAAGTCCCTGGTCCTATTGGGGGGTAGGATCGAGTACCTAGTCTTCTCGGATAAGGACGAAAAGATTCGGAGGGCCCGTGCGCACGTTGCGCACGTTAAAGATACCTTGGCAGTTGGAAATCGTAAAGAGCAGGCCGAAAGGCCGCTGCCCGGGCAAAATTGAAATTAATAGATTAAAATTTATCCATATCACCCCCCCCCCCCGCGCGCCAGAACAAGAAATAATAAAACAAGTAAAGTGAGGTGTAAATGCCAAGGGCAGCGAACCTCCTAAAATAAAGACCTCAAATCAGACCCCCTAGACCTCTGTCCGCCAGAGATGACCACGGGATGTTTGCATCCGATTTTGGCATCGCGGGTGTGGATTTTTCAAGGAAGACAGACAGACTCACTCAGACAGGATTTTAGAACTTGAAACTGTCTCCACTGAATTCATCATCCTACGATATTGCTACAAGCAACAATAGAACTTGAATCTAGAACTATACCGGCTTCCTTCTGTCAAGTAATTCTATGGAATTTTGCATCAGAACTGTTTTGGGACAACAAGGAATTTAGACAGAACGCACACTAAAAAAGGGTAACAAAAAACAACAACAACAACGAACCATAGAAACACATGTCCAACATTCTAACATTGTCCATTCTAATATTTTCAGCCCCGGCAGTAATTGAGCCTCCCCATGTATTCCAGCTTAAAAGATTTGGGCAGGAATTCTCACATTTCAATGGACCATGCCTCTTGAGCCTGCCAATAAAGTCTGCCAGTGTATTTACCCACTCTCAGCCAAATCTGAAAAGGGATTTTCCTCCTCATTAGCCCCATCCTGGGCCCCATTAATTCTGATAAGTTTCCTGGCCACACAGATGCTTCTGGTGGCATTAACATGTTCTCTCGTGTTTATCTCACTATAGTCAAGCCAGTGTTTCCTTTCTGTTTGTCCATGGCTTGCCTGCAGTAGGAGATTTTGTTTCCCATTTTCTTCCTTATGCTTTCCTGTCATCTCACTTTTAGCAGTTTCATGTCTGCTTTGTACTTTTCGCTGGCCTTTGTCTGCCTCCTCTATTTTACCAGCCTGACACATGGTGGGCTGCGGTTTCTGCTAGTAATTGTCTAATTTTCTTGCAATGTAAAACATGCCGATGTCTTTTATTCTGCAAGAGCGCCTGTCATGATGGGTTTGAATACTGGTGCCACCCATGTATTCACTATTGTCTCATTGTCTTTGCATTAACTTCTTTCGTGTTCGTCGTTTAATGTGAATGTGTGTGGGTAGTTGCATGTCGGTATCCTGAAACCTTTCGTCTGTGTGCTTATTACAAATTGCCCCTGATGACAATACAAGAGTCAAGTGCTACAATTATGCATTGCTGAAAGGCAAAACGCAAACAATGAATGTAGTTTGCAATTAAGCATTCACTGCCAAGCTCTGTTTCTCTCTCCTTTTTTTTTTTTTTTTATCTATGGCTGTTTTGCGTACATCTATTCTATTATTATCATTCCGTTTGACCCTTCATTTACCTGTTGTTATTACAAAAACGCACATTGGCTATGCACTTGAGCAACAGGGGTCCACTTGCTCATAAAACCGCTGGAACCAGCGTTTACTTTCTTGTGCAATCCATGACAGCCAATGGTAAGAGAAATTGCCCCCTCTCAGAGTTTAATCAACACAGGTAATTCGATGAGCGCTCAAGATGATGCACGCTTGCAGTAAAAGCTTACGAACCCGATTAAATTAATAATCTCCATATTGCACACGCATGCTCCGACAGGCAACAATAAGCCTGTGTCTCCTCTTCCAATTTAATAATAGGCCATTGTTGCATTACCGAAACAGTCTGGTTAGTGTAAGATCATAAAGGTAAACAACGATAGACTCAAGAGATCTCATTTCCCACTCAAGAGTTCTCATTTCCCAGTCAATACATCGATACCTGACCTGGTACAGGTTGATAATAGCTTTAAGCATCACACGAAAGAGCTATCTGGAGGAAAGATATTGTCATGCCAACAAGAAAATAATCACCGCCGGTAACAGTATGTTACTTTTTTAATCTCAGCATCATGTCGAGCTCTGGGAGAAGATCTACCTGTTGGATTTATTTAAAGTATCTGAGATGTCCAGAAATAACTGATGGGGTCACCCATTGGCGCAATTGCTTACACTTTCATAGGCACGTAGTTAGCTAAGGATAGGAAAATTCTCTTCTCCACTGAGGAAGGTTCTTCTCTTTACTCACCTACAATTTCGCGACCTTAGAATTCTTGTTTGTTCCAACTCCACCTTTTGCACAACTGAGAAATTCAACATTAAACTTTTGCGGCTTTAGTTATTATGATAAGGAGTTAGAATAAATCAGAACTGTGAAATAGCTTGATAAGTGCCACAACGCATATTAAACAGGTGTTACAATGTGCATTTGTTATATTATACCTCTTCTACATACTAAAAGATCTCCATGTTTTGTTCTCCAGAAAATAGAGATAGAACAAACAAGAACTAACGTCGTTATTTTTTTCTTTTTTATTTCGTCATTAGTCTCTGATTTTAAATGTCCTTTCTATGGTATCACTACTGCAAAATTCCTTTGGTAAATGTTCAGTTAACATTTTTATTATTATGCCCTTTTATTTTCTGAAACAAAGAAGAACTGGGTACGTCATAATGCCTTCCTTTTGCTTTATAGGATTATTAAAAAAAACTAACAACAACGAAAACACATGCTTTCGAGGGTGGATTGGCATTGTTTGCAGCGTCAAGGACGCAATATGAGGGGCAACAAATGGGAGTATTTGAGGTCGGTAAAGACGGGCTTTATCTACTCTACGATAATTAGAAAATCTTTCTAATATTGTAGTTTTAGCCGTTATTAGCACACTATGGCTTAATATTTATAGACTATACGATAACAGGTTGAGATCGCTGAAGTGAATAATTCTTTTAGTATGGTGAGACTGCTGATTGAGGTAGGTGTGTTAGGGGAACGCCCCTGGTAAGCTGGCTGACGTTCCTAAATTTGCCAGAGCTCACATCAGTTCTTATCTTTTGTTCTCATTTCTGGCTTCCGTGTCGGCTGGGAACTGGGAGAGATATAAGTGACGTACCTAGGGTGAGTGGTATTTGTCCAATTGCTCTCTCTCTGTCTCTCCCCACTTCAGAGTAGACCAGAACAAAGTCTGAACTGTGTTGTGTTGGCGTGTTCGTGCTTTGGAATCTCGGAGTATGCTGCAGTGTTGGGACTGTTATCTTTCATTTGCTAACCAATGTGCCTGACTGTTTTGTTACTGTCAAAACAACTTATTTTTCTCATGTTTCTGCACATAACACAGGGTACAATGTTATGAAATTGCAGTGCCTCGCTGTTAACAGCGGGCCATCACTTTAGTAATATATAAACACAGGTTTGTTGTACACAACGAAGGCCGGGAGGAGGTGGTGGACATAAATAGTCGCTTGAGGCTCTTCCATGGCAAAATATCGAAGCAATCATTCAAGGCTATTGAAAAAAAGATCAAAATAAACCCATGCTGAAAAAAATAAAGTAACAAATTTATGATAGGGATTCAGGGGTTAATTTTAAGGGAATCTACAACTAGTATAACTGTTTCCTAACTTTCATGATTGGCAGAGCACAACATTGCAATAATTATGCCCTGATTGCTCCACATTGCAGGTACATCCGAAACCACGACAACGTAAACTATCCCAAATGCTCCAGATATAAATCATGATTGCCCTCTTCAATGTTAATTATGCAGCACCTTTCCCTGACAGTGAAGGGAACGCCCTTTTAGAGATGCGCAATTAAACAATCTCAGATGTTCCAATAAGCAGCCGCTGTTTTTTGGTTAATTTGTTAGTGCCATCTGTGTTTGTATGATCTTGTCATCTTCATCACTGGGGTCTCTGGAACCACTTGCAAGACACGCCTTGTGGTATCATGCAATTGTGATATACTTATGGCGATAATAGACGATGCTACACATGTTCAGGGTCATGTGCTATGGTCTGTGAGAACTGACTTCACCCAGCTGTAATTGCCGAACTCCGCCGTGCTTACTCAGGACATCAAACGATGAGCCTCGTGTGAATAATATATTTAGTTGATAGTCCTTTGTGCTCTAGTCATGCCGGTCACCTGATTTAAAAAGATGAGGATAGTATAATATTGTCTGTCTGCCTGCCTGCCTGCCTGCCTATCCGTTTGTCTGCATCTTTGTCTCTGTCTTTCTGTCTGTCTCTTTCTCTCTCTCTCCCCCCCCCCCCCAATCCCTCTTTCTCTTTCCCGCTGAGGCATCTTTTTAAACGCTTTCATAATTACTTTGCAGAATGAGCCTATTGGCCCATGGTCGTTTTGCATAATTTGGCAGTGAATTATTTCACTATCCTTTACCCTCTTTTAACACAGGCATTATTTCAAAGCAAACACAATGAGGTAGCTTTGGGTCAGGTATGAAATTATGCACGTTTATTTGATTAAACAAGAGACGAATTAATGAAAATCCAAGTGAAATTCAAATCAGTAGTACCCCTTCCATGGAAAAGTAATTACTGTGTTACGCTTTCTTTCTCTTCATACAAATTGCTCCCACTGATCAGAGTGGCCCAGAATAGTATGCATTAAATGTGCGCTGTGCAGCACAGTAATTGATTTGTTGTACAAGACCAAATGTTCATTACGGTCGTACACTGTACACCACCAGCGACTGGTGTTATTCTACAGTTTAGAACATTGACAGATGGGTCAAATCAATACCAATCGATGTATTCAATGATACACTGATCGATTGAAGAAATGGTGCCATTCCCACTGAAAATGACACTGTCAGATAAAGTGTGAATTCTCAGATTGACAGAAGGAGAGCGATTCGTCAATATTTCTTGCTTGTATTAAATTTCTTTCCGATATAGCGGCTGGTGCACAAGCGAAAGTGCATCTGGAATCCTACAAGTTACTGGCACGTTTCAATATGATCCGGCCAAACAATAAAGAAACATGTCGAAGAAAAGTATTGGATTTTTTCTAAGTTCACGAAACGCCCACCCAGTAAGTTGTCCCCTCAGAATGACAAGATTCTAACTCCCTTCCGTCATCTTTTGAGAAATTGTGAATTGAAGTTTCATGTGCCTCATAGCTTTTAGAGCAAAGGATTTATTTTTCTTCTTAGTACTACTTAAAAATTACACGGCGAATCTGCTTGATACTTTGACACACAATGGAGAAGGCCCGCAAAAGTAGTGTGTCGTGTGTAACTCACTTCAGCCCAAAAGTGGAGATAGAACCTTGACATTTTAAGGGGACGCAATGCCCCTGAATGACATTTTACTCTTCTCAACAAAAGGGGATAATTAAGCAAAATGCAAATCTGCCTTTACAATTTTTTATGGTCTGAGTTTCCAGATTTTGATTTTCTTCCAAAACGGACTGAAAACCCAAGCGTAAGTTTCAATCAACATTCAAGACAATAGGCCAGAAAATCCAGTGTACAATTATTTGAAATATTGATTTCTGTAAATGAAAAGAATTCCGGATGCTGCTGGAGGACTTCGGTTCATTAATGGAAGATACATAGTATTGCAATGTAGACTTTCTCTCCCGCACTCAGCTCAATGAACAAATATCGAACCGGGGTGTATGCACGTGCACTGTGCTCGATCCTCACATTCTCAAATGCCAAGGTTGCATTTGTATGCAAAGACAGGCGCTGACATTTTTTCCTTGAAGCTTTACACGTACGTGGATGATCAAGACTTTGCAGTTTTTGAATACCTCAGAAAACTGTAGGCGTTAGCCGGTGTAATAAGTAAATAATCAACCATACAAAGCTAATTCTTGACAGTTTTAACCATATAGAATGATGCGCAAACATTGACAAAACATCGCCCACCACAGACAAACTTCCTCTTCAGCAAAAAGCAAGGACCATTTTATAAATCTACATAATTTAGTATTCCAGTCATCTGGAGGAGATCGTCGAACGAGTGAATCATAACCGATAATAATTAAATCGTTGTCAGCATTATTCACTTCACTACTAGCCCATGCTAGAGGCATTTTTACTATGACTTTCCGAACAAAACAATGGGAAATGAAATGCTCAGATACTAAAATAACACAGTAAAACCTGTAGCAGGTACCTTCAGTTAAACATAGGCAATTATTAAAGCGAGATTATATATACATTTTTAAAAATGAATAGTGTTTGAGAATAGGCCTGGCTGACAGACCAGTAACGGATATTTACTTTTGTCACATTGCTATATGATGAAAGGAGGCACGGATCATGTGTGGCTGCCTGACTAGATAATGGCATGGATAGTTGGATGAGCCGACAAATGGACAGATAAATGACAACAACAGATAAACAAAGGGACGTGGCAATACAAAAGACCATGTTGGTGAAAAAGTGAGAGGGACATCAACAATTAACCTCCACTCCACTCCCCTCCACCCCCCCCCCTCTCAGTTTACCTTGATCTTCTCTTCCACTCCCCCCTCCCAACATAATAAGATAATTTGTATGACTAACAAATTAGCCAGCTTGCGGCCTAAGTTCTTGTTTGTTCTATCTCCATTTCCTGGAGAGAAAAAAAAAGAAATGGAGATCTTTTAGTATGTAGAAGATTTATATTATATATAACAAATGCGCATTTTAACACCTGTTTAATATGCGTTGTGGCACTTATCAAGCTGTTTCACAGTTCCTATTTATTCGTATTCCTTATCACAATGCTGAAGCCCCCAAAAAAGTTTAACGGCGAATTTCTCATTGGGCAAACGGTGGAGTTGGAACTAACAAGAACCAAGGCCGCGAACTGCCATCCTGCAGACATGCAACTCCATAGGTCACTACATCAGGTTACACTATAGGCTATTATTATATCATATTGTATTGTAAGGCTTCGCACAATACTAGGTGAGTACTAACAATGAAGCGTCTAGAATAGGAACGAGCATGGGACAAAAAAACAAAAAAAAACTCCATAGGTCACTTCTGGAAAGTCTTATAGATACAGATCAAAGTGACTGAAGTCTCTGAAGGACATACTCTTACCCTACGCAAGACCGGGATAAAAGGTAACCAATTATAGACAAGTATGTTTTCAAAGACATTATAAAATCAACCACTCTTCTCAGGTACCATTGACAAACCCACTTGACAAAGCTAACAACAGGTTTACAGAGATAGAATTCTCAAAATATCTGATTCGTCATAGCAATAGGCATGTTGTAGAATGAGACATCAATTTTTTTAAAAGAGTTTGTTTACCTATTCGCTGTGATATTTAAGTTTCACCTTCTGCAAATTCACCTGCAGCATGATTTGCTGGCAACAATGGAGACTGATGGAATGTTAAGAGTTAAACTCAAGTGTGTCAATATTTACATGACGCAAACTTGACGCGGGTGAATAAAAAGATAGAACGGCCAGTTGTTACGGCACCGTAGTATTCTACATAGAAAGCTATAGCTGAATAGTGAACAACCCAGTATCAATTTGTCTCTTTTAGCTGGGGTTGAATAACAACAGTGAAGAATCAATATTTTCTTTTAAAAATCTAACTATAAACCATTGACGCACGGGAATGAATGGGTTAAGGTCTGGCCATACCGTCCAAAATAACGCATATATTTCGACAAAATACAACATTAAGTACATTCTACATTGTTGACGAATCTGGTTATCCCGCCCCGAAGACGGCTTACATTCCACAGTGAAATACGTATGGTGTCATGCAATTTTTACAAATTATAATGAATTTTGAGACTGGCTTTTGTATGTAAACAGGGGCACCATTATTAAAAATGCAGATCGTCATTATTATTGGAAGTTACTTAATGTTACCAGGGGTGTTATTATTGCAGGAATACAGCTTGGGCAATTGAAGAATTCGAAATGAGAACTGGAAAGGAAACTGAGAAGACAGTAAACATTCAAACACGTACACAATACACAGACGCTCACATTCGTATTTCCTACACGAACCTGCAGAAACACACAGAGAGAGAGAGAGAGAGAGAGAGAAAGAGAAAGAGAGAGAGAGAGAGAGAAAGGGCGGGAGAAGGAGAAGGAGAGAGCAGAAAGACAGAGAGAAAGGCGGCAGAGAAAGAAAGACAGAATTAGACTGTCAGTGAGAGATAACGTAGACGAGAAGGAATATGGCCAAAATGAGACGATAACAAGGCAGTTCCTGCAATAATTTCACCATTCCAATTCACACAACACCCGCCTTCCCCCCGCCTCTCCAAGTAATACTCCGATAACCTTTCACCTTACCTCTAGCCATTCAATCAACTCGCCAAACGAGTCATCCCCACCCCAACAACAACGACAACAACAACGACAACAACAACAACGAAATTCCTGTACTCACTCGACAACAGCAAAAAAAAAAAAAAAACACGACAAAAACTGTTATCTTTTTTCCTCGCCTTTTCATTTGTTTCCTGAATCGCGTGATTTAAAGACATCCCTGTCTCCCTACGCACTGAGGGCTGTGGTCTTAATCAGAGAATCAGGAGTGGCGCTCTCGTCCAGAGGCGGCTCGTAAATCCTAGTAATTATAAGGAGATAACCAAATGTTTTGGCCGTTAAATCGAAACCATGTGAGGAGGGGGGGGGGGATGGGATAACTATGATGATAACTTGGATAGTGATGAAGGAGTGAGTCATTTGACTCTCATTGAAGAGTTGGGCTTCTTGTTGTTGTAGTTATTGTTGTGGTTTTGCAGCCATACTAGCACAGTGTGTGCGTTTGAGTTTGTGAGTATATATGTGTAATATGTGTGTGTGTGTTAAATAAGCTAGTGATGAAAAGGTTATATTTTTTTTATATAAGTCCAGTGATAACCCCCCCTCCAACCTCCCCTCCCTCGCCCCAACCCCCACCCTCTTTTTTGCAGTTAATGTTCTCATAATACCATTAATAAAACGCTCTATTTTTGCTTGTCTTTCCCAAGTGCAGTTACATCATTTTCTCCCCCCAAAATGATAGTAATGAAAAACTGGTTCTTTGTCATGAAAAGTGTGTTATTTTTGCCATTGAACATCCGTAGTATAAATAGACAAAAATACCCAAAGCAAGTGTGGTTTATAGCTGTTAATCAAACAGACATGACCTGTACGATTTTCTGCACAAAAAGTCATACAGCCCCAATCAAAGAACTTCCATTATATGGAACAATTTCTAACCGCGCACCAATTCTGAGTCATTCTCCTATCGGTGCACTAGTGTGCGTGATTTGCAACGAACACCAATGCCCCAATAATGGAGCCTGGCGGCCTAAACCATTGGCAGCAATATAAATTAAAATACAAAAATTAAACGAAAAATACCAAAGCTAGCTAATATTAAGCTATTTTCTTCAACAAAAGATAGCCTGAGATGAACACTATGAATCCTGAAAATTTCGTCATTACACGACTGACGACAAAGGGGCAGTTAGCGAGAAATGCCGCGCAAGACCGTGTTCATACCAGTACACAGATTCTGATGGAAAAACAAAAATCTGCACCCAACCATGGATTTTCTTTTAAATCTATACTGTAGCAAATGAACAAAGCATTATCAAAGACATTCAGGCAAAGTTTATTTGATGACCCTGGATAACGTAAGCCAGTTCCTGGAGTGTAGTGTTTTGTGGTAGTTCCTGTTGTTGATATAATTTTTTTTTACACAAGTTTCGCCTCGGGGATGGATAATTTTAATAACCTGTGTAAAATAATGTGTACTCTTTATTCAAGATCGATGGGGTTGATATTTCTACAGCAAAAATACTAGTATCTTTTCATTCAGTGATTCGAGTTGTTAAAAATGATGATGAGATCTATTTTGATACTATTATTTATTTTTTTTTTAGTTAGTTTTCTTAGCCCGTTTATTACTTCCATAACAAGGAGATCTGTTTGTCTGTCTAGTATTAATTTAATGCTGTCAACATGATTGTCAAAGTTAATGATTCCAAATGAAACCATGGGATCAATCAGAAAGATAATAGTCTTTGAGCACTCCATTTGTTTGATAATACGCGTTTGTTAGAAAAATACTTTTAGGTCAGGCAATTTATTTGAATGTCAACTTTCACGCGTTTGACTCTCTTTTTAATTCTTTATTTGATGACAAAAATCTGGCAGGCGTACATTCTTTAGGCTTTACATTACATTCATTTATTAATTCCAGGATGTCTTAATTATATCGAGATCAATGTGGATGTTGTTGCCAGATTCGTCATTATTAATGACATGATTCATTAATAAAACTGGAGGGGAAACCACGCTTTAATTCCACGAGGAACAATTTATGTCCGGCAAATTGCGATTTCTCTGGAAAAATACAAAAAACGAAAAAAAGTTCCAGTCCAGCGTTATCTGATTTCATCCATGATTATGAATATCCGCGGACAATCTCAAATCTCTTACGGCTCTCTAAACTTGTGATGATTTTTAGTGGACAGTTGAGGGAGATTTATTGTTGAGTGTGTCACATTTTAACGCAATTTCTGACACGTAAAAGCAGGAGTTTTCATCAACATGTCGCTGTGAATCGAGATTTGTGTTTCATTTGGTTTTGTTGTTATTTTGGAAACGTTTTCTCTTCGGCATTCTGTCTTTATTCACGACCCTTTTTCCAAAAGTTTTCAGTGTCCCACTGTTCATCCTGTCCTTTAATTTCCTTCTTTTGATAGCAATCTGTCCATCCATCCATCCATGCATACGTCCATGCATCCCATTCAGTTCGTCCGTTCGTGCGTCCCTCAGTCCACCAACCATCTATCTATCTATCTATATATCTATCTATCTATCTATCTATCTATCTATCTATCTATCTATCTATCTATCTATCTATCTATCTATCTGTCTATCTATCTATCTATCTATCTATCTATCTATCTATCTATCTATCTATCTATCTATCTATCTATCTATCTATCTATCTATCTATCTATCTATCTATCTATCTATCTATCTATCTATCTATCTATCTGTCTGTCTATCTATCTATCTATCTATCTATCTATCTATCTATCTATCTATCTATCTATCTATCTATCTATCTATCTATCTATCTATCTATCTATCTTCCGCGTTATTCCTTCGTCCACTTTTTTTTTTGCGCGTTTAACACGTTCCGTCTTGCATTTTTCATTTTATCCAGACGTCTATCCTCTGTCGTCCCTCACAAACACAGTTTAATGTATTCACAGCTTTTCATTTCCTCATTCCTTCCTCTATTCTTTCCCTGACACTTTCTTTTTCTCGTTAACGCCTTTATTTCTCCTTCTTCCTCTTCTTCCACATTCACGTTCCGTCCCTCATTGAACGCAATTAATTTTCTTTGTCACTCGCCATGCCCTCTTTTCTTGTCGTCAAGTCGGCATTTTTCTCCACTTTGCTGTGGCATCCGTCCTTCCATCAATCAATTTCTCCTCACCCCAACCTCACCTTCCGCATCTTCAGCGCGCTCGGGCAGTCTCTGTCCTCCCATCTCGTTCTTGAATCTATCTCTCACTCCGTCCTCAGAAGTTTCTTTGGTTTGATTTTGCAGGGGTCAGGCAGTGCCTAGGTTTGGTAGGTACGTCGTTGAAATTCTTTTATATACATTTGCAGTGCTTCTAGAAATTTTCTGTTCCGCCTACCCATAATTATAATAGAAACACCCATCCATCCGTCGGTAGGTCTGTCCGTCTGTCCGTTTACCGATACATCCCGTCCATCCATTCATGCATCCACCACCCATCAATCCATCCATCCATCCTTCCACCATTCCATCTACCCATTCACGCACTCATCCATCCATCCACCCATTAATCCACGCACTCACCTACCCACCCGTCCATCCATCTATCTATCTATCTATCTATCTATCTATCTATCTATCTATCTATCTATCTATCTATCTATCTATCTATCTATCTATCTATCTATCTATCTATCTATCTATCTATCTATCTATCTATCTATCTATCTATCTGACACTTTGTCTACATATCTGTCTGTCTGTCTCCATGTAAGTATGTTTATGTACCTGTACATCTATCTGTCTCCATAATTCATAAACATGTCTATCTGCCTATCCGCCTATCTAACTGTCACCCTGTTCTCTAATTGATTTCATTGGTCACATGTAAATCATTTCCGTCCATCACCTTTTCTACTCGCTTCTCCCGGCGCAGCCATCTACATTGCCATCAAATTTCCCACATCTCATACCAGGCAATATCTTGCCATCCTACTTTTTTTCCCCGAAACTTTCATTTAATACCCTATCCCGAGAAGTGTATCTCGCCCCGAGCTACAACGTCTTGCCCAAGTTTTTGCCAAATCTTATACATGAGATTATTCAAATTATAAAGCAGAGCTGCCGACACAGTAGATTACTTTACGCGCCGACATTCACGCTTTATCTCAATGTCTTGACTCCCCCTTATGCACTCAGCTGTATGCGCATGCACGCGCTCCAGAGAAGAGATTACCAACACTAATGCTGCTAACAATAGGTGGTCGGTTTTGAAGACAGGTGGACTTTCCAGATAAGAAAAATAAAAGCAGTTCAGAGAAAACTGAGATTCCACATTATCTTTTGTTTTCCTTATCAACTGCCTTTAGATTTCAATACTTTTCTTACGTATGCTTGTAATTATGAATTTGAAATGAAACTTCTCACAAAAGTCGGGCAATGTCCAATTTCGACGTAAACTGTGAAAGCCGCAATTTCCAAAAAATGGGGGATAGCCCAGCAGCCCAGTGTCTTTCAGACCGAGCAGTTATGAAATGGTCAGTGACTTTTCTATGCAACAGGAGAAAAATATTTAAGAACATTGTTCTTATAAGTACGTACGTATCCCAAGCGTCTTGCTCTAAGGGCGCGTACGCATGCATACTATTCCTAATCCCGTCCTTATCCTCATCCCTAAATCTGATCGAATCCCTAACCCTGCCCCCTAGCCTTTCAACAAAAAACAGGAGGCAAACAAACAGAAAATCTGAAAGAATAATTAATTATAATTAATTAAGGAAGTTGTTAGCAGTATTCCGGGAGAAACTCTCTAGCTCTACAGTCACAAAGAGGCTTTAAAATACGTTAACCCTAATGCTTGGAGGACGTGCGTTCTTGTAACAACATTCATTCAAGAATCACTTTTGAACATGAAAATAGAATCGGGCTAGTAATAAGATAATGATCATTTGATAAATTTTTTTCCAATACTCTGAGACACAGTTTTTAAATTCAAGAAGAATTCAGATCACGAGAAACAAAAATATAAACATTAATTGCAAATAACTATCGTCAGTCTTTTGGAACCTCGGTAAAAACTACTGTAAAATCAAAGGCTGTTGACAGGGGATCGAACTCTAATCACTAAATTATCTATCTATCTATCTATCTATCTATCTATCTATCTATCTATCTATCTATCTATCTATCTATCTATCTATCTATCTATCTATCTATCTATCTATCTATCTATCTATCTATCTATCTATCTATCTATCTATCTATCTATCTATCTATCTTTCTATCTATCTATCTACCTATCTATCTATCTATCTGTCTGTCTATCTATCTATATATCTATCTATCTATCTATCTATCTATCTATCTATCTATCTATCTATCTATCTATCTATCTATCTATCTATCTATCTATCTATCTATCTATCATCTATCTATCTATCTATCTGCTTGCGTGCCTGTCTGTCTGTCTTTCTGCCTGTATGTATGTCAGGCTTATGTACGTGCGTAATCATTATTAATTCTCAATACTGCTCGGCAGGAAACCAACAGTGGTATGAAGAATTTAATGTCTGAGCACTAAAATGAATTTCGCAACAGTAAATGGGGCTGAAGTTTGATTTAAAATATTCATAAGCCAAGGGCATGTTGTTGTAAACTCAAGACAGCTGACCTTTTCTAACCGTTGTGAATATATAGACAGGACTGCCTTTTTTTTTTTTCATCTCTTTCTTCGTCTCCACATTGAATTCAAGGTCAGTTTCTTTAAGAGTTTTAGTTGAGCACTGTGAGAATGTGACTACATCCTGGCGTATAAATATTTTATGAAAAGCCAGGCTTCAGTAGAGTGAAGATAATACTGTATCCCATGAATTTTTACGTTTGTCGCTCTATGAATGTCTCTGGGACAGGGTTATTGCATTAGCGCGGGTGTACCAGGGCCGAAGAGGCAACCACAAGGCCCTGTAGCCTTATCATGCTCCTCACACGCCCTGCCCATTAACATTGCATCTTCCCTGAGCCTGTTTGATGAGTCTCCGTATTGCTGGACATCGGTAAAATGCCAATGCGCTAGCATGCCGTTACTCCATTCAATCATACCGAGACATTAATCATTTGGTTTCACTCTGACGCTGTGGATGTTTGCGATAGAGATGTGAAGTGGAGACTCCTTTTAAAGACGACTCCACTGGGAGAAGCTGGGGCATGTCTTTGAGGTCCACTCGCCCATCATAGGCACCAAGAAATTTATAATGCGATTGCTAACAGCATCAAGTTCGCAGTGTCACTTTATACCATGTCATTCATTGTTTATATCTGAACATTGCATTAATTTTTGTTTCCTTTGTACCTTATAAAAGGCCACTTAGAGACATTCTTTAAAGATTGGGGGAGGGGGTGTGAACGCAAAATGTGGAATATCTTTAAAAAGTTAGTTTTTTTTTTTAATACTTCAAAGCTTTAGGGCTGGCCTAAACACTATGACGAAGGATGAAGATGGTTCTATAAGCGGATGAGAAGGGAGAGTTTGAGGTTTGAGTTTGAATAAGCACGTGGACACGATGCTTGCTATAATAATATTGTGCCAGGAAGGAGCAAAACAATAGACAGAATATAACAGAATGATAGGAAGGAAGGGGACCCTGTCAGATATCGACCAACCACCAATGTGAAGGGAAAAAGATAGCACCCTGTTCGTAAACCAAGAAAGTGAATTCTCCCTACTCCTAAGAAAAGTGTCAATTTTGTCTTTTATCTATTGTAGTGGTGTGTCCTAAACCATTTCGTTCGTTGTCTACAGCATTCAACAATAACAGCAACAGAAACAAAATTCATATTTTATCTAAACCATCACGGACGTTCTGTGTATTATACAAAATAACGCACATAAAATCTCTTGCGCTACACGCACGACAAATGGACGAACTATATTCAGCAGTCCCAGGCATTATTTGGCTCGAACAAACGTCATTTTCGATATATCGGAAAAGCTAGACTTTTTAAAGATACATCACCTAATGGATTTTTTTTTTCTCTCTTTGTAGTTGGGCTCTAGCCCTAAGCGCTGAGCTGCGCGCTAACGATATCATAATAGGAAAACGGAAAAGAAAAAAGGACGAAGACGTTAGCCAGTAATTTTTCGGCCGCCACCGGAAATGGCCGTTAATTTCCCAGCATGGGGCAGGGAGCCTGAAATTGTGCAAAGCTAAGTAAGAATACAGACACAATGACACAAAGGCCTCGCAGCCATAGGCTGAGGACCCCGAGGAACAAAGACACGTGGACATGTGATACTTTGAGCTTAAAGTTACCGTAAATTTTATGTCATTTAACTCAAGCATATTTGGAAGCATTTTAAGAGATTTTAGTTTTCCGCTTGGAAGCACTTTGGTAAGGGCAGTTTCCAAATTATTTATGTGAAAGACCGAAGTACTCTTTAGTACACTAACAATATCGAGTTTGTTGACTTTGGGCAACCGAGCAACACTAACAGTCCCTATTCAAGCATCCCCTCTCCTTTGCCCTTTTCAAAATCTGGATATTTTGCAGTTCTCTAACGTAGATCAAAGCCCAAGTTTGTCGTACGTTCTTTGGATCTCCCGGACCCAGATCAAAAAGAGAGGGACTGGTTATCAAAAATCGAACGGTTGCAAATATTGGGGGAGTAAGAACATATCACTGCGGCTTGTTTTTTACTCACCACGCGGATCAGCGCCCACAGCTAGCAAATCGTATTTCTTTGGCGCTGGGCAAACAGAGGAACGAATCCGAGATTTTCTTGTTTGTCATAATTGCAAATAGCTGGTGTCAGAAATGGGCCTATGTGGCATAAGGCTGACCACAGAGACTGCGTTAGGAGCAATACTGGTGTCAGTGTGGTATTTGAGATTATAGATCTCGCAAATACATGGAGTTCAGCTGCAATGAAGCAGCTAAACACCGAGATCCAAGATCATGAATGTCAGCTAATGATTCTCCTGTTAAGTAAATACAAAGGGTGCACCGATGCAATTCATCTTTACATTTTATAAAACTATCACTGCAACTCAACATTTTAACATTGCTGTACTTAAGCTTCTTTAAAAAAGCCTCCTCTTCAATTATTTTGAGTAAATTTAGAGAGGCTTGGCATTTAAGTGCGTAACATCAGCATAAATTTGCTGTGGAACGATTATCTGTGTTGAGCATGTCTTGTTAGCTAAACAAAGCATTCTTGTTGCTTGATGCTCTTGGCCTAAAGAAAATGGCTATTGTCAATGGTTGAAACCATTTTCCATAATGCATAGTTCCTGGGTATTTGATGTTGCGGTGTGTTTGCGTAATGTCAACATTGTGTTTACACATCAATCATAGCACTCAACACTGACTGGTTTTTGGGCCCATAAATTTTAGTTTACATATCTATTACTGGTTATTCAATCAAAAGAATGTGCCAATTATCGTACCGACGGCAGGGTTACTATGCTTTCTTCTTCTTCTTCTTCTGCGTTCTTCGTGCCAGACTGTTTATATCAGGAGGCCGGTAGCCTTTATGAAGGACGCTGTGCTCCTGAGATCCTCTGCTGTCCCATAGAGCTTAGTGGGTTGTGCCGCACCTTGGGGCCAGCCCCTTGCAAGGGCGGCTAGTCATTGTTTAGAATAAAACTGTGATAATTCTATGTATGTAGAGCAAAATTTAAATATAACTAAAGCATAACGTAATACTGCATATTTCTCGAGAGGGTTCTGAGTTTAAACTTTGGAGTTTGGACAAAGCACATCGACACGGAAACAGTCACATTGCGCTAGGAAAAAAGCAAGAGGCTAATCGGAGTATAAAAGTATGATAGGACAGACGGAGACGCTGCCACAAGCACTCACCAACCACCCGCAGGACGAAAACATAGTTTATCATAATGAGTAAAGAATGCTGATTACTGAAAGGAGAGACTGCATCTATATCAACCCTGGTGTACTAGACATAATCTCTGCTGAAGTGCTTTGACACATGCATCTCTATCAGACTTACATGTAAAAATGTTTTCAGAGTAACGCAAACGTGAGCATTAATATTTCTAATGTGTTCAGTTTTGTTTTTATTCCCATTGAGAGAGGCTTGAGTTGCGGTTTCTCTTTCAGGAGATTTAGAGGGAAAGCTGCCTCCATCATTTCAAAGCAAAGAACATTTGATCTGAAACCAACATCGCTCTTAGCGAATCTTTATTTTTGTAAACATACTAACAAACATAAAATTGTGATAAAAATTAGTAAACCATCTGATAAGATATTATACATGAATGTAATTGGATATGCAAGCTATTTTTTTCTCTTTCACTGAAAAAAATTAGAACAACAACAACAAAAATTAACAACACATCCATTCAACTTAAATATCGCCAGAAGAGCATTTTGCGTCAATCTCTAAATTCGTCAGTGAATGGAAATATGAATGATTTTCTATGGCTCATTTTTCTCAAAAACTCTTCCCACCAAAAACTGCATTTTGCTCTCGGAGAACGATACATCTATTCGCTATTACAGACATTGAGAAACCCGTATGCAGCTGATAAAAAGCCGAAAATTCGCTGAATGACATAGCAATTGAATAACATCCACTTCCCTGCTTAACTCTGAACACTTCGGCTGTCTCTTTCTTTCATCTCCCTATCAAAAGCCCCTTTTGAGACATTCTTCAGATCGCACCAGAAGCTAAAACGAAGCAAAATTTGGATCAGGCGAGCCATAAATCTTACGGTTCGATAGAAATATGGATATGGGCACCTTGTGGGACCAATAAGAAAACGCAATCACGCAGAGAATTGATTCCGATACCGCAATGCCGCTGCATATCTACGGCCTGGTCGGACACCACAGGGGAGTGAAGCTACATCTTTGCAGGGACAAAACTCATGGGAATAGAGTTGAAGTGAGGCTGTGAGGGCCAGGAGGGAGTTTTGGCTGGGGGAGGAATCCTAGACAGACTGGTGCCTCCGTGATGTGCAGCGGTGTTTATATGATTTTTTCGATATTAATTTATTTTCTTTCCCCAGATTTTTCTTTTCCCTGTTTTAGTTTATTAAGTTCATTATGTTTTTTCTTAATTAAACTTTTTAAATAATATCGCTTCGATAGTTTCGTTTCGTATTTTAAAGAAATACCCTACATACACAGTATATGTTTATGTGTATAGCAACGTAAAACGAATAACATAACAATCTATTTAAGGGGGGAAAAAATACTAACAAAGAGGAAGCAAACACCAAAACACTTTACAGTTTGTCATCGTCTATTTTAAAGTAAAATTACAAAATCCACCAAAGTGACATCGCTTAAGTGACACACACCCTAACCATGATGGGTTTCACCATCGACTGACTTTGCTGTGAACGCTTTTGTTCCTTTTCCTTAATGGGAACACCAGCATAAAATGCGATCTGCCAGTGTTTTTTTTTTTGGGGGGGTTCATGCTGTTTTTTTTTTTTTGTTTTTTTTTTAGTTAGATCGAACATTACCTGTGCTGAAAATGGGTCCAACTATTATGTTTTGAATGCACATTTTTCACCTGGGTAATGCCCGACAATTATTCACTTTGTCATCAATGGCTTTCAACTAATTTTTTTGTTGTTTTTTTTTGGCCAATAAATTTCGTTCCACTTTAGTTACTGCTTCTGGATTTTATTAGTATTTCTTTTTCATTTTGGCACTATAAAATTTAATAAGAAACGTCCTTGAAATAATAGTGAACCACTTTTCGCAAATACCGATTTAAAAAATACGAAATGTCAACTTCGCTTTCGATTGTCAAATCAATATCTGCACTGAATTTCGAGTCTGCAAAATTTCATCCATTTGAATTAATGAGAGGGAGAGAGAGAGAAAGACAGAAAGAAAGAGAAGGCAGACAGTCAGTGGCAGAGAGTGCGCGGGAGGCACACAGAGAGAGACAGAGAGAAAATGAAAGAGAGAAAAAAGAGAGAGGGGAAGAAAGAGACAAAGAGAAAGAGAGAGAGAGACAGAGAGAAAAGAGACAGCAACAGGGAAAGAGAAACAGACAGAAAGAGAGAGGAGAGAAAGAGAGAGAGATCACCGTCCACCATTACACGAAGATTGCCAGGCGCACCAATCCCTCATACTTATTAATTAATAAAGTGTGCGTCAATGTGCTCATCACCATTGCCTGGACATAATAAAATGTCCTTCTGGTGCCATTTCAAGAAGCGCAGGGACTTGTTATAGATCCTTGGGTTTTCCCTACAAAAAAAAATAACAACACAACTCCCTTATAGGTGCTCAAGGCTTGTAATGTTTGGTTGATCACCAATTCGCTGCCAGATCAATTCATTAAACCTTTCTTAAGCTTCGTTTTTATACGTACCGAAACGGAAACGGCAATGGAAACGTGAAGAACCCTTCAAGTAGTGAAATGGAAAGTGTTTTCACATGTACGGACATGCCATTTTTCCGAAAACATGGAAACAGTCTTTCTGTTTACCACTGCACAGGGATTTTTGCCGTTTCCGTATATGAGAACACAGCTTTAGTTAACTCTACCCACTGTTGTATGCCAGTGCTACAAGACTGTGGGCATAACATGTACACATTGTAGTATTATTCAAAGCTCTCTAAGGCACAGAGATGTAGCGATGGTAGGACAATGAACTCAAGGCCTGTGATAAACAAAAGGAACGATTAGTAAACACCACGGAAGAGATGTAAATGTTAATACTGCCTAGCGACGCTTCCGTGTAGTTGTGGAATTTACACGTGTGCATGAGAATGGCTGTGATAGAAGGTCTATCTATCTATCTATCTATCTATCTATCTATCTATCTATCTATCTATCTATCTATCTATCTATCTATCTATCTATCTATCTATCTATCTATTTATCTATCTATCTATCTATCTATCTATCTATCTATCTATCTATCTATCTATCTATCTATCTATCTATCTATCTGTCTATCTATCTATCTATCTATCTATCTATCTTTCTGACCGCCTGCCTGCTTGCATGTCTGTCTGACCGTCTGTCTGTCTGTTTGCGTGAATGTCTGTCTATCAATCTATTGACACCTATATTAGTTCAGAAAGGATATCAAAAGTAGCCAAAATTAAATTTTAATTTTAATCTAGATTTTCGCCCCTGACAGTACCGAAATGCCAGTATTGTGAAATTACCGACAATCTTAAATTTCTCCCGGGGCGAGTGAAGCTATCTTGAGATTCTGCTTTGTCTGGGACAATACACATGACTTAAAATTCATGGTGCACAAAATAGACTACTGTGCACTTCATTAGACTGAATAGTGACGTTGTCCTGTGCTCACACCCACCCAGAACAAAGTTATCCTCGCACTGAAAAAAAAAGAACAGTTGTGTTTTCCTATGAGGAGAAAACTTGATGTATTGTATTGACGTTTGACTGATAAAATGAGAGAAAATTCTTGTAATTTTTATTATTGTTGTCTGGATGTCATGCTATAGAGGTTCCTCCCTACTGCTGACAAGCTGATGTGAGGACGAGAGGGCAGGCGTCATGTTTAAACACAGAGAGAGAGAGAGTGAGAAAGAGACAGACACACACACACACCCACACACGGTGAGAAAAGAGAAAGAAGACGGGAGGTGGGAAATGATGCGCCAAGGGAAATGTATCAATATTCATGTCCATTAAAAATTCTCGTGAAATAAGTTAATACTCGTAGTACTGGTAGAAATTGGTGTGGGTGTGTTTGTGTTTGGCTGCATGGGTAACGTTATGTGGGACACATAAAAAGACAGAGAGAGAGAGAGAGGGGAGAGAGAGATGTGACCAGAGAAAGAGAGAGAGAGAGAGACAGCCAGAGAGTGAGAGACAGAGAGACAGACAGAGAACACACACACTCACACAAAATGTAGAGAGATAAAGAGAAATGCAGATAGAGAGAATGACACGCGCACACACACACACATATGAGAGAAAGAAAGAGAGAGAGAGAGAGAAAGATGATTGCGGAGAGATGAGAAAAAATATAAAAGACATTTCTACGGAAATCAACGATTGCAACTTGTTACGAATCAATGTTGTTTTGCTTGGCAGAGTCATTTAGAGATAGGGGCCGAAGGGACTTTGCCAGTGGCGGATACTTCACAGGTTTTATACAGCGAAAAATGGAGAATTCAAAAGCAGTATTTTTTTTTAGGGGGGGGGGGGGGATCCAAACATAGACAATGTTGTTATAAAGTGAAAAGAGACGGATTGGGCCAGAATGTTTGCAGATCAATTCCAGAATAAAGATTTGGCCGTGAATGATACTGTGAATGGGGCGTACAGCTGATGTGTGGTGTGTGTTGTGCTGCTGAGAATACTGAATATTGTATGGAAAGAATGTTGTTACAAGCACGTACGTCCCCCAAGTTTGTGTTGTTGTTGTTGTTTTTGGGCTAGGGTACATATTTTAAAGGCTTTTGTGATTCCAGAGCTAGAGCTAGGGAGCTCCTCCCGAAATGCTCCAAACAACAGCCTTAATTAATAATTCTTTCAGATTTTCTTTTTATTTTCCTCCTGTTTTTTTTTTTTTTGGTTGAAAGAGTAAGTGGCCAGAGTTTGGAATTCGATACGATTTAGGATTGAGGATAAGAACGGCATTAGTGATACGTACGTATACGTACGCGTACCTAGGGCAAAGCGCTTGGGGGTTCGTACGCACTTATAACAAGAGCCGTGTGGAAAAGAAGATATGTGAATAGGGTCTTGAGGGAGACTCATGCTAGGGGACCACAGCCTGATTACAAAGCCCAGTAGAGAAAATACTAGGTTGTGTTCACTGCTCAGCTATAGTTTTCTATGAAAACACTACGGCCCCGTAACAACAGTCTTTGCAGGGAGGTGATGTTCTGCTATGTTAGCCCAAAAGAGTCTATAGGCCCATTGCGCATATCCGCCATTTTTGATGTAAGGACACATCACCATGGCGACTGTAGCATTGATTTTGATTCGTTAGCTGATTTGCACTGCGAGCACTTGAGGCGTGTGCGAACCAACCGGCGGGGAGCTAAAAGTAGTTCACTGCAGTAAACAATGGCGCGGTGTGCGCATGTTCAACTTCCTTTCTCTTGTTTACATGTATGGTAGGAAATCTGACCAGCTTGGATCCATCCTTTCCACCCCTGTCATAACAGTCAACTGCAATGCGACCAGCAGGCATTTTAACCGCTTAGACCTATCTCGAAGTTACACTCATCAGCTGATCCAACGGCCATTTTGTGTGTCGGAAGAAAAAACAAAACTTTGTAATCTTCTAACATCTAGCATCCGTCAAAAACAAAATTCAAAACAAAACAAAAAAAGAAAAAAATTCCATTGCACCTGGGCTAAGATTCTTTGTCAAATCCCATTCAGGTCAGGTGGCTAGATCTAGCCAATTTTGATCGGCCGAATCGTTGAACCGTGGCGTCACGACCCTGAGTTTCGAGGAGATCCGAATAGTCGGGCTGGTGTACCAGGCCTCGTTGAAACTCAATGTTTTCACACCACCATCCACAAGGAACAAAATACATGGAATTCAGCTGCAGTGAAGCAGCGAGATCGCAAGATGTCGAATGTCAACTAATGATTCCCCCTGTTAAGTAAATACAAAGGATGCATCAAGTACTTAAGCCTCTTTAAAGAAGCCTCCTCTTCAATTATTTTGAGTAAATTTAGAGAGGCTTGGCATTCAAGTGCGTAACATCAGCATAAATTTGCTATAGAACGATTATCTGTGTTGAGCATCTCTTGTTAGCTAAACAAAGCATTCTTTTTGCTTGATGCTCTTGGCCGAGGGGGAGTGTGCCTAGCTTTAGTCGTACAAAAGTATAACCCAGATAGAAAGATCAAACACTTTTCGTTCTATGAAATGATATGAGAATATGAATTTTGTCCTAGATTGGCTGAAGTGCAAAAAGCGGGGGTTTGGGGAGGTGAGAAACAGTTCATTTTGGAGTGTATCATGTTTTGTCGTTTTGCCAAGCACAGTTCCAGACTGCCGAATATTGACAGCGGACAGAAATTCGTCCCTTTAGAATGACAAGGTTCTATCTCCACTATTTGGCTGAACTGAGTTACACACCACACACTACTTCTACGGGCTTTCTCTATTGTGTGTCAAAGTATCAGTCAGATTCGGTGTGTAATTTGTAAGTATTACTAAAAAGAAAAACAATTGTTTGCTCTAAAAGCTATGATCACATGAAACTTCAATCCTCAATTTCTCAAAAGTTGACGGAAGGGAGTTTGAACCTTGTCATTGTAAAGGAACAAATTGTATGAAAACAGACTGGGAAAGAAAAACAATACAAAATATGACAAAAACAAAACAAAATATGACAAATGACAGAATTACCAAATGAAAGGGGTGGGAAGGTTAACTACATAATGGCTCGATGAAGGTGGCGCCGAAGGCTGTACATGGACACACACAAAAGGGGGATTTTTGTATGGAAATGTGGGTGATTGATGGAAAATACAGCTGGACGCAGAATGCGGAGACAATGGACGGGCTGAGCAACGAACAAACAGAAAGGTTGAAAAATGGAATGAAAGACAAAAAAGGTTGGAAAATGGACTGAACGACAGGTAGGGCTGGAAAAATGGAATGAAAGACAAGAGAGGTTGGAAAATGGACTGAACGACAGGTAGGGCTGGAAAAATGGAATGAAAGACGAGAAGAGTTGAAAACTGGAATGAAAGACAAGAAAGGTTGGAAAATGGACTGAGCGACAGGTAGGGCTGGAAAAATGGAATGAAAGACAAGAGAGGTTGGAAAATGGACTGAACGACAGGTAGGGCTGGAAAAATGGAATGAAAGACGAGAAGAGTTGAAAACTGGAATGAAAGACAAGAAAGGTTGGAAAATGGACTGAGCGACAGGTAGGGCTGGAAAAATGGAATGAAAGACAAGAGAGGTTGGAAAATGGACTGAGCGACAGGTAGGGCTGGAAAAATGGAATGAAAGACAAGAGAGGTTGGAAAATGGACTGAGCGACAGGTAGGGCTGGAAAAATGGAATGAAAGACAAGAGAGGTTGGAAAATGGACTGAGCGACAAGTAGGGCTGGAAAAATGGAATGAAAGACACGAATGGTTGGGTAAAATGGAATGAAAGACACGAATGGTTGGGTAAAATGGAATGAAAGACACGAATGGTTGGGTAAAATGGAATGAAAGACACGAATGGTTGGGTAAAATGGAATGAAAGACACGAATGGTTGGGTAAAATGGAATGAAAGACACGAATGGTTGGGTAAAATGGAATGAAAGACACGAATGGTTGGGTAAAATGGAATGAAAGACACGAATGGTTGGGTAAAATGGAATGAAAGACACGAATGGTTGGGTAAAACGGAATGAAAGACACGAATGGTTGGGTAAAATGGAATGAAAGACACGAATGGTTGGGTAAAATGGAATGAAAGACACGAATGGTTGGGTAAAACGGAATGAAAGACACGAATGGTTGGGTAAAATGGAATGAAAGACACGAATGGTTGGGTAAAATGGAATGAAAGACACGAATGGTTGGGTAAAATGGAATGAAAGACACGAATGGTTGGGTAAAATGGAATGAAAGACACGAATGGTTGGGTAAAATGGAATGAAAGACACGAATGGTTGGGTAAAATGGAATGAAAGACACGAATGGTTGGGTAAAATGGAATGAAAGTCAGGAAGATTTGAAAAATGGAATGAACGACAGGATGAGTTAGAAAATGGAATGAACGACTGACAATCGAACGGCTGGAAGACAAAACGGCGGATTTACATGGTGGATGAAAACTTGAGAGGAAGACATTTTGACCCCCACCCCCCTCGCCCCAACGACCACCCTCGCTGCCCTCTGACAAGACCTCCAAGACACACCAGCGACAGACAGAATTAACACGTTCAGTTGTTCACGAGTCACGTTTACAAGTCATGAAGACGGCACTATCACGACTGCTAATCTTAAAATTTGATGAAACCGGGAAATGAGGCCGTTAGGACGAATTTCAATCACAGATTTCATATTCCTGACTTGCGTGTGGCAGATCTATTTTTTTTTCTGTAGAAATGTAGAATAACTTAAATCTGCACTCCTTTGGTGTTGTTATTGTTGTTAACTATGACAAGAAAAACAAACTAAATACAATAACAAAAAAATGATGCAGATTCTTTGCTGTTGTTGTTTTTTTTTGTCTAAAACGATTTCTCTAGAAATTTAGAATATCTTGAAGCTACACTCCATTATCTTCCTTCCAAAACAATCTTCTTTTAAAAATAGATAATTACTGAGGTATGGCGACAATATAATTGTTATTAATTGCAAGTTTTGGTTTACAAAGTGTCAATCCACTGCAAGGCATTCTTTATCTTTAAAAAAATTCTTTTTATATAGCAAAATTAATAGAAAGTCTAAAAATAGTAAGTGACTGGTACTTGAATCTGTTGTAAAAAACCTCCGTCTCTTTCTGTCCATCCTGATTGTTCTTTTAGTGGTGCTGGTAGTTTTGTTCTTATTCATGAATCCGCTTGGCACCTTAAATATTTCCTTGGCAACAATATCATTCCACTGTTTCACTCTGTCCTTTTATATATTTTTGTTCACAGAATGATGTAGACAGGCTACAGACATTTAAATGCGTTGTTGAAGTACCATAATTTCAAGTGCAGCTCACTCACTCCAGGTTCTTATAATATCAATCATTCAGTCTCTTAGTACATCACATCATTCAGTCTCTTAGTACATCACAAGTCAACCATTGATTGAATGCTTAACTCAGACCTCCACCACAGAGGAAATGTCATCTCTACTTTACAGAAAATGCTACAGAAGATTTATTTTTTTGTTTTTGCCGTCTGCATTTTCTGCTCATCAAGACACTACAGTTAGATGTATGCCATATTTCACTAAGGTTCCTTATCATGTCACTTTACGTGTGCATGTCATTGAGTTTATTGATTTGTGATATATGTTTATGTAATGACGTGTAAGATGTGTGTACCGTGTATGTGATGTTAAACCTTCCATGACAAGCGTTTCACTCATGGGACAATGAAGTGATTCTTATCTGATCATATCGATCTTATCTTACTTCCACTCATGCAACGTCTTCTCCTCTCTCTCACTCATGCAACCTCTTGTCCTCTCTCACTCATGCAACCTCTTGTCCTCTCTCACTCATGCAACCTCTTGTCCTTTCTCACTCATGCAACCTCTTGTCCTCTCGCACGCACGCAAGCTCTTGTCTTCTTTCTCACTCATGCAACCTCTTGTCCTCTCTCACCCATGCAACCTCTTGTCCTCTCTCACTCATGCAACCTCTTGTCCTTTCTCACTCATGCAACCTCTTGTCCTCTCGCACGCACGCAAGCTCTTGTCTTCTTTCTCACTCATGCTATCTCTTGCCCTCTCTCACCCATGCAACCTCTTGTCCCCTCTCACTCATGCAACCTCTTGTCCTTTCTCACTCATGCAACCTCTTGTCCTCTCGCACGCACGCAAGCTCTTGTCTTCTTTCTCACTCATGCTATCTCTTCTCCTCTCTCACTGATGCAACCTCTTGTCCCCTCTCACTCATGCAACCTCTTGTCCTTTCTCACTCATGCAACCTCTTGTCCTCTGTCACATACACCTTTTCGCTCCATTCCTGCAGTCATATTCACTCCATGCACATCCAGCCAGTTGGCCAGCAGAGCCCAAAAAGTAATGCCACCAACAGGCCCGTCAACTGACAGTTTCCCTCCATGCAGTTAAAGCAAAAGTATTCGCCTGGGCTCACATTAGCCGAGTTTGATCAGCTGGGTAGTTGGATGGCGACATCACAACAGAGTTTCAGTGATATTCGGCCAATCGGCTGGTGGGGCGGGGTCTCGTTGAAACTCAAGGTCTTTACGTCACTGCCCAACTAGCTGGCGGATCAGAATCAGCTGGTGTGCTTCCAGCCTAGTAGTAGTATATTTACAGATTGAAGGAATGAAACAGAAGCGTGGGGGAGACAGTACTAAAGTAATGGTTCGGACAAAATGTGAGGCGAATTAAAGTTGTAGTGCCTAGTTAGTGCTCAGAAAAGAGAAGCCGGAGTGAAAGGAAGAAGAAAGACAAGAGTGAACAAGATAGGGATTGAACCCGTGACATCTGCTACGGCACCAACTGCCTTGCCAAGAACAAAACAAGTCGCTTAACTCCGTCTCTCAGAAAAGAGACGATCGCGGCTGGATTATCAAGCAGTGTGTCTCACTAACTTAAGTATTAAGTATTCGTTCCCTGAGACCAAGCCCACCTACGTCACCCCTCCCAATTCGTTCCCTTCATCCGCCTGCCCCTGGACAATATCTAGGACAACGAATACAAGATGTATGTATCCGGGTTTTTAACACAAGTTAATAGAAGCAAGCAGAAGCTTGGGGAAGACAGAACACTATGGTAATGCATCAGAGGAAATACCAGCGGAATTAAAGTTGTATAGCCTGAATAGTGCTAAGAAAAGCAAAGCGGGAGTGAAAGAAAGATTACTCACCTCCCGCACTAAAGCACCTTCGCCAAGACGAGCTCGACCTTCCTCGTTGTAGCTATGAACATTAGGTATAGGAGCCAGCTGTAGTTTGCCTAGGTACATCAAGACAAGAACTGCCGCCAGACCCGCCGTGGACAGGACAAATATCATCAGCATGCAGCACAAGCATCGACTGTTACCGTGGTTCATCCCCCGGGCCGTTGGGGATTTGCTCAAGTCCCTGGAGCTTCTCCAGTCATGGTGGCGTGGGGAGCAGGGGCCCCCGACGTCACAGCCTCCGACGCTGTCGTTGTCAGAATCAATATCCGTCGGCGGGGGTGGCAGAAATACCACTTGGTTGGACGCGTCATCCATTTCGTCCGTGATGGTATAGGTCACTTCCTCGGAGTTGACTTTTGATTTGACAGAAGTACAAGAGGTAGACTCATTGCTCTTGGCAGACCCGTTAGGGTACAGTTTCTTTGGGTTGCTGTTACAGGAAACTTTGGAGGGCTCCCGAACGTATTCGTTGCCCAAGCCTGTGCAGTCTTTGGATCTGTAGAAGACGCTGTTGACACTGGACCCGCCACTGCTGCTGCTAATGCTGCTCCCGCCGCTGCTGTCGTTGCTGCGGTGTCCGCGGTTGGTGACAGTCCCGCCGTGGCTGTTGTTGTTGTTGTTGTTGTTAGTGTGTCGCAGGGTGCCATTAGAAACCGTGCTGCTCCCGCTGTGCTCTTTCAGGGTTCCCAGTGGAGAGATGGGACTCAGAGTATCCATGGAAAGTTTTGAGGTCGAGTCCATCCCCAGCTTCGAAGTGGAGGAGAACTGAAATTTGTTGTCGGAATAATCTCTAGGCGAGGACGTCAGATAATCCGCCATGTTTGGTGTCTGGCGTCCTTGGAGACACGGCAACGCCTACACTGGGGTGGGTGAGAAAAGAAAGAAACTTTAGTTGGAAGAGGCATGCAGTAAGTTTTGACTAGTTATGTACATCAGGGAGAAGTGACCAATGAAACTGACACACATTTTAAAAAGAGGGAAATTAATAAAGACAAATGTGGAACTGTGACATTCAGCATCAGTGCAGTAGTACAGGTCACCAATACATGAATAACAATAAAATGTAATGACATTTTTAATACCGTTCTTGTTTGGCTTTAGAAAATGAAATAAATCCGAACCGATTATTACAACCCCGAGGCTGCACTTCTTATTTTCTGTCGCAACTTATTTATATTTTTGTAGCAGTGATGCTTACGTCATTATTTCTCTGCCAAAATGACGACAGATGGGTGACGATAATTTTTTTTTTTGTGCCGTCTATTTTGTCTAAGGTCGTGTTCAGATAGTGTTTTGGTAAAGGTTAATACTACAAAACTGAATTTCTATGATCGCTATTTCTTTGAAGAGCATATAATCGCCCGTATGTTCTTTTCAAACAGTTTATAGCCACTTGACCAGAATAACTGTTTCCAATGAAATACTGTCAGTCAAGAATACACTAAAAATCCCCCCTCTGTAGAAGTTTTAAAAGTGCCTTTATTTCTCACCAACAAATAGGAAAATTTACAGCCGATGTTTTATAGAATTCATGTACACAAAAACCCAGATGAAACGTTCCACTTGCAGGCTAGTAATTCAACGGGTACACTTTTTTTCTCTGCAAGAGCGTTGATTATAATACTTATTATACTGTACTTTGAATAATTTCCTCAACACAAGTTTAACTAGAATTGATTTGTAAAACGGTGAATGCCATTGACGTTTGAAAGACTGTAAATGGCCAATTTTGCTCCGAACCAAGAAAGTGTACGAGAGGTGAACGGATGAAAGGGACCGATTTTCAACTGGGATCTATGATGACATTGGCCAACGGCTATGTTAAGGATTTTTTTACAGATTTGAAACGAAATTTGATAATGTTATAATCACTAGATAAAAATTACGTTTCAAGAGCGACGACCTCGAAAAAAACAAGATCCTTAGGATAACGACTGTCGTTAAATCGCGCTAGGGGCAAAACAGACACCAACGTCATCTTCAAATCAGTGAACATTGGCATAAACTGTCAGGTGGGGAATATAAATAAAAACAACAACAACAGCTGTTGGCAATTTTGTCACCCAAAATACAATGTGGAAAGCATAATCCTTGAGCATTTCTTGACATCTAAAGACTCACCCCAAAATTAACAGTATCAAATGTATGAATGTATCATTTGTGCCATAATACTTAGGTGCGCTGTTTGTTTGAGACAATGGATTTGCAAATGAATACGTACCAAATAAATCAATAGATAAATAAATGAATGAAGAAATGCATAAATAAATAGATAAGTAAATACAGAAATGAATAAATAAATAAATTAAACAGTTTTTTAAAAAAATGCCATGCTGCCCTCTAACAGTCTGTGACGTAACAGTATACTTTCTTTTCCTTAACTTATGGCATAAATGCATTGTATGTTATTTATCAATGCATGATGTTAGGGCTTATCTATTATTGTATTGGTTTCTCATGTGCGTTTTATTTACAACATGTACTGTCTCCTAGCGCCACGAAAATTCCGATTAAAAATCAATTAACTACACTTTGTTTTCTGTTATGTCTTGAGTTTCTTATTGTCAAAATACGGTTGTTTAAATGTTTGTTTTGTACTGATTTGATGCTGCCAATACCGCACACTGAATTTTATATTATAATAAACAGTTCACAAAATAACACTGTTGACAGAGTGCTCAGCTAATTTGCTAATTCACATGTCATTTGAAACTGGGTAAACCCAATCCTATACAAAGATCGAATAACCAATGATAATATTATCACAGTGTATCGAGATTCATGAATAAATATACAGTTTTGTTGTTGTTTTTTTTCTGTTATAGCAGAAGCAGGGGTCTTTAGACAGGAGGGATAGGCTTAGAAATGTAGAAATCAGAAAAGTGTTCAGACTGAGTTTGTTTTTATTTGTTTTGTTGTTTTTATTGTTGTTGTTGTTGCCTATAGAATCTTCTGAGATTCCTCTTAGCGGCATTTTCCCTCAACAACTTGCCAAAAAGAAGTCCACAAAATATAATCGTGTATTATTTCTGATACCTTGGGCCGATGGCGCGCATTTAGTCAAGTTTGTATTTCGGCACTCACTGCGCGAGATCTCTCTTTCCACAAGCTGGACTCCAGACAGCATGAAGCTCCCAAATTGGTAAGCCACGGGTGTTTCAGTCCCGTCAGTGCGCGATGGCCCTTTATACTCCATAGTCGACACCCCACGTTAAAACCGGGATAAAACAGACTTGACTCAGTGCGCCTTCATCCTAAGATATTCTTGCCATAAACGAAAAAACTTCCTGAAAATTTTTATTTCTTTTCTGACGATGTCTGAGTATCGAACAGTGTTACATTAGCTTGTGACTGGATCTATGGAGAAGTGCAATTGACTCATTGAATTTTCACACTTAGCTTTTTAACGTTCACGCAAAGAGGGCAATGTCCCGTTAAGCGGTGCCATGAAATTTTAATCGACCACTGTTGACACGAGCAATTTCTTATTTAAATTTGAAAAATCGTTATTTTTTTTTTTTAATTCTATAACATTTGGGAATAAAATAACACTAACATTTTCAAAAGGTTCAAGAAAATGACAATTTATATATAGCACTCAATCTGTTGTACTTTTTTGTTGTTTTTATTTAGGTACCTTTCTTGCCTTTCTAACACTGGTGTCATCTACTACCTTACTATAATGGGGTTAGAGGGTGAACATAAAAGCACTTTAAACTTCGCGACCAAGTGGCCAAAAGTTACGAAACCCAGGTCTACTTCTTCACTTTGTTGATGATGAGTTACGTGCACACATTCATTTTGGACAAAAATCACTCCTTAATATTATTTGTTTACATTTTCTTTTTGGCCTCAAAACAGAGACGCGTTTTGGACGAGTAGAATCAAAAAAAAAAAGCACCGTCGGGGATTTCGCCCTTGATTACTCTTTCCACAATGGTGGTCGAAAAATCAACGTTGTCACATCTGTGTATTTCTACGTGAAATTGTGATGTAATAGTAAGTTTTATTAGTCATGGCATCGAATCCAAATGCGGTTTTAATGTAGTCTAGATCAGGATATACGGTTGGGCTTGGTACACGGAAAATTTGCAAGATTTGCGTGGGACGGCTAGTTCATATAAATAATGATATCGACTAACTAGAGCATAATGCATTTCGCTGTTTTCAGGTTCACAGTCTAACGTGATATTAAGTTTGGGCATTATTTTAATTATGTTTTGCATATTATGCGGGCTTTAACATTCTATTGAACGCTGGATGTTAAAATGTTTGAATTAGATGAGATGGATCAGGTCACGACCGAGCGTCGGATAAGTCACTGTGCGAAACTAAGTGAGAGTCATTGAGTATAAAACGTCTCATCCGCACGACGCAGAGAAAGTTGGCTGTTATTTGAAAAACAAGAGGCTGAATCTGACTGTTTACCATCATAAAAAGGTGTACTGTATGTTGTAAGATAATCATGCATTTTTGAGTATTGCAAGAAAAGTTACATTGTGTCTTTCAGATGAACAATATATTTCGTAAGCTGTCTCTCAGTGTCGGGATAAAATATCAACTTTCGGATTTTTGTTTTAGATAATATTGCATTGCTGAGGAGATCAATTTCCGAGTAGCACTGGAGGTTCTTCAGCCGTCCCCACACCAGCATCTCACTAAATACTGAGGGGGCAGGGAGTTCACTGACAGTTCGATATTCTAACCCTCAAGGCAAGGCTCCAGTATCGTGATATATAGTTAGCTTGTTGGTTGGATAGATTAAGGCAATTAGTTGTCCGTGCAAAAGAGCAGGGTTTATAGAAAAGTGGAGTGAAACAGGGTTAATTAGGTCACGGTACGAAATGAGGGGGTAACATCGACCATGCTGAAACATCAACCCTGATCGCGAAAATCTTAAAGCGAAAAACTCACAGCAACTAGTTACAGCTTTCCGTAGCCAAGAATACACGATAAGTGAGTTATGTAAATTTACTGAAAGTTTCAATACAATTTTGCCAAGGCCTCTGTAATGTCTACGGCGACGGCGACTGCAATGTGTTTTGTATCTCCGGTGTTTTATGAGTCTCTTACTGCTCGCCTTTTCCAGAAAGGTGACAAAATGATTAATTACGAAAAAAAAACAACAACAGAACTTTAAAAGATATTTCAAAAAGTCTCTTCTATGCCAATGCAATCCAAATTTTATTTCCACTTAAAGATACTAAATCATGACATTTTGCCGTGCTGCACCAAAGCATGCCACATTAATCAATTTAATTCGGACATTCTACAAAAATAAACAACAACAACAACAACAACCCGCTCTTTTGTTTATGTTCATTGTAAGTCGGCGTTCCGTCCGAAGATCAAGAAAGTTCCTGCCTTATCTGACTATTCGTATTCTTACAGCTTTCCATAATTTCCTCAAATTGCCAGGCTGTCATTTCCCAGCGGATCTGAATGCTCTGAACTACCTCTAAAAATTGCCAGCAGATAATTATAGAGAATATCATTTATGTGAACATAACCTTATAGTTAAACACTTTTCACAACTTGCCTTTTCTACAACTCTCTGTTTTTCGTCTCAATGATATTCTGCCCGCACTTCATCGTTGCTCCTTGCCTTAAAACATTAGTTTTATCGTTTTTTTGGTTTAAACAAGGCTTATTTTTATAGTTTAAAAATAAAACTTATGAAATTATAGGTTGGTTTTCGTAAGGAGTTAGGTCAAAGCACTCAGGAAACTGCATTCAGATCCTCTGAAGTTCCTCTGCAAAAGTACTCAGAGCACTGCAGTTACACGACACTTGGATCATATCTCAAATCCCATAGGCAAACACAGTCACCGGAATTCCTGGGGGGATATTATTGCCAGGGGAAGTTACATTCTTACGCAAGAATTGAAGGTTTTGCAACACGAAAAATACAACCGGCGAACCACTTCACCTTTTTATCTGTTTTGCATCGAAATATTCACACATTCAGATTCTTGGTGCTTCTACAGCCTGAAGTAAACATAAAATTAAAAACTGACTACTCGTTTGTTAATTGGCCAAATATGCTTCAGGGGTAAAATGCCACGTATTTACCCTCGGGAGACAAATCGCTCGATGAAGACTTAACCAATATTTACCTACCTCATTTTTTGACATCACAGCAGTATCAAAGTCAATTCCCATGTTGGCTCCTCCCCCCAAATAATTTCATTCTCTTTTTAATCCATTTTTAGATTTTTTTTTTTTTTTTTTGGTCCTTTCCAGTAACGAACGTAAAAACGGTGAAAACTCAAAGGTATTTTTATGTCCCCATTTAAGGGTTCAGTGTCAATTTTATCTCAGAAAAATTATCTTCCCCGTGGGAGGATAATTTACTACCCTGTCTTTCCGGCAGTTAGTTTCTGAAATATAAAAATTCGTTGGTGCCTGGAGAAATGTCTATAGTTGGGTCTGTGGTGTGGTTATTTTAACGGCCTTTGACATTTGCACAGTACAGCGGTATCCCAAAGCGTCTGATCTCGTCAGTGGAGACGGTGCAGTTATATTTCTAACACTGATTTTCTTCAAATTAAAACCTATGCAAACAGCCGTATAGATCCACAGTTTCCGCACTGGCGCGTCCCTTCGATATTTCAACACCGGGAATTATGGTGAGTAGGCGTTTTTTGCCGGGAACTTTTTGCACGGCTGCTCCTACAATGATAATCAGTTACAGCATAAAAAGAAGACAGTCAGTGGCAAAAATTTTGTTAGTTGGGACATACAATGAGGGGATGTAAATACAAATAAAAATAAATAATAGTAACAATTATGATGGTGAACATAAATGAAAACAATACATTCGGGGGAGACGTTGATTTAGAAGCAAGGTACTCGCGTTTCATGCCGTAGGTACGGGGGTTCGATTCCAGGTCTGTGCAGGCATATCGAAAATTCGTGGGGGAATTCCGGGTCCCTGGTCCTATGGTAGGTATGATCGAGCACCTGGTCTTTCTAGACAAGGACGGAAAACTCGGAGCACCCGTGTGCACCTTGCACATGTTAAAGATGCCCTGGCAGTTGGAAATCGAGAAGAGCAGGCCTGACAAGACCACTGCCTGGGCAATATTTTGAAACAAAAAGTCCTACTCCCCCCCTCCCCCCGCCTCAAAAAAGTATACAAAATACAGTATACATATAAGTACAAAACAAAAACAAGAAAAAGACAGGTCCAAATGCCAGGGACAGAGATCCTCCCAGAACAAAGGCCTCAAAATAAGGAAATAAAAAGAGCAATGTAAAACTATCCAAAAACTGCATAATTGCTACGGTGATAGTAAACATCCCAGTGGAAATATTCTATATGTGTACAATAGCACACTGGCAGTCCGAATGTCGCATTTCAAACTGGTAAAGTACGAGCCATTATTTGGACACCCCATTAGAGCAGGATTTGAAGCTCGCAACTTTTACACCCTTGCTGGTTTTTCTACCGGTTCGAAGTATGGTGTTGAAATCATTTAATATTCGGACAAAGTTTGCCAGACAAGACGCCACGCCGTTCAAGACGCCAATGCCGTTGAAATGAACACTGCAATAAGCCACAAGATTGTAAAAATCCGCTTTTTGGAAAGATCGTTCAGAGCAATTGATCTCCAGTTTCTCAATTCAGAATGTCAAAATTACAAGAGAAGATTTGTATTGACATTTCCATGTCTAAGATTGCCCACCAGTTGAAATGGTTTCCAAAAACGAACCCCCAAAAAAGCATCGGTTTTCGATTGTTAATGTTTTTCTTTGGAACGGGGGGGGGGTGTCGGAGGTGGGGCACAATGACTTGTTATCTGATTTATTTGCCTTTTATGTCTATACAAGGGTTTTTTGTGTACTTTTATGAGAAATTATTGCAACGTTCCGAGACACCATTTGAATAAATTCCCTTCTCCGCCCAAGTTATTATAATACTGACACAGTGGTATACTACCAGGTATGATAACAGAATGATGTCATACTAGGTGAAATGCAATAACTTGAAGCTCGGAAGTTATTGGGTTATCTTCATTAAAGTTGATCGACCGGGTGTTTTTTTGTTTTTGTTTTTGGTCACTGGTAAAGCTATCGGGGTAACTGAACGATGAACGTTAAGGGTACGTTTATTTTCAGCACGCCGTATGTTTGTTTTTAGTCTTTATTTTAGTATGTTCGCTGCTCTAGGCATTTACACTTCACTTTTCTTGTTTTTGTTTCTGTGTGTTTGTATGGTAGGGATTACTTTTTATAAGTTTTGCCCGGGCAGCGGTATTGTTCGGCCTGCTCTTCACGACCTTCAACTGCCGAGGTAGCTTTATCGTGCGCAACGTGCACACGTACCCTCCGAGTTTTTCGTCCTTATCCGAGAAGACTGGGTGCTCGATCCTACTTACCATAGGATCAGGAATTTTTCCCCCCAAAATGTTCAACATGTCTCCACCGACCGGGGATTGAACCCGGTACCTTAGGCATGAGAGGCGAGCATCTTGCCTCGAGACCAATATATCCCCGGGCGTGCCGTATTCTTCACTTGAGTTCTATCACAGTTCTCGCTACATACCAAGACAACTCTTCTACCATTCCTATAGGCCCATTGCGGATATCGGCCATTTTAGTTATCAGTACCGACGCTTAACCATGGCGATGGTAGCATTGATTTTGATTCGTTAGCTGATTTGCATAGTGAGCACTTCAGGCGTCGCGAACCAATCGGCGGCGAGCTAAAAAGAAAAGTTCGCTACAGTAAACAATGACACGTGCGTTCACGCACATGGGAGACATTTGGTCAATACTTTCACTTCCTTTCTTTTGTTTACACGGATGGTAGCGAATCTGACCAGCTTGGATCCATCCTTTCCATCCCTGACATCAGTCAACTGCAGTGCAACCAGCAAGCATTTCAACCGCTTAGACATATCTCGAAGTTACACTCGTCAGCTGATCCACCCGCCATTTTAGGTGTCGGAAGTACAAAACAAAAACACTCTGTGGCGTCATTCACAATGGGCCTATTAGCGACCATGTACTCATGGTAGTGTGAATTAAATTTACCAGCAACCCCGTGCAATATTGTGACAGCTGTTCGTATTTAGTCCTCTCAATGTGAAAATCGAGGCGAAGAACGAAATTTCCCGTCATGCTTTTTGATTGCATTCGACGGAAATGCATCTCTGTTTTAGTGACTTAAAAACAAAATAATAAACAAACAACGTCTGATTTTTGTCCCAAATGAATGTGTCCACGCAGCTCATCGTCAAAAAGTGAGATAGTACACAAAGTTTCAGAGTTTCTGGCTTTAGCAGCATTTATATGTTCACCTTCTGGCTCCATTACAGTAATAATTTTGTAAGTGTTTGAAACGTGGCTTCAGTCTTCATTGCTTATCACACCTGACCAAAGCTGGCGTACAGAACAAGCTACTGCCAGGTTTATGGGATTTTCTCCTCTTCGACCGAAACACAGGATAAAATGTATATTTTATGTTATTTCCTTGCTTTCAGTTTCACCACCTTAGGTAAACATTCCAAATTCAATCAGAAAAACGATTATAACATGTGGAAAATACTGTCCTTAATTTGGTGGTAGAGAGGCCTTAGTGGCGCACTAGGTCAGACAAGTCGAGTACTTTTAAGTTTGCTTCTCACTCATGATGAAAACACGATATTTACACAGTGTTGCGTTGGAAACTTTGATAATGTCTGTACCAATGTGTAACCTTTCTGGACTACTGTAAAGTTATCATCTTAGAGGTCTTGTCCACAGCATCCGCTCCAATATTTTTTTTTACGGGGAATGACCTATGAAGAACTCTTTTGCTTCTAAAGCGGTGAGGCGCGGAACGAAACGGATGCTGTGGACCAGCACACAAAGGCAAAGAGTTTTCTGGGGTTTTTTCATGCGTCATTTTCGGTAAAAATAGCAGAGTGAATGCCCTGGTCAAGACCACTTAGTCTGCTTCGGAACGACACATACGACAAAAGACAAACAATCACTCTTTATTCTTACTGCTTTGTAGGGATTAGGATAAATTGAAATCTCCTTCCATATAGATGTAAGCACCGTTTTTCAGCTAACAATTAAAAAAATCGGGCGTTTGGCCCAGCTGCACAAAGCGCTGGACCACGGTATGAGATGTTTTCGCTTAAGACCAAATTGTTCAAGTGAACTGATTCCTTTCAGCATTTATTGTGGTCCTCGCCTGTCATAATATAAATCTGGTAAATGAAAGTTTTTTCCTGAAATTCATTCTTAAACCTTCTTTCATGAGAATTTGAGAGGAAAAAGTTGGGAAATATTGGTGGAAAGCAGGATTGTTTTTGTTTTTTTTATATATATATATATCAAGCGTGAAGCTCTACAGTAGGAGTGGTCAAACTTGCTTAATGTAAGCGTCACAAACGTTAAACTTTGGGTGTTTGAGAGTCACAAGATATAGACAAAATTTACACACATGTTTTTATTGTTACATACACCTTTTAATGAGGAAACTCTGATATAAATATTAAGACATACGTCATCACAGTACTTGTGCGTACGTCATTGTGTGTAACAATAATAACATACGTCATTGTGTGTAACAATAATAACATATGAATGCATTTTTTTTTAGCTGTTAATTTGTATTCCAAGAAAAATGTAAAGAACAAAACAGGCCGCTTATAACATGCTTTGTGGACATAACAAAGGCTTTCGACACCGTAAGCCGATCTGGCCTGTATGCAGTCCTTAAATCCATAGGCTGTCCACCAACATTGCTAAAACTTATTGCATCCTTCCACACTGACATGAGGGCATGTGTCAACTTTGAGGGCTGCACATCCAATTCATTTGCTGTAAACAGCGGTGTGAAGCAGGGATGTGTTCTTGCTCCTACCTTATTTGGTATATATTTTGCAGCCCTACTCAAGAATGCCTTTGGTCAATGTTCAGGTGGAGTACTTATTAACACCAGAGTGGACGGCTCCATTTTTAATGTTGCCAGACTAAAAGCAAAATCTCGTACAGAGCATATTATGTTACAAGAGCTCCTCTTCGCAGATGATGCTGCAATCGTGGCCCACGATGAAACCACGCTCCAGGCTCTCATCAATAGCCTTGCCAAAGCCTGTGACAAATTCATGCTAAAGATCAGTGTCTCAAAAACTGTAGTTTTGACACAAGGCTTGAGAAACTCCAACCCAATCATGCTGAATGGCTCTCCTCTGGAGCAAGTGGGAAAATTCTGCTACCTAGGCTCAACCATCAGTGGTAGCACAGACATAACAACTGAAATAAATGCCAGAATAGGAAAGGCGGCCACAGCTTTTGGCAAACTCTCAAAAAGGGTGTGGAACAATAGCAAGCTGACCATCAAAACAAAGGTACTCGTGTACCAAACTTGCGTCCTAAGCACCCTGCTGTATGGCTCAGAGACATGGACCACCTACTCCAAACATGAAAGATCCCTCAACTCCTTCCACCTGCGCTGCCTACGCAAAATTCTCAAGATCAAGTGGCAAGACAGGATCTCAAATATCGAAGTTCTGAGCCGAGCCAACATTCCATCAACTCAGGCTCTCCTAGGCAAAAAAAGACTGCGGTGGCTTGGACATCTCCACCGTATGGAAAATGATCGCATCCCCAGACAAATTCTCTACGGGGAACTTGCTACTGGCAACCGACCCAGAGGTAGGCCACATCTGCGATTCAAAGACACTTGCAAGGTCACGATGAAAGCATTCAACATCGACCCCAATGAATGGGAGAACCTTGCAAGTGATCGAAGCAGATGGAGACAAAAATTGCGCAGTGGCACGCTCGCAATAGACTTCAAGGCAAAAGAAACATACCTGACAAAACGACAGAGGCGGAATGAAAACACTCGCCAAAGTGAACCCAAAAGACTGACCTGCAATCACTGCCATCGCACTCTCGGGTCAAACATTGGTAGAATAAGCCACGAGAGAAGCTGTCAGTCAAAGTGAAAGTGAATATTCTAGCTGCTAAGACCGTCTGTAAAGACGCTAAAGGCCATATATAATTTGTATTAGGTTCTGGAATCACAAAGTACGCATAGTTATCTACCAAATGTTTTCAAAATCATGACTGGTGATTGTTTTAATTATATACTGAACATGTGAAAGAATACCTCAGCCATTATTTCCATAAGCCACATTATTATCGAAGATTTAAAGAGCCGCATGTGGCTTGCGAGCCGAGGTTTGGCCACCCCTGTTCTATAGGAATGTGGCCTAAAATTAAGTCAAAAAACAAACATGCTTTTCTGATTTAAACACTGAATGACTTACACAGAGTAATACTGTTTATCAATCCAGTACCTAATTTTTTTATCTATTCTATTTTATTATTATTTATACTGCCTACTGTTTCATGGATAGTGGGATAATCGGAAATTGGACGGATTCAGAGGTGACAGACTGTTAAGAGATGATGGTCTTAGTCTGTTGCACAGGAGAGAGAGAAGGAGGTGGCGGGACAGACCGACGGACAGACAGACAGATATTCAGACAGATAGACAGGCTGAGACACAGGGATAGAGACACACAATACTGTCTGGACGGGGAAAAGTTGAGAAAGGTTTAATCCGTATTATTGCTTGCTGACGTGCAGCTGTGCGCCCTCGTCTGATTTAATTCCTGGATATTCGGCAGTTTTCAAATGCTTTAATTAGCTGAAAACGTCATTAGCTATGGCAGAAACAGCCACAACAGATTTGTGTAAAGAAGACTAATTAAAACTTCACCAGCAACATGTGAAGGGTCCTTGTGTCTAAAATTACTTGCAGTGAAGCTTCCCTTAGAAAACAGCTCAAGATTGTTTGAAAACGAAAATATTTCTCCACTACATTGTCATACTACACCACCAGCTCAAGATGATTACTGAGCCTCGGCTGTTTGAAATTTGACATTTATTTATATTGGTCACTTATTATGTTACTGAACCTGAGTTGTACGAATGTGACATTTTCTCTATATAAAGCACATAGTTATTATATTGCTGAACATCGGTTGCGTGAATATGACACTTATCTATATAAATCACTATTACTATATTGCTGAGCCTCGGTTGCATTAAATTTGACTTATCACACGTTTTGACGGACAGGGCTGGTGTAGATCTTTTGCGGGCCTTTTTTCTCTTTAATTAAAACAATTTGTCTCTGGAATGCATTGCAACACACAATACTAAGTCTGGGGCTAATAACTGACTGCTACTGTCAGTTTTCTTTCTCTCAGGTCATTAATTTGATTTCCTTTCGTGTGAAATATCTTTTTTTTTTTCTTAATTTTCGTTTTCCTTCTCTCTTCCACCTGGACGCCCAAAACAAAGTCCCTCTCCCGCTCCCCCCGCTACTAAAGAGCATACTTACTTTTATAATGAAGAAAGGCAAGAAAAAGAGCGGTGCAAAGAATACAGTGGGAAAATTAAAACATAACCATTAAACTACAAACAGAAAACATAAGAAACAAAAGGGTGAACAGTTTAAGTACTAGATGTGCCTGATAATTACAATAATGATGATAATAATAATAATAATAATAATAATAATATAATGTATATAAACTGTCAATTTTCACCATAATTATAGTTCAGGGAGTTAGAGTTAGGGTTCGTTATTATTATAATAAAATGATACTACTACATAATAATAATAATCAATATACCGTTACAATAACAATTATACTGATTTAATAATAATAATAATAATACAGGACGGAGCGACTATGTTTACTGTGACATAACAGTGATTAAATTAGCATGTTTTGTCATTATGCAAGTTTGATCGTGTTGTACATGTAGAGTCTATTATTATTGAACCGCCCTGTATGTAAGAAGGAAAGGACAGACGACGAAAAGGGTGACTGACAAAAAAAGCTATAGAAAAGACCAGCTCGCAAAAATAGCTGAGTCGTTCGAATATGGAAAAAAACATCATTTACGCTGGAAATTAGGGTAATGCAGGTTTGCTTGGTATGCGATAGGGCTTGGAATAATTCCTTTAAAAAATTTGGAGTCAATGGATACCCCCCAAAAAACAGCCGCCGCATTATTAATTATATTATAGCAAATACATTAATTGCTGATCCCGATAAACAGTGAACTAAAGATGATATTTCTGAGATAAAGGCAAAGTCAGCTGCTGTTTAGCTCTTTATTTTGGAAGATTCGTTTCCCTTGGCATTTACACCTCAACTTTACTTCTTTTTATTTTTCTTCTTCTTGTTTCTGTGTGTTTTTGTGGTAGGGATGAGTTTTTGTGGTAGGGATGAGTTTTTGTGGTAGGGATGAGTTTTTGTGGTAGGGATGAGTTTTTGTGGTAGGGATGAGTTTTTGTGGTAGGGATGAGTTTTTGTGGTAGGGATGAGTTTTTGTGGTAGGGATGAGTTTTTGTGGTAGGGATGAGTTTTTGTGGTAGGGATGAGTTTTTTTTTTAAAGAGTTTTGCCCTGGCAGCGGCTTTGTTCGGCTTGCTCTTCTCGACTTGCAACTGCTAGGGTATCTATATCGTGCGTAACGTGCACATGAGGCCTCCAATTTTTTTGTCCTTGTCAGAGAAGGGTACCTACCATAGGATCAGGGACAGGAATTTGCCCCCCCCCCTCCCCCCCAAAAATTCCAACATGCCTGCACCGACAGGGTATTGAACCCGGTACCTTCGGCATGAGAGGCAAGCACCTTGCCTCTAGACCAGCGTGTCCCCTGCTGACGCTGACGGAAAATCAGCTGACTGGATTATTTTAATAACTGGTCAAGGAACTTCACGCAATGGATTATGGCAGGTGAAAAAGCATTATAACTCCCACCCACGCCTAGTCAACACTTTTGTGCACCCAGGACCATTAATGACAACATGCGGATCAGACAATTAATCGTCTAATTTTGTTCTTTTTGTAACCAGAATGTCTGAGAAACGATTAATGGCGCAATAATTACAGTCTCTCGTACATTTCCTGATTTAGTTCAGGGCGGAGACACGCGTTTTATAAACACAGAGAGAAAATAAATACTTCTAATTTTATCCACACTACTTGGCCCGCTGACTCGGGGAATACACAAATGATTTTTCGACGTTGAATTTCGATCATCAATGAGTAAACTGAGGCGCAGAACGAAATTTTTTGCCATACTTTTTACATCTACATGAAGATGATGCATTTTTTTTTTTTTTTGTTCTGCCTCAAAATGTCGGAACACTTTCTCCTATACAACTCAGTTGTGGCACAGTATCAAACGAAAGTATTAAAATTATAGCGAACTTCAAGACCTTTAAAATGGCACCTGTACACCTTTACGTCTTTCTATGCGTAATAAATTATATTTTGTAGAATTTAAGGCCCAGCGGTTAAAAAGCCGTTCATGATTACATTGAAAGGCTGTAGTTCCCTTACAATATTATGAGCCAGTTCAAGGGTTCTTTACTTAAAGAGAGGTGAGAAACAAATGGCGCCGGGTTTTTGGTGAAGCCTTTAAAAGCTGATACGAAACTCATTCATTTGGGCAGGGGTTAAAATGGTTTAGTAGTGTGAAAAAATGAACTTTAAAAAGAACAGCAGAATGCAAAAAGACAATAATTCCAAGGCTGTTGTTACTTCTAAGTACATACCCCAAGTGTTTTGCATTAGGGGCAAGTACGTATACTTACTATCCTTAACCCCGTCCTTATCAACCCTAAATCTTATCGAATCCCTTACCCTGCCCCATACCTTTTCAAACAAAAAAACAGGAGGAAAACAAAAAGAAAATCTGAAATGAATTAAGGCTGTTGATAGGAATATTTCGGGAGGAGCTCTCTAGCTCTGGAGTCACAAAAGGCTTTAAAATACGTACATACCCCTGGCACACACTCACACAGAAAAAAAAACAACTTAGGGGCCGTACGTACTTGCAACAACATTCTGATTCCAATGTTAATATCTGTATGGCAAAATTCAGTGCGCACCGAGAATTTCGACCAGTGAACGTGGTGTCCCGTTCGTAACATGTCGCCTAAACCCTCTCGCGAGCTAAAATTCGATTATTTAAGCAGTTTTACGGATTATTTCTAGGTCGCGCCTAATTGTATCTCTTACATATTTCTGAATTTTTCCTCTGCATGCAGACAGGGTAATCTCTCGAGCCACCGAATCAGCATGCATCAAAACTGATGCCATGTGCAGGCAAAATATAGGGGGAAAAAAGGACATGCATGTATTCTCTTCGATCAGGCTTTAATACCACTGGCACGATTATCACGAATGTTTTTGTGCTATTACAGAAGTCAATACTGATGTCATGTGAAAAACATATCTTATAGAAGAATGCTGTTACAAGTACGTGCGTCCCCCCAATCATTTTTCTCTAGGGATACGTATTTTAAAGTCTTATTATCGGTACGTAGGCTAGGTCCCCAAGTTTGTTTTTGTGTGTGTGTGTGCTAAAGGTAAGTATTTTAAAGCCTTTTGTGGCTCCAGAGATAGAGGGCTCCATAATTTATAAAAATAACCAACAAAAACAAGAAACATTCATGTCAGGTTTAAGTAGAGCACACCAACAATAGCGGAATTTAAAACGGAAAACAAAGACAAATATTTGGTTTTCGAAGAGATTTGGCTGGCATTGAACTGTCTGTTTCTGGACGTTTGAGACAAATAAAAAATTACAAAAATATTTGGTTTTCATGGAAATTTAGCTGGAGTTCAACGACCAGTTGTTTTTTTTTTAGATTTGAAACGAATGAAAAATAATAATAATAATCATAAGAGTTGTGATAACAATAATGGCGATAATAATAACAATGTAATAATAATTATAATAATAGTCACAATAATAATGGGAATATGATGTCATGCCTTATTCTCATGTTCTTTGTATCAAAGAAAGAGAAAAAGACTCACCTAAAAACGCGTGACATTTGTTATAAAGCCACTTTCTAACTGATTGATTGGAATTATGCCCTTTATTACATGGGCATACTGGCAAACATTTATTTCACAATAATATGGTTTTGTGGAAAGGAGGCCATTTCGGGGGCAGACGTTGGGGCGGGAGCGTGGGGTGGGGTTGGGGGGAGGTGCCAAGGAGCTGAGAATAATTATGCATTTCGTGGTATATGCAGGGTATGTAGGTGTTGGAATTATAATGTATCGTCAGTTTCTGAGTCGATAGATATTTAGCAGTACACGAAGTTCAGTTTTCTTCACAAAACTCCACCCCCGACACACATAAACTTATTTTCCCTATAATAAAATGAGGACGTAAAATTTCAAAGATATAATTTATTATTAAATCCCAAACAAACGCGGCTGCTGTCACAAGGCCTGTCACAAGATTCAATCAAATACAAAGAGCAAAAAAATGGCATTTCATCATACAAGGAAATTACTACCTTCAGTTTTCCTACCAGAGTAACAATTAATTCTTTTGAATTGCAAGTACACAAAGTTTAGTCGAATGAATTTGATGACAAGTTACAGAGGAAATCGTTGACCGTGGACATTACGTTGAGAGTGTTGTTACAAGTATGTACGTCCTAAAGTTGTTGTTTTTTTTTCTAGGGGAACTCCAGGGCTAGATTGCTCCTCCCAAAATACTCCCAACAACAGCCTTAATTAAATATTCTTTCAGATTTTCTTTTTGTTTTCCTACTGCATTTTTGTTAAAGGGGTAAGGAGTTGGGTTAAGATTTAGGGTTGACCAAAAGGTTGGGGTTAGGGACAGGTAGGCCTGTGTGGCGAGTGAGGCGTGCTCAGACCTCACATCAATAACCACTCCACTATTAAATTCAACATTGATAAGACGAAGATAAGAGTAATTTATTAGATCTCAGTATATTTTTTCCCCTAACTTTCCATTCTACTGAATCTTTTAGCCCAAAATGTAATGTTTGGTACAGATGTGCATTGCTCCTGAAGATTTTGCTTTGTTATCATACTCTTCTTCATTTCCTCTTCATTAATTTTTTTATTCACTTTATTTTTCATCCTTTATTCCCGTACATTTTTACATAATTATGTTTGATTACATTAACTTTAGACCGCTATGGCAGATGGGTTAATAATAGTTTATTTTATCCTCTACGAGGCACATTTTGATCATTAGAAAAACAACAGCCATATTATGTTCTACAGAGAAACAAATAAAGATTTGGAAAACTAGTTTTGCAACGTACGGAGTTCAGTAAAAGGTTTATTATGTGATCGGTTCACTGAGATAATTGGGCCTTAAAGAGTTAATATCTAAAGACAGTGTAAGAGCCTGCATCAAGTCCACATAACATCAAATTGCAATATTATTGTGCGTGGTTTATCTCAGTAGCGACGTGATATCTTAGTATATTCTAATCAAATGTACCAGTATTTTACAGTTTATAATTTCATCTGAGCGCTGGGAATTTGAGACTGATGGAATATAACACAGGATAGAAAAAAGTTACTTTAGATTAGACTTTTATTAACACATATTACAACGAAAAGGCAGTTACATTTCAGCTTGCCAGGCATTTTAGCTTTATTTTCGTTTTGTTTTTGTTTCAATGAAATTTCATTACAGTTGTAAGTTCTTTTTCAATTTCACTATTTATTTATTTATATATTTTCCAGATGACGATACAGCAACAGTTACTTTTGGTCCACCACTGGATACATAAGAACAAACTGGAATGACACAGTGTGTTCCGGTTCCGACGCGTCCTTTGGCGGCACGAATATTGTATTAATACTGTCCTTTCACTCTGTACATTTTGAGCATTCTGAGATGATAGTAATATATGCAATGAGTGGTAGGTGAATGATTAAAAACATCAACTGTATGCTGTCACTAAAAGTGTTTTTCATAAGAGGTGGTGTATTTCGTTTAGTTTACGCCACTGATTAGGCGTTTGAAATTGATATTTCTTGCAGTCCAACCCAAAGTCAAGTCCAGGGAAAGTAAACTATTCTTACTTTCATCACAACTGAGATCATCATCCTGACAAAATCTGAAATTTCATGTGACTAAGGCACGGACTGTATCAAGTCTGTTTTGCCTTTTTTCCGGGCGGGGGGGGGGGGGTGGGGGGGGACATTCTAACAGGATTTGCCGTTTAACACCAATCATCAAAATAAAATAATAATAATAAACAAAAAAACAATGGACCACCTGGCATTTCTTTATGCCAGGTTTCAGAAAATCTACCAGCAAAGTCCACTCACATACAGTGGACGGAAGAAATGAGCACTGCCTTCCAGACTAGCAAATCAGCACTGGTAGAGGCTTATCTATCTAGGCTTATTTCACAGAGAGACTTCACAAACGCACACAGCCTCAGACTGAATCTGAATACAATGTGCCTAGAATATTTCAGATCTCAATCTCCCACTGTGTGGCGAGAGAGGCGCGCTCAGACCTCACATCAATAACCACTCCACTATTAAATGTGTGCTCATGTCTGAAAGATATCGCGCTGGTTAGAAATAACAGCAACTAAGCTTAATTATTGAGTGTTCTCTAATGTGGTAATCTATAGATATTCACCCCCTCTCTCTCCCCCCTTCTTTGTTTTATTTTCTATTGTCTGTGGCATCCATACTCCTTTCTTTCAAAAATTCTTCTTGAGTGACACGACAATCAACTGAAATCAAAGGAAAAAATAAAACACAATGTCAACAAACTGAAAAAAAAATACACCCAAAAATTCTGGGTATTTCCCTTGACATGTTGGACATAAAACAAACAACAAGGACACGAAACAATACTAGATAAAAGAAATTAGCACAAAGTTCTACGGGATTATTTTGCATTTCTCTCACCATTTTTTTTATTTTTTGTAATGAAAACAATGTATAATGTCATATTATTCATGCCGGTACTCTACTAAAGTTTACACGATTCTTAATACCGTACTTCACTGAATTTACTCAGCATCAGCAGGGTTAATCAATCAAACTATGTGTGATTTTACTTTCGGAAGAATTATTTTCAAACTGAATGGAATTATTTTTTTTTTATGACAAGCTGAGGCTCCTGGCATTATCCGGGGTGGATAAAGATGTGGACCCACCCTTCCATCTTTCTCTCATTTTGGTCTAGAAAGCTTCTCATATTCTACAGTGAACAGACTTTACTACAAATTCCATGCGCTCCAGAGCACTACGCACTCATATCTGGTAGGGACATTGTGCGCACTGAAGTGAACGCGTATTAACATCGTTTCTGGTGCGATGGGCTTACTTACTACAGGGAGCCAAAACAAAGATCATTGTATTTTACATTATTTTTTACAACTTCTATTTAAAAATACTTGAAACTTGAATCAACACAATCGGTCGATTTAAAAGCGATTGGACTGGATTAGTTGACACTTAAGAAAATTAATTTAATAATTTTCGAAACGGTCATTTAGGCTGTAGAGTCGAGCAAAAAAAATAAAGAGACGAAATTGCACCACAATGGATTACTCCCGCCACTATTTTTTTTTCATAACAAGATGGGCCAATATGTAACATGCTAGCTCATTGTATTTATTTATTCATCTATTTACTAAATGAAGTTCCCGACATTATCCGGGATAAACCTGTGAACCCTCCATTCTATCTATCTCTTTCTGTTTGGTGTAAAAAGTTTTTGGTCTAGAAAGCTTCCCATATTCTACAGTGAACAGACTTTGCTACAGATTCCATGCGCTCCTGAGCACTACCCACTCATTTGTGTGCGCACAGAAGTGAACGCGTATTAATATCGTTTCCGGTGCGGTGGGCTTGCTACAGGGAGCCAAAACAAAGATCATTGTGTTTTCATTGTTTAGAACTTTTTTATTTAAAAATACCCTAAACTTAAATCAACGCAAATCTGTCGATACAAAAGCGATTGGGCTGGATTAGTCGACACTTAAGACGCGTCGAGCCAAAAAAAAGGCCAAAATTGCGCTACAATGAATTACTCCCGCCACTATTTTTTTTAATAGTAAGATTTATTTATTTATTTATTTGTTCATTAGTTATGAAATCATGTCGAAAGTTTACCAGTATCGCACTTTTGCTGCTTTGATTTTCTTTTCAATAGCCTATAATTTGTTGAACTTATTTGCTCTTTTTTAATCAGTGTTTAATGTATATAATTATGTCCCTAGCACCGCTGCTAAAGATGAAGTGTTCTAAGGAATTTTATTTTACCAGTATTCATTAGTATAAAAATTAACGCAGTTAAAACACACACGAGCAGACCTTTATAAATAAACAGATAAATTAATGAATGAGAAAAAAATGTCAACGATAAAAATAATGAGTGCGCTTTACGGTGGAAAAACACGCACACGCACGTGCGTACGCGAGCACACAAAAACAAACACAATACACACATACACACTCAAAATACAAATAACGTAAAGGATAAAAGAAACAGTTATAATATCGGCAAAGTATTATTCGCCATAGTATTTTCAAAGTCTCTCTCGCAGGTTGGATGTAATACATATTCGTGAGTGGATCAGGTGAACCCGTACTTATGGTGAAAGACCAGATTCCTGAGAAATCATCAGCAAAGGGGAATCATTTTCCATGGAAATTGAGATTTGCTTATAAAGTGAAAGTTTAGCCATTTTTTTCTTCAGTCAGTTCAAATATTTTGCTTGAAATTGTCCAAGAAATATTTTATTTTGATTTTTTAAAGAGGCGTAAAAATGTCCCCTTTAGCCCGGTTTTGTCAGATCCACCCACATATAAGCAAAAGCGAGTTGCGAAATTAGTCCGAGAACACTGGGCCAACCGCAACGCCTAGAAACAATATGCCGTTTCAAACAAATCATTTTTAAAAGTGCAGATTATGATGTACAAATGAAATCATTGGCGTGTATTTTTATTATACTCGGCGAGGACAAGTTTCGTTCGATTATGAACTCTACCTTTTCCACTCCATGCTTTGTAGTCTGATATTCCTGGCTTTTCCTGTCAGTATTTTGTATGACCAGAGACACGTGACAGTTTGGCTGCACTTTCCGGTGAAGTATTAAAATAATTATCACGGCGTATACAATAATGATGAGAATCAAGATTCTGATGAAAACACGTTTGTACCCCCGGGCATAAACTGGGCTAGCCTGTTTTTATGTAATAAATGCCAAACGTACGCTCCACATCAAGAAAACAATAACTTAATAATACAACGCTTTTTTGATAATAAAAATTTAATGATAAGTTGATGTATTATTATGGATATCAAGAGTGGAAAAGTTCAGTGTAACAAGAATGTTCATCATATCCAGCGGTTTTCACATACAATATGTCTTGAATCGGATTGCTTAAAAGTCCATTCGAATCAATTATGAATTCACGAAGTATGTTCACGTCTTTTTTGTGTGTGTGTGTTTTTAGTTGGTTTTTTTTGCTATAAAATCTACTGACCCCCCCCCCCCCCCGGCTATCGAAAAAAGAAAACAAAGATACATGCGTATTCCGTATGGCTAAACAAAAGGATTTAAGGAGAAGGAAATAACTGTCTAATAGTAACTGTTTCTAGCAGAATTTGGAGCTTAACACCAGTAACCATAAAATAATAACAAGAAGAAGAAGAAGAATCAGAACAAGAATTTTAAATAAATAAGTGACAAAACATCAAAATACTTAAATAAATAAAATAAATAAAAATAAATAAATAGATAAACTAATGATATAAATAAATAACTAAATGTCGAACCCGCTTTACATTGTAGGTTAATTAAGAAAAGGGATAGGCGAAAAGAAATAATTATCGTTTACCATAATATTCAACATGCCGGCAGAGTGAAGGACAGCAAACGCGACCTAGTGTTATTTGAGAGGAAAAGCATGTTGATGCCTAGATAGATTTGCAAAAATGAAACAGTTAAGACAAACAAAATATCCAGGGACGTGAAGACACTGCCAAGGAGGCCGCACTATTCCCGAGTGCACCTTTCCGGAACGACTAGAATACTAGTAGTCATTGTGTTGGTATTTTAACTGCTTAATACAGATTGGTTTCTATTGATTGCTGGACAGACAGTCTGACAAACAGACACATAGACAGGCAGACAGAGAGATAGACCGATAGACTCAAAGGCAGGAAGTATACAATTAGGGAGGGAGGAGTGGATAGGTTGGTAGGTAGGTGGATAGGTAGGCAGACAGGCGGGTAGGTAAGTAGGTAGATATCTCGACAGACAGATAGATAGATAGATAGATAGATAGGTAGATAGATAGATAGATAGATAGATAGATAGATAGATAAATAGATAGATAGATAGATAGATAGATAGATAGATAGATAGATAGATAGATAGATAGATAGATAGATAGATAGATAGATAGATAGATAGATAGATAGATAGATAGATAGATAGATAGATAGATAGATAGATAGATAGATAGATAGATAGATAAATAAACGTACATGCATACACACAGACAGACAGATCTAATAGAACAAAATAACCACTTTCACACCCAACTGGCGTAATCATTTTGAACATAACACCAAGTAAATAATAACCTTTAGCAAACCCAGAAAAGAAAAGCAAGACAAGGAAACGAAAGCCTTATTAAATACCTACCTCAGAATGTTAATTCCACATGGGCGTAATTGATCGATTGATGAAAAAGAAAATGCGAAAAAATACTAAAATGTCAAGCATGCGTTTCTCATCATTGATGATGCAAGTGCTAGGAACACGTGTACTGTGCGAGAATGAAATAGTCACATCGCTGTTGCTGCAGGCCTGGCAAGAGAAAATACCAACTCATGACAAATCACAGTTTGATTAAAACACGGTCATACTCTATTAGCGCATGTTGTTGCTAAAATACAAACTTTTATAAAACAATGACAACAAAAACGCTTGCCACGATTTGAGGCGCACGAAATGAAACATAACTGTTTAAATACACATCTATTCAGACATCTACGGAAGCGAGCGCCGCGCGGAGCAGAGCCCACAGACCACGCGTGAGCAGCAAAGTTTTCACGATTCCTTGTGCGGTCGATTTGGCTCACGGTGTAAGAGCGCAAGGAGACGAACGGGGGGACCTGGGGGGTTTGTTTTGGTTTGACGAGGGGCAGCGGCGGATCTCACTCATCGAGCGGCGCACGAGGGGGGAATCATTCCCGCACACACGCGCGTTTTTTGCATTCGTAATATGTGTGTCACTGTATATATCACATTTTTCACTCTTTTTTTGTTTTGTTTTGCATATCATATAATACATATTTATACATAATGATATGATTTGGAAGCGAAAACAATATTTACTGTAAAAATAAGCATGGCATTTAGAGGCATGTTAAACGAATATTCAGTTGCACAATAAAAGATCCAATTTATTAAATGCAGCTATAACAAAAAAACAAAAGAAAAAGGAACAGGAACAGCAGGATCTACAAGGAGAAGAAGAGAAAGAGAAGAAAAAGAAAAAGAAGGTGAGGAGGAGAAAGAGCAGAAGAAGAGGAGGAGGAAGAAGAAGAGGAAGAAGAAGAGGAGGAGGAAGAAGGAGAGGAAGAAGAAGAGGAGGAGGAAGAAGAAGAGGAGGGGGAAGAAGAAGAGGAGGGGGAAGAAGAGGGGGAGGAAGAGGAAGAAGAGGAGGTGGAGGAAGAGGAAGAAGAGGAAGAGGAAGAAGAGGAAGAGGAAGAAGAGGAAGAGGAAGAAGAGGAAGAGGAAGAAGAAGAGGAGGTGGAGGAAGAGGAAGAAGAGGAAGAGGAAGAAGAACATTAACAAAAAACAACAAAAATTCTTTATTGAAATTTTTCACCGGCCATGAACATCCTGAGACCTAGCAATAATGGCCCCTCTACGCTGTGCGAGTGTGTGCAAAAGGGAAATTAATGTCTGGCACAAAAGGTTAGTTACCGAAAATAACGTAGTAATAAAAAATTCTACATACTGAACCTAACCTCTTTGATAACTTTTTCTGTCATCATATTTGTAAAAAAAAAACCATGCTGAAACGGTTTTATTGACCATAAAAGATGGGCAGTGCCAAAATTATCTTGAAATCACCTATCGTTTACACTTATAAAAGCATTCAGTGCACGTATACTCCCGTCAGAGTAAGAACATGCACAATAATATTCTGCACACAATGACCACTAAACATTAAACGGAACATTGCCTTGCACCATTATTGTAAAGTTTTCTCAATGTTCAGTGCAATACAAATGTAAGAAAACCACTTCATTGCACGTTGTAATGCACAGCCCTTATAATGACATGAAGGTACTTGACTATATTTCAGTTCGTCACTGCCAAGGCCGCAGGCCAGAATTTCTTCAGTGGTCCAAAGGTTAAAAAAAGATATCCCTTTTTCAATGGGCCTTTTAACCCTTACAGTGCCTCTGGAAATACAACAGAATGTGATCTAAGCTTCAAAGATTTCAACAACCTTGCGAAAAGTACTCACGTTTTGGGCAAGAGTTACTTTGATTCTTTTGTAAAGTCTTGGGGAAGTGACTTTAGGGTATAGAGGCGTTAATAATAGGTTGTAGTAGATAGATGAAGGGTGGTGTAAAAAGGAACAAAGAAAATGTCGATGACATTAACCACAACCAGTTTGAATGAAGGCCATTGAGTGAAGATGGTCCAAGTTCAGAGACGGGGGAGGGGGGAGGAGGGAGGAGGAGGACAGAAATCAAACTCTCAGTTACGTCAACAAGAGCGAAGGACGTAGAGAAGAGGGGGAAAAAAATTAGCAGAAATCCAAAGGCCGGTGTGGTATTCCAGATTATCCCCCACAAACCTGTCCCACCGGATATTTCAGAATATCCCTCCGGATAATCTAGGCTATCCTAGAATATCGGAGGGGGGGGGGGGGTGTGGGTAAAATAGGATGGGGGATTTCCAGGATGCCACAGCTGCAGTGACGTCTTCACTTTCATTAGTGCCCGTGAAACTGGAAGATCTTATAAATGATAATGATGACACGGTTAATGAATTGATGAATAACGGACAAAAACAGCCGGGTTTACTGAACAACTAGCTATTTCGAGAACCATTCCCCTTTTGTACCAGACATGTCTCGGCAAGAGTTCTGATTTTTATTTTTTTTTTCACCTAACATGTCTGGGGAAGAGCTTTAATTCCCCTTTTTGTACTAAACAATTCTCGGCAAGACCTCTGATTCCCCTTTTTGTACCAAACATGTCTGGACAAGACCTGATTCCCTCTTTTTGTATCAAACACGTCTGAGCATGAGCTCTGGTTCCTCTTTTTGTACCAAACATGTCTGGGCAAGTCCCGATTCCCTCTTTTTGTATCAAACACGTCTGGGCAAAAGTTCTGATTCCCCTTTTTGTACCAAAGATAACTCAGCAAGAGCTCTGATTCCCCTTTTTGTACCAAGCATATTTCAACAAGAGATCTGATTCCCCCTTTTTTGTATCAAACATGTCTGGGCAAAAGTTCTGATTCCTCTTTTTAGACCAGACATTTCTGGGCAAGAGCTCTGATCCCCCTTTTTGTACCAAACATAATGTCTCAGCAAGAGCTTTGATTTCCCCTTTTTGTACGAAATATTTCTGGGGCAAGAGCTGTGGTTTCCTTTCTGAAATAAACAGAATAGAGTTAAAACACTGGAGGTTAGATTTGTTTTTCTGGTGTCGTATTGACAAAACAGGTCAATAACCTTACATATTGAGACCTCAGAATGGCTTCAGGCTAGGCATAGAGAACTTGACTGGAAACCTGATGCAGGAACTCAGTCTTTCTTGAAGTCGACCGCCGTTGGCAAAGTAACCCCTGGGATCAGGGGACGCAGTGGAAGAAGAAGAAGAATAAAAGAGAGAGAGAGAGGAAAATCTCAAACAAAGACAATTAACAAAACGTGGCTGGGTCGAAAATGACAGTCATGCAAACCGTACACGATATTGTTGATCTTTGGAAATAAACTGCGTTTCTTTTTCTAACATTGTCACAATAATAGCTAAAGTTCTTAGTCTCAATTTTTCTTCCTTCGTAGTTTTTTGTTTTTTGTTTTTATCCCCGGGCTCCTCTTGGTTTATAAATCAATTAACACTAGCAGTAGAGATGCCACGCCTTGAATCCAGTTAACATTGTTGAGAGGAGAGGAGGTGGTAACTTGAACTGTATGATCCAACTAACAAATGGACAAGCGGTAGAGAGAAAGAAAAGACGGAAGTCATCGAACAAAACACAGAGAGAGAAAGAGGGAAAGAGAGAGAGAAGGGGGAGAGAGAGAGGGGAAAGTAAGAGAGAGAGAGAGAAGGGGGGGAGTCAAGGAGAGAGAGAGAAAGAAATGAAGAGAGAGAGAGAGAAGGGGAAAAGGGGAAGGAGGAGAGAAGGGGAGGACGAAGGGAGGGGGTGGGAAGAGAAAGAGAGAGAGAGAGAGAGTGTTTGTAAGAGGAGTGCAATAATAATAGTAGTCGTAATTCTTGTCACTGTGATGGTAGTAGCAAAAATAGTAGTGGTAGTAGTATTAGTGGTAGTAGTAGTGGTAGTAGTAGTAGTAATACCAGTAGTAGTGCAAAAATAATAGATTTGAATAATTGAGTCATAAAGATACTCGTCAATCGGCTGGTGAAATCGTGAATTCCACATGAGGGAAATTTTACAGGAGAGACAAAAAACTGATTCACTAAGTGATTTGCTATAAAATAAAGAGTTAAACTGCATAATCTCATAGTGCTGCGTTATACAGGTATAGTAACTATTAAAAACAAAAGAGAGAGATGAATCTGGAAGGACGGGCATTCAAAGATTTGTCCTTTTTTGGGGCCAGTTTCACTATTTAGGGATGCGTTTCAGTGTGTATGTGCTCATGTGTGTCAGTGTGAGTCCTACTATATGTGAATTTCCATCTATACCAATATGAGATGTAGACGATAATATGAAATGGAATGGACAGACAGACTCTGTGTAATTTTATGTCTCTGACATCCCATCATGGTAATGAAAGAGCAGTTAATTAATTGGACAACACTGACAATATCAACTGCAATAACACAATACAAATACAGACTGTGCTGCTAAATCAGTGAGGCGATAAAGTAAACGATAATATTATACACGGGAAAGCAGTTTGTGTGGAGATATAAAAGATTATAATAATGAAAACGAACGCTTCAGCAAGAAGAAAACTTTCATGGCTCCCCACCAGCAACAACAAAATTTATTATTCATTATTAAATATATATTGTTATTAATAAATATTCAAATATCATTTGAGTTGTGTGTTGTGAACTGATGTGAGTTGTGAACTGCGCCTAACAGGCTGCGTTACAATTTGCTCTGAGATAGAGAGAGAGAGTGAGCGAGACAGGGAGAGAGAAAGAAGCAGTGCAGTGTGTTGAGCGCTTCGCAGGCAGCTCCATTCTGCTCTGTGGTTGACATGTTGTTTCTGTAAAGCGCATAGAGCATTTTAAATGGATATGCGCTATATAAATGCTATACATTATTATTATTATTATTTATTATAAATAAATTATTTTAAAAATATGACAGGACGGGGGAGAAAAAGGTGGAAAAAAAACAACCAGAATATCTATTTCACAATGAAACCATACTGGTTGTAGTACACTTTTACAGAGTTACTTTTGATAAATTCGGAAGTTAGCAAAAGAGTGTCCTGCGAACGGATTTTGACACTGTGTTCAGCTTACTGTGTCTTGTCAGTTGTGTATCGTGATACAATGAATTTTAGACACAAAAAAAAAATGTTCAACAGATTTTTATTCAATATGCAATTCATAAGACTATGATATTATATTCCATGTTTTCGCCACCAATCTCGTTATGTGGATGTGTCATATTTTTGGGGCTTCTGTCTTGTTCTTCACATAGTATTATTATTCTATTTCTAACATTAAAGGAGATAATAATATTGGATTTACATGACAGATATCAGAGATTCCATATCATTATTCATATCAAATTTCTTCTGGTGAAGGTCAGTTTAAGGACAACTGAAGCTGTATTGACCAAAAAGACGTTTTGAAGCTAACTGAAGTTTTAAACTGAGTTCGGAACGAAAAACGAGACTTTCTATAATGAGATCTCTTGTAAGCAAGACTTCGTAGATGTCAGTAAAACAAAAAGATGCTACTCTGAAGAGATGAATCAATTCAATTAAATTATAACTTGTTGGAAGTCAGAAGGGGCATACGCTTGAAAGGGCTAGCCCGTGTGTCACGTATTCACAATATTGACCATGAAAGTTCTTGATCAAGATGTATCTCCAATAGCAGGACAAACCTGCGCTTTAAAGATAGAAGTGAGAGAGAGAAATATGTTTCTGCAAGATCTCGAGATCGGCGGTGTTGGTGGAAAGATTAAAAGGATACCTAAATATAGGATGAATGAGTGCATCACTGAAAGAAAGAACGAAAGACAAAGGATTTAAAAAAGTGGGACAAAAGGAGGATGGAGACATTTAATATACAAAGAGAAATGTTTTGGTTTTCGAAAAATAAAAAACAATGAAAACGAAAGGGAATGAATGATGAAAATTGGTAGGTAGGAAAATATGGGAGATAAAACACATGAGTAAAAAACACAAACAGGGATAATAAAATTTTCTTCCGTGAAGCTCTTTGTTTCTCGGGGACTTCGCGTAAGGCTGTTGGCTTTAGAATAATTATGTTCAGTGTAACAGAAAGGGTGAAATCACGATCTGTTGCACCAATGGCCTTCTGTTATTTTGAGTATCTTTCAACTGTAGTGGCAAGTGGCGGAAGGAACCCAGAAAGTATTACTAAATGGCAAGAGAACATACAGCGAAACAGAAAATCGAGTGGGTATTATTTGCCATACATTTTGCCGATTTTGAGGTTCCACCCATGAAAGTTCTCTCACTCCTAATTATTTTGTTATGCATAAATGTCATTCCAGTGGGTTTAACACTTTTCAAGAAATGCGTTTGTGACTTAATGTTTTAAGCCTTTTAGCCCTTTTGCCGACCAAATTTCAGTCCTTGTTTTCTGGGAAAGGCAAAATGCACATAAAACAATAAGGCAAATATCGGACGATATATTATGTAGGCTAACAAGTCCTCTTAAAGGGCATTCGTATCCTGACACAGGACTGGCTTGAAAAGACAGACAAAAGGATATTCTATCTGCCCGGGCAAAATTGAAAATTGAAATTAATAGATTAAAATTCATCCATATCACCCCCCCCCCCCCCGGCCAGAATTTATTATTCATTATTAAATATATATTGTTATTAATAAATATTCAAATATTATTTGAGTTGTGTGTTGTGTGAACTGATGTGAGTTGTGAACTGCTGTGAGTTGTGAACTGTTATGAGTTGTGAACTGCGCCTAACAGGCTGCGTTACAATTTGCTCTGAGATAGAGAGAGAGAGAGTGAGCGAGACAGGGAGAGAGAAAGAAGCAGTGCAGTGTGTTGAGCGCTTCGCAGGCAGCTCCATTCGGCTCTGTGGTTGACATGTTGTTTCTGTAAAGCGCATAGAGCATTTTAAATGGATATGCGCTATATAAATGCTATACATTATTATTATTATTATTAAGAAGGGGTTGGAAAGTAAATTGATAACAATGGAATAGAATTCGGGATGACCTTACTTCTTGTTTATTCTTTCTCCATTTTCGGAAAAACTGGAGATCTTTTGGTATATAGAAGCGGCATAACAAACGCACGCTTTGGCACTCGTTTAAAATGTGTTGCGGCATTTTATCAAACTGTTTCACAGTTCTGATTTATTCTAACTCTTTGTCATAATACTAAAGCCGCGAACGTTTAACGCTGAATTTCTGAGTTGTGTTAAAAATAAAAGTGGGGTTGGAACATACAAGAAACGAGGTCGGGAATTAATAAATGACAATAAGAGCACAAAAAATAAAGAAAAAGGTTCAGGCCCACGAAAAGACGACAGATAGAAAAAAATAAGAAAGAAAGAAAAGAAGAGGACAGTAAGAAAGAAAGAATTAAAGGCAAAAGAAGCCAATGGACTCACGAAAAAAAAAAAAATCGGACACAAGAATAAGAAGAATTAAATTCACACAATTGCGGGAGGGGGGGGGAGGAGGGGGGAATCGTGGAGGATGAGCTGAAAGAAGAGGGAAGGAGGAGAGGGGCTGAGGGGAGTGAGGCTTAAAAAAGAACAAGATGAGAAGGCGGGGAGAAAAAAGATCAACGTCATACAGAAGTAGAGCCACCTTGCTGGCGGAGATGAACCAGATTTTTTACTGTCTCTTCCAAGGATTGGCTGACAGCGCTGAGAGCTTCAAGCGCTTGTTGCATCTTCCGCTGACAACTTCAGAAGGTGTCTCAGCGTACGCGCTTGCTGCTGGAAAAGCCGCTTCATGTCAACCCCAAAGTGAAAGGCTTGGATTGCAGTTTCTCTTCTACTCCTACTGTTGGATTTGTTTTTCATCGATTTATGCTTGAATTGTCACAATGCTTTCATCTGTCCGTCCGTCCGTGAGTCCGACCGTTTGTTCATCCATCCATCCATCCATCCATCCATCCATCCATCCATCCATCCATCCATCCATCCATCCATCCATCCATCCATCCATCCATCCATCCATCCATCCATCCATCTATTCATCCTTCCATCCATCCATCCGCCCGCCCGTCCGTCCATTCATTTATCCATCCATCCGCCCATCCATCCATCCATCCATCCACCCATCCATCCATCTATCCATCAATTCATCCGTCACCCATTATCCATCCATCCAACATCGTCCATCCATCGATCCACATACGCCTTCATTCGACGTGTATTCGTTCGTTCACCTATTAATTCGTCCACAATAATATCTCTCTATTTGTATGTGCATTCGACCACTTCATATCCATTCATTCATCTATTTAATATAACATTTATGCATTTTTCTTTCAACCTATTTTGTTTTTCATTCTTTATGTCTACTTTAAACATTGTTCCTTTCTCAGGCCACACCGGCGGGTGGAAGGAGGGGACCAGGTGAGCTATTTGGAATGGGCCAACGACCTTTAGGAGGCCTGCCCCCCTGGTAGAGCTAAAGGGGCCAAAGGAAAAGAGGGTTATTTGATAAAGAATTCTGATATTGCAACATGGGCTCAAGCGGGACTCCTTTGCACCAAAGAAAAATCATCATGCTGTACAGCTAGTAGGTAAAGATGTGAGCACCTAAAACTTCATGGCTGTGTATGTGACCAAAAATTATGAAACTTTCTGTACATCCATTTCTGGCCAAATTCAGTCTTTGCCACTATTTATTTACAATGTTTTTTAGCCGCAAAATAAGAGATGCATTTTCGTCTTGTAGGATAGAAAAGGGTGATATGAAAGTTGATTTTTCACCACTCTTTAATCGTTGCTGATCGAAATCCTGCTGTATCACACTGCGTATTCTGTAAACAAGTGTGGTGTAAACAGTAAGTCCTCTCAGTGGTCTTGTCCAGAGCATCCACTGCTGTCAGCTATGTTTACGGAAAAATGACATATGACAAAGTAAAACACTCTTTGCCTCTGCAGCGTTGAGGAGCGGGGCGGAACGGATGCTGTGGACAAGTATACAGAGGCAAAGACTGTTTTACTTTGTCATACGTCATTTTCCGTAAAAATCGCGGAGCGCATGATGTGGACAAGACCACTTAGTCTGCATCGAATCCACATGCCCTTACTAATGTGACCGACCCAACGTACGCTTAGGCTTTGTACAAAGAATTTGCAAGATTTACGCTAGAGCTGGCTAGTTAAAACAAAAATTCTTAATGAGAAATTGGGGCCTGTACTTGTCACCTGGACTAAGTTCTGTTACAAGCTTTGCATTGGCGTACGATTTTTTATTTTTTTTTCAAAATCTTCCGCCCTACATTTTGGGTGTGGGGGGGGGGGGGGCAAGATAAGTATCTTTCCGGTGGTAAGCCATCGATGCGGTAAATATTTAGCACGAGTTCTACATGAAACAAGATTAATAATGATAATTGTAGAGCACTGAAACACTAGGATGATGATAGGATGGGTTTGCCTGCAAAACAGCATCAAAATGTTGAAATGTCTCGGTAAATCAGAATCATTCACCCTTCCATGTCTCTTCTGTAACTGCTCTAGACTCTCATTCTTTGCCCTACATTCTCTCTTCAATTTCTCAATTTCTCCCTTTCCTTATCCCCCTCTCGCTCGCCTTGTCCTCTCTTTCTCTTTTTCTCTCTATTTATCTGCCTCTCACTCCCTCTGTCTCTCTGTCTCTCTCTGTCTTTCTTTCTCTTCATTCGTTAAGAGAGCATGTGGATGAAATGTGAAATTTAAAGAGAGATTTTTTTTCTTTCTGCCTCTCTTTTCTCTGAGCCGCTTGATATAATTATTTTTCTTTTTCGTTTGGAATCTTTTATCTTTTTACTTGTCTTTGTAAATGTCTTTGAAGTGGTCGGTCATTTCCCAAGCTCTTTCATGTTATGAGAATCAGATTACTAATTAAATTCCAGCCTCATTATTGCGCTTTCCCTCATTTGGTTGATGAAAAAAGAACATTAGCTATTATTTTCTCGTTCTTCAAATTGTCAAATAGTTGTTGTTTTCTTTCTTTAACCAGTTTCCTTCAGCCATTTCTTGCAGACCTTTCTTTTTGGATATGTTCAATAAAAATTTTAAAAAAGCAATTATAAGGACCAAAACTCATTCCAGGTTTTGATAAGACTCAAATATACTTCTTCACCAGGTCAGTGGCTTTCGATACTTAAATTTAGGAACTCGACAACTGCGTAAAGGGTTCCGCGGATCTGTGGGTGACTTTTTTAAAATTTATTTTAAAGCCTTTTGTGACTCCTGAGATAGAGAGCTCCTTCAGAAATACTCCTAACAACAGCCTTAATTAATTATTCTTTCAGATTCTCTTTTTGTTTTCCTCCAGTTATTTGGTTGAAAGGGTAGGGGGCAGGGTTGGGGATTCGATAGGATTAGATTTGGGGTTGATAATAACGATTGGGTTAGGGATAGTTACGTATACGTACGAGCTCCTAGTGCTAAACGCTTGGGGTGCGTTCGTACTTATTTATTTATAACAACAGCCGTGATGATAACCACATTGTGTTCTGCGCCTAAACTGCGTCTATGAACTGAGCAACCAATAGACTGGGCGGCTTAAGAACAGTCGTAGGCGTGACTGCGTGGGTTACCTATCCAGCAACTAGGACCACTCACGCGCAGATCAACCCATTGGTTCAGTGCAATAAGGGTTTCTCTCCGTTGATGGCAGGGCTGGGGTGAAAATGGAGATAGTCAAATTCTTGCACTGAACCAACGAAATTCAATTTTACAACGCGATATCACTTTGTTGAAAAAAGCAGCTGAATACCTTGTTAATCTTCGTTCTTGTTATTTTTCCCTTGTATTTCCGTCGATTTTATCAAAATTCCAGAAGTCTTAGTTGCCACAATAATTATCAGTGGTGTCATTTCACCAGAAAGCAATTAACTGTTCGATAACGATGGTAGAGGACGCAGTTTTAGAAATGTAACAAAAATAAAGATGCTAATGGTAGAAAATCGTTTCTTATTGACTGTTAAATGGCAGTTTGAATTCAGTCGCTCCAAATAATGACTTCACTTCACCTGTATCGTGTTCCGGCTGTTGCCATGGGACCATCGTATTTTGTATAGTAAGCTATAGTGGAGCACTGAACACATCTCAGTAAAGTCTCTATTTGACTTTATAATTACACTACGCTCCCTTAACTATAGCCCTTTTTCGTTAATCTAGAGCGTATGGATGTATAGAGAGGTTTCTCTATTGGTCGATTTGCACTGGGAGACACGGGGGGCTCCGCGAAACCATTGTTAGCATGGAGCGGAAAGTAGGTCGCTGTGGTAAACAATATTTGTTTGTGCATTTCCACGGGGTGTAAGAGCTTACAAACGGGTCTAAACAGTAAACAGATATGCACACGATCTTTGGTGAAGGCGGTCACTTTCAATTCTTCAATTTCTTGTTTGCCGCAGCGACCTAGTTCCTCAATTTGGCGGGGGTGAGATCCCTCTATATTATGCATACTCTCTGATTAATTTCAAGGGTCTCAGAGGCACTGCATAATGGAACCCCTCACTACAAGTCCTCATCCGTCACGGTTGTGCTCCGCTGTCTGGGTTTGAGCAAAGCTCCTAGTATAGTAGTATTCAGAGATAAATTGTTTCGCGATTTGAGCACATCTCTAAGAGATATAGCTCAAGAAATCCACAAAATAATCTCAGAACCATTCCGTGAATTCACCTAAGCTTACCATGAAATACAGAGAAATTCATTACGACCTTTGAAGAATTTAGACGTAACCAAAATCCATAGGCTTGGACGATTTCGATAAAGAAATACACATTGTCATGACAAACAAAATTCTTAGTCCACACAGAACCATTTCGTGAGATCTTTCAAGCTTACACAAAATACATTCTACCCTTCATACTGGCCTCTGAAGAATTTTGACTCAGCCAAATCCATAGTCATAGAAATAGATTATTGTCATGACAAACAAAATTCTCAGTCCGAACGAACAATCGTATTATAATGATGTTTATACACACATAGCAAAATAGAAAATAGTGTATTTAGCATTATGATTTATGTTTAAACACGTGACTAAAAGCTCTGTGATTAGTATCAAATTTTACTCATGATGTGAATCATTATGTCTCCCATCGGGATTATGTAATTATTTTAAGCACACAAGGACATCTTATTTGATGTTGCATCTGCCAGTGTTTGAGATTGCCTCTCTCTCTGAATGCCAAACAATGACAAAATACCCTACAAAGACAGTGAAATGCGTAACGAAGCCGCCATCACGCCGACTTCCCGTAAAAAACCCAAACTCAAATTCTTCAGAAAATAATTACTGCTCATCAACGTGACAAAATCGAGAATGCAGTGGCTCCAACTCCTGGTTTTTGATTGCATCCTTAGGCTGAAATTGTCTTCAAGACAATCATAAAAATATAACTGATACACCTACCTGCGGCTGGTGTAGCCGCTGCTTCCTGAAGCCATACCGAAAGAATATTATCAAGAAACGCCTCTGGTGGCCTGGGCTTACATTCGTAAATGCCGGTAAATTTCCGCAAGAAATATTTCTTGCTCTAAGCAGGAAGATCACAAGAACGAAATAACTGTTTGGTATATAGAAGCAAAATATATTGAAAGTTATACCGAGTAAAATAGCTAAAAATACTATGGTCCAAACTTAGCTTGACATTCAACTGTCTGTTCTATCATTACAAGACCGAACAATGAAAGCCACTCTTTTGTCATGTATTTTCTGCTTGACATTTGGATTCTGCCACCCAAAACTGCTCATTTTTAAGACGTCATGAAAATCTATTCCTTAGGATACTCTTGCCTTCAATTTCCCAGCTACAAATGGCATTTTGTTGTCCAGCCTCTTCAGCAGTTCTGTGCCTAGTTTCCTAATAAGTTCTTGGGCACTCATCTTGTTTAGAATTAGATTTGATATTGTAATCATCCTTGTTACTAACTATGGCGTATATTACTGCTTCTCCAAGATTTAGAACAAGGAAATGGCGACACATTCGGCTATCTAGTACACTTTTTTTAACTACGCTGTTGTTGTGATACTTGTTGTTATTTTGAGCCGCACAGTTGCAGTTTCAAGCACACCGCCTCCCTCCCACACACACACAGACTTGTTCGTGAACTACGCAGTGCGCAAATCAAATTAATGTTTCTGAACTGCCAAGATGCGCCCACAAGTATCAAGGTAAAATAGACCAACCCGCTTTAAACGCTAGTTTGCCCTGTACAATTTGTAATATCATTTGATAATTAATTAGTTCATTTTTTTTTTTGTTTTTAGTTCTGCTTAAGAGGTATACCGTAATGTGAAATTTCTGCATCATGTGAGGCATGTGCAGAATTTGAGATCAATGCAAGATATAAAAACAAAACAAGACAAAAAAAAAAGATTTATTTAGGGAAACCGGCGCTTGTGTAGGACGAGGTCAATAAATCAGCGTTCTCCTCGGTTGCCTGGTTCACAGACATTACCCACGGTTCCAGTTTCCTCGCAGACAAAGGAACATCGTACAACATCAGGAAACTGAACAATGTATCGGATCTATTTTCGTCTTGAAGACATGTGATTTCTTCAACGATAAACTTCCTTGGGCCGGAGTTGCACAACTATTGATCCCCACTAAATATAGTTAGTTCTGATGTGTCTGAAAAAAAAAGGCCGACACCATCTCGAAATTTACCTCATGATAATGTTCATTTAACATAAATACCATGTCCGCCTTAGGTATTCTCAGCGTGAAAGTAAGATAAATTATGATTAAAATGAATACGTTAAGTTTCACCAGATTACTGGCAGAAGCTAATATCTCTGTGAACAAGACACTGGTTGCATGGATGAGGAAACGTTCTATATTGAACGGTCACTCCAGTGGTATGGCTTGAAATAGTTTACTTAATGGGGAGTAAAAATAATGTCAATATACACAAGAGTACATCGGCTACGACGTCGACATAATGCCAGTGAGTGCGGGAAACCTCACCGACAAACCCACGAGAGATGGGGAGGCAAACGAAAAACTGCATGTCCCTTTAGAACGATTCTAACTCCCTTTACGTCTACTTTTCGGAAATTAAGGATTGAAATTTCATGTGCTCATAGTTTGTTTTTTTTCCATTTTAATAATACTAACAAACACACACCGAATCCATTTGATATATGACACACAATGGAAAAGGCAAGCCATGTAGAAGTTGTGTGTAGTGTGTGCCTCAGTACAGCTAAACAGTGAAGATAGAACATTGTCATTCTGCGCGCGGGGAAAAGGGGGGGGGAGGGAAGTACTGTTCCCCCTCCCCCTTTTTTTGGAAAGAAAAACCAATATACATCAGTAGATATCCAAAAGGGTTCTGAAGGTTAACGAAAAATTGAATTCAAGGAGTCTCTACTAATATAATGGCTTCGACAATGACTTTTTTTCAGACTTGATCCTAAATTAACCCTAATGTGCCTCGTGTTCCAATGAAAGGCATTACCAGGAGCTCAGAGTTTTGTTTTTATAATAATTCTTCTATATAGATAGGACTATGGAAACAACTGACCCGTAGTGGAACTTTAGTGTTCCTAAATAGACTAGAAACCGGAATTTAAAAAAATAAAAACTTGACTCAGTGCACTCTATAGTCCATAGTTTCTTCGACTGTGGGAAAAGCTCCACTTTGGGCCAATTGTTGCCTTACTACTCTAATATGTTTCAGTCCCACAAGGGCTCCAGGTCCAGATTAACTATATTTAACTATATAGTTTTAAAAGCCCGAAGAAGAAAAGAAAAGACTTGACTCACTGCCCTTGGTCCACAGTTGCTTAAATTTGTGGGAACAGCTCATCTTAGCGTCAGCAGTTTCTTTATTTCTATCTTAAGCATTATGTTTCAGTCTCAGGAGTTCACAAATGCGAAAAATAAAAGTTTTACCTCCGAGGCGTATTCGATTGTATAAAGACATGGCTACGGAAATAAAAGCGGGCCCTACCAACGGTTGTTCCTACAATCGAAGCCGTTGTGGACCATAACGCATGGATTCCAATCTCCTTCACCTCGGTTTCGTGGAGAGTTAAATGGGAACTCAGCGGTGAGCCTGAAAAAACAAAAAAAAACAACTCGTGTCCCGCTGTTTGATTCAAAAGAAATTCAAGTCTGAGCCAGAACTGACGCAAAAACAAGACTTGATTCCCATCGCTCGCACACTTACCCCCAAAGCGACGTGAATTGTTCTGACGCAATGTATTGTGAGGCGAAAATAATAGTTATTCTGCATCCCAATCTATGTTTGAATAAATAAATTTATAAAAATTACCTATACTTTGTTGAAAGTTAAGCAGCTGACTCAGCGTGCTGAGGTCCATTGACCATAGAATAAAAATGGTCCACGATAAAAGTCAAATAGATTTTGGGGGACAAAAAACAGAAAACGAATGCCCTTACAATGGAATGTGAGGACAGTCATTTTCGGCATTCACCTATATAATGTCCCTTTTTCTGTGATCATTTCCTCCAGATATTTAGTTTCGCTGGTGTCTTCCTAGTAATTTATTGTTCACTATACAGTTATTAAACTTTAGTATTATTTAATCTATCGTCGGATCTCGTGTTTATTTATTTTACAGCTGTAATAGTTTCAATATTGGGGGCTCGTCAAAAATATGTAACAGCTGAGGTTGTTCTAGCACGTTATAGTAGGGGCGAGTTAGTTGATCTAACTACAACCCTTTAGAAAACGAAACTATTACAGCTGTAAAATAAATAAACACGAGATCCGACGATAGATTAAATAATACTAAAGTTTAATAACTGTATAGTGAACAATAAATTACTAGGAAGACACCAGCGAAACTAAATATCTACGCCACACAAAAGGAAACTCACTTACTCACCCCCAACCACTCACACAGGTCTATGACGTACTGGTAACTGGTCTTCGTTTCCGGACCAATATGTAACAGCTGAACCATGTCCCCAACCACAGTACAATACTGCCGTCCTAGAAATTCATCTAGTAGGCAAAAGCATGGGTTACAATGCATTTCACTGATAGTGTACTACTTTAAAATACCCTGCTCAGGAAATCGGCACAGACATTTTCTCTGCCTTTTACGTAGTGAATCCTGAATCGATAAGACTGTAAAAATAAACTCCATCGTAATAACTTTGGACTGTCAAACTTGGCAGAGTTCAAAAACTCTAATGACCGATGGTCAGTTTGGAGCACAAACTCCTTTCCATACAAATACAAAGTAAACTTTTTTACAGCCCAAACAATAGCTAAACATTCGCGCTCTGAGACCGAATATTTTGTCTCACGAGGCAATAGCTTACGACTAGCATATGCCACAGGGTACAACTTTCCCTCGTGTTCCTGCATAAGACTAGCGCCTAATCCGCGATCTGATGCATCAGTTGCTAAGACAAACTCTTGGGAAAAATCTGGCAAACATAACACGGGTTTGGAGATAATGACGTTCTTCAAAGAGGTGTACGCTTTCTCCTGCGTTTCATCCCACTGAACTATATTGGGCTGACCCTTTCTAAGTAAATCAGACAATGGTGATGCAATCGCTGAAAAGTTAGGAATAAATTCATGGTAATATCACACTAATCCTAAGAATGCTTTCACTTCCTTCTTAGTGGTGGGTCTGGGTGCGTCTCGTACCTTACATACATTCTCTTCTAACAGGCCAATCATACCTTCTCCCACTAAGTGTCCAACAAAGTCTACTTCAGACGTTCCAATCAGACACTTCGATGGTCTTGCAGTTAATCCAGCTTGGTCCATCCTCTGCAGTAAGTCCTTGAGAGTCTTCACATGCTCGTCGAATGTCTCTGTATGAATCAGCAGGTCGTCCACATATGCTGTCACATTGTTCATTCCACGGATCAATGGCTTTACGATCCTGTTCAGCGTGGCTCCTGAGTTCATCATCCCAAAAGGCATCCGAATGAATTCATAGTGTTCGCCCATGGTGACGAACGCCGTCTTGGGAACGTCTTGCTCTCGAACTTTCACTTGCCAGTATCCCTTGCTCAGGTCAATCCGAGAGAATAATTTTCCTCTCGAGAGACTCTGAAACACTTCTGATGGCGCTGCTGTCGGATGAGGGTCGAATACTGTGATCTTGTTTAACCTCCTGTAGTCGATGCAGACTCGGTTGGATCCGTCCTTCTTCTTGACGACAACAATAGGTGAAGCATAAGCTGATGAGCTCCTTCGAATGATGCCCAGCCGTTCCATGGTGCTAAGCTCCTCCTTCAATGAGTCGCGCATAGCGTAGGGCACCGGGTATGGTCGTTGACGAACTGGTACTTCTGTCGTCAGGTCGATGCGATGTTCACCCAACTGACAGCATCCAGGGAGATTGGTGAAGACGTGCTGGTAATTCTTCACCACATCGCAGAGTTCTTGACGTTGTTCCGATGTCAGTTGCGTTCCATACTGGACATCTCTGTAGCCTTCATTCTGGTGCCAGCTTCCTAGGTCGGCAAGGTCCTCCGTCGTTCCACCGTTGTCGCCTTCCAGGTCGCAGTCCTCGATGACTGTCATGCCAGCTGACTCCACGGGTTGACTCTTGTCCATCATGTCGTCCTCTGCCAGTCCACTCTCAGCACTATCACCGCCGCCGTCCTTTATGGCGTTGACATGTTCAGGCGTGGTATCTCTCCTACTGTTGTCCATCCCACACATCTCGGTCACAATAGGTCTCGGTTCCATTGCCACTGCTGCTGCTTTTGACGTCCTTGGAATGTATCTCTTGAGGAGGTTGGCGTGCAAGGTCTTTTCTTTTGCACCCATCTTGATTCTATAGTCGTTAACACCGACAACTGAGACTACCTTATATGGTCCCTTCCATTGGACTAGGAGCTTGTTAGTGTTCGTCGGCAGTAGCACCAACACTTCATCTCCGGGGCGGAACTTCCTCTCTCGCGCCTTCCGGTCGTAGTAGGTCTTCTGTCTACCTTGAGCCTTGGAGAGTTCTTCCGTCGCTAACTTCCATGTGTCCTCCAGCCTCTCACGTAGTTCCATGACGTACTGGTAACTGGTCTTCGTTTCCGGCTCCTTTACGTCCTTGGTCCATAGTTGTCGTAAGATGTGCATTGGTCCTCTCACAGTTCTCCCATACAGCAACTCGAATGGGGCAAACTTGGTCGACTCTTGAGGAACTTCACGATATGCGAAGAGCAGCGGGTTGATGTATCTGTGCCACTGCTTGGGTTGCTCTGCGCCCAGTCGTCTCAATGTTTTCTTCAGCGTGCCGTTGAATCGCTCCACCAACCCGTTGCACATAGGGTGGTAGACTGTAGTGGTCGACTGTCGAATTCCCAGTAGTCTATTCGTTTCCTTCATGACATCTGACATAAACTGGGTCCCTTGGTCCGACAAGATCTCTTCGGGCACACCCAAACGGCTGTAGATGTTCACTAAGGCTTCTGCTACCGTTTCTGCGTCGATCTTCTTCAAGGGTGTGGCTTCGGGGTAACGAGTAGCGTAGTCTATATACACCAGGATATACCGATGTCCACCTTCACTTGGGGGGTCGATAGGTCCTACTAAGTCCACGGCCACTCGCCTAAATGGTACGTCCACTACTGGCATACTCTGCAGGTGCACCTTTGGGGTCGCTCCTTTGTTCACCGTCCTCTGGCATATGTCGCATGAGCGGCAGTATCTCGCGACGTCACCTTCAATTCCAGGCCAATAAAAATTGCTCATAACTTTGTCTTTGGTTTTCTTCACGCCGAGGTGTCCTCCGACGATCGAGTCGTGGGCTACACTCAGTACATACTCTCTCAGTTTCTCGGGTAGTACCACTTGCCTTATAACCGTCGCCTGTCTCAGGTCCTTGTAGATCCGGTACAGTACTCCTCCATGTTTCTCAAAATGAACAGATTTATTGCCTCTATTAGTTGGGATCTTCTTCTGCTCTAACTTCCTAATGACTTCGTCTTCTTCTTGGAGTCGGATAAGTTCCTCTCTATCCACTCCCGCGTGCCGTTCTGCCCTCGGCACCTTCAGCGACGTAGACCGGTCCTTCCTCTTCTCCTGGGCCCTCGTGGTCACCGCTCCTACCATCACCTCAGTATCAGGGTCGTACGGATCCTTCGCTCCGTCCACGTTCCCGACTACTAGGTCGCAGATGGTCTCCGGGAGACACAGCGCCGTCACTTTGCCCGTCAGGTAAGGCGTCTTCACGTCGATAACGGCTTCTTCCGCCGCTAGCAAGGAGTTATCGATCCTCGCGATAAGTTTCTTCCCACCGGTGAGCTGTCCGTCGTCCACCAGTGCTCGCCGCACCACTACACCTTCACAGCCGGTATCTCTTAGGACATCTACCGCTCGATTTCCAATCAAGCCTTTCATCACCGGTAACTTCAGCTTCTCCACGGTCCTTCCGTCACTGCATCCTCCGCACGTAACAGGCACCGCTAACTGTAGCTTCCCGTCCTTCATTACCGCTTGAACGTTGATGCTGGTGTCAGCCGTCGTCACATCTTGTCTTGACGACTCATCCGCCGCTATAACTACGGCCGCCGCCGCCTTGTTCGGCTTGCCTCGTCCCATATCCTTCTGGGCTGGACACATCCTCCGAACGTGGCCTGGCTTTCCACAAAGGTAACATTTCAACTCACCTTTGTCGTTTAACTTTGCACGACACTCCGTCGCCTTGTGTCCCGGCCTCTGGCACCTATGGCAGACCTGTGGGCTTCTGTCTCCGTTGGGCCTCTGTCGCACTGGCCGGCTCTGCAGTCTGGCGCTCCCGCTGAGCGTCCGGTTCCTCGCTACCAGGTACGCCTCCGCTGAATCTGCGATGTCCTGTAGCGTCTTTGGTTTCCTCTCCCTCACATGGGTTGCAAGGTCTGGTGGGCAGGCATCCATGAATTGCTCTCTGACGAACAGATCTCTCACTCCTTCGTAGGTCTCCTCCGTCTTCGACAGCTTTATCCACCTCTCTAGATAGGTCTTGATCCTGGTCAAGAACATTCCAACATCTTCTCCATCTTCAGGCTTACCTTGTTTGAACATGAGTCTGTATCCGTCCTCTGACAGGTTGTACCTCTTCTGCAACGCTTCCTTGACCTTGTCGTAGTCCTTGGCTTCGTCGATCGGTAGTCTGCAGAAGCACTCCAAAGCTCTCCCGGTCAGCAGGGCAGACAGTGATGTCGTCCAGGTGGATCTGGGCCATTCAGCTGTCTCGGCAAACCTCTCAAACCGCAGCAACCAGCTATCCAGATCGTCCTTCTTGTCCTGAAATGCAGGTAGCTTGGGTCTCTTGGAACTGGCGTGGTCGTCGGTCTTCTGCGCTGAGTCGTTGCCTCCACGTTGCTGGCGCATCCTCTCTATCTCCAACTCGTGGTTCATCTTTTCCCTTTCCAGCTGTCGTTCAGCCTCCTTCTCTTGTCGTTCAGCCTCCTTCTCATGAGCCTGTCGTTCAGCCTCCTTCTCCTGTCGTTGAGCCTCCAGCTGTCTTTCTCTTTCTAGGCCTTCACGGAGGTAGTCCCGTCTCTCCTGCCCAGTGAGCTCCATAGCGTCCGCTTCCTGGCTAAGCCTTCCAATAACCTCCGACATGTTGTAGATAGCTTGTCGATGATATTCTACAATAAACTATGTAAATAAATCTAGTAATTTTGATCTGGTCCGCTCGAATATGGTCGAATCCCGGACGAGCCCCCAATATGTAACAGCTGAGGTTGTTCTAGCACGTTATAGTAGGGGGGAGTTAGTTGATCTAACTACAACCCTTTAGAAAACGAAACTATTACAGCTGTAAAATAAATAAACACGAGATCCGACGATAGATTAAATAATACTAAAGTTTAATAACTGTATAGTGAACAATAAATTACTAGGAAGACACCAGCGAAACTAAATATCTACGCCACACAAAAGGAAACTCACTTACTCACCCCAACCAACCACTCACACAGGTCTATATATATATATTCGAATATTCGGGAACATACTAATATTTACTGAACGAGTCAAAACACCTGACAACAAGCGAGCGAGGAAAAAAACTACTCACTAGAAAAGAAGGTCAGGTCACGGAGTACAGTACACTCTGGCGTCAACAATAAAACGAAAAAAGTAGTGGACACATGCTCAGCCACCAGCACAACAACAAAACCGGGGGAGGGCAAGGGGTAGCCCGCAGACGCTACAAATAGCAAGTACATCTTCCCTCAGACAATCATGAAACAGCCAATCCATGTTTCGACTGCAGGAAAAACAACAACAACATCAACAAAGCCTTTGCTAATTCTAAAAATAACACGTGAATCATTAGAATTCTAAATGAAATTGCAGTCTAGCGTCGCAATGCTTGTCTTTAAGAGAAAACAACAATTTGTGTGTTCCAGATAATCATTTTAAATATGTGTAGGATTGCTTTTCTCAGCAGTCATTCGTCTTCTCATTAGGAAACTATCTGCAATTTACATAGAGAGTCAAAAAGTTTGATATGTCACGGCCATAGCGCAGAGATTCATTTTTTTTTTTTTTGGCCTCAGTTTTTGTGGACTATGGGGTTGAATGGGAACATCACGCACTGGTGAGACTAAAACAAATCTTGCGCCGTGGTTGACTCAAAAGGAAATTCATGTCCAAGTCAAAACCCTCGCGGGACAGACTTGTTTCAGGGCAGGGCCCTACTAGACGGTCAGCTGTAAGTAAAGACAAACAACGATGCTGGGCAAAATATCCTGACAAAACACTTTTTAGGCACAATAGCTCAATGACAGCTATGCTGAAGAAAAATGACAGAAAACAAATGCAAATAATTGTTTTTATACTGTCTAACTAAATTCTCATCATGTATTCATTGATCAGTTTTACATTAATGATTATTAGAAATTATTGACAGACTGCATGAACTGCCTGGAGTAATAAGGAAAGGTGAACATTTTTGAAAACGTGGAGGGAGGTGGCGAACATGAAGAAGAAGAAAAATAGGAAAAATATTACAGAGAGAGAGAGAGGCTTGAGAGAAAAAACGAAAGAAAAAGAAAGAATGAAAGAGAGAGAGAGAGATAGAGAGAGAGAGAGAGAGAGAGAGAGAGGGGGGGGGGGAGGCTTGAGAAAGAAAACTCTCAAAAGAAAGAGGGAGAGAGAGATGAAATAGTACAGAAAGGAAACCAAATGAACAGAGCTCTCCATCACAAGAGAGTTCAGACATTTCCTTAACCACCTTGCAGCCAACTTCATGATTATGACGCACTCAGACCCAGAACAGGGGGCATAAATTACCCATGTCGACGGTACGTTAACCTCCCTTTCCAATGTCTTCAGTCATAACCGGTTAAATGGGGCTAAAGAATTTAATCACAGTCATTTGGAATTAATTTCCTCTGTCATTTTGTGGCCGCTGATAGGACCAAGGGGAAAAATGGAGATGGAAGTCCGGATGGATTGTGCAAGAAGACAGGATATAGAGGGTAGCTGTAGCTGGGACAGGAGTTACGGCCGTTTATGGAACAGGACCGTAAACAATGTGAAGTTGAATAGATTGGGTTTGATCAGAGACTTGGGGCTGTCTGTTTTGCACGGGAAAATTAATCAATGACTTTTTTATCTCTTCATTTTGTCTGTATATTTGTCTGTCTATCTGTCTGGTTCTCTCTCTCTCTCTCTCTCTCTCTCTCTCTCTCTCTCTCTCTTTCTCTCCCTCTGTGTGTGTGTGTGTGTGTGTGTTCCGCTTTGTCTGTCTTTCTACCCCTATCTCTCCTTGTCTCTCTTTTTCTTCTCTTCCTCTTCTCGCTCTCTTTCTCTCCTTTACTCTCTCTCTTCTACCCCGCCCTCTTTCTGTTCTCTCTCTTTCACTCTCTCTCTCTATCTATCTATTTCTGCTTCTCCCTCTCTCTCTTACTCGCTCTCTCTTTTCCCCTCTCTCTCCTACCTCTTCTCTCTCTCTCTCTCTCTCTCTAGGATATATTTCATGTATTACCTTTACAGACCAGTTCATTAAGGTCCTATTATGTGCACTGAGCTGTATCTATATCGGCCCTGCAAGACAGACAGTATCTGATTTCCATTTATCTTCACTCGTCACATTTTGGGCATTTTAGTTCCGGCAATAGCACTCACAGTTTGACTGTATTACGCCCTATAATTTATGTCTTAGTTTTGAGCTCTTTCCTTTCGGAGGATCGCCACCTTTGGCATTTGCATGTAATTTATATCCGAGTATTCACTTTCTTAAAGAGACCTCTTCAAGCCCTTTCTCATTATTTTATATTATAAAGGAAAAAAATGCGGCCAGTGTAGTCATGAAAGGCTTTTTAACCGCTGAGCCTTAAATTCTACAAAATATTCTGTTAGGCGCCGAAAGCTGTAAAAGTGCGCATGGGCCTATTTAAAAGGTCTTGAAGTTGGCTAAATTAAAAAAAAACTTTCATTGCTTTTGAGACACAACTGAGTTAACCAGAAGAAAGTGTTCCAACATTTTCAGCCCGAAATAAAAGACGCCTTTTCTCCGAGTAGAATTAAGTAATATGACAAGAAATTTGCTTCTTTGCCTCAATTTACACAATATATGTCATCGAAACTCAACTTTAAAAACCACATCTGGTTATCCCCCGAGTCAGCGGGCCAACTAGTATCTTTAAACCTAAGAACACCTGTCCTGCCTTCTATTCTGTTAACTGTGCAATGCAACAGTGACTTAATCTTAAGAACACGCAGATTATTACATGATAACATCTCTGTTGGAAAGAAAGGAAAAAAAGACCCCAGGAAAGTTGAAATTCAATATAACGTAGGCATTTAGCTTTCCGTGCTAATCGAACGTTATGTTAGACAATTTTCTCACGCATCAAGTATGCCCTTGCATTCAGTCGCTGTGTTTAAACACAGCGTTCAGCTTCACTTGTCATGCCCAAGGCTTTCTCTATGCGTTCTCAGTCTTTTCTCTATTGAGATGCCTTTCCAATCGTGACTCTGATGACGTCTGAAAACCTACATGCCGGTCACCTGTGAAGAACGCCATGTTATGACTGAGACACCCATATATGTCAATTCTATGAAGCACAGGACTACTTTGCCGGCAATTGTTCCTTATTGGTCCTTCTCTTCCATACCTCACATCGTCACCGCTCCATAAGTCTGTAATAATTCAAAAATTTGAAAAGTCAGTTTTTTATAATTACCTCGTATATTCAGCAACATTCAAAGCTGCATCAAATGATATTGGTTATAGAGTTCTTAAGCTGTGTCTTCATCTCCACGGAAACGGAAACGTCAAAGGAAATGTAAAAAATTCATCAAATGGTAAAAAGAAAAAATGTTTCCATGTGTACCGAAACGGCATTTAAGGACACATGAAAATGTTCTTTCTATTTCACTACTTGAATTGTTTCTGCATTCCTGTTGCCGTTTCCGTTTCCGTAAACATAAAAACCCAGGTTGAGCCGAAGAATAACCGAACAGCAAACTTTCCAAAAGTCATGGTCATTGTAGCGCTAAAATAAACGTTTTTTGCTTCTCCTGAAAAGTAGTCAAAACCACTTACTACAGTTTTAGGGAACAATGACCATCTAAGGCTCAGCATTTCGAGCGAGGCCATTATCCCACTGGTCACAGGATACATGTTGATGATTCTACAGGGGATGGAAATTTTGATGTCTGCAATGTTAAAGAATAAGGAAGACGTGAAGGAAAGAAATGGATTAATAAAGAGAAGGGAAATAGAAACATATCATCTTCAAACATTAGAGTAACATTAATAACTGTATAGAAAGTTCAAAGTTGGGGACACAGAAACATGTCATTGTGGAATGGCACCAGAACACTGCAGTGTGTGTCCTCCAGCATAGCCCCTACTATATAAGCAAGAAAGTGAAATCTACTGGCTTGAAGGTAAGGAGCTTCAGTCGAAGTTCTTTGGGACAACAACGGAACTTTGAAGCCACAGCATCTTTCACCAAGGCCAACACTGGCCTCCTGATCCATTGACGACTAACACGAAGATCGCAGAAGTAGAAGAAAAATCGTTTAACACCAAAGCACTTGAGGCAGAAACTAAGGAGACAGTGTATCTTATTGTCAAAAATTGTCGAAAAGAAAAAGTTCTATGTGGCAAAGCTTTGCGTAAGAAATTTAATATCCAATATCCAAAGGATACAGTAAAACGTAAAGAAAAAAAAAAAAGGAGCGGGGGGGGGGGGGGGAGAGGAGGGCGAGGCTTTGCGATATACAAGTTTAAATTTTCTTTTAGCCAATTTTTGTCTTTGCTTTAAGCATTGCTGCAGCGACCCCACAGTTTTTCTGTTGTTTGCATAATACAGTGTGTCTTACTGGGCGATTTACAAGGAAACTTCTCTCGCAAACGCACCCAATATCTTGTAAATACAAGGGATTTTGCCTCCACTCAACATACCAGTGAAACCAACAGACAGAACCGGAACATTACAACACATGCACAACACAAGAATGCTTACAGATGGATAAGTGTTCAGGCGAATAGAAGCTCTCATGTTTCATTACTCTCACCATTACACCTACAGCACCCAATTGCCATGCTTCGAAGAATTGTATAATTATATAGGATTCTGTTATTTCCATGTAATCATATGCCAGTTTGTCTTCCCAGAAAGTGTATTCCTATTTCTTTCTTTTAAAGACAAAAAATTCAGATTGGGTAGTTCCAGATACGAAACCTTATGAATTTACTTGTAATGGTCTTCAAGTGCACTGAGACATGTTCATGGCATTAATTATTGGAATTTTCCCGGCCATTGAAAGAGACAATTCGTGGAAAGCTACTTTCATCGAACTCTCAAAGCTATGTCAAGCAAGTAGTCAGTCAATTAGTCAGTCCGTCCGCCCGTTCGTTTGTTCTGTTAGCTCGTTCTTTCGTTCGTATGTTCTTTCGTTCTTTCGTTCGTACGTTCTTTCGTTCGTCCATTCGTTCGTTCGTTCGTTTGTTTGTTCGTTCGATCGTTAGTTAGTGACTGTGAATCGGTCGGTCTGTTGGTTGATTGGTTGGTTGGTTAGTTGATTGATTGATTCGTCAGTCAGTCATTCAGTTAGCTATATCGACGGTGCTCTAAGCAAACCTTGTAAGCCAGTTTCAGAAAATTTTACAGGAGAGACAAAAAAACTGAATTGCGGCAACCCTAATCAATAAAATCGACTAAATGTCCGATGTTATACCTATTAAGTAATGCCAAATACGGATTATGGACTACTTGCACACACGGGTTACAGCTGTGACAATAAATAACGTCAATTCTTTAAGTCTCGCTTCTAAACACATCCACCTTCTTGCAAGCGCACACTGTCTTCACATTGGCACTAAGCCTATGGCATTCACAATACAGAGCAGCCAGATCAGAGATCTTCATTGTAAGACTGCCTGTACTGTGGAAAGGTCGTTGCCACCGAGGGATTAGAAATAAATTGAGAGGAATAATAGTGTTTTATACAAGAAAAGAAAACTAATGCGTTGTTATCGACAAGTTACACATTGTCCTCACTTCATTTTTTTAAAAGCTATTTTATGTCAGGCCAGAGTTTTCTGCTATTGTATGACAGTACACAATACAGCCTGCTACTGTCACCCCCACTGCCTTGTGGGTCATCTCGGGAGAGAGGAAGACTAGGGGAAGGTAACCCTGAATACAAATACCACACTGCCTTGTGTGTTGCTATGATAGCAAAGGCTATGGGAGTAAACCCAGACAGAAAATCAGGAGTGGAGACCCGAAGGTGGTTGTCAGGGAGAACTGCATCAAACTGGCTTCCAGCATCTTCTGCAGCCGGACTAGTTCCAAATGTATTGACCTGGTCTCTCCCTTGGGTTTAACTAGAATGGCAGAGAGAGGGGTGGTGCCTCTGGGCAAAGCACCATCTCTTAAAAATAGCCCAGGCAAGGCAGCAAAACGAGGAGGCGTTTGCTCGGGCTTGGCAAGCGTCTGTCTCTCCTCTATAAGCCCACCCATTTCCGATTTGGAGAGGACACTCCAGCCATCCGTTACGGATGGGCACAACACGGGAGGTGGCAGTTACCGGTGATAAGCTCAATCCATTTGGCGTACGGATGAGCGCCAGGGGTCCCCTCTGTCGGTGGGAGCGGCTTTTCAGCTGCATTGATCAACTACCGCCCGCCGTAACCTGGGCAGCCCCCAGGCAGTTGGGTGTTGTTCCGCCACGTCAGCCTGCTTCATAAGGTGGTTGGAGCTAGACCAAAAGTCAAAAAGCTGACGTAAAGTGTGCACCTGGCAAAAACAGAAAAATACTAAAACTTGGTACCTGGAACGTCAGAACAATGCGCCCAGGCTTGCAACAGCAAGATCTCACTGATATTGACTCCATCAGGAAATCCCAAATTATTGATCGAGAACTTCAGCTACTAAACATCGACATCGCTGCCCTTCAAGAAACTCGACTTCCCGACTCCGGGTCAGTCAAAGAAGAAAACTACACCTTCTTCTGGCAGGGCCTTAGCAGCGAACAGCCGAGAATCCACGGCGTGGGCTTCGCCGTAAAAAACTCCCTTATCAATTCGATCGCAACTCCAATTGGAGTGTCAGAACGCATCATGACACTCAGACTGAACACCCGGTCTGGTTTTACCAACATTATCTGTGTCTATGCCCCAACACTTACCTCCTCTGACGAAACCAAAGACATTTTCTACGAGGCATTGCAGAGGACTCTCCACAACATCCCTCTCACCGAAGGCCTGCTAATTCTGGGTGACTTTAACGCTCGAGTGGGAGCAGATCACTCCGCATGGCCAAAGTGCATTGGGCACTTCGGCATTGGCAACATCAACGAAAACGGGCAGCGCCTTCTGGAGCTATGCTCCGTAAACTCATTTTGTGTTACAAACACGTACTTTGACCTTAAGAGATGCCAAAGAACATCATGGCGCCATCCCAGGTCTGGCCATTGGCATCAATTAGATCTTATTCTCTCAAGGAGGAAGAGTTTGGGCTGTATAAAAATAACTCGTTCCCTCCACAGTGCTGACTGTGACACCGACCATGCACTGGTAGTCAGCAAAATCAAAATTTCGGCCAAGAAAATATACAGATCAAAAGCCCCTTCAATCCCTAAGATCAATGTAACAGCAATCAGAGATGAATCAAATAGAAAGTCATTTGAAAAGTTATTTGCTGAAAGCATGGATAATGTCAGCCAATGTGACTCGGTAGATGAAACATGGAACACTCTCAGTTCAAAAATTCATGACTGTGCCATCAAGTCTTTTGGACAGCATAAAGTTTCAAACAACGACTGGGTAGCCCAGAACAGCGAAATTCTCCTACCTCTCATTGAGCAAAAGAAATCTGCTTTCAATGAGTATAACAAAAATTGCAATCAGAGTACAAAAACTTGTTTGAAAAATGCAAAAGCTAAACTTCAGCTGGAGGTAAGACGTTGCGCCAACAAATACTGGACAGACTTGTGTAACAGCATACAAGAGGCAAATGAAAAGGGAGATATGAAAACCGCCTTTAGTCAGATGAAAGTAGCTCTTGGGCCAATCATCACCAAAAGCGCCCCACTTAAGTCTGTAAATGGTGAACCCATCACAGATAAAAATGAACAACTGAATAGGTGGGTAGAGCATTACTCTCTGTTGTATTCAACTGAGAAAAATATTCCACCAGATTTTGAGGAACACCTCCAAAAACTGCCAATAATGGCCGAACTTGACGCTGAACCTTCCTTAGTCGAGCTTTCCAATGCAATCGACCACCTGTCTGCTGGAAAAGCCACAGGAAGTGACAACATTCCTGCAGAGGTATTAAAAGACCTAAAAGGCCCACTATTACCACACCTGTATAATCTGTTACTGCAGTGTTGGAAAGAAGGCGTGATACCACATGATATGAGAGACGCCAAAATTGTCACACTTTACAAGAACAAAGGAGACAAAGGCGACTGCAACAACTATCGAGGCATATCCCTCCTCAGCATTACTGGAAAGGCTTTTGCTCGCGTCATCCTCTGCCGCCTTCAACAACTGGCGGAAAAAGTCTTACCAGAAACACAATGTGGCTTTCGAAGCAAACGATCAACTATTGACAAATCCAAGAAAAATGTAAAGAACAAAACAGGCCGCTTATAACATGCTTTGTGGACCTAACAAAGGCTTTCGACACCGTAAGCCGATCTGGCCTGTATGCAGTCCTTAAATCCATAGGCTGTCCACCAACATTGCTAAAACTTATTGCATCCTTCCACACTGACATGAGGGCATGTGTCAACTTTGAAGGCTGCACATCCAATTCATTTGCTGTAAACAGCGGTGTGAAGCAGGGATGTGTTCTTGCTCCTACCTTATTTGGTATATATTTTGCAGCCCTACTCAAGAATGCCTTTGGTCAATGTTCAGGTGGAGTACTTATTAACACCAGAGTGGACGGCTCCATTTTTAATGTTGCCAGACTAAAAGCAAAATCTCGTACAGAGCATATTATGTTACAAGAGCTCCTCTTCGCAGATGATGCTGCAATCGTGGCCCACGATGAAACCACGCTCCAGGCTCTCATCAATAGCCTTGCCAAAGCCTGTGACAAATTCATGCTAAGGATCAGTGTCTCAAAAACTGTAGTTTTGACACAAGGCTTGAGAAACCCCAACCCAATCATGCTGAATGGCTCTCCTCTGGAGCAAGTGGGAAAATTCTGCTACCTAGGCTCAACCATCAGTGGTAGCACAGACATAACAACTGAAATAAATGCCAGAATAGGAAAGGCGGCCACAGCTTTTGGCAAACTCTCAAAAAGGGTGTGGAACAATAGCAAGCTGACCATCAAAACAAAGGTACTCGTGTACCAAACTTGCGTCCTAAGCACCCTGCTGTATGGCTCAGAGACATGGACCACCTACTCCAAACATGAAAGATCCCTCAACTCCTTCCACCTGCGCTGCCTACGCAAAATTCTCAAGATCAAGTGGCAAGACAGGATCTCAAATATCGAAGTTCTGAGCCGAGCCAACATTCCATCAACTCAGGCTCTCCTAGGCAAAAAAAGACTGCGGTGGCTTGGACATCTCCACCGTATGGAAAATGATCGCATCCCCAGACAAATTCTCTACGGGGAACTTGCTACTGGCAACCGACCCAGAGGTAGGCCACATCTGCGATTCAAAGACACTTGCAAGGTCACGATGAAAGCATTCAACATCGACCCCAATGAATGGGAGAACCTTGCAAATGATCGAAGCAGATGGAGACAAAAATTGCGCAGTGGCACGCTCGCAATAGACTTCAAGGCAAAAGAAACATACCTGACAAAACGACAGAGGCGGAATGAAAACACTCGCCAAAGTGAACCCAAAAGACTGACCTGCAATCACTGCCATCGCACTCTCGGGTCAAACATTGGTAGAATAAGCCACGAGAGAAGCTGTCAGTCAAAGTGAAAGTGAATATTCTAGCTGCTAAGACCGTCTGTAAAGACGCTAAAGGCCATATATATTTTATGCCTATGCAAAAACTCACTAATAACATAATTGTTTCATTGCTCAGTTATGTAGATATGGCCACGCCGTTTCGAGTGTCTTAGTGCTTCATTTTTTTTTTTCAGAACCTGGAGGAACTTACCGGCAGTAGTTAGTCGCATACTGTGATGATCTTCAGTGATTATGAAATATTATTATTAACATTATAGTATTATGGTGTAGACCCATGTTTATTCATATATTACTATTGTGTTATTCCGAAAGATTGATTTGTTTATGCTACCGTTTCTCAGTTATTACTTATGCAAAGGCTTTGCTACCAACATCCTTTTCTTTTTGCTACATTTTGACTTTGCTTCAAGCCTTGCTTAGACCCCAATTTTTTTTATTGTTTTTAATAACAACACATTACATTATATTATAGTATAAAATATTACACTACATTATAAAATATTACATTATAGTACAAAATTATAGTATAAAATATTACATTACATTATAAACTAGTCCATTATCCTTAACGAGAAATTATCATGCGATTTTAAATGTTATAACAGTTCACTCAAAGCCTAGTGATTGTTCTGCTTGAGACTCCGCAAATATAGAATTTTATCCAGAAATTGAGCACAATTTACAATGCGAATGTTTCACTAAATACTCAAAAACTGATCATATCAACTACAGTTTCGTATATTCGAATGTGTGGCTAAAGCGAGTATTCCTCCCCGAGATAGCACTCGATTTCCGGCCAGTCCCAAATTTATCTCTTTCCCAGAAGTGGTCGGATCGGACACTGTGGCTATAATCGTCATTTAACAGAAATTAATCAGACTGCGTTTCTGACCCCGTCCGCTGTACCAATCATTCTTGTCTTTACGGCGGGACAAAGTGCTAGCCTGGGGCTTTCCTTTACAGAAGAATGGGATGGTACAATGGCATGTATGATGGTATGATGGTGATGTTTGAAGTGAGAACAACGTTGGAAAATGTACCAGAGATGGTGTGTTTGTTTTTTTTTTTGCGGAGATGTTAGACAGTGGGGGTGGCAAGAATGAGAAAAGTAACTATCAAGTAGGAGATGGAGGAATGATGACTGAAATGGGAAATACAGACAAAAATGGGAGAGAGGAAGGAAGTCGCCAGAATTAGAGGTGGAAAAAATGTGTCGACTTATTATGTGGGAGAGGTAATCACTGAAGAAGGACGAAAAAGACAGACAAGTAGACAGACAGACAGACAGACAGACAAGTAGACATACAGACAGACAGAAATACATTGACAGATAGACAGGAAGACACGCTTTATTATGTTAGTTAGCTAACGAGCTAGATAGAAAATAGATAGATTGACAGACAGACAGATAGGTAGATAGACAGACAGACAGGCAGGTAGGAAGACAGACGGACAGATAGATAGATAGATAGATAGATAGATAGATAGATAGATAGATAGATAGATAGATAGATAGATAGATAGATAGATAGATAGATAGATAGATAGATAGACAGATAGACAGACAATACAACCATCTTACCACAGACAGAATGATAGAAAAGCTAGATAACCTGTTGCCTGGATCCATCTAGTCTTTTCTTTCCAATTCCCTTTTTCTCTCCCCCATGTTATCTGCCTTTCATCGATCATTTTCAAGAGGGCACAGCGCAGACAATGAGGGAAGAGAGAGTAGGAGAGGAGGACAGACCGGAGAGGGGGTGGGTGGGTGAAGGGTGTCCGGTCATCTTGATTTGGATATTCAATCTATAAGATCGATTGCTTGCGATCAGTGGGGTCGGGGACCTTTGAGCGGGTTCAGAGCGTATATAAACCAGTTGCCAGTGTTATATTTGGCTCGGAGAGCAGGAGAGACGTAGAACTGCCGGGAAAAATCTCAGTTACTCCTCTTTAGTAATGAATGCATGAAACACATCTTCACAAACTGAGATTTAATATGAGAAAGAAAGTTGGACTAGAAAGTAAGATAATATTTTGTATTTTGTATAATTCTTTAATCCCATTTGGGATATTTGCCTTAGAGTCGTTACAGCTCAGTTACAACTGGAGCAGAAACGCCGTCACCACAGCGCAGCGAGAGGGGTATAATTATGCCATATTGATGTATGTGACATTTTGCCAATTTTGAGGCTTTGTCATGAGAATGATTCTCTCACTCCTAAGCTTATAATTATATACAAGTGTCATTCCAGTCGGTTAAAAGCTTTCCGAGAGATGTATTTGTGACGTAATGTTGTATGCGTTTTGGGCCAGATTTTACACAACTCTTCAAACTTTTAAATAGAGAAAGAATTAAAGAAACAAAGAAAGAAGGAAGGAAAGAAAAACAAACAAAGCGAGAAAGAAAGAAAGAAAGGGAGAAAAATAGCTTGAGACGAAAAATAATTATCAACTTGAAACAAAGCTAAACAAACAAGAAAGAAGATTACAAACCAATAACAGCAACATCATCAACAGCCTGGTACATACATAAATACCAAAACACCTACCAATAAATTGGATGGTTATAATTTAAATTCTCAGTATTTCAAGTGAATTTATTTTCTGTTGACAAATTATATATCTAATGTGGTATCAAGAAACAGACAGAAAATTTAAAGGAAAAAATAGGCTGGTTACCATTTTAAAACCCATTTTTAAGTGAATTTATTTTCTGTAGACAAATATACTTAATGCGGTATCAAGAGCCACACAGAAAATTAAAATCGAAGACATGGGCTGCTTTTAATTTAAAATCCAGTATTTTAAGTGAATTTATTTCCTGTAGACAAATATATTTAATGTGGAATCAAGAGATCAAGAGACAGACTAAAAAGTACAAAATACAGACAAACAGCCACCGATCTAGACACATAAAATTTGCCCAGAAATGACTTTCTCTCGGCAGCTACTTAAATATTCCCACCGACCAAATCTACTCCGAAAGATGATCTGCTATGGCAGTAGTTCTCAACCTAGTTCAGGCAATCGCTCCACAAGGCTCCAAAAATTTTTTCATCGCCCCCACCCCTACCGCTCCCCCTTCCCCTTTATTCCCCCCCCCCTCCCTCCAGAATCCCTACTTAAACCCAACTGATACATTTCACACGAAGACCAACTGCATACAAATTATTGTGTTGGGTTTTTTTCCAAGTCGTTTAATCCGTTATACTCCAGAGAGCATTCTTTATTAAGTGTACTGAAAAAGACAACCATGTCTCATCAATTCATGGAACCCGTCTGAACAAGTCAGTGGCTGTTCTGTATTAATTTTGTCCCCAGAAAGCGTCTTACATTCATGTTTTCTCCCCCTTGTTGTCCCCTTTTGTGTTTTCGCCACCTGTAACCCTCGTATTCATTCCCCCCCCCTCCCCCCTCCGCCGCCCCCCTCCCCCCGTGAAAATCCGAAACATCTCCTCAGTGGCGATCTCGCCCAGGTTGAGAACCACTGCGCTATCGCCTTCAAATTTTCGAGGATCGAGGTTTTCATCTTGAATAATCTGACATGTGTGTCGTTAAATTTGAGTTGATCTCATTCCTCTGGGCCTCGCCTGAGTGTGATTTGATGTCTCTGCGCCCACTTTTTGAAGTTGATTTAAGCAAATAAAATGCGGAATATCGCGGCAGAATTGCGCGTACTCAGTCTCCCAGACTGTCATTGCATGGCTGAGATAAGCTTGAAATCTGTATTCGTCCGTGCGTCCTTGCGAGTGCGTACGTGCGTGTTTTTTGCAGGTATGTTGGTGTATGAGTTTGCAAGTGAATATGTGTGCGTGATTCCAAGTGTGCATTTGCACGTGAGTATGTGAGTGTGATATTGAAGTGAGTGTGTGTGTCTTTGCAAGAATACCGGTATATGGTTGCGTGTTTGGAAGTGTGTTTATCTGTATGTGTGTCTGTATGAGGGTTTACAAAATGTGATTGCATGTATGTATGGAAGTGTTTTTTAAGTGTGTATTAACAATATATGTATGGAAGTGTATGCGTGGATGTATTGAAGTAAATCTGTTTGTGTGTTTCCAATGCATGTATATGAGCGTGCCAGTTTCCATTTAATGTATGCGTGTTTCCATATGTGTGTTTACAAATGTGTTTGTATGTGTGTTTCGACCTGGGCATGTCTATCTCTTATAAAACATCGTTATTTGGAAGCAAACTGTGGACCACAATAAAACTTGAAACCTATTTGAAGACAGTGAGCGAGAATGAAAGACAGAAAGTGGGCACGGAGGACAGAAGGTGTGAGTCACGATGGAGATAAACTTTATAAGTGACAAAGGCGACAGTGCCGGAGACAGATAGACAGAAGGTGAAAATGGAGAAAATGATGAAACTAATTAGAATGGGCACAGAATGAAACACTCCTCAAACACTCAGACATGCAGAGGGGCATGTAGGCAGCTGGCAAGACAAAATACACAAACCATTAGAGAGATAGTTAGATAGATAGATAGATAGATAGATAGATAGATAGATAGATAGATAGATAGATAGATAGATAGATAGATAGATAGATAGATAGATAGATAGAGAGAGAGATAGATAGATAGATAGATAGATAGATAGATAGATAGATAGATAGATAGATAGATAGATAGATAGATAGATAGATAGATAGATAGATAGGTAGATAGATAGATAGACAGATAGATAGATAGATAAATAGATATATAGATAGATAGACAGATACATACATACATACATACTTACATACATACATACATACATAGAGAGAGAGATAGATACATAGATCGACAAAAAGATAGATAGATAGATAGATAGATAGATAGATAGATAGATAGATAGATAGATAGATAGATAGATAGATAGATAGATAGATAGATAGATAGATAGATAGATAGATAGATAGATAGATAGATAGATAGATAGATAGATAGATAGATAGATAGATAGATAGATAGATATAATTTTAGGGCTATCTCAATATGCAGGCACCGACCGGCAAGTAGAAAGAAAAATAAAAACATTGATGAATTATCAGCCCGGAACAAAAATTACAAACATGAAAAAAAAACACGTATCTTTGGACAGACCGGGAAACTTCTTGTTAAAAAACGCAAACCGGTGAAGCTACAGACGAAAGTGAAACGGCGCGAGTCGAGCATTATAAATACATAAATTAGCTGTTCCTTCTCGAGGGCTGAGTTGATACCAGCTTTGAGTTACGTGAGATCTGGAGATGCTGCCCGGAGATTTTGCGCCTAATTTGTCTAAGTGCCGCTGCAAATCAACGATACGGCAGATCTTTCAGCGACATTTTTGCTATTTCACACTTTTCTCCTCTAACTCATTCCCATCCTTGTCTTTTCCTCCTTTCACTCCCCCCACCCCTCCTGTTTTTCCTTTCAGATCAGTTTTTCGCTTTTCGGGATTAAGAATCCGAAAATGTAGTCGAATCCAGAATCAGTATTTGCTAAGTACTCGTTTCAGTGAAGATAGCATTAAAAAAGTTCCTGTTAAAGGTTTTTTGTTTGTTTTGTTTTCATTACGTTGTAACTGCTATCAATTGTGATGACAGCCCTTGCCTCAACAAGACACTTTAGTCAGATGTGCCATAATTTTTATTATTTGGCTAAGGTTCCTTACCATGTCCTTGAGGCCCTCATGTATGCCTGTCATTGAGGTTATTGAGCTGTGGTGTATGTTTATGTAATGATGCATATCATATGTGTACCATGTGTGTGCCCTTAGATGCTCCGTGAAAGAGAATTTCCCTCATGGGATTATAAACTGATTCTTATCTTGTCTGATCTTATAGTTGCTCGCTCCTTCTCGATCCTATGAACTTTATTACCAAAAAGACCCACTTATTATTAACAATGATACCAAAGACAACATAGGGCATTGAAATGTTAGACGTTTAGTGTTTGCTATGGAAAAGTAATTTCATGCATATGTACTTACATTTCGCGTAGTCACCTGGTAATTATTATCTTGTGACGACTTATTTCTTGTTAGTTCCACGGTCTGAGAAATGCGGCGTTAAACGTTTGTGGCTTTAGTATTATGATGCGGAGTTAGAAATAAATCCGGTCTGTGCAACAGTTTGATAAGTGCTACGATGCATTTTTAAAACAATTGTCAAAGTGTGCTTTTGTTACACCTCTTCTACATGCTAAAAGATCTCCACTTTTTCAGTAAATGGAGATAGAACAAACTAGAACCAGGATCGTGAGCTGCTAAGCAGAATGTAACTCTTGTCTTCCAAGCCGCCTGTATTCTTTATGGGTTCAGATTGGATTTTATAATACCATTTCCAGAAATACCTGATACAAAAATAACCTGAGATGTCTTGATTGCATGAAAGGCGGAAATTTTATATTTGGATCTGATATTTATGTTTAATTAATGGATTGCCAACAGGGAAACTGACTCACAATTTTAGCGCTTGAGGGAGGAGAATGAGGTTTCCCACGATCTGTCAATGGTTCAGATGTGAACAACAACGAAAAAAAATGTTGATTTCAGATGAATGGACCACTAATTTAAACATCTGAGATTGAAGCGTTTGGGTTTGGAGAATCTTCACCAGTCCACATAATAAAGAAAAAGGGGAGCCTATCAAGAGCTGATGTGTTCTCCCTTGGTTGGATATACAATTTTATCTTAGGTTATTGCCAGGGTGTTCTCAAAATATAAACAAAAAGAGAAAATAGGCCAAAGAGCTCAACAGCCGATTTTGATTGGCTGAGCAATTGGGTGATGACGTCACGTCACTGAATTTCAATGAAATCTCCCTTACCAACTGACTAGTTGTATCTCATCGATGCGCATTGTCGTGACTCACCATCCAACCAGGAGGCCCATCAATATCGACTAATGCCCACCTAAGCTAAGAACATAGGATTATAATTTACCACCAATTTTCTAGAGTCTAAAATCACTCTCGGGTATTATCCTTTCAAAATGTAAATAACGTGAGATTCTGTGTGGCGTTAACTACCAGGGGTGGACCTATGGAAATTAAGACTACCTTCCTACAGATCATACTATAAAGGAAGTAAGGTGTCCAATGTAATGACGGATGGCTTTTTAACCACTGGGTCTTAAATTCGACAAAATATCGTGTTGCACACAGGAAGACGTAAAGGTGTACTTGGACATAATTATTTTAAAAGATCTTGAAGCTTGCTTTATTTTTAATACTGAATTGAGGTTGAACAGAAGAAAATGTTATTTTGAGCCAGAAACAACCAAAACAAAACTCACTTCCTTGAGGTAGAATTGAAAAGTATGACAGGAAATTTCGTTCTGCGCCTCAATTTACATGTTGGTGATCTAAATTCAACTTTAGAAATAACATTATTTTTTTTCTGTGTATCCCCCCAGGCAGGGGGCCAACTAGATCTAGTACACCTAAATGACGCATGCCATAGTTGAATTAGTTATAGAATTCTATACTCGTGCAAAAGTTCAATAAGACCAATTTCGTTATAACTATATTGTATTATATTACTATTATGAGACAACTTTTGAGAATTTCATTAATGTGATAAAATTATACCAAACTATTTAATGAAGCTCTGAATAAAAAACATAAATAAAGTACCCAAATGAACTGTGAAAAGCGCAAAGTGGCCGTTATCGTGCCTGCAAAATGTACATCCCAAATGCACACTCAAATAGAATTATTATCATTATCAAGTTAGTTTGTTATGGGGATATTGTGTCAAGATAATCATACAGTCGAAAATGAGTGAGCAGAATACTTCGGCCATTCCGATATGAGTTCCACCAGCGCAGAAACTGGAACGACTGAGTTGCCAATACAAAATAAGGACAATATTACTGTTTATTTTTAATGTATAGGCTGGTCGATCTATAACATACACGCAAAAAAAAATAAAATGATTGACAATTATTATGTGGGCTGGATTGAACTAGGCGTGGGGAAAGAGCCCAAGCTATTGGGAACGTGATAGTTATCCGAACACCATCATTATCATCAATCATTGTCATAGGAAATAATTCTAGACGCTGAAATAAAAATCAAAAAAAGATAATTGATGTCCAGTCTCCGTTGTCACTGGTTCCAGTCGAAGCAGGCCTATTTTTGGCATGGTTTCGAATCAAAATGACGATACAAATTCAGATTTTTACTTGGACACAATTCCACGAGCGTCAACATCAAACTACATTTTAACTACAAAAGTGTGTACAATTAGTAGTCATCCTAGGTATCTTTTTCTAATCAATTCATTAAGAACTTCGATATGCCATGGCTAGTGAAAGATATTGACAGAATAATGTGAACCCGGGTCTTGTAGCAAAAGACCTCGACTATTTCGGCAAGATCCCTGTTGTTTCAGAATGGAAAGGACTGTGGACTTCTCTGGAGATATTTTAAAAGGCCATTAACAGTAGTGAGCCGTTATCAGTAAATTGTAGTCTTAATACTAATATATTGTTGCTGAGGTGTTGCTCTAAATTCAAATGAAGATTATTTGAACCTACCTAGTAGAAATGAAGAGTAAGTGATCGTATTCAATAAAAGCGGTTGAAGGCCTGGATTGTAACACCATTTTGTCTTTATTCTTCTTTTTGTGGTCAAGGAGGAGAAAGATTAATAACTTGATGTGAGCACATACCAATCTTACAATCAAACAAAAAACTCATCCAGGCACTGAAACCAGGAAATAGATTGTACGAGTATTATCTTCAGGAAAAAAAAAAAAGAAAAAAACTTTCACACAGACAGAAAATCGAGTTAAGGGGAATGGAACTCCATAGAAAGGACGACCAGGGAAGATACGTAGGCGACTTTTCATTACCCTCATAGCCTGACAGATTGCAAGAGGGTTAAAGAGAGGCTTACCACCAGCCATTAACTGTTGGAAAGCTGGAGTGCGCTGATCAATCAGTATTTGCCATCGATACCCTGTCTACTTTTTCCTGAGCGATTCCCATCGTTTTAACTGAGGGCTGGTCAATTTGTTCCCTATTTCCAGACAACGGAGACCATTTCAATAGGGACTCGACTTGTAAAGTGGCAGACTTCAGCTCGTATTGGATAAATAAACATATAAATGTATGTAAGAACTACCCTCGTATAATTTGACCCGCATTAAACATGGAATATGTGTATGACTAGTTGAAAGTTAGTAATCAGTGGAATTAGTATACATGATTAGAAACAGTTGTAGTGGTTTTTTGTTGTTTTTTTTATCAGTTAATCAATGACGTTTTCTGACCCATCATTGCATACAGCGATGGAGACCGTAGGGGCATATCGGCACGAGTAATTGTTTCATTGTAACTTCGTACTTTCTGTCAGCACTATACTTAACGCCCGAGAGAAAAATGCACAGATGCACTAATAATGCATACACGGACTCAAAGGAGTTCATCTGAAACAGCATGGAACGCTTATGTGACTGACGTTAGAATTTTTTTATTCCCTTCAACAATTTCCTGTACGAGATTTCCATAACTATTGCTGTATTATTCCCATCGACAAAATTCCACTTTGAAATTCATTGCTTGATCATTTTACTGTTTTACAGTATCCCCCGTCGAGACATTCATAGCCTTTACAGTAATTTGTCAGGGACAACTGTGACGCCGTAATGAATCAACACTTCATAGGTCAGGGTGATATAATTAGGGGACGTGTACACTGATCATGAACATAAACCCTTTGTGTTCCCGTCGTAAGCTGAAGCCATCCTGATCAAGATTACTTGTCATGGCAAAGCAAAGTTCATAACAGTATTGAACTGAGTTTGAGTAGACACAGGAGGTACAGGAATAAGTCCCAATTCACCATCGTCGAAAGTTAAAGAGTCATTGGTGGTAATTATTGGTTAAAACTAAAATAATTAGGTTTCTGTATGTGGAGACGGGTGCAATTTCGCACTTGCAGACAGCAAGACGAGTGGTCTTCTAATTGAATTTAATTAACTACTGGTCAGAGTTAAGAACCTCAGCAATGAATGGATCAGCGTTCCTTTGAAGGCGATTCGTCTGAGGCTGGTATTATACTGTGGTATTTTGCTATAATTGAAATAATTATTCACTTGCCTTTTTTTGGAATGTCTGTCGTATATTTCGGGTACTTTGGGTGAACTTTGAAGATCACTGAAGTTACTCTTTGAGATTGAGAAGTTGGCATTAGAAAAAGAAAAAACACACGGCCAAGCATTCACCCATGACATATACATTGGTATGGAACGTAAAAGACAAAACAGAAGAAAAAAAAGACAACAAGAGCCTTGCAACACTCATGCGTTTATCAATGTTCACCATTTACAATCATCGCTTCTATTTTTTTTAAAAGCACCATTTCTAAAAGCATTTCCACCAGATATCACATTTTGGAATTTAGCCATGGATATCTCTTAACGATATTGGCGGCCTGAGTTGGTAGAAAGACATCACAAAGTCTATTATATAATGGATAGCTCGTAATGAGACCATCAACAAGGATGACCTCCCCGACGGGTGTTCGGATGCCGCCATCAAAGGCGTGAGACGTTAGATGTTGGTACATTTAATGATCAGCCCCGGCAACTGGCAAGAAGCCAAAGCTCAGTTCATGGGCGTGTCCAATCACTTCACAGTGGCTTTGTCGGAATCTCAGACAGTTTTATTGTTGTTGTTATTATTGTGGCTATTGTTGTTGTCGTTCTTTTATGTTTATTTTATCGTTTGTTTTCATGATTTCAAAGACGCACGTGGGTGGTTGGTGGGCGCTTCTGGTAGAGTCTTCCTTCTCTTAACGTTCTGTCATAATCTGTCCATCGTCTTTGTTTTTCCCGGCACGGTTTGACCGTTATTTGTCGACATTCTTCCTGCAAACTCAAGCTCAAACTCACATTTCAAAGATGTACATTTTGTCAGACTAACACGAAATTAGTCAATGTTGAATGCAGCACTGTTAAAAATCGAAACAAACAACAACCAACAAACACAAGTTTGGCTGACCTTGTTCCCGTCTTTCTAAAATATCTATGGCCTTCTTGGAAATCATTCTTTTCTACCGCCATATTATTCCATTGCTTGAGTCCTGATTCAGTTCAAGCCATCTCTATCATTATTTTGTTGCGCAAATTGTCTCTGCGATTTAACCTTCGTGTACACAAGTTATGTCCAACAACAACTGCAGTTTCTATGCCGAAAATTCCTTAAAAACACACCATAAGTCTGCAGTTTGAATCTTTTCCACCCATAAATAGCGTTGAAAAAGGGCAGGTTTGACAACACGGTTAAACAATGTCATATCAATGTTGCTCTGTCAATGCCCTTTTAGTCCAGCTCCCCTGACTCCAAATCTGACTCCATTGCCCTCGACAGGCCACCTATTTGCTCTCGGAAAATGATAGTTGTAGATAATTGACTTCGATATAGCAACCACGTATCAAAATAATCATTAAAACTCTGGTGACATATCAAATTAGCCATTCAGCAAAAGTAATGATAACAGTCGATATGCTCCGTCCTCTCAGACTTTAGCCTAAGGCAGATAGTGTACGTGCACTTGGGAATTCTTCGATGAAACGGTAGTTTCTCGTGTACACATTAAAATTCTTCTATGTTCTTCCATAAAGGTCCTAAATAATTATGTGACTTAAATGTTAGTACCATGTTATTGTTTTAATAATCTAGGAATATGCATGTCAGATTTTTGAGTTAGCGCGACGACATGTTTCATTCGGAGTAACCCTGGTGGTGCACGGTATCAAGTCTGGGTAGAGTCAAAAGGGACCTCGAGCGTTGGAGAGGCTGGAGATAGACAGACTCACTAGTTCCAGCGCGTCAAAACTGTCACTAGTGTGTGAAAGAGGGACTTTCTTTCTTTACTTTCTTCGTTTCTTTTTCTTTCTTTCTTTTTTCCTATCTTCTGTTTTTTCTCTTTCTTTGTTTCTTACTTTCCGTCTTTCCTTTTCTTTTTTTTCCCTTTCCTTCTGGGCTATCCGTTTTTCAGATTAATGCAGTGCAAACTCACTACAATGAATGTCAATTCTAACCTATGTCTTCCAGTGTCCTACTGAATCACCCGATTAATACATTCACTTCTTCAAGGCTCTCTCCTCTTCTCTCTCTCTCTCTCTCTCTCTCTCTCTTTCTTTCTGTGTGTGTGTGTGTGTGTGTCGCTGTCTCCTTGACTTCCTCAGTGTCTTCTGCTGTCTTCCTCTTTTTCTCTCTCCTTTCCCGCTTTTCTTCTAAACCATTAAAACGTTCCATCTTTGTCACACTGCGTTTGCTAAGATTTCAAGCAGAACCCCACTAGATCACGTTCAAATTCAAATTTAGCTTTTTTTCTTTTCTTCTTCTATATCACTCCGCCTCCCTCCATTATCAATCCAATTCTCTCTCTCTCTCTCTCTCTCTCTCTCACCACCCCCTCTCTCTCTCCCTCTCCCCCCCCCTCTCTCTCTCTCTCTCTCTCTCACCACCCCCTCTCTCTCTCCCTCTCCCCCCCTCTCTCTCTCTCTCTCTCTCTCTCTCTCTCACCACCCCCTCTCTCTCTCCCTCTCCCCCCCTCTCTCTCTCTCTCTCTCTCTCTCTCTCTCCGCGTTTCTTTCTCCACCATTTTCTTATGTTCGTTGTCACACTCTCCCGAGCACTTCATCCATTACCCCTAGGGCTCGGCTCCTAATGACCCTTATGTTTACCAAGCTCACAGGGTTGGAAAGCATCCCTAAAAGGACCACTTGTAGGATCCTGGGAGTTTTGGGGGCGAAAAGGTAATATCTGTTTGCACTCAAGTGAAAGCAGGCTAAAAAGTGGTAACTGTTTGCGCTCATGACAAAGCAAGCGAAAAATGTGACAACTGTTTACATTAACGGGAAGAAGTAAAAACACATTTTCTCACGTCAGAGAAAAAGAAGTACTGACCATGCCAAAATTAGAATGTCCAAGCGTCATCTGTGAACAGTGAAACCAGGACCCAAGAACCTAATTACAATCACTTACCTTCAATTTTTTTCACAAAAACATGAGTTCTCAAGCCATCGGAGAAGATAATTGGTAGATTGGTGCAAAAAGTACAATTTGAACAACTTGATGCAATACAGCAAAATTTCAACAAAACAGTGTAATAATATGGGTTTGTCAAAACAAAGATGTTAGATGCAATAAGATGAGGCACTCTCTGTTTTGCGCCTCTAAAAGAAATCGTGCACAGGGTTTGCGCGCTGATCGCGGGGGGCGGGGCCCTTAGCGCACTGTATGAAAAGAATGCTAAATGGAATGATACGGTAATGGCGGGGATTTGTTAGAGTCTTATTGCTCCTTTTAAAAAAAATGTTCCTACAGAGACTGAAGTTGTGCAAGTATAAAATATGTGACTTCAATCAAGGCCTGTAGGATAGCTGAACGCTGAACAAAATTCAATATTTCCCTTACACTGTCTTTGTTCATGACTTCCGCGCATTCGCCGCTAAGTCGCGGTGCGAAATCCGTGCACGCTAAAGCGCTAGCTGCCTCATCTTATTGTCTCTAATGTCTTTCGTCTAAATATTTCGGAATTCGCCTCTGGCATGCAATGGTCATCATTATGTAGAGTATGATTCGGAAATTGGGTCATGATGCTGGTATCTTTGTTGTGAAGAAAGTTTTTTTTTTTTTTTTTGAGAGGTTACAATAAGCTTCACTCCGACGTGCACACATCATAACATGATATGAGCTATAACATTACATTTCATAGGTTTGCACAATCGCTTTAACATCTTGAACCAAAAAAAAAAAAAAAAACTGCCTGAAACTTAATAAACACATCGGATCGATACAAAACCGACTGGGTTAGATTAATTGACACGTGAGAAAATTAATTTCATAATTTTTAAAACTCCTATTTCGGCTGTAGAGTTGAGAGAGAAAGAAAAAAAAAGACTGAAATTGCACGACAATAGAGAACTCCCGCCTTTACGCTTTTATTATAATAAGATAGGCTGTTGTTATAAGTACGTACGCACCCCAAGCGTTTTGCGCTAGGGATGCGTACATATACGTGCCCATACCTAACCCGCTCCTTATTCTCAACCCTAAATCTTATCGAATCCCAAACCCTGCCTCCTACCCTTTCGACCAAAAAAAAAAAAAAATAGCCAGGAGGAAGACAAAAAGAAAATGTGAAAGAATGATTAATCATGATTAACTAAGTCTGTTGCCAAGGAGCATTTCGGGAGGGGCTTCCTGATTCTGGAGTCACAAAATACTTTAAAATAATCTACCCTTAGCGCAAAAAAAAAAAATTACTTCGGGGACGTACAAATTTGTAACAACATCCAATAAGATAATGTGACCAGTAACTGTCCCGTTCTACGCACGAACAATAAAAGGCAAAAAGGCGCGGCTTCAGACCGAAAGGAATCAGCAAAGAAAGTTAAGTTGGTCTAGTTAAAGGTGACAAGTATCTCTCTGCAGGGTCGGCAGAAAAACAGGTCAGTTTCTCTCTGCTTTTTATATATCGAGGGGTCTTTGCCATAATGGTGTATGCGACATTTTGCAGATTTGGAGGTCTTATTAGGAATGTGGTTCTCTCATTCCTAATTTCATTATGTAAAAGTGTCATTCCAATCGGATAAAAACTTTTCGAGATATGTGTTTCCAGCATAATGTTTTATGCGGTTTTAGCTCTTTTGCTGACCAAACTTCAATCCTCGTTTTCCCCCAAAAGTCAAAAATGCACGTACAGCAATATGGAAAATACCCGAAGATGCATTTCCACAGATACAATATTACAATATTTCATGTTACATTTCTTTTTCTTTACTCCTGAATAGTTGAATAAGATAAATGTTACCCATCCCTTTCCTCTTCTGGCCTGATTCAGTTCTAAATAATTTCTCGACATCGATCTACACCTGTCAAAGAGCTTACCTCATCCTGCCCCCCTGCCCCCTCACCCCACCCCTTTTCCTCCACCCCCACAGGATCATTCAACCGGCATAATATTTAATAACCAAATCGATTCGATTCCAGCTACATCAAAAACAACAAACTAACCTGTTTTCTTTCATAAACACAACTAGGAATGTAGTATTTTCAAGGGAAACAAAAATCGTTGGAATGTAAGGAACTTTACACGTGTACATTATACAGCCGTACTTCAGAGTTCTAGATATTCCACTGGTGGATCCGCCTACTTAGTTGTGTTTCATGTTCTCCACGACAAAGCGAGTTTCTTAATAATTCTAGATACAAGTCAGGTTATTGTGTTTTCGCACGGAGGAGATACCTGAAGTTTGATTTGGTTGTCTAAGGCAATGCAGTGGTTCTGAACCTTTTTTTTAGGCAGTCGCCTCCTTAGGCTCCAATTTTAATGTTCTGTCACCCCCCCCCCCCAACCCCCTTTGTTCTCAAATCCCATCTCATCCCTACCCCATGCCCTATCTCAATAATCTAACCTAGGGGATACATTACACAAGAAGACAGACTACTCACAAATTATGACGTCAAGTTTGTATGGTTCAAAGCCTTATAAATGGCAATAGGCGTGTTGATTATTCAGTATAAAACAGAAAACATCCTTTATCAAATGCACACCAAAAACTGGCCTTTTCTGTTCGAAACACGGGCCCTTCAACAAGTCAGTGATGGCCATGGATTTGCCCCCAAAATCGTACTCCATTCATGTTTTCGCGCCCCTGCCCCATCGCCCCCCCCTTCATCGCCCCCTCTCCCCCTGTCGCCCTACTCTTCACCCCCCCCCCTTCCCCAGAAATGAAAATCTCCCCCCCCCCCCCCCGGGGGGACGATATCGCCCACGTTGAGATCCACTGCTCCAAAGCATTGAAGATAATGGTAACTGAGCTCGGGGTGCAATTATGGCCTGATGACAAGGCAACCAGGGAGTGGATGGAAAGGATGGGTGGTGGAGGGCGGGGCGGGGGGGGGGTTAAGAAATTGCGCACAACCGGCCATCGATGGAACACAGGTGGGCGGGGGTGGAGATGGGGAAATAATTGGAGGTTCTGGCAGTATGGTAGTTATAGACATCATCTGGTAGATATGTACATGAATTGTAAGATTAGCGTTGTTCTCAAACAACAAACAAACCAACAGCCAGACCCAAGCTGTTATTATAGGAATCTTTTGACATTCATTTCATTATCTGGAAGGATGGAAGTGTATGTGTATGGATGGATGGATGGATGGATGGATAGATGGATGGATGGATAGATACATAGACAGACAGACAGGCAGAAAGACAGAAAGGCGGGCAGGCTGGCTGGCTGGCAGATATAAAGAGAGATAGATAGATAGATAGATAGATAGACAGACAGACAGACAGACAGACAGACAGATAGATAGATAGATAGATAGATAGATAGATAGATAGATAGATAGATAGATAGATAGATAGATAGATAGATAGATAGATAGATAGATAGATAGATAGATAGATAGATAGATAGATAGATAGATAGATAGATAGATAGATACATAGATAACTCTGTAGAGTTTGCTGTCATCAAGAGACATTGTGCTGTTTTGCGACATGTTATCGCTACTGAAATCATAACATCAGTCAGATAACGATAACCGAAAGTATGAAACTAGCCAGTGAGCAATGGGTTATTTTCACTCAAGGGTCTTCGCGAAATGGCATATCAGCCATATAACCATAAAGGACACATGAGTAAGAAAAGAAGGGTGGAGAGATTGTGTAAGATGAAAGACACGATGATATTAAAATTCACCTACAACTAGTTTCGTAGGCCAGGGGGCTCACACAAGCCGATTTTCATGGGCTGGCCAAGACCCCACATACCGGCTAATTCATCTGGTCTCATTGAAAGCTAAATTATGTGTACCCGCCCGACAAAATTAGGCACTTAGTGCATTTTGGTGGAATGGAGATTTTGGTGTCATTAAATAGTTATTGAAATCCTTTTCTTTAAAAAAATAAATAAATAAATATTGCTCTGTAACTTAATTAGCAGAGAAGATAGTATAGCCTTTCAAAGACAGGAAGTGACTCTACGATAGTTTTGAGAAAACACTTTTAAAGTTTCAGCTTTTAGTCAAAATGACTGATGCTGGCTCGATTCAAAGCCAATTTTAAGGTATTTATCCTTCTCATTATCATTTGGAAAGGGAATATTAAAAACCTCATTCGTTTCAAAACTGCTGAAAACGCAAAAAATGATAAAATTGACCCTACGATCCCTTTTAACGATTTGCTTGAATCATGTAGTGCCGAAATTTAATGTGCCTCATTTTGTTGGGCGGCTACACAGATGTCGTGACGTCATTCGTCATCCAACTACTTTACCATTCAAAATCAGCTGGCGCGCACCAAAGTATAGTCTTCCAATGCATGAACCATTGGCCACTTGGAGTACTTAATCAGACAAATGCGCACGTTCTGAAAATTTAATATCTGCGCGCGTTCAGTGGAGATACCAACAACTCACCATCTCCTTCCGCGCAAAAATGTTGGAAAAGGTGATCAAACTTGAACATCTCCATAGAAAACCTTCTACAACGACACCTGTGGATATATTTATTTGTTTAGTTGTCGTGTTTTATTCTTGATAATTTGTTGATGGCCGATTTCATGCGAGACAAGCTGAGGAAACTAACAATACTTAGTCTTTCTTTCGACTGATCAATCTCGCAGTGGCTTTTTCACCGCCTCTTTAATCATTGTCATACGACTTGCCACATGGTAGCTTGCCAGATAGAAGGACCATCATCGAGTTTATTATTGCATACCCTCACGCCAAATGACAGAGCGAAGACAATGTGGCTGCATTGATTCTCTAAGCTCATGCTGGATTGCCAACTCGTTGTTGATCATTTTCGGAGTATATACGCGACCTTAGTTCTATCTCCATTTTCTGAAAAAAAACTGAATATATTTTAGTACGTAGAATAGGTATTATGTAACAAATGCACACTTTGATACGTGTTTAAAATGCGCTCTGGCACTTGTCAAGCTGTTTCACAGTTCCGATTTATTCTAACTCCCTATCATAAACCTAAAACAGCAAACGTTTAACGCCAAATTTCTCATGTTGTGCAAAAAATGGAGTTGGAAGAAACTTGATGTAAGATTGCAACAAGCCAATCCAGTGACTGTCCCTTTTCTGTCCTACTGGACATTACTGTGCGTTATAATTTATTATTAAAACTATGCCACCCATGGCACTCAAAATACCGGTACGGAGTCACGAATCTGTTATAATAATAAAGCAAAAAAAATTAGCCGCATTTTTATCAAGACCTGCCGCCACTCATAACATGACGTGTAAACTGAGGCGGAGAACGAAAGTTCCTACCATAGTTTTGAATTTTAGTTTAAAGAAAACGCATCTTCTCCCTCGCCCCCCCCCCACCCCCAAACTCAGAGTGTCGGAACACCTTCTTCTGTTGAACTCAGTCGTGGCTCAAAATCAAGGGAAATACTAAAACTATAGTGAACTTCAAGACCTTTTAAAATAATAAAATGTCCATGTAACTTTTTACGTTTTTCTGTGCATAAACTGAGAGTTTGTAGAATTTAAAGTTCAGCGGCTATAAAGCCTTTCATGCTTACAATGGAGGTCTTACTTCCGTTATAATATGATATTATAGATTAGCTATTTGAGCAAGCAGCATAAAATTATCCATTTTAGTTACTCTCATCTCTGACCTCACAAACAGCAAGGTCCGGATATTTTAAGAACCTATAGAGATATCATTCTTCAGCCATTCAACCATCGACACTGCCTAGTCGATATTTTGCCATAGGTCTGTCTTGACGTCAGTACAATTATCAAAAAAGTACCAAAAATAGACGAAAAAGAAAGTGTCACATTCGTTGATTCTACATTACATGTAGTGCCACTGCTATGTTAATTTTGTCGTCAATGTTTTTCCTCTGATTAGCCAAGTGGTAAGAAATATATGAAAGAGAGAAAGAGAGAGAGAGAGAGATAGAAAGAGAGAGAGAGAGAGAGAGAGAGAGAGAGAGAGAGAGAGAGAGGCAGGCAGACAAACGGACATACATAGAGAGAGAGAGGCAGGCAGACAAACGGACATACATAGAGAGAGACAGACAAATAGACAGACAGATAGACAGAAAGACAGACAAACAGAGATATTTAGAATGGGGGATAATTAAAAAGAGAAAGGAGGAGATAACGAGAGAGACAGGCAGAGAGAAACGCAGAGAGAGAGAGAAAGGGGGGGGGGGAACAGAGCAAGAGAGACCGAGAGAGAGAAAGAGACAGAGAGACAAAAAAAAAAAACAGAGAGAGAGAGAGCGAGAGAACGAGAGAGCGAACACGAAACCAAGAAAAGCCAATAATATCTAAAACCCAGATGATAGAGATGTCATCAAAGCCAATTACTTTTGAGTTCATAGAGATCACGATTAAAGGTTTGAAAATAATTAATATTAGGACTATAATTTAGTATTCTGTGATTTTATCCTTAACCACTCATTATTTTACAATATTTGTAATCAGACTTTGTAATAAGATTTTTTAAAAAAATTGTCGTTCCTCAAGGGTAAATATTGATTTACATCTCGTGATCCCATCACTTCGTAATTCACAGTTTTGTTGCTAATAATTTCCTTTAACCCTTTTGAAACAAAAATTAGTTTGCTTTTTTTATTTCCCCATGCAGCAAAAGAATGTACGAACATTTAGCTCTTTAAACAACATTAGTGAATAGTGGTGAAAATTGCCATTTTCGTAATTTTCGAGCTTCAAGGTGGAAAGCTAAACAGAGCGCAGGATGAATATCCTGGCTCGTCTCTGGTGGTAAGAAACTCCTCAGGTGGAGCGAGATGACGATCTTCGGAGGAAGAGTGGATTCTTTCATTAGATGTTTCGGTCTTTAACTTCCTGACATCTTCTAGAACCCCGGCCATAGCGAGTTCCTGACATCTTCTAGAACCCCGGCCATAGCGAGTTCCTGACATCTTCTAGAACCCCGGCCATAGCGAGTTCCTGACATCTTCTAGAACCCCGGCCATAGCGAGTTCCTGACATCTTCTAGAACCCCGGCCATAGCGAGTTCCTGACATCTTCTAGAACCCCCGGCCATAGCGAGTTCACGGACTCTCGGTGTTCGTCACCCATCTTTTTTTTTTTTTTAGTCGCCAGGCTCTTCTTTGGATTTGAACCCGTACCGTTTGGTGATGAGCTACAGCTTTGGTCTTATAGCCTCAAAATCATGGTGAGAATATTGATATGTTTCATTATTTTAGATTCCCATCAAGAACTTAAAAAACTGCAACAGTCCAGCTTTCTAACAGTAACAATCAACACCATGAAAACTACAATTTTCAGATTTTGGCATAAAAAGAGTTAAGCGTATTTGAATTCGCCAGGAGCTTGCATAACATGCATTTATTCAGAGTTATTAAACACTTTGAAAGTTTAACCTTTGGTTGAACCGTCTGGATGTTCCGATAATAACAGTGTGTCTCGCCGCGTTCAATTATCTGATACTCTCTTTCATCTTGTGTGTTTTTATGTGGACCCCCTGGGTTTTTGAAAGCTAGCTTAGGAAGCCAATACAAACAGAAATAAATGTTTTTAAGCTTTCGCGACAATACAATTTATTGACGTTTATTACGAATGGGGTTTCAAAAAATAAAACCAAAACAACTAAATAAATAAATAGCTACCTATGATTTTTGGCCAAATATTCAATGTATGTTTTTGAAGGAAATTCATCTTTTTCCATTGAATAGGACGGGGTGCTATGACATTGAATAGGACGGGGTGCTATGACCTCTAAAATAGTTATTTATACTAGTAATTGCCCCATTCTTCGAATGGTTAAGCACAGCATTCCAGACCGAAAAGAATCAGCACAAAGACATTCATTGATGTCGAGACACTTTGGGTCATCCACAAAAAAATTGGCTATTATTATTAATAGATAGATAGGAGAATTTTTCAGGAAATGATGACGTCATGGGCTCATGTGTTCGTATAAAATGGAGGATCAAAAGTAGACAATTAGCGTCATAAAGCAAACTCAAAAAATACTTCACCACCTTTTCAAGACTCCAAATCTAAAAAGGAACCTTTTGCGGGTCGCAGGGCGGGCACATGTAAAATTTCACGCAAATCCGAGCTGTGTGAGCGGCAGTAGATCTTGTTCAAAATCCCGTGATTCTTTTTTTTATAATATTATTACATTTCCCTTTCTTTAAACATTATCTCTAGAGTTCGAGGCGTGAGAGGCCTAGCCTTTCGACAAAGTTTTCTTGGCATGACTGACACTCCTTCTTCTTCTTCTTCTTCTTCCTTAAAACTGGTATTCTCAGATTTGAGTATCTCACCAGTGCGCATTAAAAATCAACTCGGCCCGTGTCCCTGGGAGTTAAAAATTTATATACATATAAGGGTGTAAGAAGGGGGAGATTTATAAAAACTTATAAAAACACTTGATTGTGGCCATGAGCAGATCAATCAACCCTATCACTGGGTTTATAAGTATATCTATGCAGCCTATTCAGTAGCTAGCTCTCAACGTATGCTTTTCTATTTTTGTCTTAAAAGAGTCTAGGCTACTGCACAATTTTAGGTCCTCCGGCAAAGAGTTCCACAGCCTCAACGTGCTCGGGTAAAAAGAATATAAGTGGCCGTCAACACTGGACGTTCGTATGGCATAGGTCTGGCCATTCCGCCTAGTCTTGCTAAAATTAGTCCCAATGTGTTCCATGGGTATATCCATCAGACCGCATCTACCCTTAAAAAAGCTGGTAATTTTAATTCTTGCCCGCCTCTCCTCTAAGGGCATCCAGCCAAGTTTTTGCATATTAATCTTGGTGTTACCCTCCTCAAATTTATAGTTGTTTGTCACGAATCTGGCTGCTCTTTTCTGTATCTTTTCTAGATAATTTATATGAGTTCTACAATGGGGGTCCCAGATGCTACATCCATATTCGAGTATTGGTCTAACAAGGGTCTTGTAACATTTATCTTTAACATCCATGGGACAGTCTGAGATATTTCTCCTTAAAAAAGCTATTACTCCATTTGCCTTACGACTAATTGTGCTATACTGTTGTTTCCATCTAAGTTTACTATCAATAACTATGCCAAGATAAGTAGCTGTTTCTGTTTCCTCTAATTTGGTGTTGTGGATAGTATAATCAAAACTGATGGTATTTATTTTGTTTGTCACTCGAAGTACTTGACATTTCTTAGGATGGAATTCCATCTTCCACTTTTGTTCCCACTGTTGGAGTCTATTCAGGTCATTTTGTAACATTTCTGCATCTCTTACACTTCTGATGTTTCTGTACAGTAGACTGTCATCGGCGAACAGCCTGATCGACTTACCATTGGCCAGATCTTTGGATATATCATTTATATAAATTAGGAAAAAAAGAGGTCCCAAGACAGTACCTTGAGGGACTCCTGATACAACAGGCTTAGGTGATGATTCGCTACCATCAACAATTACTTTTTGCTGGCGGTTGATCAAAAAGGATCTTATCCAGTCTAGTAAAGAATTCCTAATTCCGAGGTGTTTCAATTTCAAAAGCAGGCCCAGGTGATCTACCTTATCGAATGCCTTCGAAAAGTCTAGAAGTATGGCATCTATCTGTCCCCTGGAATTTAAACAGTCGCAAAAGTCATTTAATGTTGTTATCAGTTGCGTTTCGCAGCTTCTTTTTTGTCGAAAGCCATGTTGAGAATCATCTGAAACTTCATATTTCTGTAGATGGTCCATGATGTTACTGTGGACAATATGCTCTAGGAGCTTACATGAAACTGACGTCAACGAAATTGGTCTATAATTTTCAGCCTTTGCCTTATCGCCTTCCTTAAACAGCGGAACTATGATGGCACTTTTCCAATCATTTGGCACAGATCCCTGGTCTAAGGATGCCTGGAAAAGCAATGCATAAACGCTCGCTAATTCCTGGGCGCAAATTTTCAAAATTCTTCCTGGGATGCAATCAGGTCCATTGGCTTTATTTTCCTTAATGTTAATCAAGAGTTTCAAAACACCTGCTCTGCTCACTTTTATTTTGTTCATTTCATTAAAAAGTCTGTTGTTATTAAAAAAATTGTCTTCTATCTTTGGTTCTGGGCTGGAAAAGACAGAACAAAACTGCTCATTCAGGAGATCTGCTTTAGCTGTGGGGTCCTGAACTAAGATATTCTTATGATTTCTGAGGTCTGAAATTCCACAACTGTCTTGGTTTTTGTGTCTAATATAGGACCAGAGTTTTTTATTGCCTTTGTCTTCTTCTATCATTGATTTAACAAAGGTGGTATGCGCTTTTCTACATTCTCTCTGTGAAGTCCTTTTTATTTCTTTATATTTCTTCCAGGCCCTTTCTGAATTACAAGCTCTTGCTTTGCTATACCATCTATGTTTCTTGCGTATAAGACGCTTAGTTAGAGTCGAAATCCAGGGCTGGTGATTTTTAGTTGAAGTTAATTTTGTTGGCACATTGTCGTCCATTATGGTGACCAAGTTTGTTTTAATGCACTCCCAAAGTTTGTTTGCATCATCTTTCACACTATGGTATTTCAGAAAAGATTTAGAAAAATTGTACGCATCTCTCCTAAGAGAGTCTAGATCTGTGCAGTTCCAAAGCTGTATTTTCCGCTTTATGGGTTTCTAAAGGGTTTCAGATTGGTTTCCACAAAAACTGCGTCATGGTCGCCCAAGCCAGGATCAGGTGTACATTTTTCAATAAGTCCAGGATTATTTGTAAAAAATAAGTCTAAAAGGGCAGATCCACGGGTTGGAAAATCTACAATTTGTTTCAGGCCAAGGTCTTGAATGGTATCTAAGAATTTTGAATTAATATCTTTCCGATTCTGGTGTCCACAAATTTCTACTTTCTCCCAGAGGATATCTGGGAGATTAAAGTCCCCTCCAAGCCAAAACACAGCTTTCTTGTTCTTGTCCAGAACATCAAAGATGTCTTTACTGATTTCACTACAGTTGTTAAAATCCGAATCTGGAGGTCTATAAACAGAACCAATGACCAAGGGCTTTTTGCCTTTTACATTTATTCTACAGAAAATGGATTCACTTAATTTTCCAACGTGTACTTGTTCGCTGGTGAAATATTTCCTTATACCAATCAGAACACCTCCTCCCGTCTTGCCAATTCGGTCTCTTCTATAAAGGTCAAATTCGTCTAATAAAAGTTCACTGTTTTTAACATCCGATCCTAGCCAGGTCTCTGTGCCAATGATAATATCAGGCTTTAGCTCGTCAGTGACGTTGCTAAATACTCCTTTCTTCTTTAAAAAGCTTTGAAAATTAATAACAATACATTTCAAGTTGTTTCTCTGCTGGGAATTTAAGTTCTTCTTCTTCCTAGGGTCAGTTGGTGTGGAAGTTTTACAAGGTTTGAAATCACAGTCCTGTGCTGATGTATCGTTACCGTTAAAAAATCCAGGATCATTCAAAAGACTAAAACGGTTCGATCCAGATGACAATGTCAAGTTTTCATCAAAAAGACGAGTTAAAATTTGGTAATCAACAGGAACAGCAATGCCATGATAAGCTAGTATTTGCCAAGGCTTCATATACTATGGAATTCACAATCATACACTTCGTGTGAAACCAGATGTGACAAGAGTCACAGGCAACAGCCTTCTGGTTCCACTTACAAGGTCTATGGCACACTCCACATGGGTACTTAACATGACGGCCAGTAGGCCCTGGGTTCAGCTGTACATCCCCTGATAAAAATAATAATGCTGATAACCATGCATACCTGTTTCTGAAACACTTTACACTTGACACTTCACTTTGCCTAAGATCGAATACGGCAGTAGATCTATGTGACAAGAACGACTGTCCTCTTGTAAACAAAAGGCTGACCTGGTGGAGACTAAAATTGAACAGTTCAATGTCACCAAACCTCATGGACTCCAGATCTAGAGCTACAATGTCAATTAAGTCGTGTTTCTTTTTTCGAATAGTCCAGACCATGCTATACAAGGCCAAGATTGTTAAAATAAAAAGCCTGGTGAGACTGAAGAATCCGCCGGTGGACGCCATCTTGGATCAATCCAGTGTAACACTCACAGAAACTTACCGGTGAAATATAAATTAAAACCTACCTCATACCACAATCAAGGGTTAAATTTTGTTAATATATATATAAAACACTTCAAGAGTGACAAATTTAAAACTTTATTTGCCCAAAAAGCTATAAGATATAAAATATATTTTCTTGGTATGAATGAATGGCACTCATCTCATCTGTATAACATTATACTTGGTATCAAAATTTTCTTGGCGTGGTTGGATCTCAAGTGAACTCTAGTTCGAGAGTTTACATTTCCGGTAAGAGGCGGAAATGACGAAATTGACGGAAGTACATTATCACGTCGTATTCGCAATCATGAATTGATAACTGATAATTATAACTGAATTTCTGGGAAAAGTAAAGAGTTTCGGGAAAAAATGAGCTCGACACGTACAGGCTTAATACATTTTACATACATGTGCCAAGTTTCATTTCTCTACGTTGCGTAGTAAAAAAGCCTTTGCGGGAACAAAGTTGGGCCCAAGCTCCATTATTATATGATAATGGAATTAAAAATGCATTTAAGATAAGGAATAGATTAAAAAATAGCGCAAAAAATAGTTTTTTTTTTGTCTCCCCTCTTTTTTTTTTCTGTGGCATGTGGTCCCTACAGATTTGATACGATGTTTGATACTATTATCTATCTATCTATCTATCTATCTATCTATCTATCTATCTATCTATCTATCTATCTATCTATCTATCTAACTTTTTACTAGCCTGTCTATCGCCTCGCCCAACTGTCTGTCTGCCTCTCTCTCTTTGTCTATTTTGTTCGGCTTTTCTGTTGGTCAAAGTCGGATTGATGGGTCGATTTCTTAGCTTTTTTCGTCTACCAAGTCCCTTTCAGTCTGTCTTCACCACTATCTGCCTGCATGTTTATCAGTTAGCATGGGGTGAACATTGCCAGGGCACAGTATAATGTGTTATTATGTGCGTTATTACGAATTCATAAAGCCAGATTTCAGATGTTCCTCTCTGTTTTGAACCTTCCAGCTATTTTTTCCCCATGCCCACGAGTCAAGAGCAACATTTACCCGGCTGTATAACGAGCATTCTAGCAAAGTCTATGAATAACCCAATTTTGGTTGCAGATGGTTGTTAACAATCATGGCTGTCAATACGAACTCTCTGTAGAGTTGTCAGAGTTGTCCTTCTTCGTTTCCGCTCCCTTTTCCTAAAGGTCAGGAAACCATGTTTTTGAATTAACCGGTTTGCCAGCATTGAAAACGAAGCATAATACTAAAACAAAATTGAAAAAAAAACAACAACCGAGGACATGGTTTTGGCGTAAAAGACTGTTCAGTTAATATTCCATTTAATGCAGAAATCGTTTAAAGTCAAGGCTACCCCTAACTGCACATAAATCTATGAAACCTGGAATATTACTATATTTTGTATGGATCTGGTCTCGTTTTCATTGTAGCAAATAACAATATTATTATCAGATCTGTTTGGAGACAATTTGATATATAAGTATCAGTTGTAGGCTTCAAAATTAGTATGTAGCAGTCATGAAACTATGTTATTCAATTCATTTATGAATAAACACCCACTTTCCTGTGTCTTCTACTGCGTCGTATCATGCTCTGCAATACCTTCAAAAATTCTGGAAAAGAAGACCAAGTGCGTTTATTCTGCTACCTTTCACTCTGACACATACAACAAGACGTCATAAATAATTATGTCATGGATAATGATAATTGGTGGTTTAAACTAGAGGGAAGGTGCTCGCCTCTCATTCAAAGGTACAGGGTTCGAATCCTGATTGGTGCCAGGCATGTTGGGATTTTGGGATTTTTCTCATATTTTCCTGTCAATGATCCTATGGTAGGTAGAATCGAGCACCTGGTGTTCTCGGATAAGGAGAAAAAACTCAGAGGGCCCGTGTGCACGTCAAAGGTACCCTGACAGTTGGAGATCCAGAAGAGCAGGCCGAATATTTACCCCTACCACTCCGCCAACTCCCCTCACCTCCTCTCCAAAAAAAAAAAAAACGGCCGACTGGTGCTGCACTGTGGCGATGACGTCTCTGCTCCAGTTATAACTGAGCTACAATGACCCTAAGGCCAATTTCCCAAATGGGATTGAAGGAAGTATACAAAATACAAAATACAAGTACTAAAACAATTATGACATAAAATAATGTCAAAATCTTTGATGTTTTTTACTTCGTGCCATATTTTTGCGTAATAGAATAAAAAGGTTTTGATAGAAATCATATAAAAATCATAGAAACTCTATGGGGACACTGCAAAGCTTGAAGCAAAGTCAAAATATGGCAAAAAGAAAAAGTTGCACTTAGCTAAGCCTCTCGTATGAAATAATACTTATGCAGATTTACTTCAAACAATACCACTTTTTTTGAAAACTTTGAGTTCCACACTTGTGTTACACCTACATGTATATTTTAAATTCTCACAGTGACGGTAGGCTGAAGTGATACAATTTGGGATTTCCATAATGTAGCATAAACCATTTAATCGAGTGTGATGATGTTTCATAAGAAAAAGCAGATGACAACACATGGATAAAACGCTGCACTGAATGGCAACCACTGACAGGGAAAAGAACATTAGGACGACCAGGAAGAAGGTAGCCGGGTGTTATTAAAAAAGAGACGGGGGGGGGGAGGGAGGGGGACAACATGGATGAGGAAGACATCAGACAGAAAGGAATGGAATTCATTGTCGGAGGGCTACATCATGGCCCTCGTGATAACATGGCCCGACACACTCCTGGCGTGACGTCACACTATGGGGCGGTCGGCGAGCGAGTAGCGACCCTAATGTCTATCGCACGCGAAGAAACAAAAGCATTGGTATCACGCCGGTACCTATCTCGCCGGTGTGTTAAATATTATGGATTCTCTTTTTTTTTAATTTCCATTATCTGTCGCACGTCTAAAGCACTTATTAACGTTGGGCTAAGTTTAGTCTGACCAACTAATAGCCAAAGAGTAAGCCTGACTATTGGCAAGATCAGTGTTTGTTATCGTGAAACTGGTTTCCTGTTACTAAAACAGTCGAGTGTGATTCAAACCAAACATCCGTACGTTAACATCCACAATTTTTGTGGGTTTTTTCCCTATTTAATATTTCCCATATTTAATGTTAATGCATGTAACATAAAAAGCACCGCCAGAACTAGGTTAGTGGACACAACATTAACATTACTATTAGAACAGCTAGTCTAGGAAAGTGCAATATAAGAGTGGCCTGCATGTAGCATTAGTAGCCAGTATTAATAGCAAATAATAATCATAAGAGCGAAACGTACCTTTGTAAACGTAAACAAAATCGTCCGCAAAAAAAGATGTTTGGAATTTAGATCCTTTTGGTGTATGTCTTCAGTTTTCTGGCATTATTCCCTGAAGAAGCTTTGTCCGAGAAATGTTTTGAATACATGTAGTTGTTCAGGAAAATGTTCACTGCAGGTTTACAATATTTCATAACTAGTTGACAATAATCCTGACCACATGCTTCACACTCCCCATCACACATGCCTAGAGACTGAATCCGTGCCATTGCCAGCTTTAACAAAACTTGTCTCTGATTTACACAAAGGCCTTTTTAGGTATGAAGGATGTGGTAGTGTCAAGAAAGTGTCTCTAAGTAATAAATAGGTTTGAGGGGCAGATGAAAATATCTGAAAAGCTTGCAACAGCATCTCACAGGAATATCTCTTCACAGAAGAGAAAAATAATTTCAACTGTTCCAGTATGAACAACATTCTCTCCTTTACTTGCGACCCCTTCTCGTCATCACTGCCTTCCATTCTCTCATCAGTGGTCAAGTTGTACAGACCGTCAATAAAGACCTGCTATTGGTCCTTGATATCCGTTGTATTATTTACATTATGACCACAAAAATGAGATAAAAGAGTGTCAAACTGTGACCACAATGTCAGTGTTGGAGGAGAGTTCTGGCCAAACAGCCATTTCAGAGAACTGTCTGGTACTCGTACTGGTAAGAATTCATATACTGATTTTATGAATGTAGACAAGCAAAAATTTATCTTTTTAATAAATATCACTTCAAAGCAATTAATTTTTATTATGTACCGATTGAAAATGAAAGAGTTGACAGAAAGATCTGAGGACAATACTAGTAGGTTAATCAGCATTACAGAGTGTGAATGAGTGCGGTGTCTGGGGTTAATATCCTATACTTCAAGACTATTACCATTATTTCAGAGATAAGGCTTAACTTTCCACTGACTAAGGCATCAACCAGTAGCGCCAACAAAACAGATACATACGGAAATGCAAGCCTGATTGTCGAAATTAGCTGGTGCGAGCACCAAACTCTTACAGATTTAAACACGATAATTATTGTATTGCGGTATCATTATTCGCTAACACTACCATTATCCAAGTGAAGTAAAGTTGTACGTTATGCTGAGAAGTGTTTCGGCTGGCAAAATCAGTTTTAATTAAGACAGGTCATGAGGTCAAGCCCTCCTTTGATTCTCAGAAGAGATTGCAGGGTCATAAGGGGGCAGTAAGCACGCAACCGAAACGGCACCTTCCCTCTCTAATTGACCCCTGGAACACATCTGTGGCTCTTTGATGTAAACGGAAATGCCAGAAATTAAATACCATTGGCAAATGGCGCTATTTTTGGACAATACGGTCGAGCTAAGAAGGCCCAAAGTCGTACAAAAATCCCATTAAGTGTCTCTGTTTCTGGTTTAACTGCCTTTGTTTTTTTTTCCTTTAATAAATCGCTACTTCGCTTACTGAGAGAAAGAGGGGGGGGGGGCGGGGGGAGAGACGAAGGTTTATCTTTCCTTTTCCTTTACCAGTGTTTTTGTTCTTTATAGGTTTTTAAAATGTTTATTAATGTTATTACCAGAACTGTCGGTGTAAACTTCCACATGCATATCTGTGAAAACTCGTACAGCACTAGTGAGGACAGGCTTTGTGAAGTTGTCAGAATCTTTATGTGATAAAAACTCCAGTATGTAGACTGTTCTGTGTTGTTTTGCAGCCTGTGTAGCCATGATGTATTGTTAAGGTGTAAATGCAATTTTTTGCTAAAATCCGAAAATCTGTGACTTTATCAGCTTCCATCCAATCATTGAACGCACATTCATCGCGTTTCTCCAACTGCCTTTCTTCTGGTCTTTTCCTTTTAGCTGGTGGTGTTTCTGTCAAGTACGACGGGCAGTTTTGGAATATAGAGGGATAAGCATCATCAGTTAACATAGGTCTTTGTCTTGCAACTGTTAGTATACTGCCATCTGGCCTGGTCACTGAGTCCTCCGTGATGATGAATTGTGGACTAAAATGTTTTGCACAAACCACAGATTCATCCGTAGGCCGGAAATCGGCCCTTGGAATCTTGCTAATCCACAGGCTACGTGTCCCCGAGTCTTTTGGAAAAGTAAACACTGATGTCTTCACAGTCTTATAGTACTTGCCCTTGCAATTGGGCACACAGCACTTTCGTGGCATAGTTTACATTTAACAACAATGGGAATATGAATAAAGGTCAGATATCCAAAAAATGCACTCTATCCACAAGCAAAGCAGTAATAAACAAATACAATTTTCTATAACACATGACAACACTACATGCCGGCAGCTATTGTGTCTGCTGACTAATGCACAATGCACATTTCAATCTCGCGCCAGCCTCCCGTAGGCCGCCCCATATCGTGACGTCACAGCCTTGCTATGCTCCCTTGTGTCATGCCATTTGATTACGAAGGCCACGGCTACATCCTGCAGTGGATGGACAATGCCTAGGTGAAAGGTGAAAAAAAATAAAAAAAATCGAGCGATATCAAGATCTAAGGCCGCTCATAGAGCTCCGATTTGCGCGAAATTTTGCAGGTGTCCTCCATTCCACCAACTGAAGCTTCTTTATCAGACTTGCAGACTTGAAAGTGACAGAGAAAGTATGCTTGCTCTGTGTGCCTGATGTGACCATCGATCCTTATTTCACTAATGCTTGAGCTCTTGGCACCATCACTTGCTGGAGGTTGTTTGGGATTCGGAAAGGCCTTAGCTAGGACGGGCAGGCCAATCATTTCGTCCAAATGTTATAAAATACCATTGAGGCTGTTGGCTCTCCAACAATTGGTTTTATCTATCTATCTATCTATCTATCTATCTATCTATCTATCTATCTATCTATCTATCTATCTATCTATCTATCTATCTATCTATCTATCTATCTATCTATCTATCTATCTATCTATCTATCTATCTATCTATCTATCTATCTATCTATCTATCTATCTATCTATCTATCTATCTATCTATCTATCTATCTATTATTTATCTATCTATCTGTCTATCTATCTAACCATTACTGCCCGAATTGTGTGGGCGACACTACATAGTCATGTCGGCATCTGCACCAAGCAACGTTTTTTGTCTGATCCATTTCGGACACAAGTTTCCTTTTTTTTTTAAATATAATATAATATAATATAATATAATATAATATAATATAATATAATATAATATAATATAATATAATATAATATAATATAATGTAATATAATATAATATGATATAATATAATATAATATAATATAATATAATACTGTAATAAAAATGTTACATAATTATTAACTTGATGAAGCCAAATCTCACGTACTGAAGTTCCAACTTATACGGGAGATACGCATGGTAGGGAACCATATTAAAGGGAAAGAACAACCTAAATAAGGAAAGCACAGAAAACGTCGTCACTTCCCTTCGGTCAATTTTGACACAATCCTGCAAAGTCTTGTAACTCAATTAAAAAGTATTTCATAATAAACCAGAGGGCAAGAAAACAGCCCATCATTTTTTCCATTGAGCTGTGTCAGTTTTTTGGGTTTTTTTAAAAATCTTATTAAGCTTGCTTAAACTCTGATGTCTGAAGCGTGTTTTCTTCCAGAATGAATTTAGTTTTCCCAGAGTTTCATTACTGTACAGCTGGTTTTGTTATTTTGTTTTGTTTTTAATGTCCGTCACTAGCAATATAGAAAATACCACCTTTACCTCTTCTTTTTATCCATTTAAGTATTTACTTATATTTTGCTTTCATTTGTGGTCACACAGAAGTCAAGAGGCAAGGTGCTAGCCTCTCATGCCGAAGATAACGGGTTGGAATCCCGATCGGTGCAGGCATGTTGGAATATTGGACATTTTTTCTCATAATTACCTTCATGTCCCTGACCCTGTGGGAGATGGGATCGAGGACCTAGTCTTCTCGGATAAGGACGAAAAACTCGGGAGGACCCTTATGTAAGTTACGCACGTTAAAGATACCTTTACCAGTTGGAAATCGAGAAGAGAAGGCCGAACAGGGCTCTGCCTGGTCAAAACTAAATAAAATTTATGTCTATAACTCTCTCCCATTCCCACCCCCAAATAAAAAACTCCTACCGGTGCTGCACAGTGGCGACGACGTCTCTGCTCCAGTTGTGACTGGGCTGCAATGACACCAAGGCAAATTTCCCAAAATGGCATTAAAGAACTATCCAAAATACAAAAAGATACAAATAGAAAATTTTGGGCGTATTGAAGCTTATTAATATTTCAAGACAACATTTTACATTCGAGGTAAAAGAAAATGCCATTTTGTAGAAGAAAAAGGAGGAAAGAAAGAAGGACAAGGAGAAGAAGAGGAAGAAAAAGAAAGAGGAAGAAAGGGAGAAGAAGAAAGAGATGAAAGAAAAGAAGGAGAGTGAGAAGAAAAGATGAAGAATAGAAGAGTAAAGAAAGAAGAAGAAGAAAAGTGCTGTGCTTTGCCAGCAAATAAGTGACTCTGTAATAGCGACCACATAAAATATAGCCATTTCTGACTCCGAACCCATAGGTACCGCTAGCGGCAGTAATTGTTTTACACAATCTTTCTAATCACATAGAGACGCCGCCTGCAATCGGCCACAGTCGGCGCGTAAAGGAGAACTCACCTATAGTCGGGATGGAAACTGAATTCCTGTTCGCACCAAAATTGCAAGTGAAATAAAAAACGAAGATAGGTAGAAGTTTCAATATTTTTTTATTGTTTAAAAAACAAAACAAAACATGCGTCGCATCTCTTCTTCTTCATATCATCATCATTATCGTCATCATGATCATCACCACCCTTCTCTCTCTCTCTCTCTCTCTCTCTCTCTCTCTCTCTCTCTCTCTCTCTCTCTCTCTCTCTCTCTCTCTCTCTCTCTCTCTCTCTCTCTCTCTCTATCTCTCTCTCAACCTGCCGATCTGCTTAAATAGACACCGAACTTCACAGCGCTCTGTATGTGTTGCATAGGAGTGTTAGGTGCATAAGTATTAGCGCTTCCTGTACGCTTGTGCACCTTCAGAATCCTTTATGCAGTAACCCTAATGACTGGAAATTACTGACGATACCCTGTCTTGATACTGTCTTCCGAAAACACGTGTCTATAAATTCATGGGGGAAAAAAAAGAAAAGAAAATTCGAGAGCAAATATCAAGGGTAACCACTGCGGAATTCATGAAGTGCAAGACGCAGAGGAAGTTATCCTTCTTGTGTCTTAGAGGTAAGGCAAACTACAAAACCACAGCAGAAGCTGTGGCTCTCTACGAGGAAGACAGAAAAAGAAAAGTAAAGATGTGATTGAGGAAAGTAGACATCGTACAGCAGAGAGGAAGGTAAGAGAAATGTTGATACCACACAAGACAAGAAATCCTACTTCCGATCGTACTCTCGAAGAAAAAGAAAATTAAATTTGCTACGTTTAAATGCCACGCTGGAAACCATTATTATTGACCACTGGATTGATCAGTAGAGAATTATTAACATTTGCAATCATGATAATTAATAAATAGATGAGCTTCAACAAAAAAAATACGCACTGCCATAGTGAATGGTTCCTTATACTGACTTGATACTGGCAGCCATTAAAATTGTTGAATGGCCGAGCTTAAACATTACCGAAAGAGACTTCTGATTTCGATACATCTAAGTTTTTGGCCCTTATCTCATGGGAAAACCAAAATTCATTTGAGAGTAGCTTACACAGAATAAATTTTGTCGTTATATTCTAGGGGATCTTTGTGAATTCGGACTCTCACAGTATGGTCGCATTCCTCACTGCCTATGTCATCATGAACCTGCATTCTTGTAAAACATAATATTACTTGGACACTGTGATCCAGAGGCAAGGTGCTCGCCTCTCATACCGAGGGTACCGGGTTCGAATCCCGCTCGTGGCAGGAATGTTGGAATTTTGGGACTTTGTCCATTACTGTCCCCGATAATGGGGTAGCTAGGATCAAGCACCTAGTCTTCCTGGACGGATAAGGAAGAAAAATTCGGTGTTCACGCTGCGCACATGAAAGATGGTAGATACCTGGGCAGTTGGAAATCTGGAAGAGCAGGTCGAACGGGCCGCTGCCCGGGGCAAAATTAAATAAAATGTATCCCTACCACCCCCATCTCCTCCACTGCCCCCCCCCATAAAAAAAAAAACAAAAAAAACACCGACGACGTATCTGCTCCAGTTTGTAACCGGGCTGCGATGACACTAAGACAAATTTCCCAAATGGGATTAAAGTAGTGTACAATATATTCCGATTTTATTTTTATGTCAGTGGAAGCCAAGAACTTTGGTCGAAGAGAGAGTTTACTTCCTTTTATCTTAAAAATTTGAATTTCAATGAAAATAACAATTATAAAACTCTATGTTAAGATCTGAAATATTTTTCTTTAATTTGAAATTATACAGTTTTCAAAGTAGGCACCTGGTACAGCACACAATTGATATGATCTAAAGGAATCCTTTCATTTTAAGTTTCCCATGGGTGGATCTAGCTTGTCTGAACAATACATCCCCACGCTAAAACATGGACGAGGGAGTGAATGGGTCGTTTAATAATTGTTCTTGCAACTCCTCCCTGGGCAGACAGTAAAGGACATCCGGTTGTGTGACATTCGTGAAGTCCAGTCCAGACCTGGTGATTTCTTGTCAAACGGATCATGCAGGTTTGTCATGGGCATAGTTAAACAATTATACTGAATGGAATGGGCTTTCCCAATCTCTGTTATCACGGGTGGTAGGGAAAGGGGGCAAAGTGTGGGTGGGAGAGGGGTGGGGGAGATGATAGGAAAAGAATTCGTGAGAAAATTCGTGAAATTTTGTTTTATATCAAAGTTTTCATTTGTAAAAAAAATTATTGGCACATTTTAAGGCCTTAGAGGCGCTGTTGCAGTGATTTGGAATAAACCGTCGGGCTTGTTTTTAATTATGCCCATTTTCTAAACAAAAACTGGATTTCTTTTAATATGAGAGGTATGACAAATGCACACTTTGACACTTGTTTAAAATGAGTTGTGGCACTTATCAACGTGTTTCACATTTCCGATTTATTTTATCATAATGCTACAGCCGTAAACGTTTAACATCGAATTTGTCAGTTGCGAAAAAAAGTGGAGCTGGCACAAACAAGGGCTTTGGTCGGGTAACGGTAATCAAAAGTCCATTCAAGTAAACGAATCTTCTCAGTTGTACCATGGTACTCATCAAGAAAAAAAAACAAAAAAAACCAAAGAACTTCTGTGCTTGTTAATTGTGTCTCCAATTTTGTACTTAATCAAAACAATGGAATACAAATCCTTTATTTGCAATCAGTAAGTTCTTTTCGTAGGAAGAGGTGGTAAAACTGTTTCGTCTGCCTTCGAGTTTCTCTGGTCAGCAAGGTTCTTTCGCTACTCAGCAATGTAGAAAAAAATGGTTATTCTTGGCTTCAACACTAGCTTGTGTCTTTGTTTTTGTTTTTATTTTGTTCTGGACGAAAGTAATAAGATGTCACTTCCAGTTAACAGCCAGTTTGTTGTAAGATGTTATACCATCCGTTATGCAGCTTAATCTACTGAAACCATAATTAACGACGACATGTTTGATAATGATGACAGGGGAACATCGTTGGACAGCAAATCCCCTGATGCATTTGCAAGCGAAACTAGTTCAATCATCTTGTACATTTCAAATTGCTTGACTTGTAATTCCGCCAGTCCACAGGGGCCTTGTCTATCCATGTAACGCGACAACTAACTAAATGAGCATTTCACGTGTACCACCTTTATTTTCAGAAGTAGCCAATATCCCATAGTACCCGGGGCTTCCGGCGGACTCGAGCTTCGCCGGAAGTCGACAACGATTGCCATTCACTTTGCTGGAAATTGGCCAGTGATTTCTAAGACCGAAAATTGCAAGATGGGGCTGGGTTTGTTGTTGTAGGATTTGATGTAAACAAGTTCAAAGGGCCAGAAATTACCCTGGTTGTTTGGAGACCCGAGAAACTGCCTAAACGTAGGCCTAAGCTGGTGGCATATAGAGTCAGGTTTGTTTTCGTTTCTCGGGCTTAATGGCTGAAATACACCAAGGCTGGGGCGGACAGTGCCTGTTTGTTAGTGTGAAGCAAAATGGATGGGTGGAGAGCCACCAGTCTGGGGCATACGCCAAGCTTAGTCTGTTTCACTCCTTCGAGTGAGATCTGTTTTGTGGAGTGAAGCAGGACCTCCCACACTGACCAGACATAATACAATCTTTATCGCTATTTCGAGAGCGTCAAAACTGTCTTGAGTCACTGGAGGAAAGCGATACCTCGCTCATTGAGACAAAACAGATGCAAAACAGACCTGTCTCAATGCGCTATCTGCTTAACAGTATAAAGAAAATTCAAGAAAATAAAGTTGAGCCTGCACGGACATTTAAGGTCAAATCTTCTCTAACTTCTTTCCGTTCCTGGGCAACGTTTGTTCTTGAATGAAACAAAACCATTGTTGGTTTCTTAATCATAAGACCGAGAAATGTGGTGACAGGGTTGGGTAGGAAATAGTGGAAAGGAAATACAATACTTACATTGAAATACAAGCCGTCTTCATTAAGGGTAAAGCTGTTTTCAGTGGAGTGAATTTTTAGAGGTTAAACAATATTAATCGCTCCACAATCATCTTGTACAGAATACCAATAAACCACCGTCCAAGTTAAGCTTGTAACATTGTAAGCGCAAGCACAGACCTACGAACACCATGAACTATCCAGAGCTAACCCTACGACTGAGTTGTATGTTACACGAGACACAGGTTACCGAGATGGTTCAATTCGCCAAATTCCGTCCGTTGATATCCATGTCAGCAATGCAACAAGTATCACCACACCCCTTCATAATTGACCCAAAAAGATTAGTACATGTACCACTAAGTTTTATGTGTAATATTCACCGTGTTTATACGCGCTCAAGTTGTGGACATAATTATAGTGAAAGAAGGAATGGCCCGTCTCGGTCTTCTGTGTCTCGGATGTCACTTCAACTTCCAAATAAAACACCACCCGTACCTCTCTGGTTTCCATTCCTTCAACACTGAATTTATCATTATAATCTTTTTTGTGGATTTATTTAGCCACTTTGCCGAAAAAGATTGAGTCATTGCAAAATTATTTTTTATTAAAAATTCCGTTCCAAAAATAGTATTTGATGTTATCTTAACAAACTAGGCTTGGATTAAAGTCAAGTAAGCGAAGCATCCCTTTTTAAAGACTAGCACATTTTAGTGCACAAAGTGGAAGAATTTAGTTGAGTCGGGTGATCTCCTCTCGTTGATTGCGCGTGGTAACACGTCACTACAATCCACAGTTCCCCATGATAGTTTACTAAATCTGCAGAGATAATACTAGCAGAACCTTTTGCACCCATCGATACATAACTATGCACGCTTGTGCCTTCCTCTCGATGCAGTGTTATGCCTCAAAGCACTCCACCTTTCCTTAGCCTTCTTATTTGCTTCATGTCTTGTCCTTGCTTGTACACTGTATCATGGTCAAATACACACTGTGTTTACCTGAGAGGTATTTCATCATTTGAGAAATTCGAAGCAGAGCTAAAGTAGTCTTGTAACGGAAATGTTTAGGGACTGACTGACTGATAAAATCTCGCTTAATTTAAGTCTTATATGTTCTTGTATGTTCTGGATAGCATAACAGTATATATATAGAGAGATAGATAGAGGGAGAGGGACAGGACAGGGTAGGATCGAGTACCTAGTCTTCTCGGATAAGGACGAAAAAATTCGGAGGGCCCATGTGCACGTTGCGCACGTTAAAGATACCTTGGCAGTTGGAAATCGTAAAGAGCAGGCCGAAAGGCCGCTGCCCGGGCAAAATTGAAATTAATAGATTAAAATTTATCCATATCATCTCCACCCCCCCCCCCCCCACCCCCGCCAGAACAAGAAATAATAAAACAAGTAAAGTGAGGTGTAAATGCCAAGGGCAGCGAACCTCCTAAAATAAAGACCTCAAATCAGAGGGAGAGGGACAGACAGACACACATGCAGACAGACACACATAGATAGGGAGAGAGAGAGAAAGAGAGTCACCGAGAGAGAGAGAGAGAGGGAGAGAGAGAGAGAGTTGTTACTATTTCATTGTAAAAATATTTTGGTCCATCTGTGGCATATAAATTTTGTCCATCATTATTATTATCATTATTATCCTGTCTAAAGTTCCCTCCAATCAGGGTTGATTTAAAATCATCACCATGCAAGGGAAGAGGGCCGAATAAGCTTACAAATTTTGATGTCGAAGAATCTTGACCTTGTTGAAAACGAACAGCAGATTTTCTAGGAAAAAAAAAATGGAAAGATCGATCCGCGCTCAACCCGTCTGAGGGATGTGACAATTTGGAAAAAATCCCACGTGAATTTTTCAAACCTCTGCAGCTGGCTATGAAGTCATTACCTTCTGCACACCAGGCCAGATCCACAGATCTATACAGTTACCGGCTGTGGTCGGAAATATTATAAAAAACCAGAGGAAGTATTATTGTGTGGGGTGGCAACAAAGCTTGAAGTATGGTTTATAAAAAGGCTGTTGTTATGCGTACATACGCACCTTAATCGTTTTGCGCTAGGAGCGCAAACGTATACGTACCTATCCCTAACCTTGCCCTTATCCTCAATCCTAAATCTTATCGAATATCTAATCCTGACCCCTGCCGTTTCGAATAAAAATCCGGGGGAAAACCAAAAAGAAAATCTGAAAGAATAATATTATTAATTAAGGTTGTTGTTGGGAGCATGTCGGGAGGAGCTCTCTAGCTCTGGAGTCACAAATGGCTTTAAAAATACGTACTCCTAGCGCAAACAACTTGGGGGACGTACGTACCTGTAACAACATTCTAAACCGAAAGCTTGATTTGTCTTCCTTATTCCTTTGCGTTTTATTGATTCGTTTCGATATTATTACTTACGCGTGGCTTTCATCATCATCATTGCCTTTCTCACCCTGGATCAGGGTATAGGCCACCAACAAACACCTTCCATCCCTCTCTATCATGGGCCAGCCTCTTTACATTATTCCAAGTCTTTCCGCTTCGTTGCACATCATTTTCTCTGGCTCTTCTCCACGTTCCGCGCGGCCTTCCTCTTGATCTCTTGCCCTGGGGATTCCAGTCCAATACCTTCTTCGTGATGCTGTTTCCTGGCCTCCTGAGAGTGTGGCCGATCCATCTCCATCGCCTCCTACCAATTTCCTCTCTGACTGGGTTCTGTCTTGTTCTTTTCCATACAATTTCATTGCTGACCTTGTCTGTCCATCTGATCTTAAGTAGCTTCCTCAAACATCTGTTGATGAAAACTTGGATTCTCTTTATGCAGGCCTGGGACGCATTCCAAGTCTCACATCCATACAACAGGACTGACTTCACGTTCGAGTTGAATATCCTCAGCTTTGTTTTTAGAGATATATCCTTGGTTCTCCAAATCTTGCTTAAGGATGTGAAAGCTGCCTGTGCCTTTCCAATTCGTGCTTTGACTTCTGCCTCTGTTCCTCCCTTATTGTCAATGATACTACCAAGATAGCAGAAGGACTCTACATCTTCCAGTGGTTGATCTCCTACTGTGACTTGTTCGCTTAGGGGTGCAACAATTTTTAGGACCTTCGACTTCGCGGGATGTATCCTCAATCCAATAGATTCTGAAATTTTGTTTAGAGCTGTAGTCTTTGCTTGCATCTGGTCGTGTGTGTGCGACAATAGTGCCAAGTCATCTGCAAAATCTAGATCGTCCAGCTGTGTCCATGGGGTCCATTGTATGCCATTTCTTCCTCCACTGGTGGTTTCTTTCATAAGCCAATCAATCACCAGGATAAACAGAAATGGGGACAGCAAACAACCCTGCCTAACACCAGTCTTGATATCAAAGCTGTCAGTAAGCTCACCATCATGTACGACTCTGCAACTTGTCCCCTCGTACATGCTCTTGATAAGATTCACCATCTTCTCTGGGATTCCATAATGTCTCAATATTCTCCACAGTGTTTCTCTATCGATGCTATCAAAGGCCTTCTCGTAGTCAAGGAAGTTCACTATCAGTTGGGAGTTCCACTCTAGCGACTGCTCTACTATGATTCTCAGCGTGGCGATCTGGTCGGTGGTTGATCGATTACTCCTGAAACCAGCTTGCTCCTCGCGAAGTTTTTGGTCTGTTGCATTCTGTATTCGCTTGAGAATAATCCGATTGAAAACCTTTCCTGGGATGGAGAGAAGTGTGATTCCTCTGTAGTTACTACAATTGCTGAGGTCCCCTTTTTTTGGGAGCTTCACGAGGTGTCCTTCCTTCCAGTCCTTTGGAAACTTGCCTCCGATCCAAATCCTCGAGAATAGTGAGTGCAGACCCTCTGCAGCCCCAGCAGCATCTGCCTTCAGCGCCTCTGGTGGGATCTGGTCTGGTCCAGCTGCCTTGCCTCGATTTAACTGCTTTATGGCATCATTAATCTCTGCTTTAGTCGGAGGGTCGCAACTGATCGGTAAATCATTTCTTGCGGGTAGAATGTCGGGTGGGTTGCTTGGTGGAGGTCTGTTCAAGAGGCTGTTAAAATGTTCTATCCATCTTTTTGCCTGAGCTTCCTTTCCAAAAATAGCCTTCCTGTTGTAATCCTTGACAGGAACTTCAGGTTTTCCATATTTTCCAGCAAGAGTCTTTGTAGTCTGGTAGAGGATCCTCATGTGTCCTCCTGTTGCTGCCTTCTCTGCTTTCTCTGCTAACATTCCTATGAACTCCTCTTTGTCTTTTTTAATTGATTTTTTGACCTCTTTAGCTGATGCTCGGTACTCTTCCTGGTTACCAACTCTTGAGCTTCTTGTACGACTTGCATTTACCCGTTCTTTTAGGTCTCTTCTTATCCTTATCAAGTCCAGTGATTTTTGACTGATCCATTCCTTGTGTTCCACTTTCTTTTCCCCAATAACATCCTGACATGTCGATGTAAATACTCCTTTTACCATAGCCCAGTGAGTCTCCAAATCTACTGTCTCTTCGAGGTCAACAAGGGGTTTGAATCTATTCCTCAGTGTCAGCTGGAACTCTTCCTTCTTGTCTCCATCCACAAGGCTCACTTGAAACTTTCTCCTCTTTGTTCCTGCTCTGGTACCTTGTTTCTTGAGGCGGAGTTTGAGTCTTGCCAGCAGCATGTGATGGTCAGATCCAACATCTGCTCCTCTCTGTACTATGACATCCTCTAGTGAGCGTCTGAATCGTCGGGTGATGCAAAAGTGGTCAATCTGATTTTCAGTTACTCCATCCGGTGAAATCCAAGTGGCCTTATGGATCCTCTTGTGTGGGAATACTGAACCTCCAATCACATAGCTGTTAAATGCGCAGAAACTTGCAAACCGCTCTCCATTCTCATTCATTTGTCCTAAACCATTGCACCCCATAATGTCCTCATACCCTGTATTGTCCTGTCCTATCTTGGCATTGGCGTCTCCCATTATAATGTTCACATCTTTTCTTGGCAATGTGTCAACTATTTCCTGAAGCTGGTTGTAGAAGTCGTCCTTGTCCTCATCGGTTGCTTCATTTGTTGGGGCGTATATCTGCACAATGTTCATGTTGATGTTCTTGTTCTTAGTAGTAAATGATGCCAATATAATTCTCCTTCCGTAGGGTTCCCATCCCCTCAGTGACCTCTGGGCGTGCTTGCTCAAGATGATCGCTACTCCTTCTGTATGCTTTTTGTCCTCCCTTCCAGAATACAAAATCTTTTCCCCAGTATTAAGTTGTTTCAGTCCGGACTGTATCCAGCGGGTCTCGCTAACTCCAAGTATGTGCAGTCTGTATCGCCTCATCTCCATTGTAACCTGGGCACTCTTTCCTGCTTCATACATGGAGCGGACATTCCACGACGCAATCCGGAGTGACTTGCTTGATGAAGGAGCAGTCGGGCCAGTGGCGTCCTTTCGGCTTTGTCCATTGTCCTTCATTGAATCTACAGGTGCAGATGCTCCCCCTTCTCCCAAGATAAAAGACTGATTTGAAGACGCGTGGCTTTGCTAGCCACATACAACTTTTTCTTCTTGCCAAATTTGAACTCGGCTTTAATAGCCCGGCTACCTCCCTCTTTCCAGCACTTTTCCTATGCGTAGGTGGTATTTTTTCCCCAACTCCCACACAATGTTGCTACATGCCCGACATTCTCCATTCAATATGTCTCCTACGTTACAGTTTCACGAAACCATGACTATCCCAGCTATAAAAATCATCCAGTTGTGAAATCCACTATATTCATCTTTGTTTTGTTTACTTTAAAAAAAATGCAAGACGTAACACGGCACTGACGCAACTGGTGCAACACCTAATCCTGTACAGTACTAAACAATATTAGTGCGTACGTCAAAGGTTGCCGCACCTGGGTAACTGTTATTGCAACATTTCTGTAGGGTAATTTTGTTTTTATTTTTTCATTTTTTTTTAATAAAGGGGCAGTCTTCAAATGGAGACCCATAACCATTCATATACTTTCTAATTCCCATCAGGATATACTATATTCATCTGAAATTTTCGCGACCTGAGATCTTATTTGTTACAACTCCACTTTTTTGCACGACTGAGAAATTCGGCGTCAGACGTTTGCAGGGTAAGTATTACGATAAGATGTTAGAATAAATCGGAACCGTGAAAGAGCTTGATAAATACCACAACACATTTTAAACAAATATCAAAGTGAGCATTCATTATACCAGTTTTTTCATAAATGGAGAAAGAAGAAACAAGAACCAAAGTGGTGCCCTGGTCGCCACATGCTACTTTGTTATGATGCTGTCGGGTCCCAGTTGCCTCGCATTATTCTTTAAATCTGGGCGAAAGAATCCGATATGAAGATGACCATAATGCTACACTTGGGCTTATTGCAGGGTCAACGGGGACGGCGCCAAGCCCAAGGGGCCATCCATAAAGTATGTGCATTCGAATTTAGCGACTTTGATCCCCCCCCCCTCCCCACACACACACACACACCCCAGAGACATTGGGCAGTTGCCCGGGGCCCCAGGGTGTAGGGGAGCCCCATGCATGCAAATGTATCAGTTGCTGTGTAGGTGGTGGGCCGCAGCCTATTAGTTTGCCCAGAGGCCCACGAGGCTGATAAGATGGTCCTGCCCCCGTTCTTTCTACCATGTATGCCTTCTATAAATGCTTTATTTCACTGTCACTAGACTTAGTGTCTATCGTGGCAGTATTAACGGAAACGCCTGCTCATAGCAGTATTAATAGTACTTCTATACAAAACAGCAGCCACACTGCTACATCAGCGAAATAAGTGTTGATATAGTTTTGATAAACAGCATCAATCGACCTCCATTGCCATCGTTAAGCTTCAAATACAAACTGTCCCGATAAGCAATTCAATGAGTGTCATTTGGGAAATATGGCACAATTAAAAAAATAAATAAATAAATAAAAATCGCACGTGCTTGAGAACATGTGTAGCGTTTGAAGGTATTGCGCAAGCCTGAATAAACGTAGCTTTGCCTATTGTTATAAATCAAGTTACGGAACATGACTTGGAATGCCGTGTCTGTTAGGTGTGACCTAGAGGGTAGTAACTCCTGGTTTTATCTTTTTGTTCCACTCGGATGCATTTTTCTCTCCATCTATACAGTCCACAGTTCCTTTTTCGGTTTCGGAATGTGACATTTCATTTATAGAAATCTAAATTGCACCTATGATTCTTCAGTGCAAATCTGTTATGTTGTTCCTCTCATGATAGACACACAGGTCATTATTAAGTGGTTATATAACTTCACAGGCGTCCGTTATATGTGGTGAACAATACTTGATGTTATAGTGTTGCCATTTATTGTGTGGTTAAAATGGGGCAAAACCGAAAAGTTGTAAGCGGCCAAGCCTCGCGTAACAAATTAGACAGAAACGATTCAATAAAACGCAAAGAATCAGGAAAGACAATCTAGCTTTCGGTATGTATTATTGTATGGGCGGGTACTTTCCGCATGGTCGTACAATCATGTGTATAAACATGTTTGTCTTTTTGAGAAAATGAGGATCGAAACTTTGAAGTTCAGATGTGTAAATCTGAGGACAACATTACGTCACAAAATACATACCCAAAAATACCCAAAATACATACTTGAAAAGTTTTCAACCGATTGGAGTGACACATTTAAGTACCTAAGGAAATTAAGGGTGAGAGAACTATTTTCAATGACAAAACCTCAAAATCCGTAGAATGCCACATAAAAGAATAATGGCAAATACCCCACGATATTATTATAATTAAACCTTTTTCTTTTTGCCACATTTTGAATTTGCTTCAAGCCTTGCTGCGGCCCACAGATTTTCTGTCGTTTTATATAATACTAAATGACCTACCGGGCATTGCCCGGAATAAACAATCATGTGATCCCGCCCCCCCACCCCCACTCTCTCACTCTCTCTCTCTCTCTCTCCCTCTCTCATAATATAATAAAAGTAATCAACTACAGTTTTGCTTCAGAGCTCATGCGCACCAGAACACTACGCACCAAACTGAGCGCTTGACACGGTTACTTTTTATGACATGCACGATACTATATATTACGAAACAAACATGCAAAAATACAGATGTTACATAGCAATAAACATTGTTATCTTTTAAAAATACATGCTTGAAGTAAACAACTTTTAATTCTAACCATCATCCTCCTTATCTCAATTACCACCTTCCTGCAAAATTTAAGGCCTGAAGAGTGTATAGTTTGGTCAGTTAGTCATGCCAAAGGTTGTGAGTTACTGAAATATATAATAGATTTTCCTCGGCATATTGAAAACACAAACCTGTACTTTTGCCCCAGCAGTGTCAATCTCGCAATTCCAGGACCTTTCTTTTTCCTAGTCTAGGCACATTGAGAACACACAAAGTTTCATACTCTAACTCAATCTCATTATTCAAACCAGTCCTAACCGGAAGTTGTTTATTGAGTGTGATACAGATACCGGAACCCATCTCAATTACATTAATTTGCCGAAAAAATAGATCGAACGCCAATGTGTCGCAACCTAGAAACCAATACAAACGTTCTGCGAGTTATTAATTATTTTCTTATATTCTGTGCCGGCGACACGACGACAGTCTTTACTAAGCGTTGTATAAAATCTGAGGGCCACCGAATCAGCATTAACAGAGGAGTAGCGAAAGGCGCGCTGCAGTTGTCGTAAAGTTTCACTTTTATTAATATTATAGATTTTGGCATTTACTGTGTAGGCAGCCTATCACTCATACAGTTTTCGGTGAAACTGCCACTGTTTCGAGGCCGTACGACACTGCCATGTTACGGGAAACGTCAGTGTACGCCAATGTTGGTCAAACTCACTTTTCAATATCCATGCACAGAATGAAATAATATACTCAACCTCTCTATATTATGCTTTACAATTTTTGCAAGACTAATGGACAGAGAGCAAAAAAGACAGTGGAGTGAAACGGGAGACGGTTTTTTTGCGACTCCAGTAAAAATGTTTGGTTTTGGCATAGCTTTCCATAACACGGCAAAATAGATGAAAATAATAGAAAACGAATGTGTTCGCTGTAAAAACAGTGATTCTCAACGAGGACGATGTCATCGCCGTGGCACGATTTTGATCTCCACTTGGGGGAGGGGGGCGAAGAAAGGGCGAAGGGAGGGGCTCGAAATCGATGAAAATGGGGCGATGGGGAGGAGAAAACATGAAGGGAGGATGACTTGGGGGGGGGGTGGGGGAGGGGGTAAATACAAGGCAGCCACTGGCTTGTTTAACAGCACGTGTAGGCGAGTTTTATGAACAGAAAAGGGTTATTTTATTTTTAGTGCAGTTACTAGAGAATGCTCTCTGTTTTATAATGAATAATTAAGACGCCTGTGGTCATGTATAAGGCTCTGGGAAACTTTTGTTTTGTTGGTATTTTGTACTTTGTATTTTCTACTTGTTTAATCCCATTTTTGGGCTAATTCGCCTTAGTGTCATTGCAGCCCAGTGACAACTGGAGCAGACACGTCGTTTGCCACAGTGCACCGGCGGAGGGAAGGGTGGGGAGTGGTAAAGATGGGGGTACTATAATGTACTATAGGGGACCCGATGTTGCTTGATGTGGGTCTTTGGAGAGTGTGCAGGGAGACCTGGCAGGGTTTTGTGGTTTTAATTCCAGATAAAACCGCAGACACGCTTTTGCCACTAGTACAAGACCATGTTGCACCCGGATCAATCATTCATTCCGACGGTTTGCGGTCCTATAACGGGATCACAAACTTACCAGTGAACCCACCATATCAGCATCTTGTGGTGAATCACAATCAACTTTTCGTTGATCCACATACCGGGGCCTGTACTAACACCGTAGAATGTTATTGGAAAAACTACAAAGAAAGTTTAAATGCATGCAAGGAGTCCACAATAGCCAACTGTCATCACACCTTGATGAGCTTATGTGGAGAGAAATACATGGTAAATACCACCAAGAAGTACTACACAACACCATCTTGCATATTTCCCAATGGTATCCGGTATAATTTATAAAAAGTGGTGGGTGCAACATTTTTTAAAAAATAGATCTACTTCAGTTCAATATTTTGGTAAAAACACCCAAAAATACCCGGGTCCCCTATAGTACAATAGTACCATGGGTCGTTTTTTTTTTTTTTGTTCTAAATTTTAATTTTGCACTGACAGCGGCCTGTTCAGCCTGCTCTTCTTGATTTCCAATTGCCCATCAACGTGCACAGGGGCCCTCCGGGTTTTTTTTCTTCCTTATCCGAGAAGGCTAAGTTCTCGATCCTTCCTAGCATAGGATCAGGGACATGAAAATATGAGAAAAATCCCAAAATTCCAACATGCCTGCACAGATTCGGTTTTGAACCCGGTACCTTCGACATGAGGGGCGAGCACCTTGCCTTTAGGTCAAATCATACCATAATTTGTGTGTAGTCCGTCTTTTTGTGCAATGTATCTGAGGGTTGAATGAGGATCTGGGGGGAAGACGGGCGGAGGGGGGAGGAGGGGGCGGGGGGAGACCAGAAGAAAAAAAAGGGGGGCGGATGGAAGATAATTTGCGGGTAAGGGAGGGGCTATTGCCAGAAAAGGGTTGAGAACCACTGCTGTACAGCCTGCCACTGAAAACCGCCTACACAGTAAAAACGAATATTTACCTGTATGTCAAAAGCCATTCTGCGAGGGGGGGGGGGGGGCGGGTTAGCATTTATGGTGAAACTTCCTGCTTCTAGAATTCCCACTGCATTATATTTATTTATATTTTGCTTCATATTCCATAACATGATTCGTGCATAATCTCTAAGAAATAATTCTAACAAGGAAACAATTCATGTTATTATTACAAAACGCGCAGATTACATTTAGAGCAATATTTTATGTCAAGATAATTACATGTCGTCGTTCATCCCACGAACTGGAATATCAACACATTTCTCATTTTACAAGACGGGACTTTCATAGTTTCAGCAGAGAGTATACATGTATAGAGAGGGTTCACTTCCGCCTAATCGCGAAACGAGGTCGCTGCGGTAAACAAGAAATTGAAGAATAAATGACAGAGACCTTCTGCACCAAAGATAGTGCGCATTTATGTTCACTGTAGTTTGTTCATATTTTTGAGCCGATTGAAACTATTTACAACCGTTTAAAAGCTCCTACGCCCCGTGGAAATGCACAAACGGGTATTGTTTACCGCAGCGACCTACTTTCCGTTCCATGCTAACAATGGTTTCGAGGAGCCTCCCGTGTCTCGCAGTGCAAATCGACCGATAGTGAACCCTCTCTCTATAATTATATATACTCTCTGGTTTCAGTCACGTTTGTTATTCTTAGATGTTCCAAAAACGTTTCTGCTTATAATATCAAAACCATTTAACCCTATTGTGCCCAAGAACTAAAACGCACGTATCCAATTTTTTTTGAAAATTACATTTACGGGCATTTTAAATTAAATAAATTGAAAAAGAAAAGAAAAGAAGAGAAGAAAGAGTGAGAGAGAGAAAGAAAAATCATGTCATCAAGTAAGATAATTTTATTGATAAATTAAAAAATGTCCAAAACAGAGAATATTGGGCACCGAGCGACATAGTCCAGCAATGCTCGCCTCTCATGCCAAAGATACCGGGTTCGAATCCCGGTGGGTGCGGGCATGTTTGAATTTTTGGGCTTTTTCTGACATTTTCCTGTCCGTGATCCTATGGTAGATAGGATCAAGCACCTAATCTTCTCGGATAAGGACGAAACATTCGGAGGGACCGTGTGCACGCTGCGGACGTTAAAGCTGCCTTGGCCGTTGGAAATCGAGAAGAATAGACCGTGCAGGCTGCTGCCCGGGCCAAATTAATAAAATAGGTATCCCTACTCCCCCCCCCCCCCCAAAAAAAAAAAGAAACCCTCCGACCGACACTGTACTGTGGCGACGACGGGTCTGCTCCATTTGTAACTGGGCTGCAATAACACTAAGACAGATTTCCCAAATGGGATTAAAGAAGTATACAACATACAAAAAAAAAAAAAAAAATACAAAATGGTGCACTCGGCACTAGAGGGTTAAGATACCGATATGTCACTTTATAAGAATGTAGATCCCATCATTATAAAATAGCCAGAACTCAAAGCACTAAATTCAGTGATACGGCAGTATGCGAGATGCACTATTATGTATTTGATTTTCTAAAAAAAAAAAGATTTTTATCTTTTATTCATATTCCAAGTGCATAAAGAGTAAGTATCTGTAGCAGAATCTCATATTATCTTTACTATGGGACACTCATGCAGTATCCCTAGCGTTTGGTTTTCTACTTGATACTGATACACACAAAGCTCTCATGTGATTGAATGTCAGGTCAGAAAAATCTGCTACTGGTAACATGTAATCCAGTACAACCTGTTTCATGAACTGGTACGCTAGCATGGTATCAGTGGGCGTGCACCTGTCGGTGCAAACGGCCAGGGCGGAGGAGGTTTCATCTAACCCAACGGCCACATGCTAGGGCACAATGTGACCCTCAGTACTTGAGTCCTTCATATTGGCCCCCGGTAGCGGTGTGGTCATAGGCTTGTTTGCCTAAATCACAGACGAAGAATTGAGCAAACTTCCCGGACGCAGCTTCGAAGCTGGCGGCAGCAGGCCAGTGGTTGATTGATAGGGCAGATGGCAATATACCGTCACTCTGGCCTGGATATCGTGACACAGAGCATCCACCAGTATTGGTGTTCTTTGGTTTGGGTCTTTCACCCTAGTCAGTTGGGACTGCGAGGCTGTGGAGTAGCCTACAGGCAGCCGGTCAGGCAATATGACTGTCCCTCTGGCATCCTCCTGCACCTGGATACATTTCCAGTCGTCTTGACCCTGTCTTGCCACTTGGATAAGTTGTGTCCAGGCGAGAGAGTGAGTCTGATGTTTGCGCAGCTCTTTCTCACTAAAAACAAATTCTTTGCGCCAGTCTTAACACTCACCTCGTCTTCTTTCATCTTTGTCTCGTCTTCTTTCCTCTCAAAATTCCAACGGCGATGGGCGAGTGCGGTGGCAGCAGGTTTGGATAGACTGGAAGCTGTTAGCACAGACCTACACGTTGGTGGCTGTGGGCTATGGTCGCTTCATCGTCGATTGAAGTGGAGGCCTGGGGAGGCAGCACCCACAGTAGCTGAGCAGCCTTATTTAAAGATAGCACTGCTCACCTCAACTGAGGAAGGGGCTAGAAAAGGTGCCCTAAAGAAAGCCCACTTCACATCACCCTGACTGGTATACCGCGACCAGTGGGGATCCCTTTTTGCGGTCGAAACAAAAAGAAATTCAGCTTACTCAGGCTAGGAGCCTGGAATATACGCACACTACAGGACAACTCAAACAACCCGGAAAGACGCACTGCACTTATTGCCATTGAGCTCAGCAGGTACAACCTGGACATAGTGGCACTCAGTGAGACCAGACTCCCTGATAGTGGCCAACTCAAAGAGCTCAGTGGTGGATACACCTTCTTCTGGAAAGGCAAGGGTGCAGTCGAACCGAGACAGCATGGTGTTGGGTTTGCAATTAAAAATGACCTTGTCAGAAACTTGCAGTCCATGCCAATTGAAATAAATGACAGGCTAATGACACTCAGGATCCCAGTTGGGAAAAGCCAGTCAGCCATCCTCATTAGCGCATATGCGCCCAGCATGACAAACCCAGATGAAGCCAAAGACAAGTTCTATTCTGATCTAGAATCTGTCATATGCTCTGTCCCGGCAGCTGATAAGCTGATTCTCTTGGGGGACTTCAATGCTAGGGTTGGCTCCGAAATCTCAGCGTGGCCAAATGTTTTGGGCCCTCATGGAGTTGGTTCATGCAATAACAATGGGTTGCGCTTACTTACTTTGTGCGCTGAATTTGGCCTGTTCATTACCAACACAAATTTTAGTCTCCCCGTGAGAAACAGAACGTCATGGATGCATCCCCGCTCAAAGCATTGGCATCTCATAGACTATGTCATTGTGAGGAAGACTGACAGAAAGGATGTCCTTGTAACAAAGGCGATGTGTGGTGCCGAGTGTGGAACTGACCACAGACTCATTGTTTGCAAGCTCAGACTAACATTGAGGCGCAATAGACGCCCTCAAGGGAAAGCGCCACCTAAACGCCTAAATGTTTCAAAACTCTGCCCGTGCAGATGCGGGGCCCTCTTGCAGAAGAGGGACAGCAAAGAATACATCTGACGTGATACTGCGTGTCGTAAGAGGCGACTAAAGGTGCAAAGGTCCTGGTCTCCCGAGAAGAGCCAGTTGGCGGTGGGCCAACTACCCACCCTGTAAAAATAAACCAGTTACAGAAACACAAGCAAATACTTTAAATCAGTCTTTTATCTTGGGAGAAGGGGGAGCATCTGCACCTGTAGATTCAATGAAGGACAATGGACAAAGCCGAAAGGACTCCACTGGCCTGACTGCTCCTTCATCGAACAAGTCACTCCGGATTGCGTCGTGGAATGTCCGATCCATGTATGAAGCAGGAAAGAGTGCCCAGGTTACAATGGAGATGAGGCGATACAGACTGCACATACTTGGAGTTAGCGAGACCCGCTGGATACAGTCCGGACTGAAACAACTTAATTCTGGGAAAAAGATTTTGTATTCTGGAAGGGAGGACAAAAAGCATACAGAAGGAGTAGCGATCATCTTAAGCAAGCACGCCCAGAGGTCACTGAGGGGATGGGAACCCTACGGAAGGAGAATTATATTGGCATCATTTACTACAAAGAACAAGAACATCAACATGAACATTGTGCAGATATACGCCCCAACAAATGAAGCAACCGATGAGGACAAGGACGATCTCTACAACCAGCTTCAGGAAATAGTTGACACATTGCCAAGAAAAGATGTGAACATTATAATGGGAGACGCCAATGCCAAGATAGGACAGGACAATACAGGGTATGAAGACATTATGGGGTGCAATGGTTTGGGACAAATGAATGAGAATGGAGAGCGGTTTGCAAGTTTCTGCGCATTTAACAGCTATGTGATTGGAGGTTCAGTATTCCCACACAAGAGGATCCATAAGGCCACTTGGATTTCACCGGATGGAGTAACTGAAAACCAGATTGACCACTTTTGCATCACCCGACGATTCAGACGCTCACTGGAGGATGCCATAGTACAGAGAGGAGCTGATGTTGGATCTGACCATCACATGCTGCTGGCAAGACTCAAACTCCGCCTCAAGAAACAAGGTACCAGAGCAGGAAAAAAGAGGAGAAAGTTTCAAGTGAGCCTTCTGGATGGAGACAAGAAGGAAGAGTTCCAGCTGACACTGAGGAATAGATTCAAACCCCTTGTTGACCTCGAAGAGACAGTAGATTTGGAGACTCACTGGGCTAAGGTGAAAGGAGTATTTACATCGACATGCCAGGCTGTTCTTGGGGAAAAGAAAGTGGAACACAAGGAATGGATCAGTCAAAAATCACTGGACTTGATAAGGATAAGAAGAGACCTAAAAGAACAGGTAAATGCAAGTCGTACAAGAAGCTCAAGAGTTGGTAACCAGGAAGAGTACCGAGCATCAGCTAAAGAGGTCAAAAAATCAATTAAAAAAGACAAAGAGGAGTTTATAGGAATGTTAGCAGAGAAAGCAGAGAAGGCAGCAACAGGAGGACACATGAGGATCCTCTACCAGACTACAAAGACTCTTGCTGGAAAATATGGAAAACCTGAAGTTCCTGTCAAGGATTACAACAGGAAGGCTATTTTTGGAAAGGAAGCTCAGGCAAAAAGATGGATAGAACATTTTAACAGCCTCTTGAACAGACCTCCACCAAGCAACCCACCCGAAATTCTACCCGCAAGAAATGATTTACCGATCAGTTGCGACCCTCCGACTAAAGCAGAGATTAATGATGCCATAAAGCAGTTAAATCGAGGCAAGGCAGCTGGACCAGATCAGATCCCACCAGAGGCGCTGAAGGCAGATGCTGCTGGGGCTGCAGAGGGTCTGCACTCACTATTCTCGAGGATTTGGACCGGAGGCAAGTTTCCAAAGGACTGGAAGGAAGGACACCTCGTGAAGCTTCCAAAAAAAGGGGACCTCAGCAATTGTAGTAACTACAGAGGAATTACACTTCTCTCCATCCCAGGAAAGGTTTTCAACCGGATTATTCTCAAGCGAATACAGAATGCAACAGACCCAAAACTTCGTGAGGAGCAAGCTGGTTTCAGGAGTAATCGATCAACCACCGACCAGATCGCCACGCTGAGAATCATAGTAGAGCAGTCGCTAGAGTGGAACTCCCAACTGATAGTGAACTTCCTTGACTACGAGAAGGCCTTTGATAGCATCGATAGAGAAACACTGTGGAGAATATTGAGACATTATGGAATCCCAGAGAAGATGGTGAACCTTATCAAGAGCATGTACGAGGGGACAAGTTGCAGAGTCGTACACGATGGCGAGCTTACTGACAGCTTTGATATCAAGACTGGTGTTAGGCAGGGTTGTTTGCTGTCCCCATTTCTGTTTGTCCTGGTGATTGATTGGCTTATGAAAGAAACCACCAGTGGAGGAAGAAATGGCATACAATGGACCCCATGGACACAGCTGGACGATCTAGATTTTGCAGATGACTTGGCACTATTGTCGCACACACACGACCAGATGCAAGCAAAGACTACAGCTCTAAACAAAATTTCAGAATCTATTGGATTGAGGATACATCCTGCGAAGTCGAAGGTCCTAAAAATTGTTGCACCCCCAAGCGCACAAGTCAGAGTAGGAGATCAACCACTGGAAGATGTAGAGTCCTTCTGCTATCTTGGTAGTATCATTGACAATAAGGGAGGAACAGAGGCAGAAGTCAAAGCACGAATTGGAAAGGCACAGGCAGCTTTCACGTCCTTAAGCAAGATTTGGAGAACCAAGGATATATCTCTAAAAACAAAGCTGAGGATATTCAACTCGAACGTGAAGTCAGTCCTGTTGTATGGATGTGAGACTTGGAATGCGTCCCAGGCCTGCATAAAGAGAATCCAAGTTTTCATCAACAGATGTTTGAGGAAGCTACTTAAGATCAGATGGACAGACAAGGTCAGCAATGAAATTGTATGGAAAAGAACAAGACAGAGCCCAGTCAGAGAGGAAATTGGTAGGAGGCGATGGAGATGGATCGGCCACACTCTCAGGAGGCCAGGAAACAGCATCACGAAGAAGGTATTGGATTGGAATCCCCAGGGCAAGAGATCAAGAGGAAGGCCGCGCGGAACGTGGAGAAGAGCCAGAGAAAATGATGTGCAACGAAGCGGAAAGACTTGGAATAATGTAAAGAGACTGGCCCATGATAGAGAGGGATGGAAAGTGTTTGTTGGTGGCCTATACCCTGATCCAGGGTGAGAAAGGCAATGATGATGATGAAGCACCAGGACTGGTTCAATGATAATGATAATGAAATCAAAGTGCTCATCAAAGAAAAAAATAGTCTCATCCAAGCTCATTGCAGTGACCCCTCTTCCACAGCAAAAGCTGATGCACTGCGTGCATGTAAGGGTGTACTCCAGAAGAAGCTGAGGAAAATGAAAAATGACTGGCTTGAAGAGCGAGTAAGAGAAACTCAGAAATATGCCGACACAAACAACACTAGAAAGTTCTTTGAGAGCCTCCGAGCTGTGTTTGGACCATCCCGCTCTGGCACTACGCCACTTCTTGCGTCAGATGGTACGACACGCATTGTTGAATTGAATGCCATAATTCAGCGTTGGGCAGAACATTTCGGAGGTGTGCTAAATCGGCCATCAAATATAAATACTGAGTCCATTGACCGCCTCCCTCAGACTCCTATTAATGCAGCTCTTGCCAAGCCATTCACAGCAAATGAGACCCGAACTGCCACAAATCAGATGTCCTTTAACAAATCACCAGGCGTGGATTCAATTCCTGCTGAGGTGTATGCCTTCGGTGGAAAAAAGCTTATTGAAAGGTTGACCGAGTTGTTCAATCATATGTTGAAAGCAGGGAAGCTGCCACAGGACTTCAAAGATGCTTCAATCATCCATCTGTACAAAAACAAAGGGGACAGCCAAGTCTGTGACAACCATCGGGGAATCTCTCTACTTTCAATTGCTGGCAAAATATTGGCAAGAATGCTACTGAATCGCCTTCTTGATCACCTCTCGTCAAATGACTTGCTTCCCGAGAGCCAATGTGGCTTTCGTAAAGAGAGGGGAACGGCGGATATGATTTTTGCTGCCAGACAGATTCAGGAAAAATGCATGGAACAAAATAAAGCGCTGTATATCACATTTGTTGACCCCACAAAAGCATTTGACACAGTGTGTCGTGAAGGCCTCTGGAAAATCTTGGCGAAGTTTGGGTGTCCACCCGAATTCATCACAATAGTGCGCCAGTTTCATGATGGCATGCAAGCTGCAGTCAAAAGCAACGGCAGTGTTTCAGAGCCCTTTGCTGTCACAAATGGGGTAAAACAGGGTTGTGTCTTAGCCCCAACTCTGTTCAGCATCATGTTCTCTGCAATGCTACAAGAAGCCTTTAGCTCTCCTCCTCAAGGGGTAAGCATCAAGTACCGAACTGATGGCAGTCTATTCAACCTCAGGAGACTTCAGGCAAAAACCAAAACCAAAAGTACTCAAGTCTGTGACCTACTATTTGCTGATGATTGTGCACTTCTGGCACACGATGAGGATAGCATGCAAAACTGTGTTGATAAGTTCTCTAGTGCCTGTGACAACTTTGGCCTCACAATAAGCACAAAGAAGACGGAAGTGCTCCATCAGCCTACTCCAGACGACAAGTATCCTGTGACCCCAAATATCAAAGACCATGACAGTCTTCTGAAGGTGTCGGAGAACTTCACCTATCTTGGCAGTACACTGTCTTCCACGGCTCGTGTTGATACTGAAATTCTCTCAAGAATCAGCAAAGCCAGCTCTGCATTTGGCAGGCTTCGAAAGAGAGTGTGGGATGTTGCCGGCATTCGCACAGACACTAAGCTGAAAGTGTACAATGCTGTGGTCCTTCCCACCCTACTCTATGGGGCTGAAACCTGGACAGTGTACCAATCGCATGCCAGAAAGCTAAATCACTTTCATCTGCCCTGCCTTAGAAAGATCCTAAGGATCAAATGGGAGGATAAAATTCCAGACACTGAGGTCCTCAATCGTGCCAAGGAATTGAGCATCTTCTGCCACCTGAAAAAAATTCAGCTACGTTGGGCAGGACATGTTGTCAGAATGCCCGACTCCAGACTCCCTAAGCAAATCTTCTTCTCTGAGCTCTCCAATGGAACGAGGAATGTTGGGGCCCCAAAGAGACGTTACAAAGACACTCTCAAGCAATTACTGAAGGCCTTTGCCATTGATGTGAGTGAGTGGGAAAAGCTCTCGCTTGATCGTGCAAATTGGAGGGCGGCCCTTACCAGAGGCAGCAAAGCATGGGAAGCTGACAGAGTCCAGCAGGCTATCAAAAAAAAGAGAACGGCGCAAGAAAAGGCCCAGTGGTACTGAACCAACGGAGCACTCTTGTCATTTATGCGGAAGGGTCTGCAGGGCAAAAATAGGACTTATCAGTCACATGAGAAGCCACAAGTCATGAAAGAACAGTCTTTCCATTCTGTCCTCTGTGTCCTTTAGTTCTCTTTATTGTCCATGTGTTGAAATTCTCAACACTTTCTGTTCTTTATTCCTCTGGTGTTGTTAAGGTCATCATCATACCTGATGGACGAACTATTATTATTATTAATGTAATTGCGATCCGCATTTAAAGCAGCTGTTCAAATTCTCACGTTCATACTCAGATAGATAGATGGATAGATAGATAGATGACTCAAATCCACTGCAGGAAAACAACAAGTTGGGAAAACAGTGGTAAACATCTTTCTGAGCTTCGTTACATCTTGCTGAGGAAACCAAACAATGATCCGCAGTGCTCCGGAAAAGTTGATAGGATAATCTCTACACGGCTAAGCTCGTTATGGCTGTAGCAACGACTGTCCGCATTCAGAGAAGTCGAAAAACGTGAAATTCAATCAATGGTTGTTACGCATGAGCTGTGGCGGAACAGTTAGTGGCCAAGGTGCGAATCAAAGTGTTTTTGAAATGCGTAGTGAACTTTCGTTTCCCACTTTCTCCGGCGCGACCGACCTAAGAACAGCCACCGACGTTGGGATGTCGCATCGGGGTCCAGCAGACTGACATATCGTTGACATATCGTCCCCTGTATTAATGAGCATGAGGTCTATCAGATAATATTATAGACAAATAAATGAGCCAATAGAAAAATGTTACAACCTAGACGAATCATGATGACATAAGTCACCGAATGATAGGAAAAGAAATACTGCCTCATTTCCTAATATCTCAAAAGTGTCAAAATCACCTATACCATTAGCGTAAAGCAGTGACGTTAAGCATGCCTGAACACCCCCTCCCCTACCCCCACCCACCCCACCCCCCTATCAATGAAAGATTTTAAAAACGGTTGGAGTATTTTGAGAGAAAGGAGACTTGCCCTGCCGCGGTCCTCTTCCCTCCCCAATATTATTCCCAATTTTATCAAATTCATCAAACATTTTTTGCGTTCATATTGCCGCAGGTATTCTTTGTACACTTTGTTCACTTTTTCTTTCTTTAAACTGCAGAGCAAATACTCCCTGATTCATATCTAGATATGCTTGAGATACGCCCTAGAAACTATGCGTAAGCTGGGTGCGTTGTGTAAATAAGAATTTTACTCCAGTTTCGGTTATAGTGTGTTTATTCAACATCACTACCAAGACATTATGTGGGACGAAATTTGAGCGATGGATAAATAAATACGTAAGTAAATAAATAAATGAATAAATAAATAAATGTTTCATCTAGCATTGGCAATAGGCGAAACATTTTCAAACTCTGACATCAGTAAAGATAAGCAGAAGCTTGGGGAGGACAGAGCTCCCAGGAAAATAGAATTCAGAGCAAGTTGGGGGGGGGGGGAGGGGAGGGGTATTTGAAGGTCATGTGCCTAATTAGTGCTCAGAACAGCTGGGGTGAAAGGAAAAGAAAAACAAGTGATCAAGAAGGGGATCGAATATGCCACTATGGAAAGGCAATTGGTGCTGTAGCCGAGGTCGCAGGTTCGATCACCATCTTGATCACTTGTTTTTCTTTTCTTCCTTTCACCCCCTCTTCCTTCGCTTTTCTGAGCACTAACTAGACATAAATATACACTTCCAATAGCCTCACATTTTCCTCTCAAACTCAGACATGTCGTGGCCTTTCGTTCTTATTTGTTCTAACTCCACTGTTTGAACAACTGGGATATTCCACGTTAAACGTTTGCTTCTTTAGTATTACGAACAGGAGTTAGAATAAATTGGAACTGTGAAAGAGCTTGATAAGTGCCACAAAGCATTTTAAACAAGTGCCAAAGTGTGCATTTGTTATATTTCTTCTACATTGTGAAAGATCTCCATTTTTTCAGAAAGTGGAGATAGAACGAACAGGTACTAAGGTCACAATGTCGACCCCACAACCCCTAGTTCCCAAGCTTCCGAGATAAAAGGTTTCAGTTCTTGAGCAAGACAGTTTCTTTTCTGTGAGACTCAAGCAGATATTCTCAGTGGCCCGTTCAGAAATCGCCCTGAACACTTTAATACTTCCTCATTATAAAGGTAGCAAGTCACTGTAAGGTGACTGAAAACTTAAAGACAAGTTAATCTGTGTCAGCCTGGCCAATTGCCGGCCTAACCATCAATGAAAGGGAAGAAAACCACTCTATCGTGTCTTTTTCGCCTCATAAGCCTCGGCAGTGGATGCTTTAACCACCACAGAGGATTTAAATTAGACCACAGGAGATCCTTTCTATGGACCTCCTAAATACCAGGGGTACGGGTCAGGCCCAGTGACTGAAAACTTACCAACTTACGACTATACAGATGCCAACAATACTGGTATACAATTAAATAAAAACAGTTTCTAGACTGGCAACAAGGACAAAATAATGCGTTCCCTTGATTCCACTACATTCTCTCATGAAGCTCGGCGTTCAGGGCTAGCTTTTGTTGCGACGCATACTCCACTTTCAAGAAAATGGAACATGTTAACCCTCTAGGCACCACAATGTATCACCAGTCATACACAGACATGTATCGCTCTTTCGCAGTTCCCACAAGTTACTTTTAGTGTTTTCTACCATATACACATTAAATCAATTAAATGATCACGAAAACACCCTTAAGTATGTCCCTAAGTACAAATATTTAACGAAATCAGAATTCTCTCACAGGCGAAAATGGGGCCTACCATCTACCATGGACCAAAAAAAAAAAAAAGATCTATTATAAACAATTAAAAGAAACTATTTCCAGACTCCATGGCACTGAGCCTGTCTGTCATGTTAACTGTTTGTACATCGATTAAAAATGTTAGGCCAGTCTGAAAAACATCTAAAATCTGTTGTGTAAGACGCAGGAGAATATTTGACTACAACCATTAAGCCTACATCGCACTGAGTTTCCTTCAAAATCACTTCATGGCGAGTTTAACCTTTTTAACAAGATGTACTCGTACTGTTCTACCCCATAATACAAAAACTAAACCGGTAACTTGGTCCTTCCCAGAAGGTCGAGACGTCAGTACTTGAAAGAACCCATCCCTGGATGTATAATGCGTCTTTTTTTAGAATGAGCGGAAATCAACATCGATTTTCTAGAAAACTGTCTGCCGGGCGCAGTTCAAATTTTGGTTATGCTACTATTTAACATTTACGTCTATGAAACTGAAGGTTTATTTGTTAGATTGTAGACCGATATGAGTTCCTTTCTTCAGGCATGGTAAAAAGGCTATTGTTATTAAGTATGTACGTCCCCCAATCGTTTTTCGCCGGGGGTCGTGTATGTATAGGTACCTATCCCTAACCCCCCCTCCCTTTATCCTCAACCCTAAATCTAATCGAATCCCTAACCCTGCCCCTTATCCTATCAAACAAGGAAACCGGAGGAAAACAAAGTCTGAATGAATAATTAATATGTGTATATTATATAAAGCAACATTTCCACAGTACTAAACAATTTTTGATAGAATCCATTTCAATCCAGCAGCTCATTCTAAATGATAACGCCAATTGGTACTTGATTAAGTTTTTCGCCACTGAATCTCCCAGAGGAAAGCTTGAAAGTATGCATGGGGGAAAAATGAATTTGAATCATTAAGATAATAATGCTCAGAAAGAAAATACAAGCCAATGATCGTCCGGTTTAAACTTGGCAATCATGATTTTGATTTGATTATCATGTATGTCTTGGTGACCTTTTCATGTCTTATTATAAAAAAATAGATAGTGGAGGGAGTAATTCATTGTGGTGCAATTTTGGCCCTTTTTAAATTTTTTTTCTAACGATACAACCTAAAAGACAGTTTGAAAAATCACAAATTAATTTTTTCAACTGTCAAATAATCCAATCCAATGGCTTTTGTATTGACCCATTGTGTTTTTTTCAACTTTCGAGTAATTTTTTGTTTAAAAAGTCGTAGAAATGTAAACTACAACGATCTTTTTTGTGCTCCCTTTGAGAAGCCCTACTCATGGGGACACTATGTTTGACTTGCGTTCAGTTTGGTGTGTAGTGGCCTGGTGCGCATGAATTCTGAGGCCAGACTGTTGAATATAGTGGAAAATTGTCTGGATCAGAGAAAAGGGTGGGAATACCGGTATATCCCGGATAATGCCGGGTACCTCGTCTAGTCATCAAATGTTGTTGTTTTTTTTTTGCGTATTTTGACACAAGGAAAAGGTCCCTCAAGTTTTTTTTTTTTTTTTCAATCCTCTCCCAACAAGCCGAAGGACGAATTGATTAGAGGTGTGATAGATGAAGAGAGTGGAAGGCTCGAGGAGGAGAAAGGGGTGATAACAAAGCCGGACCCAGGTGGAATGAACCGAGCATAATGTGTGAATATTTATACGATTAACAGAAAAGTAGATGTAAAATGTGTTCCATTTGGATGATCCTGTGGAGTTCGTCGTTAAGTTCCATGGATTAAAAAAGACGGATGGGTGGTTGTGTTTCAAACGCTAAACCCCGGGTCGACACCCTCCACTGCTGTCAAAATATCCGCGTTGGGCCTCAGCGGGAGAGCCTCCTTGTCGCGTGAACACGCCTTCAAGCGTCTTACATGATCCAAAATAGATTCACTACTCCATACACACATGATGTGGTGCCAATTATCGTTTCTGACCATGAATGAACTACATGTGACGAGCTGTTTATATCTGTGAGTTGTGTATTTCTGCCAGCCAACATTACAATGTGTCTTCAATGATGGTAATTCACAGTGTCGGAGTAACTTAAAAGTGTTTAGTGTGAAACTTCCGTGTGTTCATTTCTTACTTTGTGAAACCGACTTTGATGCAGAGGGATAATAACCCCGTGGAATACACAGCTCGTTATAGGTCAGTAATCATGCACGCACAGAAAGATAAAGGAACGTTTCAATGTGTAGTGTAATCATACCAGTCAAAAATAGCCTAATGTTCAGCCTCCTTATAGAGGAATACTGTATATAGCAAAAGCAACGTTTTACTGGAGATTCGAAGCAGATTATTATTCTTTGTTCATTTTCCCATTTTGTGAAGACCAAACGAAAATATTAGTAGTACAGAGTTATAACCCACATAGAAAGATAGAGTATATCATTTCGTACTGTCATGATGTCAAAAGCGAATTTGTCCTAGACTGGCATATACTGTGTATTTTCGTAAAGCGGTAGTGGTAAGAGCTTTACATCCATCATCTAGCCAGATTGGGCTTCTTATTCATTACATAAACCGCTGAACGAGCGTTATTCGTTGAATAGACTCAAATAACCGATGTAATAAAAGTTTTCTATAGCGCTGGTAAAAGACCTGACAGGTGACAGCTCGTATGGGCCGAGTGAACAAGTCTTTGTATAGTTGAAAGGCCCGTCTGGTTAATTTCATCTTTGTTAGTTCAAAAATGTTATCATCAAGTGGGTTTGAAGACCGGTGATATTTAGTGACATCAAAAATCGTTTATAGTAAAATCACTGTCTATAGGACTTACTAGTTCCCCTTGAAGAGATCGTATCCCAAAATCGTTCTTGAATTGATGTTTTTTTGTTGTTTTTTTGGTGGGAACAGTTTGATAAGGACTTGAAAGAAAAGTAAACCCACCTATCCATCTCAACAGTTTCGATCTTACAGTTTGAACTAAAAGATCCAAGAATACAAGTGTTAGTAACCAAAATATATAAATATATTAAAACGGTAGCTCTAACTTAAATGTAGAATATTAACTACAGCTCTAACTAAAATATAAAATGGGTGGGTGAGTGGATAGATAGATTGATAGACAGACAGACAGACAGACAGACAGACAGACAGACAGACAGACAGACAGACAGATAGACAGATAGATAGATAAATAGATAGATAGATAGATAGATAGATAGATAGATAGATAGATAGATAGATAGATAGATAGATAGATAGATAGATAGATAGATAGATAGACAGACAGATAGATATAGATAGATAGATAGATAGATAGATAGATAGATAGATAGATAGATAGATAGATAGATAGATAGATAGATAGATAGATAGATAGATAGATAGATAGATAAAATACCCCTTTGCACTTAGGCTGTCTACAGAAAGGTCGGATTTCGGAGATCAATTCCTACCATGATAACAGACGGTACGTGACGACATTTGCTATATGTCATTGTCGTCTCAGAACTTCTATCTGGTTCCTGTGTTTCCTCCCTAGCACTATTGTCCCTGCTAAAGACGAAGATCATTACTGCTTGTTTCTTACGGTACTTTTAGTTCTGTCCACTGCGTCAAGACGGACGAGAAAGGCCATGAAAGAAAGGTCGCAAATGCCCTCTAGGAGGTGGAACATGTTATTCCCCCTTATGCGAAGAGTATTAGCTTGAAGTTATCTTATAAGAAGTCATGACTGTTGGAAACGCAAACTAACGACTCTGTGGTTGTGCATTCTAAGTTAATGCTTCCTTGATGTTTCATCAAAGATGTTTTTTGATAATAATAATAATAAAAAATAATGTATTATCAATAATAAAAAGAAAAAACCTCGGCATTTCTTTTTTATCGACCCTCTGCAGCAATCTCAGCATCTAGTACTAACCAAATATTTGTACAGACTGCTGGTTCAAGGCGGTCCCTATAGGAGTTTTCGTCTTTATATCTGATTGGGAAGTTTTTAAATATTATTATTATTTAAGTTTGTTTCGATTCACAGTTTTCAAATCAAGCGTTCGTTTTTGCATGTGCTTAATGACCTGATAGTTAAGGAGTTCAATTCAGTGCTCTTGTGATCTATAGCAAGACTGCAGATTCGAACTTTGAACACATTTTTCCTTTCTGTTTGAAGTGGCGCTTTCTGACTTCTACCGTACACAGAACTGGACAATTACTAGTTATATATTATGTATAAAACATGTCAGAAGCCCCTGTTTTAAGCCAGTACACACACACACACAAACAGACAGACAGACAAATAGGAGAGACGGCAGGTAAACAGGACGGCAAACATATTAACTTTGTTTTTATGTTTACAAACGTATGGCTCATAAGACATGTAATATTTCGGTGAATAATTCATTCAGCAGACCATTACAGTGCGCTATCTTTATACTGTGTGTGATGTGTCCGTTAATGCACACCAAGGGCTTACTTCCTGATGAATGAACTTTTTTTTTTTTTTCTTTGTTTTTTTTTGTCTTTTCAAAACCAGCTGAATAAAGATGATTAAAAAAAAAAAACAAGAATAGAGAAGCATTTAATAATGGCGGTTTCCGCACCTCTCAATTATGTTTAAGAGTGAAATAAGCTCAATTCACGTTCCATTGAAAGCCTTTAAGATTTCATCTCTTAATTGGTTTTGATGAAGTGATTTCCTTGTAAGAATGGTTCTTTCTTTTTTTTCATAGCCCTGCCTTAGATCTGAATGCACTTGCACGTTTTTTTGTTTTTTTTGGCAGAGGTGTTTAAGCAGGATTTATCAGAGAGCAGGGGAGGGCGAAAAATACCTGAGGTTTTTGGCAAAGTTCGCATGTGGTTAGGACGTAGAAGGGTGAACTTTACATTATATGTACGTCGATTGTTCCTTTGATCTTCGTGAATTTGTACAGAAAACTTGCACTGCGAAGTTTCCGGATTTACAGTCATTCTTGATTTCACATTCAATTTGCCAATGACAAGAAAACTCTAAGCATAGGATAACAGCCAGACGCAGTTGTGATTGCATTCCAGCAATTAGAAAGGTATGTTTTCAGGCGTTTGTTGAACATTTCAGTGTTTTGAATCTCTTTTAGTTTTTGAGGCAGTTAATTCCACGTCTTCGGGCCACAAAGAGGAAACTATTGTTCATCGAGTGATCTGCAAGGCATAGTTGGAACGTTTAATTGTATTCGATCAGTTGAAGATCGTAGTTAGTGTGTTGGAACTTAAAGATTATAATAATTCGATAATGTAGGACAGTGATTCGATACACGACTGTGACATAATGTGGCAACTTTGTGCAAAATACGCTATTATCAGCTTGCAGGCTGTGCAAGGACTTCAGAAGAGATGATGTTGTTTCGCATCTCTTTTTTCTTTAGCGCCACTCTTGAGGTGTTGTTTTGGACAGTTTGAGGTTCTCTGAGCTGATGGTCATTATTTTATCATTATACTAGTTGGTCCCCTGACTCTGGGAATACACAGATATGATTTTTAAAGTTGAGTTTCGATTATAGGTACTATGCAACTGGAGGCGCAGGACGAAGTTTCATGTCATACTTTTTAATGCTACTTGAAGAAAATGAAATACGTGTTTTCTTCCTGGCTCAAAATGTTAGAACATTCTCTTCTGTCCTACTCAGTTGTGGCTCAAAGTCACCGGAAGTATTTAAAAAACATAGCGAACTTCAAGGCCTTTTAAAATATGCCCACAAACACCTTTACGTCTGTCAATGCATAATTTAATTTTTTTGTAGGATTCAATTCAAGGCTCGGCGCTTAAAAAAGCCTTTCATGACTGCGTTGGAGATCTTACATCCTTGATAATATGGTTATTATTATATGAAGCAAGTTGCTACTATGGCGCTTGCTTTCACAGAGGATCCGCTTAACCCTGTGCTGATACAGGAGGTGATAGGTCATTATTAAATGAAAACCACTGTTACAATTTCCGTGCTTGATTTAGCCAGCGAACACCGGGGCATGCAGGCCAGAACTGAGAGGGAGGGGGGAGGAGATGTTAAGTCGGCCAGCTGTAGCTGTTGGATTGGGCCTACAATTGAAGAGCCCTTTTCCAGAACTGGTTAAGTCAAATTTTGCATGAATTACGGCCCCTTTCAGATAGTCATTCAAAGTGTTAGTGAAAACTTGCTATGTCACGTCTTTATCCGGGATCACAACCCATGCAAAATTTGACTTACCTAGTTTTGGAAAAACGCTCTTCCATTTGAGGGCGTGGGGGGGGGGGGTGCTCCCCCTGATAAATGCAAGGGTGTGGGGGTGGGATCGGGTGGGAGGACTTGGTAAAGAATGGTCATTTTGTAAAAAGAATCAAAAGAGACTTACAAAAAAAATATTCCCATTTTTAAGGAAGATTCAAAAGTACAGATAAAATATAGAAAAATTCATGTAAATACAAACGTGTAAATTAATGTATTTAGCACTAATTACAAAAAATACTTCATGAGCAGTTTGAAACGGGGTCCTACATTTCCCTTCTAGTCTGGGCCAACCATCAGCTTCACCAAGGGCCTGGGGATATGACTGTGGCAATATCATGTGATGCACTATATAGCACAGAATTAAATGCTCTGATGAATTCAATCCTATCCGCAGCCCTCATATCATTATGTTCCTGTCACCCGGTTCGTGACCTAGCAAAAATAATTCCTTTCAGTTTTATTGCCCTCAATTTGAAACCGAATGTTGCTACGTCATTAGTTTTTTTTTCACTAAAAATACATTGAGAACAAAGAAGGCCCAGACTGTCAATAACAGTATTGTCCTCATCATAGAATGAGTGGCAGCAAAATTACGGGCTTTTCCCATTGAAAACAATTTGGTCAAAAATAGAAAATATTAGTCAAAAAGACAAACTTTTACGTGGTTTGTAGAATAACTAACAACAGTTTGTGGAATACCTTGCCATTGATACAGTGCAAATGGATAGATAGATAGATAGATAGATAGATAGATAGATAGATAGATAGATAGATAGATAGATAGACAGACAGACAGACAGACAGACAGACAGACAGACAGACAGACAGACAGACAGACAGACAGACAGACAGACAGACAGACAGACAGACAGACCGACAGACAGACAGACAGATAGATAGATAGATAGATAGATAGATAGATAGATAGATAGATAGATAGATAATCAACACCACATCATCGCCATAATCTATCATACAGCAGATAGGCTTTCATGACGCCGCCCGACGTACTTGACTTCGCTTTATAATTATCGTGTTTGTTTACCAGCAAATACTTAGCGAAGACACAATGGAATCCATTTCACAGCCTTGACAACAGAGTATTGTAACAGAGGCGTGATGAGAGAATCCCGCCGACGAAATCAGCATGACAAATCCCTGATCGGCTTTTCAAAAAGCACGTCACGAAACAAAAACGGAATCCCTCGTTAACACTACAGATAAGGAGGAACTCGCCCACGCTTCTCTCCTTCTGTTTTTACCCATGTCGTGGGTATGGGTTGAAAGAAAGCTGTCTCTTCTTTTGCTTCAGCTGGAACAGAAAAAAAACAAAGAAGGGCGTATGCTTAACTTTAAATTTAAAGTGGAAAAACTTATAATGACTCACAATGTCACACGAGAATGTTTGAACAGATTGAATTGTATTTGTATTTGTATACTTCTTTAATCCCATTTGTGCCATTGCAGCCCAGTTATAACTGGAGCAGGCACGTCGTCGCCGCTCGGCGGTTTTTGGGGGGGGGGGTGAGTGGGTGGGGGGAGATGAGGGAGGGATGGGGAGGGAATGGTAGGGATGAATTTTATTTATTTTGCCCGGACAGCGGCCTGTTCGGCCTGCTCTTTACGATTTCCAACTGCCAAGGTATCTTTAACGTGCGCAACGTGCATGCGGGCCCTCCGAATTTTTCCTCCTTATCCGAGAAGACTAGGTACTCGATCCTATCCCCCAATAGGATCACGGACATGAAAATATGAGAAAAATCCCAAACTTCCAACATGCCTGCACCGGCCGGGTTTTGAACCCGGCACCTTGCCTCTAGGCCATCACAATTGGGTGAATAAAGTACAGCACCGCTCTGTTTAACCATAAAGTCTTTTGCTCGGGGTATATTGTAAAAGCTGTTGTTACTCTTACGTACGTACGTACCCCAAGCGTTTCGTACCAGGGGCGATGACATATACATTCCTATCCGTAACCTCTTTCATATCCTCAACTCTAAATCTTATCGAAACTTTAACCCTGCCACTTACCATTTCAACAAAAAAACAGGAGGAAAACAAACAGAAAATCTGAAAGAATAATTAATTAAGGCTGTTGTTAGGAGTATTTCGGGAGGAGCTCTCTAGCTCTCACAGAAGGCTTTAAAATACGTACCTCTAGAGCAAAAAAAACGGGGTACGTAAGTGCAAGTAACACCAATCAGAGTCACTAAGGACATAGACACTATATTTCCTAGACTTGTCGCCCTGTGATGCCAATCTGTTTTGACTCACTGGGAGATTATTGTCTCTCTTTCGGCTTGCTGACTATATTATTATATCGTGAAGGTATCTGACCTCTTCGAGCCCATTTCAGTATGTGTTAAAATATTGACCTAACACTGTGTAAATTTTTTTTTTACTACAAAACTATGTGAACGATTGTCTCAAAACTCGCTGATGTGGAGATGCATTAAACAGCACTGAGGTGATCAAAGAGTTGATAACATCATTTGGGAGGACTCTGGTATCAGGCAGAAAGTCTAATCGTTGACTTCGCGGCCTCCTTGACCTTCCCACACATGCTCACAGACTTCCTCACCATTCTTTGCAGTAAACTGTTACTTTGATGAGCACATCCATCCCCTGGCAGATTGAACTGCCAGGCAACAGAGAGCTTGGTCCCAATCCAGTTGAGTGACAAGTGGCTGAGATCTGGAGCTTCGGATGTAATTACTACTCAAAAAGACTACTTGGGAACACCCAGATTCATGACCCTGGTGTGACCCGGCACCCACAGAGTGTATAAAGAAATCTGGGCCCGAAACATTTGTCTGAAGGACAGTTTCGTCTCTTTGAAGCCTGTTTTGAGTCGGACCGTAGTATTTTGCATTATAAGCTCAGTATTTTCTCTAGTAGGCTTTATAATTCGACGATGGTTCCCTAAGAAAAGGTTTCTCTGAATCTCTTGTAGTCTCGCTCCCCCGGGAGTTTTATTTCGTCTTAATTTAAATTAACAGAACATCCCATTAGAATGATAAGATTCTATCTCCACTTTTCTAGCTGAACTGAGTTACCTACTACACACCACTTCTGTGGGCCTTCTCCATTGTGTGTCAAAGTATCAAGCAAATTCAGTGTGTAATTTGTGAGCATTACTAAAAAGAAAAGAAATTCTTTGCTCTAAAACCTGTGATCACAATAATTATGAAACTTCAATCCTCGATTTCTCAAGAGTTGACGGAAGAGAGTTAGAATCTTGTCATTCTAAGGCGACGACTGGGTAAATGTAGATATCTGCCCCGATGGTGGGAATGGATACCAACTGCATCTCTTTCTGCAACCAGCCAAAAACTAGTATTTTTCGCATGGCCAGGTGAAATGAGACGGGTGTGAACATTTGAAGATATTGAGGTATATAAACCGATTCCTTTGAAAGGCCTTTCATGAGGAAACGACGAAAAAACAGTCGAGTTGATGCATAAAACCTTTATCTTGTCACAAATCCCAGACTGGGAGATGCGATGGTTATAACAGGACAACAATCACTAACGAACAAGCATAACACTTAACAGAACAACCCATCAGACTCACACATTTATTAAACATAAATATAAAGATAAGGATAACAGTGCAATTACATACATACATTATATTCTTCAAGTTAACTGCCGTCCACGGCCTTCTTCCATAAACACACTTCCTCGGGTCCACAACCCGGTAATTACTCTAAAGACACCTCGGCCTCAGCCTGTCCTCTCAGGGTCTTAATAGCACATTAATATTTCACTGGCACCGCAGTCTCTCAATAGCACCTTCCTATTGCCATAACACATTAGCATTCCAATAGTTCATCAACATGGCAATAGGACATTAGCATTTCAATAGCACATCAACATGGCAATAGCACATTAGCATTTCAATAGCACATTCAACATGGCAATAGCACATTAGCATTTCAATAGCACATTCACGATCATATATACATCCCTGTCTGTGGCCAGACTGCCACGACTCATGTGCCTCTACTGTCCTGCACCGACAGCTTCACTCCTGGCCTATGTGTGGCCTTCGGCCCTATGCTGGCCTATCCCCTGTGCTCACCGTAGGCGGCTCTTCGGCCCGTCCCCGGCACCTACAAGAATAACATTACATTGGTATAATACCATACCATTTCTATTCACTTCACCCCTCACTACAACTCATGAAGCGTACACACAATAGTTCACAGTTCACTCACCAACATCTTACGGTAACACACCTCCACCGTAGTACACAATACTCACTCTCGCTACAAATCCATGAACTCAACTTCCATCTATCGCTCGTGGCGCACATTGCTATATACAGTATCAAGGACTTCCACATTCCTCACATATACTTATTTACATCATGCTAATAGACGAATATAATACATCAATCATAACTATTATCAATCATCGTTTCACCTACCAGTCATCACTGGAAAAAACACTACTCCCAAGTCTTCCGACTGCTCTCCTTATGTTCGCCCTCTGGGGCTTTCTCCTGCGTCCGTTCTACAGGACGTCTTAGTGTGCAGTGATAGTAATACAGCGCTTTCGCCTCATGCAGACCCCCCCCACTCACAACATGCACGCTTTCCCTTACCCGTGGGCCGTGGGTTAACTTTACTCGACCCCCTTCCCCCGTAACTACTGATCCCAGCTCACCTACTCGTGACATCATCCCCCACCCTAAAAAAATTAATGCAATTAATTTCAAATCGCATCAAGATGACTGTCAACGAGTGAGCGTGAGCAATACTTGCATAAAAATGACCTACCAATGCCTCTAGCACATAAAATACCGGAATCGGGGAAAAATATGGGGATCAATATGCCCTGCACTATGCATATATGTATCACATCATCAATAGCTAACTAAACACAATACCTAATACAGAATCAGAACCAATCAATCTATCAACCATTCTTCATATAATATTTATAATGTCAATATTTTAAAGTCGACGACTCGTTCAGACAGATCCTGTCAATGTTCTTGTCCTCCGATGTATAAGCTCCTGACTCTTCCCCTAGGCTCGACTAAGGTAGTCGGCGATATGATTGCTGGTTCCTGGAATTGGTTGAATAACGAAGGTATACGACTGCAAAGCCAATGCCCATCTAGACAAGCGTGGGCTGGACGAACGATTCTTCGACAAAAATGTTAGTGGCTTGTGGTTTGTCTGGATACAGAATTCTCGTCCCATGAGATAACGTCCTAATTTCTGGATGGACCAGACAATGGCAAGACACTCCCGCTCTATCACAGAATACTTTCTTTCTCTCTGCAATAACTTCCTACTGACATAACATACAGGATGTAAACATTCGTTCTTCTCCTGTAGGAGACAAGCGCCGACACCAGAGTCCGACGCATCCGTTCTGAGGATAAAATTAGATCAAAAATCGGGTAATATCAGAATGGGTGACGATGATAATGCTGTCACCAAATTACCAAATGCTGTCTGACACTCAGACGTCCACTGGACCTTATCGGGTTGTCCCTTCTTAGTAAGGTCAGTAAGAGAAGATGACAAGGAGGAAAAATTTGGAATGAACTTTCTGTAATAATTCAAAATTCCCACTAAGCTTCTGACTTGTTTCTTTGTTTTAGGGATTTGCAACCCTACTAATTTGTCAATTTTTGTTACTTCAGGTCTCTGAACACCTCTACCCACGATATGTCCTAAGAATACTATCTCTGGACATGACAAATCCATTTTTGCGGGTTTAGCAGTTAACCCAAAATGACGTAATCGTTTAAAAATTACCGTTAGTGTGTGAATATGATCAGACCATGTCGACGTATGACACGCTATATCGTCAAAGAATGACAAGACATTAGGTATGTCCTTTAAGACCAGTCTCATTAATCGTGCAAACGTCGCTGGCGCGTTTACCAACCCAAATGGCATGACCTTAAATTGAAATAATCCAATGGGCGTTTGGAACGCCGTGTATTGTTTAGACTCCTCAGTAAGAGGGATTTCCCAATAACCTTTCGTTAAATCTCTCTTGGAAAACCACGTGGACCCGGCCAATGAAGCTATTAGTTCCTCCTGAAACAGAATAGGCTCCCTATCGCCTACCGTAATAGTGTTCAACTTTCGAAAATCAATACAGAACCGCACCGATCCATCAAGTTTTTTCACGAGGACGATGGGTGATGAATACGGCGATGTTGATGGTTCTATCACATCTAACTTCAACATTGACTCAACTTCTTTTATAACTCTCTCTCTGGAAGAAAAAGGCAGCGGATAAGGTCTAAGAGATACTGGCTTATCCGAAGTCAACTTTATTTGGTGCTGGATCACTGTAGTGCGACCCGGCAAATCCGTAATAACATCCGGGAATGACGCTAACAGGGTCTTAAGTTCCGTACTCATTGAACTCGTAAGGTCAGGGTTAAATTTTACGTCCCTGTAACCTTGTGTCGGAGTTAACTCCGGCAATTGAATTTGTACCTCTTCCTGCGCCTCGGTGTCGCTTACCTCACTGTCCAACTGGTCTACGACCCCCGTACAAGCACTAGAGAAGACACTCTCCTCTGGTTTCGTCTGTGCACACAGATACTCTGGTCTCTCATAAAATCTTTGTAGCATATTAACATGGAAAACCTTACTTGATCCATCAATGTGGATAGCGTAATCTACCTTTGAAACAATTCGCTCAATAACATAAGGACCTTTCCATGTCATCAATAACTTATTATGGTCCGTAGGTAATAACAATAGGATCTTGTCTCCTGGCCTAAAAATTCTCAGTTTGGATCCTCTATCTTTATAGTTTTTTTCTCTTTTTGAAGCAATACTCGAAGCTTCTTCTGCTATATTCTGACGAGGAGCCTGGGGCGTACGACCCCTGTGCGTCGTCTTTTGGCACGGACTGCACGTCTTACAATATAACCGTACATCTCTGTCGATTGATGGCCAGTAAAAATTCTTAAGACCCCTTTCTTTGGTTCTAGCTATACCCATATGACCCGCTAATGGGACATCATGTGCCAAATGCAATACTGTTGCGATTAGCAACGCTGGCACAACGACCTGCTTTAAAACGGAGGCCACCGTAACATACTTACGGAACAGAATGTCCGCCTGGATAACAAAGGAAGACGACCCGTTCTTATATTTCCTCGTTTTCTCCGTTCGCGCCTCCTCAAAACATGGACTCAATGATGGGTCCTCCTTTTGCAATGTCGCCAAGCGCGCTGGTGTGATATCCAGGTTGACCGCTGGCGTTGCCAAAGGTCTAATCTTACTCCTATCACGTACCTGTCGTGGTGTCTCGACTGCGGCACAAAAGTCAATACCTTTTGATTGTGACCATGCCTGCACATTCTCTTCGGAAGGGGAAACTACCCGCGATACATTACCAATGATGAGCTGGGCGCCTGGAAAGCAACCAACGACTGCTTCGACTTCAACGCTAAGGAAAGGCGTATCTATCACTATCTTTGCCAATGGTAATTTCTCAATGGCCCCTGAAAATTGGATGCACGGGACAGTCTCACCTGTAAACTGCGAATCCCGAATGCAGTCCCTATGCACTCCCACAACGGTAGATCCTGTATCTCGTAAAACCGAGACCGGTTCGTCCCCAACAAACCCCGGATAAACCCTAAGACCACCTCCTGTATGACATGAATTTATAACGGGGATCTTTCTCCCACAAGGTAAAACACCGGAAAATAATAACTTCTCACAACTGGGACACTTAGAATACTGTCCGCCTCCGTTGTCCGATGTAACACACGCGGCCGCATGATGAAATTTATTAGGGGAACATGGACTGGAGCCACCGTGATTACCATCCACGTTCGCCGCTATCCTACCTGCAGGGCAATTCACGCTGATGTGATCTGCTCTTCCGCAGTTCCAACACTTCGCGGCCCTACAATCGCGTGAAAAATGACCTACGCGTCCGCAAGTCCAACATTCCGCTCCCTGTGCTCCGCTAAACCTGGGTCCCCGTGACCCATCGCGACCGGAACTAAAGTCCCTATGCCGTCGGTCATCGGCAAAGGTCACAAATCGCCCCCGGCCATTACCGCGACCTAGCCCTCCTGCTCGGTCAAACTTACGGATCCATATGCAGGTGATTGGTGATACCCCCTACGTTGCCCCTGGGCTTGCCCATTATAGGCACCACGCTGACGCGACCTGTCTTTATGCCCTGTCGGCGACCCCTCAACAACAGCGACGTAACCAGCATCCTGCACGTACGCCCTCGCTACTGGTTTGGACGGATGTGCCGTACGGTATGCTTCCGCCAACTTAGACGCCTCCTGCACCGTCGCGGGTTCGTTTTCTTTCAGAAAAGCCACCAGATCTTTATGGCACGACGCGTATAGCTGGTCACGGATCATTAGGTCTTTTAATTTAGCAAAATCCGCGCCCACATGCGCCAAGTCTACCCAGTTCGCGAAATATTCCGTCAGTCTCGCGACGAAGGCAGCAAAGTCCTCCCTGGTATCCGCACGTGCTCGCCTAAACTGCTCCCGGAAATATTCCTCCGTACGCGCAAATCGACGAAGCAGCCAAGACTTCAGCTTATCGTAATCATGTACGTCTTCGCGCTGTAGCTCTTTAAAGTAGGTTAACGCTCGCCCCTGCAACAAGGAAGCCAGGTACGTGGACCATAGTTCCCTATTCTCCCCCCATTGCAGTTGTGCATTCAGTTCGAACCTGTAAAGGAAGGCGTCTATGTCGTCCTTCCGGTCGTCGAACGTAGGGAGCTTAATCCTAACGCCACTTTTATTTTGTCCCTGCCGCTCAACTATTTCCGTTGGCGCATTCTTCGTGCTTTCCAATTCCGCGATTCTTACTCGCGCGTCTGTCTCCCGTTCTTGAGCTTCTATCTCCTTTAACTTTAACTCCCTCTCCTGCTCCTCTCGCTCTCTATCCTTAGCACGCTCATCGCGCAATTCGGCCTGCTGCTCTTTAATCCAGCCGCGCAGCTCCTCTCCCTCAAGGCCAAGTTCCGTACCCAATTTCATGAGCTCACGGAGATCCGCCATTTCACGGATTTATTATGATACAATTTGAAATACAATTACTGTCTATGTCCTCACTATACACGACGTATCCCGAGACCTGAAATTATGCCACTACAATAACAAGCAATATTTCCAAATGCAATTCAGAAACACACCCAACTGAACCTTCTATAGCATACTCTCTAACTAATTCTATGTCTATAAAATATATTACACTATTAAATAACAAAAAGGAAAAGAAAAGACAAGAATGAGGAAATTCAGAAGATGGACCACACGGACATCAAAGACAACGAACCAGACTAGGACAAAGCTTCTAAAAAAAACTATAATGGGAAAAAAAATGCAACCTAACTACGCCGATTACACTACAAGGTACGAACAAGAACAGAGTCTGAAAAAAAGAACGTATCTACAGATAGGTAAGAAAGGGGACAGGAGAATACGTCTTCCTGCAGAAACAGAGAAGATATCGACGCTACAACTAAACAATAACAAAGCCCTAAAGAACTGTTCACTGTGATGAGCGTGGCTCCAAGTTTAGCCTGGACCTCCCGAAGAGGACAAACCAAGTTCACCACAGCAAACCCGCGCCACCGCCCGTATAATCTATAACAAGAACAAAAACAGCAAAAACAGGGAAAAAGACATGAAAAAACAGCCCTCCATCCAGGGTACAAAATTTCAGTTTCACTTAACTTTGAATTTTTGAGTTTAACTCCTCCCCTTAATCGGAGCTCTGGCTGCTTGACTTCTCAGGCTGGCACACACACTCTCTCTGTGAAAATTCAATCACACATTAGTACATATTTATAGCAATACATGCATCAATACATATTCATAAATATACACAAATTATACCATCATGAAATTTCCATTCATTCCACGAACAAAAGACAACAGCACGAATTCCTAGCACAACAGAAAAACAACTAGATATGACGAATACACAATGTCAAAATGACCATAGGTAAACAGGACGAGCCCCCAGTGTCACAACGGACGAGCCCCCAATGTCACAAATCCCAGACTGGGAGATGCGATGGTTATAACAGGACAACAATCACTAACGAACAAGCATAACACTTAACAGAACAACCCATCAGACTCACACATTTATTAAACATAAATATAAAGATAAGGATAACAGTGCAATTACATACATACATTATATTCTTCAAGTTAACTGCCGTCCACGGCCTTCTTCCATAAACACACTTCCTCGGGTCCACAACCCGGTAATTACTCTAAAGACACCTCGGCCTCAGCCTGTCCTCTCAGGGTCTTAATAGCACATTAATATTTCACTGGCACCGCAGTCTCTCAATAGCACCTTCCTATTGCCATAACACATTAGCATTCCAATAGTTCATCAACATGGCAATAGGACATTAGCATTTCAATAGCACATCAACATGGCAATAGCACATTAGCATTTCAATAGCACATTCAACATGGCAATAGCACATTAGCATTTTAATAGCACATTCACGATCATATATACATCCCTGTCTGTGGCCAGACTGCCACGACTCATGTGCCTCTACTGTCCTGCACCGACAGCTTCACTCCTGGCCTATGTGTGGCCTTCGGCTCTATGCTGGCCTATCCCCTGTGCTCACCGTAGGCGGCTCTTCGGCCCGTCCCCGGCACCTACAAGAATAACATTACATTGGTATAATACCATACCATTTCTATTCACTTCACCCCTCATTACAACTCATGAAGCGTACACACAATAGTTCACATTTCACTCACCAACATCTTACGGTAACACACCTCCACCGTAGTACACAATACTCACTCTCGCTACAAATCCATGAACTCAACTTCCATCTATCGCTCGTGGCGCACATTGCTATATACAGTATCAAGGACTTCCACATTCCTCACATATACTTATTTACATCTTGCTAATAGACGAATATAATACATCAATCATAACTATTATCAATCATCGTTTCACCTACCAGTCATCACTGGAAAAAACACTACTCCCAAGTCTTCCGACTGCTCTCCTTATGTTCGCCCTCTGGGGCTTTCTCCTGCGTCCGTTCTACAGGACGTCTTAGTGTGCAGTGATAGTAATACAGCGCTTTCGCCTCATGCAGACCCCCCCCCCCACTCACAACATGCTCGGACACGGTGGCCTAGAGGCAAGGTGCTCGCCTCTCATGCCGGAGGCACCGGGTTCGAATCCCGGTCGATGCAAGCGTGTTTGAATTTTGGGATTTTTCTCATATTTTCCTTTCCCTGCTCCTATGGTAAGTACTTAGTCTGCTCGGATAAGGACGAAAAATTCGGAGGGCCCATGTGTACGTTGCGCACGTTAAAGATACCCTGGCAGTTGGACATCGAAAAGAGCAGGCTGAACAGGCCGCTGCCCAGGCAAAATTCTAAAAAAAAAGAATCCCTATCACGACAAGAAAAGTGAGGTGTAAATGCCAAGGGCAGCGAACCTCCTAAAATGAAGACTTAAACACGCTGGAGGGAAGAAAGGCTTGCCACACGGAATCACAACAGGCGCAGAACAGGCTTGACGCAGGATGCAACCATCCTCAGGCCATAGTCCTGTAGACAGCTACATTACTTACATCAGAGAGTATGTATTTATAGAGAGATCTCACTTCCGCCAAATCGCGAAACTAGGTCGCTGCGGTAAACAAAAACTGAAAGATATCGCCTTCATCAAAGATAGTGTGCATATCTGTTTACTGTGGTTTGTTCATAATTTTGGGGGGCTGATCGAAACTATTTAGAGCCGTTTGTAAGCTCTTACGCCCCGTCGAAATGTATAAACTGGTATTGTTTACCGCAGCGACCTACTTTCCGGTCCATGCTAACAGTGGTTTCGCGGCGCCTCCCGTGTCTCACAGTGCAAATCGACCAATATAATACATCTATACTCTCTGCTTACATGCAAGGTATGCGGACCTCGGTCATTTCAATGTACTGCAGTCTGTGCCAATACAAAGTATTGCTCCGAGTCCAATCTTCTGTGCATAGTTATTATCGTTCATGTCACCCGAGGTACCGGTCTTGAAATCGATGACTTGAAATAATATGATTGTCACGTCTGGAACGAACAGCCAATAGCACAATAACGTGCAGAAAATGATGAAATTATCATACAAATGAAATGCTGGCGGATCGACACCTTTCTACGTCCTAATGAATATCTTGGGGATTGCATGGTGCTCATACTTGAGCAGAGAATTGCTCAATTTGAAATGAGTTTCGGCTTAAAAAGATAATAATACATTAAAAGGATATAGATCTGTCAAAATGCCAGGCGTGACTAATATATGGTGATATGAGTCTGCAGTATTGAAAGGGGAATGGGGGAGAGGGGGGGGGGGAGGAGAGAAGGAGGTTATCCCCATTTGAATGACTACAGAGGAAAGATAGTTTTCAAAAGTGGTCCCAGTGTAACTGATACTCGTGTTCAAACTTACAAGTTCTGAGACACTTGTCGTCAATAAGCAAATAAATGAAAAAAAAAAAAATGAATTGATTTTTATCAGGGATTCTGTTTTTTCTTGCCGAGGGCCGCGGGTGGAAATGGGAGGGGGGGGGGGGTCAGATTGAAAAGCGATTTGGAATGTATTCATTTTGTCAATGACTCAGTGATTAGAGACAGCTGAATAAATAAATAAATATAAAAAATTAGTACTTTTTTCTTTCTTCTTTTTTTTTAATCATTAATATTTTGTTTTCATAGCATGTTTTAGAAATGTTTCATTGTGCTTGGAACAGAAGACATTCTGGGATGTACCGAATGCAGCTAATTCAGTTCTTAAAACGGCACACAAATTGGCGCGTTAAACACATCGATATTAAGCTCTTCTGGTTTCTAGTGACTTGACAATGAAACAAAACGATGATTGACTGAAAATGATTAAAAGAAGATGTAATAAACACGAGAGAGGAAAAAGAAAACAACAACACTGCTGTTGCTTGTTTGAACTAAAACACCTTCTGTCTAAACTAAGACCTTATCAGTTCACGAGTAGCATGCATACAACGCAGCCTTCTCACGGGGTCAGTTCGGAGAAAAATCAGTGGAGGCATCCAAGACCCACTATACCAAGACGGTGCAATCGATCGTTAAATACAAAGGTGAAGAGTTCCGCCGCGTGCGACGTCTGCTAGACTGACCCAGCGCGTATGATGTACCCAGACATGGCTCGGTTAGCAAAGATTTAATGGTGGCATGAAGTAAACAGTGACATTTTCTTTATGTCCCATTGGATGAGATGAGGTTAATAGACTACCAAGACTACCAAGAACTGTACAATAGATAATCTATTCAAAGAATTAATTTAATGATTAAAGCTTATAAATGAGTATAAACTGCAAAACTTTGAATGAAGTTCTTACATACATAAAAACCAAAGGGGAACTGTACCGGTACATCTTCTAATCTTATGAAAAAGTGTAGGGATAACCAGGATAGCAGAACAAGAGGAATGAAGTAGGAAAAGGGACCAGATGGGACATTATTTAAATGATTAAAGCAAATAAATGGGTATAAAACACAAACTTTGAATGAAGTTCTCACATACATCAGACCAGAGGGGAAATTCACATCTAATTTTATGAAAAAGTGTAGAGATAACCAGGGTGGCAGAAAACGGGTAATGAAGTAGGAAAAGAGACCAGATGGGCGATTAAAAAAACACAACAAAATCCAGCCGCAGTATTCTGATGATAATGAACGTTGAAAAAGTGTTACTCATGTTGCAGCTTCTTCAGTTTTCCAACTTTCTTTCCTGAAATTTTCTGTTTTGGGGCACTATTTCTGATTGAATTTCTATGGCTTGAAGATTAATAAGGAAAAAGGAAAGAAAGAAAGAAAGAAACAACAACAACAAAACACTTCCTTTAAAAGAAATTCGGGATGATCAAGTGGAAAAGTTCATTCACATAATTATTGATTGTACATATGGGATTCCTTAGCTTTGAGAAAGTTTATCAGTATTTGATCGATGAAGTTTTACGGCTTCCTCAAACAAACAAAAAGACGATGCCCTTATACCGAAAGTTGAATTAGCAATTAGATTTTTACGCCCCTACCTCTCCACAAACACAAACGCACAGCTGATGATCTCCATAGTACACATGCACTAGTCCAAACACAAAAATATTGGGACTGTACGAGGAGTGCAAAAGTGTATATGTCTGAAGTCCAATTTACTATAATAGACATAAACTTCAAGACGGCAGACAGCCTTGCAAAGTGTTCATTTTGATCAACACGTACGACGAACCGCATGCCTGTGTTTACGATTGTACGCGCCGGACTATTTTTAGAAACTACTGGCTCGGCGGACGGAAGTGCTTGAACTGCACCGTCTTGGTATAGTGGGTCTTGGGAGGCATGTCATTCTGTAGGTTTGGGCGATCGGAACCAGAGCATGGAGTGAGAGGTCAATAGGTTACAGCGGAATTTCTGGTCCCATCTTTGGCGATTATTTTGTGTAACATACCATTACAGATTGTATTACAAAATTTGCTGTTCTCGAGATAGCTTCTAATAATATGCCTGTCATCAGCTGGTTTCCGGGAGTTAACCTAGATCATAATACCTTCGGAGGGAGATTAAAGAATGATGATTGTTTGCTGGCATTTATAAGCGAAGTTACATTTTATTGTATACTATTATAAATAAATCTATAAACTGACTGTCCTAGGCAGCAGCAGCAGAGAGAGTGATAAATGAGTGCGTTTTTATTTTTCGAATCGGGTAATATACATCTTTTTTGCATATGTTTCCAATTTGCCGTGAGTCCTACCATAAACTTGAAACTTGGAACTCGTAAGGGGGAAGTAACCTATTTATACCATTAGAAACCATTTAGTTGATCGTGTCCACTTTGTGAGGTCACTGTGACAAACAAATGCAATTGCAATTAAATATGTAGTTGCGTCACTTCAGCAAAATTCCATAGACTATACTCCAGTCCATAGACGAGACACTGTAATAATGGCTGGAGCACACTTGCTTTTTATTTATTTATTTGTTAATGTATTTATTCATTAACAGTCACCAAAAGATTTCTTTCAATGTTACATTATAGTATATAATTATATTTATTATATAAAATTGATAACATGCATGGCACTAGTCCAAGGAGGTTTAATATCAAATTTTTTATCACTGATCGATTGAAGTAGCCAGACCTGGCATACTTAAATTAATTAGATTGTTCTGGCTTTCTAAATTTGCCCGCAATTGGATGAGCCAGTCTACACTGTTTCTTGTAGTCATAATTATTAATATTCCCCTAGAGAAACCCTATGGTCATTTCCTTTAAGCCTTGCACTTCCCCCAGAGCAGTTTTTTTTTTTCTTTCTTTCTTTTGGTACTTTGGGTACGTCTACCACTGCCTGGCGCTATCCTATCCTGGGATGCGCCATCAGTACCGCCCGCGTCGTAAAACGTGCTGATGCGCTAGTTCATTGAAAAGCGCAGGATGAAGTAAACAGGGGTTGATGGGAAGCGTGGTTGACGCTCGCGGACTCCCATCTGTAGGACGGACGTATTGTCGTATACACACAGCTATGTGATTGGAATATTTGAATCTGTGATGATTGTGTGCGGACATCCATGTGGCTAAGGACATACGGACACTACACTGAAATACTTTATCCGAAAGAAAATATCGTCAGAGATGAATGTTACTTTGCATAGTGAAATGCTGTGTTGTATTATATATAACATACAGTGCTCTTCATAAGAAATAATCTGAATACATTTTTGTTTTAACTGGACACGTGATACGATATATGTCAACACAGATATTATCAAATAGAGACAGTCCAGTTCGTAAGTTTTTGAATGTTTTATACAATTCTTTAAGCTCTGATAAATTACTTAGCGCTTTGAAATGATTGTTTTTGAGGTTTCTTTGTGGGGCCCTGTGATTTCAGATACAATCATGTCTCTATTTTTTTTATTATTATTATCATTTAGAGGTAAAATCTCGCCTCTCTACATGTGGCATAACAAATAATGGGTACAACAAGATAGAGGTGATCGAAAAGTAGGGCGTGTTTTCTACATACCATATTACTCAATAAACCGGATATTGTGATATTGTTTTGACCTGGCTATTTCGTATTCTTAGGTTGTTGTTGTTGTTTTTGGTTTAGTTTGTTTTCATTATCTTTGCCTGTTGACTCAAGTCTTAAAAGATCATGCTGTTTCGGCCAGCAATGATGAAAGTCAGCGTTGATTCGGATTTTCAAAGAATATGAATAGTTTTTCATATATATATATATATATATTATAGTGTACAGCCTGATCTTTTTAAAACATCAAAAATCAAATCCGACTGGATTGTCAATGAAATATTTAAAAGTTATGGGTGATAGCAAAAGAAGAGATTTAACGTTGTGGCAAATTGTAATCAAGAGTAGGTTAAACGGACTAGGTGACATAGTTACTGGTAATCTTCAGTGGCGGCATCAGGGAAAGTAGATAGATAAGAAATAGAAACGAAGGGTTTGACATTCTGTTATGGAAACCCATATTAGTTTTTTTAAAAACGAAAATTTCTCCCCGAGCACAGTGACAAAATGATAGTGAAATAACACGTAAGTTCGTTAGTTCACTTTTATTCCGATATAAAATTATAGAGTTGTTGGAGCAAAGCATAATTATTCATCTCAAACAATATCTTGTTAGAATTAGATCTAGATTTACTCGGAACGAAGCAGGACGTGTGCGGCGTGAATGCCCGTGAGTCGTAAATGCGATGTTTTTGAGAAAGCTGGTTATACAAATGGACTGCTTAATGTTATTTGTAATTCTGGTGAGCGTCATCAGAGCCTGGCCTGGACGGGCCAACAGTTTGAACACAAGCGATAGCTCAGATAAGAACACATCTCTTTTCTTTGATTTAAACTACAAATCGTGGATATATTCTAATTGAAACTGTGTTATTTTCAAAAGCGTTCTTGAAACACCACGAATATACAACGATAGTTATACATATTTTTTCTTTTAAATGAAGCGTTTTCTGTACAGCCTAAAGGGGGGGGGGTATATAATGTTTTGACAGTGAATCTAATGTTTCTTGGCAGCCATGCCCTGATTAAAATAATATTAACTTCTGTTTTATGTCTGAGACAGATCAAAATATCTTTGGTTTCATTTTAATACAGCCAGAACCAATTTCTTTTTCTTGAAAAAGCAGGCCTTTCTTAAATTAAACACTGACTTACATCATCATGTCATTTTAAATACCCACACGCTTATGCCAGCATATACAATTTCATAGATTAGATATTACGCAAGCGCTCTGGCGTACAAAAAGTTATGATCTACACGAAAACAGCCATAACAGCTATCAAATTCCATCCGTTTTTAGCCAGAAAATTGTCTTTGGCAAATTGAAGAAATTTGCTATTCTCAGTGAAATCTGATTGCCTTTCAAATGTCTTAAAATGAAGATCGATTATAAAATACCCCACAGACTGCGGGCACCACGTAACTTCATTATTTTGTTTGGTTTGGTTTTTACATGAGCAAGCATTATAAAAACTATGAAAGATGAATCTGTGTGAAAATTCCCTCACTGATGTCCTATTTGCGCTATCTGAGATTTAGATAATTCGTGAGATTTAGATGTGAATTGAGTGTATTTTAATCCTTCTTGCTTCGACATCAGTGAAATTGATTTTAATCAGAGAAAGGGCCGTTGGTTTCTTTGTTTTCAAAGGGAATAAGACCCCTTTTGTGTGTCGCATGAATGTCACGACATTTTGTGCATCTCCGAGTAACAGAACCTGCATTTTAGCAGCACCAGAAAAAGACCTCTGTGCACACGAGTCTTGGATTAGAATAGCTATTGTAATTATATCGACACTTTTTAGTTCGAAAGCTTGGGATTTGTTCTTAATCCACAGTGTTTTCATTGCTGTCGATGTCCTTGCTGGGCCTTATCTGTTGTAGTTTAATAGTCCTCACAGAGACGGGTCTCAGCTGTTCCTAGAGATGACCCTTGAAATTACGGAATGCTTGTAAATAGATAACTAGAAGCAGGTCACTTGAGATAGCAGTGCTATGTTACGATCTTAGATGTAGTAAAATGAACACAAAAAATAGAGCAATACTAAGGCAGTGGATAAGAACGGCTTTTTGTTTAGACTGTAAACTGACATAATATAAGTGCAGGACCACGATGAAAAAGGAGGCAGTAAGAAGTCACATTTTTTAAATTCATTTATTTATTATTTGTCAGTCTCTCTTTCGATTTATTTATTATTTATCTATTTATGAAGTTACTTGCATTATATATTTAGAAGATCGAACGAGAATGATACAGTAGCACGAAACGAATAAAAATTTAAAAAAAAAAAAAAAACATGATGAGAAAAGAAAGAAAGAAAACAAAAATGATATAGGAGCTCAGAACTATAAGTGCTAACCGAGTGTAAAGGGAAAATAGTGGAACACTCCCTCCTCGCGTCAATAGATAAACTCAAAAGACAAAAAAATTTGAAAAGAACGAGACTTCAAATATAAAGAATTCGTTTGCACATTTAAAGTCATTCTTTTAAAATTTTGTTTCGCCGTTTCCCGTTTATATTGTCTCGCTCTCGATGCCATGCTAACATTATTTTATGATGAACAACACTCAGACGTAAATTTAGATTTTTAAGGAACAATATTTATTTCGCAGCATGCTCACAGCCCTGAGCGTACTGAGTGCTTTTGCACTGTGTCTCCCCGAAAAATACTGAATCCACGACTAGGATTCATATCTGTGTGTCATTAGAGAGAGTAGGCGATATGGACAAAAAACAACAACAACAAATGTGTTCTCTGCAATTGTAGGGCAAATTTCGCGCTCTGTGTTGGCCTTCCCAAGGTTGTATGTCGTATGTGCTGTTGTTATCTTGAATTCTAGTTGCTAAAAGTTACGATTACTGTGTTTAAGTACTTTTCTGCTTTGTGATTTTTACAGACGAAGTGAGAAACGAATCTGACACCACGATGGAAGTAGGCTAGTGGAACACAAATTCGATGAAATGAACGAACAAAACGTGTGATATCCTGCTGTCAAGGCAAATCAACCCATGAAACGGACGTGTTTCTGAGAAGTGTGGATCTTTAAGCAGAAGATTGATTATGTTTATGCTTTCCTCAGCATCTTGTGAAACATGCAGGCGGGGTTCTCGGGAACATCGTGTGTATTTAGAATGGTGGGAACATAGGATGCCATGCGAGTGTAGCAGGGCGTCTTCTGATAATCTGGCCAAACGACCATCATTTTGTACTAGTAGGTCGGCAAATGTGAAAGTGCCGATGGCAGCGGCCTTGATTGTGTTACTGCTGACAATGTTGACAGGTGTGTCTTCCAGCACGATAAACTCACTGCTAACTACAACTCCTATGTCTGTGAGCACAGGAGACACACCAACGTTATCTTCAGTCACTAATAATGCTAGCAACCTACAAAATGGTGGGGTTCCAACAGTGACTTCAGGCCGATACTCCACCAGTTCCACACAGAACAAAACGGAGATTCTCCTGGGATATATCACGACTCTAACGTATCCACTGAACATCGAGAATGCGGACGGCAGGAAGATTTCTGGCGCAATGACGGTAGCTATCAATACCATCAATGACGACCCCAACATTCTCCCGGACCACAAGCTTACGTACATCCTTGGAGACGATAAAGGGAATGAGCTGGATTCACTGCTAGTCTTGACAGGTTATTGAATTTTATCTATCTTTTTTTTTATTTCTACTAACACTTCCGTAAGCTTTCAGCAAGATTGTTACAAACGGCTGCAGTGCCCATAGTTGAAAAAAAACAACTCTAAAAGGATCCTTTCAACTCATCTTAAATGCTTCCACTATTTAAATTTTGATAACATACCATCATTTTACCACGTGAGTTACACAACTTTAGTCGGATACATTTTTCATAATATCATCAATGTTAACTGCCGAGTCGGGCATTTACTATAAAAACACTCATCTAGAGGACCAACTCGCTAGACCCCATGCGATCCCCCAGCTCACAGACACTCTTAATGTCGAGTCCTTGAAATACTCTGAGGGTACAACTCAAATGGAACTCATCCCTGATTGTTAAATAGTGCCCAGATTTGAAACGGATCTTTTCATCTAAACATACAGTACGTCACATAGATTTGATGACATCCCCATTTAACGAATTATTAGTTAGCTCTAACCCTAGGACCCTAGTCCTAACCTAATTCATTATCTTCCCTAAAACTCGCAGATCCCATACAAGAAAGAGAATCCAGGTAGAAACTGGCGAGTGTTCCGTAACCCACTTCCCGACCATCCAGTCAATCCCTAGCCCTAACCCTAAACCTAACCTTAATCTTGTCCTTTTCTCTAAAGCTAAATGGAACCTCATCCCCAAATCTTACCTCTCACCTTTTCAATCAGAAAACAAAGTGAACATAATATTGACACAGCCTGCCAGAGGGTCAGGAATGCATGCGTATTCTGGGCATTTGCTTGGGGGCCCCATGCATACATGTTTACATTGGCTTTGCAAATACGAAAACGCAGCCTATTGCTTTGCCCAGAGACCCATGCTGATGTTAAGGTGGCCTTGTTGAGACAGTCTGTTAAAAAAAAGGGTTGAAAATGGTTCGAACATATTCTATCAGTTCTGATGATTTCCCTGCCTCTAAATCTATCCCTGACCATGTCCTTATCCCTAACCCTTTAGCCGGGCTTCCATGTGTACGGAAAAGGAAACGGCAGCAGAAAAGCAAAAAAGCCTTCAAGTAGTGAAATAGAAAGGATTTTTCATAGATTGATTGAAACGGAACGCCGTTTCCGTACACAAGAAAACACAGCTTAAACCTAATCTTATTTGTAAGGTTAAACCGCACGCTTTTAACCAGAAAACAAAAGCAAAAGCTGCTAATTAAAGTTAAGCTCTGTTTTCCCGTGTTTGGAAACGGACTCGGCAACGGTAACGTCAAAAATCCATTAAGTCGTGAACACCAAGGCTGTTTCCATGTAAATTGAAATGCTCGTTTCCGTACACATGAAAACATTCTATTTCACTACTTTGAGAGTTTTTGACGTTTCCATTGCCGTTTCCATACACATGAAAATCCAGCTTTAGAGTACAAAGTGGTCAGGGCGTAAGGAACTTGTACCAAAACGACAACCGTTTAGAAAGGAGTTACATGCAGATCGGCAGAGCCGCAAACTGTAACTTTCCGCTTTCATATCAATGTTTTTTGGCTAAGGTAGACAAAGTCGATAATCATTCCTCATTATATTCAGATTTATTATCTGGGAAAGAGTTCCGGATGTCTCATGCCATTATTATCAGACTGTACCTTTGTTATACACAGCCGTATGTACGGTATAGGAAACATCCCTACAAAGAGCTAACCCGCTAGGGGGCTCTGCCCTCCCCTTGCGACCCCCTCAGCACGGCGGCTCCTAAAATTGCAAACTTGTAGGGATCCATAATAATCCTCACAATTTGTATTTCATTACTGCGAGAAAATCTGACCATGAAGCGCATTCCAAAGTCCTCCCATTAGTTATTTTAAATTATTATTCTATATATATATTTTTTTTTTTACATTATTTGTATTGTGTTAATTGATACTGGATGTTTTTAGAAGCGTGAACCTGCTCGAACTTACTCGCTTCGTGACCCAGTGGGTAACTTTCAACCCATTTTCGAACAGTTATAAATGGAATGGTGTAATACTTAACATCGATACTTTTCAGTGCTTAAATTAATTAATGGGATTTTTGGGGGTAAAAAAAAATGACGCAAAAGGTTGCATTAAAAATAACTAAATAAATAGATCATTTCTGTTGTTTTGTTGCTTTTTTTTTGCTTAATCTGAAAGTGTCCTTTACATTACACACAAAAACAAATTATACATAGTTTTTGTCGAATTATTGTTTCACATCCGGCTTTTCACGCCAACGCTACACAATCATGTCTTTCCGGATTGAACACTGCGGAGTTTACAGAGTACAACAATTATTGAATAATGCGCTCGTCAGTAATTTGAAACTGTAGGACTGTAAAAAACTTAAGGTATTTTGCTTTGATCTTTTTTCTTTTTTTTTTTTTGAAGGGAAAATACATGTCCTTTTAATCAGTCACCCATTTATTTTGTATTTTTAACCTGTTTTGAATTCAAGGTGGTAAGTCTTTCATTTCAAAAGTGATGTTTTTTAGCTTAGATATTTATATGATTATAATTACTAGCCGACCCCGGGGAAGATAAATCTTGCAAATTTCCTTGAACCAAGCCCAGCTACATGTCTAGATCTAGGTCGCGACTTTTGGCCGGTAATGTGTAAAGAGAGGACTAGAGCGCAATTTCCAGTCACATTTTAACTGAATATTATGTAGACTTCATGCATATCCGAAGAAGGCACTCTGCCTGAGGATCTACGAAAGAATTATTTTCTGACATGGACCCGCAATGCATGCTGTCCTCTCTGAGAAGCCAAGATCTACAACTTGATTTAAAAAATGTTATACATATTTACAAAACTTTTTCCAGGTCTTTACAAAACACGTTTTGAGAATGTTACCTTTATGATAAAAGTGATGTGTTTGATTCTATGGGAAACTTAAAAGTTCTGAATATGAAACATAAATACACAACGTGTAGCCAAATAGACCGTGAGGGGTGCAAAGTTCCCGTTATCATGCCGACGTGCCGTTAAACCCAAACTCAAACAGTAACTCAAAGAGCCACACTTTTTGATGACAAAATTTGCGTCTCTGGTTATTGCGCCTCAAAAATCATTGTAAATAAATAACACGAAAGCCTGAAAATTTGGTCCCAAATAGATGTGTCCACGTAACGTATCGTCAATAGCTGGGGTAGTCGACAAAGTTTCATAATTTTTAGTCGCGTAGTCATAGAGTTTTAGTAGCTTACACGTTCACCCTCTAGCTCCATTATAGTAAGATGATTAGGGCATGGATTATAGTATTACATTATGGGAACAACAAAAACACTGGCGCCAGTGCCATAAAGCTAAGGCCTCTCCCGACATCAATATAGTGAAGTAATCATGTGTAAATGGAAGGCTGCTGTTACTTGTAGGTACGGTCCCCAAGCGTTTGGCGTTAGGGGCGCATACGTATACATACCTATCCCTAACCCCGTCCTTATCCTCAACTCTAAATCTTTTCGAATCCCTAACCCTGGCCCTTACCTTTTCAACCAAAACAAAAAAACAAACAAAAAAGGAGGAAAACAAAAGGGAAATTTGAAAGAATAATTAATGGAGGCTGTTGTTAGGAGTACTTCGAAAGGAGCTCTCTCTAGCTCTGGAGTTACAAAAAGCTTTAAAATACGTATTCCTGGGGGCAAACAAAAACACACAAACAAAAACTTGGGGACCGTACATGCAAGTAACAACAACCATAATGGAGGAAATATTGTTTTGCATTTCATGAAACAGAAATAACTATTATCGTTTTCTGTCAGATATATAAATCAGTATGTTGGGAGGATTTCTATATCCAGTTATCTTGAGTTGAGAGGTACGATTACGGATAGGGCTAAGGGTTACGGACAGATTTCAGAATAGGTTGGGGTTGGGATGGGGTTTAATATTTTTAAATATTTTTTCTCACTCTCTTCCACTAAAGGACTTAAGTGTGTTTTGGAGGTAATCGGCTAAGGCAACCCTTCCAATATTAAATTTCGTCGAGAATTGTCCATAACATTCTTGTATTATGCATTCTTGTCTTTTTGACAAAGTGAGGGTCGAAATTTTGAAGAGTTGCGTAAACTCATAGGACAACATTATATAACAAACATATACCTCGAAAAGCTTTTTAACCGATTGGAATGACATTTATCAACGATGAAAATAGAACCGTAAGAACCATTTTCATGATAAAACCTCAAAATCTGCACAATGTCACATACAGCAATGTGGCAAATACACATCGATATTGTAATTATATGTATCAGTTTTCAGCAGGATGTTTTGTCTGGTGTTTTTTTTTTCCTTCTCTATGGCATACCATTACGGAAGAGGAGAGACACAGCTGTTGTCTTTCTATTATAACCTGACCATGAGGAACACTCGAAGATCAATACGACATTCAAAACCCCAATCGGAGTCACAGAGACCAAAAATACACGTAATTTTGCTGATACAAAAATTAGGCAAGAGTTCCTCTCCTGGGAACCCAAATAGGAACAGTGGGATCCTATAATCCCAGGCACAGTTTTCTTCTCTCTTGCTTTTGTCTCAACAGTATTATGAAATGATACAAAGTGGTTTGCTGGGGTCATGTAGCCAACTTGAGCTTTATTTGCTCTTTTATGGATTTTGGAGACGAGTGCAAGGGCATAGGGTTAGGATTTGGAGTAAGTTTGGTTTGCCGTCCGCATTAAACTCAGCCATGGCCGTTGTTATAAGTACGTGTGCAGCCCAAGCCCTTTTACGCTAGGGGCGCGTATCTATACCCACCCGGCCCTAATCCCCTCCTTATCCTCAACCCTAAATCTTATCGAATCCCTAACCCTACCCCTTGCCCTTTCAACCAAAAAAAAAAGAAGGAAAGCAAAACAGAAAATCTGAGAGAATAATTAATTAAGGCTGTTGTTATTTCCGGAGGAGCCCTGTAGCTCTGGAGTCGCAAAAGGCTTTAAAGTACGTATCCCTAACGAAAAAACTTGGGCGACCGTACGTACATGTAACAATATTCTACGTAAAATAATACAGAGTGAGTATTTGGGTTATGTATCCAATTCGAGTTTTACTTTCACGCGTGTAAGTACTTTGGAGGAAAGTGCAAGGGTGAAAGGTCAGGACTTGGAGCAAGTTTCGTTTGCCGTCCACATTAAACTCAGATCTGGCATTTTTTTGTTTTTTTGTTTGTTTTAACATTGTACCACAAAGTGGCTAGAAAAAACAACAAAACCCCAGTGCACTGGTTCTCAGAGTCCCAGACCACATTTCTCCCATTGTCATTCCAGATCTCTTCACTTCCTCCCCCATTTTTAAATTGTCACCCATTATTCTTTCATAGCGGTAATTATTGAAACAATTATATTTATGAAAGTAAATTTTCTTATAATTTTATTGAAATCAAATAAAACAAAAAAGAAAAGCTTATTTCAATGGATTATAAAACTTCTATTCAGTGGATTGTAAAACTGTAATAGTACATTCTTAATCAGTTTGGAGTTCTTCCCCTGACACTCAAATTCTCCCTGATTCCTATCGTGGCTACCCCCCCCCCCCCTAAAAAAAAACAACCCCTTTAGATTTAAAGTTTCACCCCTCTGAGAGCCAAGTGCCTACTTTTTGAGAATCACTGACGTTAGTCCTTTGGCTACATTGCCCAGTCCCACCCCCCCCCGCCCCTCAATCCCCGTTTTTACGAGTTCATTACAGCTCATATTTTTGCGTACTATCAGCCAATTTTATAATACGTTGTGCGGCATAAACTCTTCATAGACTTAACCCGGATAAGGGCAATGTGGAAAATCCGGGGGGTAAAATTCGATTCTGCAAGCTCTTGTTAATGAACATTTATAAATAACTGGCCCAATCTGCTCAGCACTTGTAAATAGTGAGATTTCATGATATTATTTTCTTCCACCAAAATGCGCTCAATACATTATTTTTTTTTTTACCTCAGAGTCCCAAAGAAACGAACACAATTATTATACATAACTGAAACAAACAAATGCGCAAAGGATGAATCATTATGAAGGTAATTATTTTTAGCTTTTTTTTTCTTCACTCTGTATTTATAGAACCGCACCTGGTACGTGTGCAATGTTAAATTATTTTTAGATCATAGCTTCCGTGTACACGCATACTTGCCAGTCTTGTAGAGGCATATTATGTCTGGTTGTTAAATTTTGAGCACAGTGTGAAGCCACCCCCTGGACTTAAATTAGGGTTATCTCTCTCTCTCCCTCTCTCTCTCTCTCTATCTATCTATCTATCTATCTATCTTTCTCTTTCTCTCCCTCACTCTCACCTCCAGTTTCTCTCTCTGCTTCTCTCTCAGACTCTCTTTCTCTCTCTCTCTCTCTCTCTCTCTCTCTCTCACCCTCACCATCTCTCCCTAAGTCCCTCCCCCCTCCGTCTCTCCCACACTCTTTCTCTCTCTCCCTCTTTTTTTTTTTATTGTACTGGAGCCCTGCTGTACCCGTTTTGGCTTTCTTACATGTAAAGATAATTTTGTATCGGAAAAAACAAATGCCCAGACACAAAATTAAAAAAAAATAAATCTTGTTACGAAAGAGGAAGAAATTGGTGAACTGGTGACAGAGGAGGAATATTTAGTGTTCTTAGTCAGTGCAAAAATTAATGTTTTCCTTGGAAAGTCTTTTGGCTCCACCGTGCCAAGTTCTGTGCAAATTCTCTCTCCTTCCTCACAATTGCAGAAAGATATTTCATTGTGTTACTAATAATGCTATCAAAACAAACACCACTCTAGAAATTCACACAACAGTGGAGCAACAAAACACAACTGCACAAATTATAATAACGGTTGGATAAATAAAACATAATAAAACAATAAAAGATGAAAACAGCATTTACACATGAATCTTATTATTATAAAAGTGAACTTTGGAGGTTATGTTAGCTTACTCCTCCGTTAATACTTAGCCCACACGCTTCAAATTTTACAGACCTCGACAGTATCTACATACCCAGGTTTTCGTCAAATAAAACATACGAAAACTCCTGTCCCCGAATTTACCAAAACAGAATTTTTTCGGTCATTCTATTTTAATTCACCATTTTGAGTGAATCGGAAGAATGATACCATTGTCAATGAACCGGAAGAGCGATGTGATTTTCAAAACGAGCACGGTTTGACGCGCCGACTGAACGCGGGAGTTTGGTTCCGCACCAAGAAACGAAACCGTTCGTAGAACGGGTGAAATTGGGGTGTAACAGTAAGTTCTATTAGTCATAGCATGGACTCCAAATGCCGTTTTAATGTAGCCTAGTTCTGGATAGACGGTTGCGCTTAGTACATGGGAAATTTGCAACATATCTTGCGCGGGTCGGCTGTTTAAGATAAGAGGCGACCTTGGTTCTTGGCCGCTCTAGCTCCATTTTATGAAAAATAAACTGGATAATTATCTTTTAGCATGTAGAAGAGATAGAACACATGCACATTTTTTGTTTAATATGCACTCCTTATCATATACTACAGCCTCAAACGTTAACACCGAATTCCCCAGTTGTTCAAAACGTGGAGTGGAAACAAACAAAAACTAAGGTCGCGGAGAATCAAGGCTGTATCTTTACAAACAGCGGATACTCAAGAAAGTCATCGAGTGCACTTCAGGGACAGCTTTACTGTAGAGAAATGAAAAATTTCTGAGTGAGTGCTCATCCTGAGCGCCCAATGCTCCATTTTAGCCTTTGGGCCAGTCCACAGAAGTCTGATTACATGTAATTTTCTCTTTTTCTTGCATGGTACTGCTGAGTAGTGGTCCGATATGCCTTTCCGACCACTGGCGTTCTTCAAATGTTAATTAAGTCTGCTACGAATGAATACCCCCAAACTGCGGCTCGCTGGATTCTGCCAGAGGGATGGAATGGTCGTATAATGAAACAACATCGTGCCTCACCCTTATACTAATATTTGGCCCATAGCGCACTGAGTCAGGTTTGTTTTGCTTCGGCTTTACATGTAGAGTGAGAACTGGAGCAAAACGGGACTTCACGCAGTAGGCGCCGTGAAACACTGAGTGAAGCATGCTTTTGCCTTTGTTTTAGTTAAGAAATATGGACTATGGAGTTGAGGGGGGGGTGGGGGGGGGTGGCATCACGCACAAGGAGCCACATGGCACTGAGTCAAACCTGTTTCTGCCTTAATTTTAACAAAGATACTAGAAACGACAAGATGAGTCACTCCCTAGGCTGCACCTCTAAAAAAATCGTGCGCACAACAAAATTGCGCACTGATCGGGGGCGGGGCCCATGGCGCATAGCATGAAAAGAATGCCTGATATAATGGTAAATTTATGACGCAAAATATTGTGACAGTGTAACTACAACTTAAAACAAAAAAAGGAAAAATAGCCAGTTTTCCCACAGTGATTGAAGTTATGATTCCACAATAAGTGACGTCAATCAAGGCCTACAGAGATAGCTGAACAGTGAACAAAATTCAATATTTTCTCCGTTTGGCTTTGTAAAATACGGCACTATTCATGACTTCCGCGCATTCGCTGCTAGAAGGCGGTGCGAAATCCGTGCACGCTAAACGCGCTGGTTGTCTCATATTATCTCTAGTATCTTTAGTTTCAGTGTGAGTCATGAACGATGGAATTAAGGGGTCTTCACGTTTTAGGAACCATAAGGCACTGGCTGACTCATGTCTGTTTGAGCAGATTTAGACTCTAAGCTTAGCTTGAACCTTCTTCAACACTACTGTGGGGACAGACTTGTTTCAGCTTCACTAGTCCTGTTTAACGCCATAGTCCAAGCCTCACACTAGAGACCGAGGCGGCAATACAATCTTGACTCGGTGAGCGACCGGCCCAATAGTACAGCGTGTTTTGGAAGTGTATTGCGATGGTGCACACGGTTTTCAGAAGAAGGCGATATGAATCCTACGTCCTGAAATAGAAAAAGTCAATTACTGTAAGACCGCCTTAGTCTGGCTACACCACGGGGGATAGTAGATTAGACTGGGATTAAAATAGAGTAGTACTAAAATTTCCAATAGATTTGTAGCTGAAAATAGAAGTACTAGAAGTACATGCGTAAATGTCAGGAACAAGGACACTATAAAATCGGAAAGCATTGTGTCATTTGCATCTCATTTTTTGGGAAATGAAAACAGAATAAATGGAAAACATCGGTGGATCTGATAAAATCGGGATAAAGGTGAATTTTTTACCCCTCTTTAGAAAATCAAAAATAAAAACATTTTTAAGACGATTTCAAGCAAATTATTTTTTTTACAAAATGCAGAAAAATAGTTAATCTTTCATATTATAAGCAAATATCAATTTTCATTGAAAATGTTTTCCTCCCTCGGAAAGGTTTTCTCTGGAATTTAATCTTTTCACGTGATTTCGTCGGATCCACTCAAGTAATATAGCATACAAGCTTAAAAGTCGCAATCCGCGCGGACCCCCCATCCACTGCCCCGCCCGTCAATTTCTGCCCTCTCCACATTTGGCCCGGCAAACAAAAAGAATTCTAAAGCGAAACAGCAGGGTATTCCTGTGTTCTAATTTAGCCGCCAGCAAATTCAAACAGTTTAAATTGGCCGACACCAGTGACCTACATGCGACAGGCAGTGTTCACTCCAATGGTCATGTACTTGTGATTAAAAAAAAAGGGATCGGTGGTGAGCAATCAGCGACACAAAGCAAACTCAAAAAAAAAAAAAATGAAAAACAAAATAAATTTAAAAATCCAAACTTCGATGCACCTCCCACGGTATTTAAAACCTACATGCAACATTTGGTTACTGTATGTGGTCTAATAAAAAAGCGTTTTGCATTCGAAGGTGGAGAATTGGTGAAGTATACACGTGTATATAATATAGGTGATACTATTCCGGGTGTCCACACGTCAGAAATGCAGATTTCCAGTCTCGGTGATTCGTTACTTACATCTTAATGATAAATTAAGAAAAAATAAATGCATGACCCCCCAGACAAAATTATTAGACTGATTTCCCTATTTACGTCTTAAAATTGAAACATACTGCAGAGATAGTGGCATTTATAATGCCGATGTTCCGTTAAAATCCAACTCTAACTCAAATACTGCACAGATGAAGCACAATGGAAGGTATAAATTAATAGTATACAAAAAGGCATGCAAAATAATAATAATCATACTGATGATGATGATGATAATAATAAAATGTATAATTATAATAATAATAACAAATGTGTTTTATTTCCTTGTTTCCTTCTTAATAAAGTGGCTCGGATTTACTCAAGAAAGCTAAAAAGACGATCGACCCTGAAGGCAGTTCTAAAACTGTTAACAGTAATAATAATGATATGATGATAATATTAATTAACAACAACAATAATACTACAACTAATAATAAATAAATCACCTTAATCAGTTTTTCCAGGCAACATCAGTGAGTCCAAAAGTTGCAGTAAGTGAAGAGTGGCCTTCGTTCTTGTTTCTAGTTCATGTATCGCTTGGGTTTGCTGGCCCTTCACAATTGAACGGATTCGAACTAGAAAGGTTTCAAATGCCTCTTTTTTTTTTTTTTTTGCACTTAGATCCCTTGTAATTCTAACCACCTTAAATAAAACGAGGGGGGGGGGGCCTCGAATTACAAGGCATTAAGGTATAAATGTCTAGGACAGGGGTCATCTTAAACTAAAGACCTACAACCTCAAATTACAAGGGATGTTAAGTGCCAATGGCAGTTTGATTCTCAGAGCTTGTCCAAATTAAAATTTCACCTATATAAAAGTAGCTGGAAAAGCCCCATAATTTATTTATTTTTTTAAAAAGAGAAATTATCTATATCTTGTTTGTCCCACGTTCCACTTCAATTTTCCAAAAAAAAAAAAAAAGAGAAATTATCTATATCTTGTTTGTCCCACGTTCCACTTCAATTTTCCATAAAAAAAAAAAAAACCCCACCATGATCGGCATAAAGTCAGTACCCAGCATAATAATATATAACATTATAATTATCCCTACGCCCCATTCTGAAGTCCCATGCCCTACCAAAAATATTGACATATCCCATCCACGGCGCTGCACCCCACCTTAAGAAGCCATGGTTTACAATATATTTTGGAAATCTTTTGGAAATCAATTTCTTTCATTATGTGTGTATATCGTGACTTCAGTTCTCCTTTGTTCTACCTCCGTGTTGTGGAAAAACTGAAAATCTTCTAGCATGTAGAAGAATTATAACAAATGCGTCCATTGACATAATTTGTTTAAAATGGGTTGTGGCACTAATCAAGCTGTTTCGCTGTTCGGATTTGTTCTAACTCCTTATCCTAAAACTAAAGCCACACACGTTTAACTTCGAATTTCTCAGTGGTGCTCAAAGTGGAGGTGGGAACAAGCAAGAACTAAGATGATGATCTGTGTGAGTGTTTGTTGTGTGTAAGTGTCTTTGCTTGTGCGATAGGCGTGCATGGGTGTAGGCGTTTTTTCTTTCTTGTTGTTGTTTTTTCTTTGTTCTTTGTCACGGAAAACGCCGGTATCGATCACGTCTCCATTTTCCCCTCGTGTGACCTACCAGAAACACCAGAAATGCCACATTTATTTGTTTGTTTCCAAGGAAATGCTCTTTCCATCATTCTGTACCAAGGACTTGTCGGACTGACACACTGAAGTGATTATCCCATCGACGTGCCTTATCTGTTACCACAGTTCCACAAAGCTAACCAGCTTTGGAGCGCCGCGGTCCGCTTTCACTTAGTCCATTTTCAGTTTCATTTCCCATCTCTCGTTCCCGATGCAGCATGAACTGTTAACTGTAGACTACTAGGGCACCGAGTCCCATGCAGAGACAAAATATGACAAAAAGTAAAGCGTGGTATGTACCAAAGTCTCGCGTAAGAAATTATTCAGAAGCGATGACAATAAAACGCAAAGGAAAGGACGGAGACAAATCAAACTTTCTGTAGTTTAGCCTTTTTCAGGAGAAAAACAAGTAACAGGATGGAAAATCGAACCAATAAAACAACTGGAAAAATAATGTTTTTTAAAATGTAGAAAGTAAAACCAATACCAGTACTTGGCTGTGAGTCCAGGCGCGGGTTTTCGGAGTGCAGCACGTACGTCACTGTATGGAGGCTCAAGCCTCGAGTTTGAAAACTAGATAACTGCAAACTCTTTAGACTAGGTGACCTTAGTTCTTGTTCCATCTATCTCCATTTTCTGAAAAAAAAATTTTAAAAAAAACAACTGGATATCTTTTATTATGTAGAAGAGGTATAACAAATGCACAGGTTGATACTTAATTATTTAAAATGCGTTGTGGCACTTACCAAGCTGTTTCACAGTGCCGATTTCTCAGATGTGCAATGGAGTTGGAACAAACAAGAACTAATGTCGTGAACTGAAAAAGCCTTGGGTTTGTCGCGCACTGAGACAAATGCAGTACGAAAATTTGTTCCAGGTCTTTATTATAGGCGGTTCGCTGCTCTTGGTATTTAAACCTCACTTCTGAATCTCTTGTTTTTGTTTGTTTGTTTGTTTGTTGTTGTTTCTGCCTGTTTTGTGGTACGGACTAGTACATTTTTAGATTTTTGCTCGCGCAGCGACCTTGTTTGGCCTACTCCTCTCGACTTTCAGCTGCCAAAGTGTCTTTAACGTGCTTTCTAAAATTTCTGAGATCCAAGATCCGCTGTGCGTCCGGTACATTGGTGCTGCCATTTTGGTGGATTCCCGCACCCCCTCCAATTTTTCTGGCGGCCTGGTGGTAAAAAGGAACCATAAAATAAATACCCAAATTTGGTGCAGTGGCCATGTAGTTATAGCTCTTAACTAGGGTGCGACAGGTCGTGGGATCGAATCCCTGACGAGACAAACCGTTGGTACTCATTCGTCGGTAGCCTGGCTAAAGCCCCGTTGTGCTGACTACCACCTCCACCCCCCAGCGTACCTCCAAAAGCAACCCCAGAATAAGTTATCTATACCGTTTATGGTATCAAATGATTATTTTCTTTACCAGCCTCTTAATAATACCCACCTTTGTTCTGTTTGCTGCGGGAGTACCAGAGACGAAAATAAACAGTTTATAAGCATGGACACGAAAAACAAATCGGCTTCATCAAAACCATCCTAATAATGGAAACATAGCTTCAGGGAAGGTGTTTGGTATAAAGGTCCCCCAGTGTTGGTGGGAGTATTAACTAAATCAAGTGAAATCCTACAGCTTGATTGAGTAGGATTTCCCACAGCATTGGTAAATTGAACGGCTATTCATATAGTCCCTTGGTTTCTGTTGGACAGTGTTTAGGTTTCTTCAGTATAATCATTAGTTCCAATCTTGATTCAGAAGTGGGAAGTTATTATTTACCCTTAGGAACAGTCATGTTGGGCTTAATCAGAGAAAGTAAAAAGACATGGGAGAGGTAAAGGACAAAAATGAAGGAAGGAAGGATGGTATGCTAATAAATGAGCGGTAGAGGCGGCAAGTGAAGGATGTTTTCCCTAGGGGTTTAAATGAGAAGAAAAAACAGCCTACAGACTGTATCAGTACAGAGAGAGAGTGATTGAGAGAGATAAACTGAGATGAAGAAGGAGATGGGGAGAGATGGGGATAGAGGAAATGAGAGAGAGAGAGAGAGAGATTAGGGGTAGAGGAAGAGAGGGAGAGATAGAGAGAGAGAGAGAGAGAGAGAGAGAGAGAGAGAGAGAGATTGAGGTAGAGGAAATGACAGAAAGAGGGAGAAAGAGAAACTGAGAATAGAGGAAGTGAGAGTCAGAGAGAGAGAGAGAGAGAGAGAGACATTAAGTTAGAGAGAGCAAAAGAGAGAGAGAGATGTGTGTGTGTGTGTGAGAGAGAGAGAGAGAGACTGGGGTAGAGGAAGTGAGAGAAAAAGAGAGAGAGATTGAGGTAGAGGTCTTGAGAGAAAAACAGAGAGATTGAGGTAGAGGAAATGAGAGAAAAAGAGTGAGAGAGAGAAACTGTGATAGACAGCGTGAGATAGATTGAGGTAGAGGAAGTGAGAGAAAAAGAGATATATATAGAGAGAGAGAGATTGGGGTAGAGGAAGTGAGAGAAAACGAGAGATAGAGAGAGAAAAATTGAGAATAAAGAGAGAGAAAATGAGCATAGAGGGAGGGAGGGAGAGAGAGAGAGAGGAAGCGGGAGAAAGAGATGGAGAGAAACTGAGATAGAGGAAATGAGAGAGAGAGAGGGGGAACGGATAGAGAGAAAGAGAGAGACAGGCAGGCAGATTTAGACAGTGGTGGAGGAACCGAGAAGCTCTAACCTGGAAGAAGGGCTGACAATCGATTCCATAAAATACAGAAGAAAATATTTTTACAAGGCGAAACGGAAGGCAACAATTTAGATAAAATTATGTCCCTGTGGCAAATCTGGACCAGATGACGATCTTGTTTTGAAATTTCCAATGTAAGAGAAATTCTGCTCACACCAGCCCTGTCTCCCGGGGGATAATCTAATGTTTGATTGACCGTCTGACTGGGGTCCTGACTAACTTGCGAGTATAGAGTTTTGTGATGAGTGGTATAGTCAGTCACAGGGGCATAGTTTTGTGGCTATGATATGATTGTATCTGTCTGTCCATCTAGTGTCTGTGTGTGTACGTCCGTCCGTTTGTCTGTCTGTCTGTCGATCTATCTGTCTCTAAATCTATCCGTTTGTCTGACTGTCTCTGTCAATCTGTCACTGACGCTCTATCTATCTATCTATCTATCTATCTATCTATCTATCTATCTATCTATCTATCTATCTATCTATCTATCTATCTGTCTGTCTGTCTGTCTGTCTGTCTGTTTGTCTGTTTGTCTGTCTGTCTAGTGTCTGTCTCTCCATCCGTCCGCCCGTCTGTCATCCATCATTATCTAGGCCTATCTATCTATCTATCTATCTATCTATCTATCTATCTATCTATCTATCTATCTATCTATCTATCTATCTATCTATCTCTCTCTCTCTCTATCTATCTATCTATCTATCTATCTATCTATCTATCTATCTATCTATCTATCTATCTATCTATCTATCTATCTATCTATCTATCTATCTATCTATCTATCTATCTATCAAAATTGCACATTCAAACCCACCCTCTGCCTGCATTACCGTGCCTTCGTTTATCATCTATCCACTTCCAGTCGGTCTGTCTGCTTGCCACCTAATATATTGTCTGTCTGTACAGTCTGGTTGCAGTTGAAACTGTTATTGTCAGTCTAGTAGCTCTTCTCCGTGCCAGCCCGGCTATTGTGTCTCTGACCTTTATCCCGTCTTATCCCCTGCAAACTGCGGGATTTCTCAATTCCAGAGAACGGAATTCAAGTTGTATTTTCAAATGCACGCTTCCGGTTTGATCTTACATCTCATAAGCCAGGTCTTGGCTCTTTTCCCCGCCTCGTATTTCTGCTTTACAATTATATGTTTTACAGACTGGGTGCCCGTTTGTCTGTCATTGAGCTGGTTTTATTTGTTTGGTGGCCTTTTGCTGCAGATTTCGTGTCTGTTTTCTTGTGTACCGTAATTTTTGTAGCTGTGAATGTACCATCTGTCATTTTTGAACACGAGCAATCAAAAACATTGAGTCCACTTATTTCTTCTAGTGAGTATGTTGAGTATGTTTTATACAAGAGTCAGAACTATTAATGCATTCTCATGTGGCTTTATTGATGCGTGTCCACATTTTTCGTCAGCGAGGTTCTCTGTCATGGGTATAGATTTTATGCCTCTTTTTTTCCTTTCTTACTGTATTTTTTGTTTTCGACGACCTTAGTTCGTGTTTGTTCCATCTCCACTTTTTGCACAACTGAGAAATTCGACGTTAAACTTCTGCGGCTTTAGAGGTCTTGTCCACAGCATCCGTTCGGCTCCGTTACTTTTACGGAAAATGACGTATGAAAAAGTAAAACACTCTTTGCCTCTGTATACTTGTCCACAGCATCCGTTCCGCTCCGCTCCTCACAGCTATAGAGGCACAGAGAGTTTTTCACACCCCAATTTCGGTAAAAATAACGGAGCGCATGCTGTGGACAATACCACTTAGTATTATGATAACTAGTTAGAATAAATCGGAACTGTGAGACAGTTTGGTAGGCGCCACAGCGCATTTTAAACACATGTTAAAGTTTGCACTTGTTATACCTCTTCTACATACTATAAACGATCTCCAGTTTTTTCATAAGAAATGGAGATAGAACAAATAAGTACTGCGGCCGCGAGAGAGGTTCTCTGACATGGATATGAATTTTATACTTCTTTTATCCCCATTTTTCCTCGATTTGTTGCTTTTTCCTCCTAGAATCCCCAATAAGGCTGTTTTAGCCCTGACATGAGCAGTTGTTGTAGTCCTGAAAAAGGATTTTTTAGGGCTGGCACCAAGAGATAGTAAGTTCAGCGGCAAAGACAGAGAGATTTTTTATATTGGGTTTGTTGATTGTCTTTAAAAAAAAAAAATGAAAAGAAAAGTCTTAGCGCTTAGGCTTCAGAGGTCCCGTCTTTGAATACCGTCCCGGACGGGTCCAATCTTAGTTTGTGTCTTCTTAAAGCACTCAGTTGTCTGTGGCCTGACGGGTGCCCAAGTCCCATTTTGTGAAGTAGCCTGATCGTGCTGTAAATGAACCACCGCCCAACCCCCCCCCCCACCCTCGGTCCCATCCTCATGCCCCCCCCCCTAAAGGTTCTGCAGCATGGCATTCCGATGCATGTCCACTGACATAATTTGAGGAATTTTCTCTCAAATTGTGAAGAAATCTGAGATTCCCAATCTGTTCGCCCTTGTCAACTCTGGAAATTGGAAGATACTAATAAAGAACCCTGTCCTCTTATCTTCGCTTCTAATACGTTTTGAGCCGGAAGCGGATGCTCAAGTATACAGTTCGTAGCATGTCGACTAAACCTCCTCAGATTGATAGATCAATTATTTGCGCCTTTCGCGGATTATTCCTCGGCCGCGCCTACTTTTATGCTCTTATTACAGCCACGAACATTCCTAACCATTTTTCACTTTTTCGTGTCAGATTTCAGAGAGATGCGCTCAGTACATTTCGAGTCTTTTCATGACAAAGATGTTTGAAAATGGAACCCAAACGATTTAAGAGTGTTTCTCCAGCTCACAGAATACGGTGACGACCAGTAAGGGGATGATTGGTCCTGAAGCGATCCTCTATCGTGATCTCGGACAAATATTTTACAGATGACTCGTTTAGAATATTTTACTGTATGGCTTTATCACATCTGACTCTCAGGTTTGCGAAAATGAAAGAAATAAGTTTTTGATTGTTTTCTTTTTGTTTTTGGGGGGGGGGGAGGGAGGGGGGGGGGTCAAAGATCCAGTTATTTCGTTACCTGATCATTTCCTGTAGGCTCAGGCACTCTCGGCGGCCCTTGAATGACTTACATAACACAAATCAGATAAATAATGGGCTCAGATTGAAATGCGAATTTTAATGCATTCATTTTGTGCATGACTCAGAAATTATATATTGCTATTAAGTTTGCTCAGATTATTATGAAGTTACTTTTTCTGCAAGTCTAGTAATTGAAAAAGTAGATAAGATTAAATAGGAATTACATTTACAGAAATAGAAATATTCCTAGGTAAGAGAGAGATCAAACCTAGTGGGCTTCTGCCATGTATTCTAGTAGTGTCCTGTACTGAATACTTTGTAGTCGGCTGTTCTCGAACCCTTTAGGTTTTTTCATTATCAGCTGACAGTTTTGTCATTCAGTTACATCCGCTGGTATATAATCATGCAGTTTTCCACGTACATGTGCTTCCAGCAACTAAAAATACTGAATGAATAAGACAAAATATTAATGAATTATAGATTAAATAAAAGATCTGTTAAGATACACCGAAAGTATAGATAATAAATAATAGTGTACTGAATACTTTGTTGTCGGCTGTTCTCGAACCCTTTAGGTTTTTTTCATTACCAGCTGACGAGTTTGTAATTCAGCAAAAAAAAAAAGGTAAGGGAAAATAGTCCCAGTCTCAACAAATCCTAAACTCAAACTCTGAACATTCAGAGAAATTAACTGTTTAAACAAAATCGAACTTGGGTACATGATGCAATAAGAAAAAAAATAAAAAAATAACGATAATAACTGTCTTTTTCAAAAACTGGCCAAGAAGGAAAACTGCGGTGTATGAATTAATGGTAATGATGCAATGACACAGAGACATCAAACAAGGTGTTTATGTTATCTAAGCTATCAGTATCGTAATGACAATAGGAGCACCTGTATTTAATCTAACTTTACTTCATGCACTTTGGAATGTAATTGGTTTCGCATTTTTCACCTTTCGTCATTGCCCTTTTTTTTTTTTTTGCTTTTATTTCACTTTCATCCGCCATCTACATTTTCTCAATTAACACTCTGCAAGACACAACTTTTAATATGCCATAGACGATGATCACTTTCTAGATACTGGTGGCTGATTATCCGGTCATATCAAATGACATCAGTCTGATGAAACCCAAGTTGAGTTCGGGGTACCAAAACCTCTCATGGCACGCCAACAATTAAAAATCACTTGTCTGTACAGAATGGCTATTCCATTAAATGCTCCCTATGCTGCCATTCTATTTCGAAGATGTGGAAAACGTTATTCATGGTTCCATATTTCATCTTACTTATACATAATTTGGCTATTAGTATAATGTGATTTATAATATTTATCCTCTTACTTGTACATTCGTTATGGTCTTCTTTAACTATCCCAAAGAGTGCTGTTACTTCGTCCATGTCTAATTTATATCCTGTTTTCATGAAGATCATCTGGCCAATATGATACCAAAATTCTCTGACTTTCTTACAACGATAGAAGAAATGTTCTATATAGTCTCTTTCATTGCAGTATGCACAGTTTTCCGATGATTTTGTTCCTATTCGTGTAAGTAGTATGTTGGTGGGATAGATATTATGTATTAATTTGAAGTGAAGAAGCCTAAGTCTACTTTCACGAGATGCATTTTTTGCTATCATAAAATATTTTGTTATATCTATATCCAACTTTCTTTTCCAAAAGCTCACTCCACAAATAGTGCCATCTCTCGTGTTTAAAAACGAATTTCGTATCTGCTTATTAGTTTTGGCAAAGAAAGATTCTACATGTTCAGGCAGCTTACGAGCTCTCTCTATGGCTTCCTTAATCATGTCCTTTGTGACCTTGTTTAGTAATTCCCTCTGGTTTTCTGTAAAGGCATTTGTCATTGCATTATATTCAAACAGTAGTCCTGGATAATTTCCTGTCTTTTCCTGTATTATCTCCCTTCTAATTACCCCTTCCTCATTCCATATGTCATGTACATATCTAACATTTGCTTCAACCCATTTTGGGAAAAAAAGGAGTTTTCTTTTATATTGAAACAGTGTATTATTAAATAAAGGTTGATTTAATAAATCTTGTTTTGAAAGGTTATCCATATCGTATTCTACTACTTTTGTATCCTTGGCCTCTATCCAGGTACTAGCTACGGTTCTCCAGAATAATGATGCGATAGTATTTATTTTTACCTTACGTTTGATGCTAAAATTACCTTCTACGAAGTATTTGCTCCCTCCCAATTGTGAGAAAAAGTGTTCCGAAGTATTTACACAGCCTTCATTCGTTGTATTACTTTTCGATGTCACCCATTTCATCCACTTCATTAGAAACACTTTCTGCTGATCCTTTAAACTAATCATACCTAAACCCCCTTTAGAGAATTCTTTGCAAATTACAGTTCTTTTTACCTTCTCAAATGCTTTCTTATTTGAATATTTTTTCTGCCAAATGAATTTAAATATCTTAGAATCTATTTCTTGCAATATATTTTGCGGTAAACTCAGGGACTGTATTATATAGCTCAACTGTGACAATAGAAGGCTCTTTACCACAGTTATTTTACCATAACATGATAAATTACGTCTTTTCCATCTTTGAATGATTTCTTCAATTTTTCTTATCCTTTCATTCCAGTTCTCTTCTACGCATGATATTTCTTGATCAGCATTAAAAAAAATGCCCAGTATTTTCATATTATCTCCTTTCTTAAGCCACGATATTCCCATATCACTAGTTCCCACAATCCTATCACCTATTTCCATCCCCTTGCATTTGTTTTTATTTAATTTCAACCCTGAGAATTCCCCGAATCTTTCGATGTCCCTAAGAGCTTCTTTCAAATCATTAGTATGGTTTACCATCAATGTTACATCATCTGCATATTGGTATAATTTATTATCCAAGGTATTTTTCAATTGTATGCATTTTATATGCGGATTATATCTTACCTTAATGGCCATAATGTTGTGGGAAAGTCTGTCCGACTCAGTGATAAAGGGAGAGCTTACAACAACGCAAAAAAGGGGCGTAATTACACTGCTGCATAAGGGAAACAACTTAGAGAGAAATAATATAAATAATTGGAGACCAGTGAGTCTTACTAATACAGATTATAAAATTTTCTCTAAATGGTTAGCGCTGAAACTTCAAAGGGTTATGGAGAAACTTATACATAATAATCAGGTGGGTTTTATCAAAGGCAGATCGATCTCAAATTTGATTCGTACTATAGATGATTGCATGACCTTAGTCAGGAAGGAGGAAGATGGGGCAGGTATCTTAGTCTCGCTAGATTTCCAAAAGGCGTTCGATAGTATTGATAAAAAAGCAATCATATATGCACTTGAAGCTTTCAATTTTGGCAATAACTTTATTCAATATATTAAAACATTGATACGAAATACTGAAAGCTGTGTAAAAAATGGAGGCTGGGTCTCAAACTGGTTTAAAACGGAACGCGGAGTGAGGCAAGGCTGTTGTGTCAGCCCTCTACTTTTTATTTTAGTGGCAGAAATTATGAAGTTTACATTTAATAAAGTTCACATGGATTACCATGTTCTCTGTTTGTGGAACAGGAGATGTGTATTCTGTGTTTTGCGCGTCCTTGAAGACTTACAAAGTGAAAACCTTTGACTCGCAGCGTGGAAATCAAGAGGGCTTTGATTAATACACGACTGGAGGTGAATCAGTTAAATAAAACATTATGAGGAAAGTTTGCATCTGTTTGAAGAGAACAAGGATACGAAAACATTGTTTAGTAAGGATACACCGTGGTCCAGAGGCAAGATGCTCGCCTCTCAAACCGAAGGTACCGGATTCAAATCCCGGCCGGTGTAGGCATGTTGGAATTTTGGGATTTTTCTCATATTTTCCTGTCCCTGATCCTGTGGGAGGTAGGATCGAGCACATGGTTTTCTCGGATCAGGATGCAAAACTCGGATGGCCCGTGGGCACGTTGCGCACGTTAAAGATACTTTGGCAGTTGGAAATCGAAAAAAGCCGGCCGAACAGGCCACGGCCCGGGCAAAATTAGATAAAATTCATCCCTAACACTCCTTCCCATCTCCCCTCATCTAACCTCCTCAACCCCCCCCCCCCCCAAAAAAAAAAAAAAAACAACGCTGCACTGTGGCGACGACGAGCCTGCTCCAGTTGTAACTGGGCTGCAATGGCACAAAGGCAAATTTCCCAAATGGGATTAAAGAAACTAGTAACTGTCCCATTCTTCGAACGGTAAAAAACAAAGCTCACCAGTCCAGACCGAAAGGAATCAGCACAAAGACATTGATGTCGAGACACTTTGTGTCATCCACATAAAATCGGCGATCAATAGATAGATAGGATAGTATCACAGTAGTATGCAGTGCACAGTAGTGCGCATCGAGAATTGTTCATGGGTCCATGTGTTCGTAAAAATGAAGAATCGGAGGTAGTCAATTAGCGGCATAAAGCAACCCCAAACTCAAAAAAATACTTCCTCACCTTTTCAAGACTCCAAATCCGAAAAAGAACCTTTTGGGGGTCGAAGGGAGGGCACATGTAAAATGTCACGCAAACCCGAGCTGTGTGAGCGGCAGTAGGCCTTATTAAAAATCACGTGGTTTTTTTTAAATATTATTATTAGATCTACATTTTCCTTTCTTTGACTACTTTGAGCATTAGCTCTAGTTCGACCCTCGAGGCGTGAGAGGCCTAGATCTAGCCTTTCGACAAAGTTTTCTTGGCATTACTGACACTCCGAGATCTAGTCTATAATAAAAATATTTTAAAATATTTCCTTTGAAGCACACTCTAAATATTTCTACACAGTTTTCTTGGTATGAATCAATGGCAGTCATCTCATCTGTATAACAATATACTCGGTATCAAAGTTTTCTTGGCGTGGCTGGATCGTGAACTCTAGTTTACATTTCCGGTAAGAGGCGGAAATGACGAAATTGACGGAAGTACATTATCACGTCGTATTCGCAATCATGAATTGATAACTGATAATTATAACTGAATTTCTGGGAAAAGTAAAGAGTTTCGGGAAAAAATGAGTTCGACACGTACAGGCTTAATAAATTTTACATACATGTGCGAAGTTTCATTTCTCTACGTTGCGTAGTAAAAAAGCCTTTGCGGGAACCAAGTTGGGCCCAAGCTCCATTATTATATGATATACAAAATACAAAAATACAAATACACAGTAGGACAAAAATGGCTGTCATCCACAGCAAGGAATTCATGATTAATTGACAGATTTACGCCTTTAAAAAAGGACTTAACAAGCAAAATAAATACTCACCCAAGACTTGAATAGTCTGGAGAAGCCATTTAGTGCGACAACACACACACACACACACACACACACACACACACCTACCCATACACACACACACACACCCAGGCTTGTCGGACATTGCAGGGGATGCACAGAAACACCTAAGGCTGTTGTTACTTGTACGTAAGGTCCCTAAGCGTATACATACCTATCCCTAACCCCGTCCTTACCTTCAACCCTAAATCGTATCGAATCCCTAACCCTGCCCCTTACCCTTTTAACCAAAAAAAAAAACAAAAAACAGGAAGAACACAAAAAGAAAATCTGAAAGAGTCAAGGCTGTTGTATGTAGAGGAGCTGTCTAGCTCTGAGGTCAAAAGAAGATTTAAAATACGTACCACTAGCGCAAAAAAAACTTGGGGACCGTACTTACAAGTAACAACAATCAAAACCCAAGCTTACAAACAAAACCAGCAGACACAGTGTAATCCTCAAATTTCTAACATCGCCCATGATGTGTACGTGAAGTGTTCATGAATGGACGGATCAAAGAAAACAACTGGACTGTGAAATTGGCCCATTTTGTGCATTCTCCGCCTATGACTTGTTTGGCTGGGTGCAGCAACCCTTTATTAGACTGTTTATTCTGGATAATTTGGGCGTAGCTAATTTTTTTTTATTATTCACAAGTAGCCCTCATTAATTTTGTTGAATATTATCATGTCGCATGCTGTGCAAACTTTGCAATCAGAGAAAATCGCACTTGCAGTCTGGTATGCATGTCGATGTGTGAAAAGCTCTGCCGTTTTTTTACACTGTCTATCAGATTCGGCAATTGGTAGGGTTCACAGTTTCAGAGTGAAAACATTAATTGCCTGATTGCGGCCAAATGACGTGGACCGGAACTCTGAACCAGTTTTTGCCGATTTTTTTCTTCTTTTCATCATTCGTGTAGATTCTCTCGTACCGGTCGACAAATCGTGCAAAGCGGCGTTAACTTATCAAACGAATCGAAATTCTGACTCATTGCGGGATACAACCTACGATCTACTCTGCTAAGAGTGACGGAAACACACCCGAAACGCCCATTTATTTCAACATCACTTGACGATCCGAGCAAGACAAATCGTGCGACTTCTTACTATTTAGCAAAAGATCTAGCTTCAGGTGGCATCAACAATGGCACTTGGATTCAGTGCAAAGATTTAAAAAAATTACTACACCGCAACAGGCTTCACCAACTTTACCAAAAATTCCCAAATTCTGTGACCTTAACAACCTTAACATTTCGTACCAGTCAGTTGATATGAGTAGTCTGATCTTTACTCATGGCCAGTTGTTTGCCTCACATTTTCCACTCACCACTCCATTTGATGGCTGACCTCCATTCAACTAGCTGGGTTTTTCCCAAAAATCTTGATTTCTCCTATTTCTTGCGGCATACATAGATGTGATAAAGTTGTTCATTTTCGATTTTCCTGTTAGATCTCTAACTTCACTTTTATCTGATCTTATCTATAGGCCTCTGAGGCTTGAAAGTTGGCCCAAACAGAGGGAAGGAGAAAACAGAGAGAGAAGCAAAGTGGCCGTTATTGTGCCGACGCACCGTTAAACCCAAACTCAAACTCAAGTTGATTTTCGACCAGTAATGTGTACACAGAGACAAATGACCCGTCATGCTTTTCAATTCGACTCGTCGAAAATGCTTTATTTCTTCTTTAAGGCTCCAATAAGTCGTAAACACATAATATTGACGACTGGACATTGTCCAAAATTAATGTGTCCACGTAATTTATCGTCAAACATTGAGGCGGTTTACACAATTGTCTAAGTTTTGGTCCCGTACTTACACTGTTTTAACTGCTTGCATCTTCACACTCTAATTCCATTATGGTATGGTGATATTCTAGAATGGAGTGCTCTGCCTGGCTTATAATTTTGGCACCAATAGTAGCTCCTTTTGGTCAGTAATAAATTTGATAACAAATACAGCAGGGAGCAACAGGAAAGTTTTCCTGTGCATCTTGTAAACTGTTCTTTTGGGCATATACCGTCTGTTTTCGTGAGTCGGCAGTACTTTCAGTGCGAGTTCCACGCACTACTTCATTTCACATCCATCATGCTAGATCTTCCTGCTTCAATCAGTGCTCACTGATTGTACTGTTAACACCATCTAACTAGACAACCCTGTCAGCTGTACACCCGAAACTGCGGTCAATGACACCCAGTGGGTCTGGCTGGTCTATCTATTTATCTATCTATCTATCTATCTATCTATCTGTCTATCTATCTATCTATCTATCTATCTATCTATCTATCTATCTATCTATCTATCTATCTATCTATCTATCTATCTATCTATCTGTCCGTCTGTCTGTCTGTCTATCTACCTATCTGTCTGTCTGTCAATCTATCTATTTTCTATCTGTCTCTCTGTCTGTCTGTCTGTCTGTCTGTCTGTCTGTTTATCTATCTCTCTGTCTGTCTGTCTGTCTGTCTGTCTGACCGTCCGTCCGCCCGTCCGTCTATCTGTCTGTCTGTCTGTCTGTCTGTCTGTCTGTCTGTCTATCTATCTATCTATCTATCTATCTATCTATCTATCTATCTATCTGTCTACATACTTCTATCTGCCTGTCTGTCTGTCTGCCTGTTTTTCTAGCTGTCTGTCTGTCTGTATAGCTGTCTGTCTGTCTGTCTAGCTGTCTGTCTGTTTAGGTTTCTGTCTATCTAGTCTATCTATTTTGAACTACCTTTGAATCAAGTGTTTCAGTCTCACTAGTGTTAGGCCCCGTTTAACGACGCAGTTCACGAAACTGATGCTGAACAAAAAGTTGACTCCGTGGGTCGTGGGCCCAAGTGTGAAACAGGTGTCCCAATTTACATAACATCCGTGTGCATTTACAAAGTAGATAATTATTTTACCTTATACATGTAATATGAGATGAAGGTAAACAGACACAAAGCAATTAACAGAAGGGTGCCCACGGCAAGCTCAGGTCTGTTGTATTTAACGAACGGCTGTTATGGCTGTGGTATTCTCATAAGGTTATGCCAACCCACTACGCGAATTATTATAAAACTACACCACACCTGTGCTAAATTTAAATGTAATGTTTTAGCTCAGAAAATATGCCTGGCTATGCCATAATAACCTCTTTGTTTTTTTTTCTCTCTCTTTACTTCTTTTATTCTTTCGTTTTTCGTTCTTTCTTTCTTTATCTCTTTCTTTCTTCTTTCTGTCTCTCTGTCTTTCTTTCTCTTTTCATTCATTGACTTATTTCTTAACTTACTCAAATCTATTGAATCATTGCAGTTTGTGACCCTAGAACAGTTAAGCGTAATTATCATCCGATCAAACGTCATAACTATCAAGAGTGAGTTCAGCTGATAGACATTCATCTTTCCCTATCACTGAAAAGACAGGCCTTTTCATCATGGTATTTTGTATTCTGTCCGCAGACCAGTGGAAAAAAGGGGTCGTTGCATTCTTTGGACCTGAAGATTCCTGTGAAGTGGAGAGCCGGGTGGCAGCGGCTTGGAAAATTCCTATACTTGCTTACGTGAGTCTTTTTATGGATTGTTTATGTTTATCTACCTTTCTGACTGTCTGTCTGTTTGTCTGTCTGTCTCTCTCTTGCTAGCTATTCAACTGTCTATGTCTGTCTCTCCGTCTGACTATTAAATTTTGTTCTTGCGTCCCTCTGTCGCGGGTGGTTGGAGGATGCTTGAGAAGTGATTCCTTCTGTCCCATCATTTTGCTATATTGTGTCTGTCGTCTTCTTCCTAATACAATTTGGGCATTGCAATATCGATGTGCTTTTTGCAAACTCAAATTCAAACTGACTGTCTGTCTGTCTGTCTGCCTATCTATTATGTCTGTCTGTCTATTTATATCTGTCTGTCTGCCTGTCTATCTGTCTGTCTGTCTATTTATCTCTGCCTGACTATTTATCTCTGTCTGTCTGTCTGCCTGCCTGCTTGCCTGCCCACCTGCCTGTCAAACTACCACACTGTGGGTTTACTTGTCTGTATTTTTATTCGTGTTCTGATATTCCCGTTTAAGTCAAACTGTCTCTTAATTTGCTCAAAATCAATGTACTTTAAAGACCATTCGGCTAGACTTAACATACTTATTTTAGTGAAATAGTTGGGAAGTTAGAAAAATCGCCAATCTGGTTATGCTATCAATGCAAAGTTAGTTCCTGGTGAAGTTCTGATTGTCTTAGTGTGTCCTGAATGTGCCGACTTATCTCAAACGGCATCAGGGAAGCCTTTACACTTTGTGGTATCATTTGATTTGTTGAAGTCTTTCATTGCCACTTTGTAATAAGCACTGGCCAAGATTTAACTGAATTCTGTGATCAGTCGGTGCCGTCTGGATTCGGTGTTCAGCTGACCTTTTTTTGCTGTGTGACGTGACGCGTTAGACAGAAAACGGGCTGTTCATTATAGTTCCAAGTGCCGTTATATGAGAAGTCTGTAATTGCATAACTATGAAAGTAACGTATCTTTCAACCAAGGTATGAAATGCTCTTTCAGAATTCTGTAATTTTAGCCCAAATTTACAGTCTTCGTGTGAAAGATCCCTCAGATCTCATTGCTGAGGCCTGTAATTATAATCCGGTGCGTCATTTATACTTACCTTCGTACGAGATGCGAAGCTAGTTATATTTCTGCTGACGGGCTGTTCGGACTTGTTCTCGAAGTCATGTATTTGGCTTTCTATCTATCCATCCATCTATCTGTCTATCTATTTGTCTGTGTCTGTCCGTCTGTTAGTCCGACTTTCTATCCATGCGTTTGTCTATCTGTCTATCCCTCTGTGCGCCTGTCTATCTGTCTCTGTCTGCCTGTTTGTCTATCCGCGTATTATTATTGTATTTTATCTATCTATCTATCTATCTATCTATCTATCTATCTATCTATCTATCTATCTATCTATCTATCTATCTATCTATCTATCTATCTATCTATCTATCTATCTATCTATCTATCTATCTATCGTTCTGCCTGTCAGCCTGCCTTCCTGCCTGCTTGCTTGTCTGCTTACTTTTCTGTTCATAACAGTCCTATCCTATCCATTTTTTGTCTCCATCCGTCTGTCCTTTTGTCTGTTTATTTAGCCATCTGGCTGTCAGGATATATGCCCATTTATATTTCCTGTAACCCTAATGCCTTCCTTTCTGTCTATCACCATGTTAATGAAGATGTTTCTCGAAGCTCCCCATGCAATTCAAAACAGCAGAATGTGAAGCGCAGTCCGTGAGCCCGAATAACGAGCAGCATAGGCCTGCCTTTGAGAACGAGATCTAACAAAAGAATAGATGGTAATGACAATGCTATGACATCCCGTCTCCGGCCGTCATATTATACAGGAAATGCAATTCACTCTGAGAAGACACCCCATAGCAGTGCATGATAATATATCTTTTTTTGTACAGTTGCAGGCAATAAAGGTTTCTTTTCAGTCCAATGGCGCACTGAGTCAATTCTGTTTTGTCCTGGATTTTTGAACGAGGCGTGGACGGTAGGGTTAGACGAGACTTTTTGCACACTAGTGAGAGTGAAGTAAGCCTGTCAAGCTGGGTGATTCAAAGGAAGTTCCACGTCTGGGTCAAAACCAAGACAAAACTTGACTGAGTGTGCTACCATACTAGAGCTACTGGCCTACCGTTCAAACCGTCTATTGAGGAGTTTCTTTGATTCATTCTTTCGGCCGAGTAACCCTCTGATAACTAAATGCCAAGTTTAGTCATGGGCTTTGCTGCTGTTGTTGTTGTTGTTGTTATTTCTCACTGAAAGTAATCAGCACAAGGACGCTTCCGATGACGTCTTGGCATTCAGCTTAGTCTAAATCCAGACCTGATCTTGACCCAAAGTCCCACAGGGCGTTGACTCAAGTCTGGCTTGCGTCTATTCTGACTCATAGCATGAGATCTCTCTTCTCTCTCTCTCTCTGTGTCTCTCTGTCTCTCTGTCTCTCTCTCTCCCTCTGTGTCTCTCTCTCTCTTTCTCTCCCCCCCCCCCGCTTGCTGACTTAAGAGAGTTTTGACGCTCCCGAATTGGCAAGACAGACTTATTTCAATCTGATCAGTGCGACAGGTCACTTCACATCTCAAACTAAAACTGACATGAAACAGCCTTGACTCACTGCACCAATCCCCTCAGAATATTGCCAGCTTAGTTCTTATTTGTTCTAGTTTATTTTTTCTGAAAAACTGAAGATCTTTTAGTATGTAGAAGAGATATAACAAATGTCCACGTTGACACTTATTTAAGATTCGCTTTGGCACTTAGCAAGCTGTTTCACTGTTCTTATTTATTCAACTCCTTATCACAGTATTAAAGACTTGGTCTCCTAAATAAACATTTTTTTATAGTAAATGCGCGCGTCGGCGATTAATACGCAGAACATAAAATTAATATGTGCTGAAGTAAAGTTGCGTAACTCATATTATGGTGTTCATTCCTTTACCTTTTTTTTTATAGGGTAACATTGGTGTAAATGAATATGAGTGAGAAGGGACTACTTAGCTGGGTTTGATGAAGTACGCGACACTTTTATTGATTTTTTCTTTCTTTTCAACGTACGCCAGACAGTTTGGGGGGGGGGGGTGGTGGTGGTAGAAGAAGAAAGCAACATGACCGGCTCATCATGTGAACCAACTGATGGCAGTATCATTAAGTGCCGTCTGGGCTGGACTTTAAGCCTCTCTTATAGTTGTGGGAGAGGGCACCGTGCCCTGGACTTGGCATTAACCAATAAGATAAAAAAAAAAAATATTCTTTGGGTGCGTTATTGTGGGAATCATTCTGGCACAGTGACACTTGTAAATATGATATTGATGTTTAATATCGCAAATGGACATCTTCAGTTAATCATCCATATTATTTATTTTCTCCTGCCCACTGAATCAATAGAGTGTCACCCAAAACACTGTTTATGCAGTCTTATCCCTAGCCAAAGGTAGGCTAACAAACTGTTTCTACATAAGCCTTGGACGATCAATTAATACCATTAGAAATACTAATCATTACCGGCAAACCAAAATCATTACTTTTAGACCCTCACTTGAAACAGATTCGTATGGAATCTGTTGAGCCTTCAGTAGCTTTTTCCCACAGAGACATCGGTACATAAACTATACTCCAAACACTCTCTGAACATGCTAGACTTTTTAGACAGTTTTTTTTTTAGACAGTTTAGACATCGGTGATGGCTACGCTTGATTCAGTTCAAATTAAAATTCCTGGTATTATAATTATCAGCACACGTACAGCACATGAGTTTCAATGTCCAGAATGTGATATGAAGCTGTGTCTTTGTCACATTTAATTAATTCGATGGTTGATAAACTTTTGACTTTGAAGTTTTGATGATTGCAGTGAGCGTGAAAGCTTGTTCTGAGTGCTTTCGGCAGATTTACGATCGTAAAAAACTCACGGAAATCTCGAACATCAATTTAACGAATTAGTGCTCGGAGTGCCAACATCAATTCACGTCCTGTATTTTCCCCAATTTTATCTGTTTTCAAATTATGGAAAAACAAGAATTTAAATCCGGCTTTAAATGGGCAAATGTCAATGAATCACTTTTTTTTTTCTTGTTATTGTTGGTTTTTGCTTTGTTTGCAGGAGAGTCATTTTTTAGAGCATGTCGGTTCTGAGAGTGGGGAAAAAAAAGTCATATAAAATACTCGGAGGCGATTTCGCCAGCAGTGTCTTTTCAGGCGTTACTGATGCAATTTCTGTTTGAATTATATAGTCTGTTTTGTCATAAATCGCCTTCCTCTCCTGAACGGCAGTAGTAATTAATGCCTCATCCTCAATTTTGTTGGCCATTCTTTTTTTACCTTGATGTGGGCACATTACAATTAACCATGCGTAGTACGGAACCAGCACACCGAATGCTTATTTCAGAATGTTACGAGGATAAATCTGGAGTTGAGTTTGACCTTGGGTTTTACGTCACGTTCGCACGATAACGGCCACGTTGCGCTTTCACCCTCTGTTTTGGGTATATTAAGAATTGGTATTCAGAGGTTTGTCAGTTGAAACTTCACACATACCATTAAATTGTTCCGTGTAAATTTTATCATATTAATTATTGGTAAGATCCTCAAAAGTTCTTTCGTATAAGTCAGAAAAGAATTTTGTGATGCATATAAACGTTTTTAAAACTCTTTCGGGACGTATCCCCGATATCGGATCCAGTGAAAAACGAGCTTGGACATATCGCTGAATTATATTGTATTCTACATTCAATTCTCTTTTATTTGATGTGTGACACTTTACTTTACCAATACTTTTCTTTCTGCAAGCATTTTTCTGAACCATGCTGTTTTTTTCTCAAACTGGCTAAAAATTAATTACGTCCAGACTTGACCGAAGTCCCCTAACAATGAGGCCCTGAAAGAGTTAAAATGAAGTTGCAGATCTATAGCAGCCATTCCGAAGAAAACCTTCTAAGGCAAGACAAAGACATGAACATGGCTGTAATATTGCTATCATGTCTCAGTTTCACGTGCCCGCCCACGCTGTATTGAGCCCGACTGTTGCGTAGTGCGCATCCCCGTTCATTCGTGCGTGAAAAATGTGTGAAAAAAAGGCGACGCGGCCGGAACACAACAAAGTCCCATAATGTGGGCCAAGGCTAAGCGTAGTAGCGCACTAAAGCTTAGTCTTATTAATTTGCCTCTATTTCAGTTTGGATTATACAGAGTTGGGTGGGACCTCGCTCATTAGTGAGGCTGAAACAAGTCTGTCTCGTTAATTGATTCCAAGCAGGTTAAACTCCGAATAAAAACCGTCCCCAAACCATCTGATCTAGTGCACCACCAGTCTACAGCAGTAGGAGGAGTGAACATTTCAAAGCTATTGAAGGGGTACAGTTGGGTCACAATGTCGTTTAGCACCGGTCACGCACTACTGGCTCAAGTTTCTAATAATAACCTCTAGGATGTGTTTCATTGTACTTGGGTCTTTCTGTTTCTCGGCGTCTGCACTCCCTCGGGTTATTCTCGGCGGCGCCCTGCGTGAACCCTTGACCGTTTTTTTTGTCATCTGTGTTTAGTATTACTTCACCGTATCGCAGGACGTTATCGGAGGGCCAGACAAAATTGCAGGACCATGTTTATCTATAGAGACGATGCTAACGCCGTTCAGCTTCTGAGACGGGGATAAAGAGGTGCTGGTGGAGGAGCGGGTGAGGGCCGGGATAGACCGGTGCTGGGCATGGCAACGTGACATTTCACTAGGGTGTTAACTACAGAACCATAAAAGGTTCCTTTTTGGTGTGTCTGCGTCTGTCCCTATACGTATGTGTATGTCCACGTATGTCTGTTCATTTTGAATCCCAGATTTACAGAAAACAGTCACCGTTTGGGTGTTTTTTTTTTCAATTCGCGGCTTCAGTTCATATTTTTTCTAATTCCACTTTTCGCACGGCTGAGAAATTCGATGTTAAACCTTTGCGGCTTGAGTGTTATGATCAGGAGTTCGAATAAATCGGAACTGTGAAACAGATTGATAACGCATTTTAAACAAATGCCAAGGTGTGCAGTCGTTATTACCTCCGCTACGTATTAAAAGAGTTCCAGTTTTTCAGAAAATGGAGAGAGAACCAACAAGAATAAAGGCTGCGAATTGTAGACAATGTTGTTGGTGAATTATTGGATCCTTGCAGTTTCGGGATACTTATTTCAACCAAATGGATTGGAAAATACCAAACCGAATCGTTTTCATTCTCACAAACTGAATTTAATCATCATTGCAATCAGTACCATCCGCTCTAGTAGCCACGAAGAAAAGTTAACTTTTGGACTTTGATACAGGTAGACCAACTTGAACGTAGCACCTTGTCCCCCTAGAATGACAACGTTCCAAGTCCCTTCCGTCAACATTTGAGAAATTCGAAATTCGTGATTGAACATGCATGTGCTCATAGCTTGTGGAGATATGGCTTTTAAAAAAAATTATTATTACTTCTTACGAATTACACACCGAATCCACTTGATGCTTTGGTACACAATGGAGGAAGTACTGTGTAGTGTGTAAACTCAATTCAGCCAAAAAGTGGGGATAGAACTTTGTCATTTGAAAGGGACGGTCAGGTAACTATAGACAAAGGAAAACGAAATAGATCTACCACTTTAAGCAATATGTGACCCAAGCTGGTGACAGGTGAATGTCAGTTTTCCTGGCGCCTCCTACCCACGTGGGATTTTATCTAGCAGATAAGGAAAGGTGTGTGTGTCTTTATTTATAGAGTGTATGGGAAATTAATTCATGATCTTTGTTTGATGGCTCTTCTCATCCGGTAAATTAATGTGTAGGTTGATGTGGCCGAGTCAGGCGCAATTGCGAAATATCAACGTATATTTTGCGGATATACTTCTTTGTACATAAAGGTGTCGCATAAGTGCATGTGGCTGTTAATTATATATTTTTTTAATGCCCTACATTTGAATATGAGTAAGATTATTACGTAAATATGTATGTTCTGACGGTTTCATAGTAAGCCCTGAACATCACAGCCAGTTGCTGCCAGCAAAATGTACACCCAATAAACAATGGCAGAAGCTGACTGTATCTGACCGGACTACTTAGTAATGACAGCGTCTTCTCGAATCTACTAAGAAAATAATGGGAAATTATAGTGTGCAGTTCTTGTCTGCCAACTGCTGACTGTGCCGTAACGGATTTAGTATGATAGGTTCCTTAGATTGGGGACACGTCACTGAGACAAGTTTGTTTCGCGTCTGTTTGGATTCAGTGTGCGAGGTCTCCCCCCCCCCCCCCCCCAGCTGTCTCAAGATGGTTTTGACGCGCCTGAACTATTGTGACCGACGTATTTCAGTCTCACCTCTACGCGCGGTACCGTACTTAACCTGAGACAAATTAGACTCGACTCAGTGCGTGAAATCTCTTTCCCCAGGTGACTCGAGACAGTTCTGACGCGCCCGAACCATAATTCAGACGGACGTGTTTTAGTCTCGCCTGTGCGTCAGGTCCCGTACTAAACCTGAGACACAACAGACCCGGCTCAGTTCGCCGCCAGTCTCGAAAGCCTGAACATTGTCACAACATTGATCCTCAAGATATTATTATGTATATTTGATAATAATAATAATAAAGTTCATTTATATAGCGCATATCCAGAGATGCTCTATGCGCTTTACAATACATGCAGAATAATATTATTATTTAATATTGTTTTCTTCATGGATTGGGTGTCTCCACTGTGATGCAGCTGAAAGCTCTCAAATTCAATAGAGTTGGCCAATATAAGAATTCCTCAACAAGGAAATTTGACCCGACGGTAGAGGCAAAGAAATTTAATCATGTGTAAAATATCGGTTTTTTTTTTTTTGTTTGTTTGTTTGTTGTATTTTGTTTTGTTTTTCAAAATGCAAGAGATCTCTATCCTGAAGCACTTGAGTCTATTGCTGGTGGCCCAGGTGTGGTTCGCACTGACATTTCAGTGTACAACATTTTAATTTCACTTGCTGTGTGATCATGATAGCAATCTTGGTTTTAACATGGAATGTTATAGATCTTCAGTGCGATCAGATGAATTAACACGGACATATCTGTTCTATCCTCCACTGCACTCCTCGGAGTCAATGTACTGCGTGCACAGCGTCCTGTATTCTCAGTATGATAGACGGGGATTAGGTGACATAGCTCATATCCTTCACAAAAAATGCGCTTCCTTGCTAGTCAAATCATATGTATCAAAGGTAATAATAAAATCCTTTTTAGGAGTGTGATGTATCTGAGACCCCCGGACGCACGACTGAGGGATATGACAATAAAATCCTACATTAAAATACTCTTTAAATCTATGGTATCCTTGAGACCCCAGCACCTACGAGTAGGAATAATGAACATGCATGTGCATTGGTGAGCACGCAAATACATATTCTAAAATGTTTAAACTATAGGAAGATGGGCATTGACAAAATTAGGGATACCTGGGATTTCAAGAAAAAAAAAATAATCCAGAAATAATATAATTACTAACTGTTTCAATTGCGTCCAGGTCCATTAGACCCAGGACTTACGGCGAAGGCTAGATAACGCAGTCATTTATGAACCTGAAAATCTTCTCCTGGCTATAACTCTAACGTTCAGTTGAGCAAGTTGTTTTTATCAATTTGTTTAGTTGTTTGTTGTTTGTTTTTTTCCACTTGTAAGTCTTACCTCCTCTAGGATATGTTATGTTTCCCTAGAATATCCAGCTGTATCAACACTGTAATCAAAAAGAGAAATACTGATATAATTTGTTACTACGGGAGGACATTGGCAGGCAGGTCGATAATCAGTCAGACTGCGGCGCGATATTGAAACGGTAGCTCTATTTATAGTGGATGTTTATATGGCCGTAGAGTGTTTTGGAGAGACGAAGTAATTTGGTCATTCACAGAGTAGGTGGTCATTTACAACCTTCACTGTTTTGGGAAACCGACTAGACGATGTTAAAACTGTGTTGAATTGAATATTTTGAGACAGATAAAATGTTGCGTAAACCATTAATTGTCTTATCCTAAACCCACTCTCGAAATGGACGATGTTTATGGAAAAAGAAAATAGGTATTTAATTTTTTGTATTCTAATTTTTTGAATTAAGAGCACCCGGCTTTAACATTTAATATAAACTTGGTTATCGCACCGTTTACGCAGAGAAAACCGAAAATGGGAGAAAGATTTTACTAAACACAGTTTTCCATAATTGACTATTATTATTGCGGTATTCTTTGTTTGAGTTGTAGACACCGGAGCGTTTGTTATCGGGTCAAATAGTTATAGGCCATTTTTTGTGTGTGTATGCGTATGTTTGTGGGTGAGTGTGTGTACGCCCGTGCCTGTGTGTGCATGCATGGCTATCTTGGAATGTCCGCATTATTCGCTGCGGGGAATGGTTTATTTCAGTTGGGTGAGAGGACAATGGGATGTTTTAATGACTGTTAACCTCAATATCTTCGACCAGTACATTATCGCCTGTGTTCTTGTGTGTTGTTGTTGCTACTTAATTGTTAGGAGTGGTTTTGTATACAGACAAAATGTTATTTCAGCTAGAAGAAAGGATATCACTTAGCAAGTTCGGTGTCCTCAAATCATCAGCGACACTTTGAAGATTTATCAGCAGAATTCGGATCGCACTCACCGGCCATCTCCGGACACACACAGTCCCAACCCCATCTTAGAAGGATATCATTGGTCCTCATCGCCTGCCATGGACGAACATCATCACCAACAGAATCGAAAACATTTATGACCCCATTACATATTTTTGACCTTTTTTGGATACCAACTGCTCTACTCTGTTCAACATTATAACCGCGTTCTGAACGGTTTTTTTTTTCAGACAGATTGAGTGTGAAATGTTACATAAATTATCTGCTATAGCGGGTTAAATTATGTTTCATTCCTTTTCATCTTCCCCCCACATCACGTATATTGAATAATAATATTTATATAGTGAGCGGGTTGTTGATGGGTCTTCTAGCCGGGTTTCCTTCTGTCCTGTCATCCTGTTCCATTCTGTCTATTGTCTTACTTTTTCCTCGCCCAATGTCACCGTTATGATGTCGACGTGCTTTTCCAAACTCAAACTGAAGCTCAAACTCACTATTTTGTGTGACAGATTCCTAATCACACTGTCTCATAATAATATCATAAACGCATACCTCTACGACACTAACTCTAACACAATGCACTCCTATTTTAGCCATAGATTTACTACACTAATGTTAGTGTAGTAAATCTATGGTTTTTAGCACATTTGAAGCCGCTGGACGCCAACGGCGTAATAGGGGGGCCATCTGTAGAGTTCGTACGCCAGAATGGAGAAAGGGAGGGTTGTCTCCAGAGAACAAAAAACGAACATGGTGGGAGGGGGTGAGGGGGGGGGGGGGTTCTGGAGAACATTACGTTAGCCTTTCAATCATGGTGATAGATTCAAACGGTTTATTTTCTTCATTTTTGGTGTTTCTTCAGCAAATTAAGTTGCTTGTTTCTACAAAACTCATGTTTCAAACGAAACAGTCAAATTGACCACGCAAAACTGCACTTCATTTTGATTTTTTTTTTTTTTTAATATGAAAACTTTTATCTCCCACGTTCACTATTAAATGGCCGTACGCTCGCACAAGAGAGCCCGAGGATGGAAGGTCGGGGGAGGGAGGGGGTTCACGCCAGGCGTACGAAGAGCGTAAATGAAATGGGAATGGGTTGAAAATAAGCAAATTCCACTTGCCTTTCAACATGAAGACATTATCTTCGGCATTGGCCATTATGACGAACCTGCTGTCGTGTACAAGTAAGGGGGGGGGGCGGATTTGAAGCCAAGAGTATGAACCGTAAATCAAAGGGGGGGGGGGGTATCAAAACTAGCCAGACTCGAGCGTACGCACTTTATGCATGGCCCCCAATACTGTACATGAAAACTTTACAATATTTGCCGTTAGGAAATTCAGGCTTTGGGCGGATTGCTTTTCTTCTCTTTTCTTACCAGACCTGGACGCTGTCAGCCTTAAGTTTTATATGCGTTTTTACAGACACGTCCTTCTGCTTTTGTTATGTTGAAGCTGTTGGAGATCATTAAAGATGCTTTATCCCCTGGGCATTTTCTTGGCCAGGCTCACGGCTCCTGTGTGGTGCTGTTTTGCAACCTATTGTTTTGTGGCTTCGCATTGTCTCCCCGGAATGTGTAAACTGGTTGTCGAGGACGCTTGGAAAGTGCGATTGGAGGTGTGTGTGGGCTTAAATACTGGACTTGAAACCCCTTGGAAAACAAACTGAGACGTGGATCTTCTATATAGTTGAGACATGGCGTTACTTAGTGGCCAAGACGCCCAACGTCCTAATTAGCTTTCTTTTCGAGTGCGCGAGAATGTCGTATTGAGCACATGATCATTGTAATGTTTGGGGTTTTTCACAACATCACTAGCAATATTTACGTGGTTTGACGTGGCAACTTTCAAAGCTCTGCACAAATCATCCGGAAGGGAGAAAGTGTTCATCTACAACTATGAAGTACATTGTAGACCAAAACGAATTTTTAAAAAAATTCTTTTGTTCAATCAAGAAAGAATAAAGCCAGTTTAATCTACTTTTCTCTAGAGTAAATCTTGAAGTTTGGTATGAATTATAATGAATTAAGTTCAGGTGAAAGATCGCTATAATAAAACCAAAATAACCAAATAATACTTCAGAAGATTGTCTAAAGACGCACGCTCATAGAATTGTCCCTTTGTCTATACGCGTTAAAACCTACCTTCATAAATAATTTTTGCCCGCTTTCCTGCGCAGTGTAACACGAACACGCAGACCAATTACGTTTCTATCTGACATATCTATCACAACCCATTCCCACTACTCCTGATTGCCATCTGTTGAATGACTAACGTTGTATTTCAGTGTTAGTAAAGCTACTATCCCAAACACACGATAGTTGCAGTGATAGATTCATAGCAGTCTGTGCTCATAACCAGCATTGCCTGCTCGTAACATTAGCCGCTGAGCTCAGTGGAGACCATATAAAAAACATAACAGTTTTTGTCAGCAGAGGTGCAAACCGAAAAGGAGGATCCTCGTGTGATTAGACAAAAACTGTGCTCAGGAACTTCGTCTATATTGTAGTTCAAGACTGACCACAAGGAAGATGAGGATTTTATAGACCTACTTATCATATTATAAAGGAAATGAGCCTCCAGTGTAATCATGAGATGCTTTTTAACCGCTGAACCTTAAATTCTATAAAAGATCATATTACGCCAAAAAAATCGTAAAGGTGTGTGGGTATAATTTAAAAGATATTGAAGCTCGCTATATTTTTAGTACTTTCAATGATTTTGAGGCACAACTGACTGAGCTTAACAGAACAAAGTGTTCCCATATTTTGACCTAGAAAATAAACACAGCAAAAAACAGACTTATTTTCTTCGAGTAAAATTAAAATGTGTGATGGGCAATTTCGTTCTGCACTTCAATGTACACATCGTTGATCGAAACTCAACTTTAACAATCACATCTGTGGATTGCGGAAGTCAGCGGGCCAACTGGGCCGTCATACAATTGATAAAGATGGCAATTTGATCCTAAATAATTATTTCTTTATTGACAAAACAAAATTAGTGTTACATTTCCTAGCTAGGTGTGCACTAACGAACACACTGTGACCTTTTCGTTGCCCCCGCACCCCTTTCGATCAATACTGGATTTGCCAAAGTGTTAAAACAAGAATTTTTTATCTAAAAATGCTCCCTTGGAAAACTAAAGAAGCGGAACAAAAGTTACCTACTAGGATTTACTTGGCCGGCCTTAAAGGATTAAATCATTTCCGTGTTACGTTATACTTCTCGAGGAGATTGTACATTCATATCCAACAGTTGAACTGGTGCAGCATCATAATTATCATTAATTTAAAATGTAAAAACAAAACAAAACAAAAAAAAATTAAAATATGACTTCCTTCTCGGCCTTTGTAGCTGACGTCCAGTTTAACCAGGAAGTATGGTACATCGCATCGCCAGAGCGCCTCCCTTACCCTAAATCCTCCAAGCTCCTTCCCTCACCCGTCTCCTGGCCTCTCCCATAGGAAAACATTGTAAACAACTTCAACAGTAACAGACAATTGCTTTAGAGCACATCTCCATCATATCCACGCTCTCTTTCTCTCTCTCTCTCTCTCTCTCTCTCTCTCTCTCTTTCTCTCTCTCTCTCTTTTTCTTCTCTCCCTCCTCCCTCTGTGTATGTTTGCGTCTCTCTCTCTCTCTCTCTTTCTCTGTTGGTCTGTCTGTCTGTCCCTACCTGTCTCTTTCTCCCTCACTTTCCTGTCTGTCTGTCTCTGTCCTTCTCTTTGTCTGTCGCACCTTCTCTCTCTCTCTCTCTCTGAGTATGCCTCTCTCTGGTTCTCTCTTTCTATGTCGGTCTTTCTATTTGTCTGTCTGTCTGCTTCTCCCTTCCCGTCTCTCTTCCTTCCTCTCCCTCTATAGTTGCCTATCCGACTGCCTGTCTGTCTGTAGGTCTTTCTGCCCCTCCCCCACCTTCTCTCTCTCGGCAAAAAGAAATGACATTTCTGCACATGGGGAAATCTCACTAACACTAAAGGCATGGGCTGGGAATTCAACTTGGATACAATTTCAAAGACAGGATTACTGCGCTGTTTGTTTAAACACCTTGGGTCCAGTGTCCTTTTGTAGTTCTCGTTTAGCCTTTTACTCGCGCCATGATGCAGTTGTTTGTTTGTATAACGCTCACCTTTCAGATGAAACAGTCAGATAGACCACGGCAAATTCCACTGAAGGTTTTTTGCTTTTTTTAAACGTGAAGGTTTTTATCTTCTACATTCACCATTAAAATGACCATTCGTTCGTACAAGAGAGTCGGCTTGGGCGGGGTTGGGGGCATGTAGGGAAAGAGAAAGGTGGGGGGGGGGGAGAAGAGGAGATAAATTACCTACACCCCGTGTTTCTCTAATTCTCTCAAAGATATCATTTCCACGATCTTCGAAAGTAATAGTGGTAGAAATCAACACATCATGACGAGAGTAGTATACCAACACAACAACAACAGAAGCAATAACAACACACGGAAACATCTCTATCTTCCGGTAACCTGCAAATGATTGTCAAGACTGACCGCGTTTGTGGCCCTTTAATGCCATTTTGAAAATTATGCAATTATATTAGACGAATGAACTATCACACTGGCTGTATTGAATGTTACCTGAATGGCAATCATTGGCAAAGTCTGCCACTTCGCCACACTATGTCTTGTTTGTTCAAACTCCACTTTTTGCACAGCAAAGAAATTCAGCGCTACACGTTTACGGAGTGAGAATAAATCGGAAGTATGAAACAGTTTGATAAATGCCACAGCGCAGTTGAAACAAGTGCCAAAGGGTGCGTTTATTATACCTCTCCTACATACTAAAAGACTTCCAGTTTGTCTGCAAATGGAGGTAGAACAAACAAGAACTGCGGTCAGGGCCTGTGGAAGCTCAGTTCATTGCTTTTTTAAACTGAAAATGCCAATGCATAATTGCTGGGTAATCTATACATATTATGAATCAGTGATCTGTAAAAAAAACATGACAGAAGAGACGTCAGTCTACTCTACTTTTGAACTGGAATTTTTCATAATGAATTGCTGAGTCACCCTGCAGTTTGTTGGGAATCACTCATTTGTGACATAACAGTCCATCTACTGCATCCGTTTCTTTATACTGGAATCTGTCATGATGAAATGCTAGATCACCCTGCAATAATTACATTTACTAGCTGACTCGAGAAAGATAAAAGATAAATCTTGCAAAATTCTTTGTACCGAGCTCAACAGCAAAGTGGTCTTAACCACAGGGTCCGCTCCGCTGTTTACTGTGGATGACGTATGAAAAACACTCTTTGCCTGTACAGCTTTAAGGACGGGAACGAAACGGCTGCTGTGGACAAGTATACAAAGGCAAAGAGGGTTTTACCTTTTCATGCGTCATTTTCTGTAAAAAATATCGGAGCGGAGTGGACGCTGTGGACAAGACCACTTAGTCACATTGATAACGCTATTTGAATTCGATACACAGACTAATAGAACTTGCTGTTACACCACAATTTCAGGCAGAAATGCATAGATGTGAGGGAGTTGTTTATCGACCAGCAGTGTGTAAAGAGATGAAGAACCAAATGGTCGCCACACTTTTCGATTTTACTAAATGAAAACGCATCTCATTTTTGCGACCAAAAACACCGTAAATACGTAAATATTAAAGACCAAATTTTGTTTCAAACGGATGTGTCTCCGTGATTTATCGTTAAAAACAGAAAACAGTTTCTCGGTGTCCAAGCAAGAACTCGCAGTTAAGCAGAAATATTCTGTTCAGATTCTATACATTTCCTATTCAAATCTTTTATTGTCCGACTGTTTTATCTATTCAATTTTCCTTTTTTTTTTTTCTGTTATTGTTTCTTCGTTGTTGTTTTTTCTTTTCTTCGTGGAAAAGGCTGATCGGCCATTTTCTGTCTTCTCTTCTTTAGTTTGATTGTCATCGTATCGTTTGGGTATTATTTCTTACGGGAGACTTTGCTACATACAACCTTTCTTTTCGCCAAATTTTGACTTCGTCAAAAACAGAGTACTCAAACGTATCGAAGTTTTGGCTACCTAGTTAGGAACGTTTAGATGGTTGCATGTTCAGTCCTTGGTCCATTATATTACGATAATCAATGACTGGTCTTTAATATACCGTACGTGATGAATTGCTGATTCACCTTGAAAATAATATTCAAAAATCACCGATCTGTAACACGGCAGAAGGGACGACCCTCCCAATGCCCCTGCCAACGGAATCTTTCATGATGAATTGCCAGGTCACCTTGCGCCATCCCCAGCTCTATCATTTTTTAAATTATTTTTTTGTGGCATCCTCGGAGATATCGCATTAAATTAATTTTGTGCAGACATTTTAGCGACAGCCAGTGTTCTCCCGGGGAAATTTCTTTTTTAGCACGAAGAGCCAAGAAACATTATTCTGACGGGAGATGACACAACGTATACAACGGTTCCTCCAACGTGTAGGCAATGAAAATGGGTCTGATTGTGTTTTGTACAAGGTTTAACAGGTGTTTTTTAATTAAAAAAAAAAAAAAAGTACAATGCTGTTTTTCATCCACTACCCAGTTGTCCAAATGGAGAGTATTTACCTGGTGTGCAGTGTGGCAATGTTATATGGAGCAAACTTCTCAGTGAACAATTTGCATGTCTGTTGTGTGTGTGTATGTGGCCGGGAGGGGGTGGGGGTGGGAGAGAGTGTCTAATCGTTAAACCCTTCAAATCTTTTTGGACAGAAACTTTACTACTATAATTTTATTTTGTTTCAGTGGCAGTTGCATTCTTAATGTGTAGGTATTGCTTATTTATTTATATTTCTAATTATTTCATTGGCTCAGTAATTTCAGCTCATTCTTTGGCATAAAGTAACTAGGGCAGAAAAGTATTGTTTACCCGCACACAGACAGGCGTGTAGGTTAGAATTTAACATTGTGCGGGAGCTGGAAGTGGTGTCATCATGACCCTCACAAGGAGCCATTTTGTCTCTATAAATTTAGCACTTTCCTGATAGAAAATGGATGTCTTCCTCCTGATGCAAAAAAAAAAAAAAAACGGCTGAGAAAAATGAATCTAATCTATCAAGGCAACCTCTTCCGTTCTTAATTCTAGTTGATCAGTATTGATTATAATAATCTATTCTTTGAAAGAAAGCTAATAAAGGACAAAGACTAGGACGTTATCACAGTCCTGATAAAATGTGGAAAAGTATGTGTGATGGAAAAACAAGCGTAAACATGTGCCCATGGTATGATGACTGATAACGATAAGTCTTAAATGTACCAAAATCTGTACACGCTGCAAAAGGTCATAACCAAACCAAAATTTAAAAAAATCATATAATTTTACATTTTTGTTGTTGTTTATGACTTGTATTACTGCTTTGCGGGGAAACTTACAAGATCATGGAGAAAAAAAAAAGTTCACCCAGTTCGGTAGTGCAAATAGTTGAAAATGTCACAGTTTTTTTTTTAATTGTTTTTTTTCTAATGATGCTCTTTTTATTGTCTCAGTTTTGTTGTTGCTGTTTTTCTATTTGCGAGTTTATTTTTCATCACGCGCTGCAGCCTAAATTGCTGGGATTGGTATTCGTCTATTTCAAAGATTATTCATTTTATGTATCTGGGGAAAAAAGTATGCCCAGACATTTTCCCCATTCTTCCATAATAAAATGTGGAAAGTGGGACATGCCTTTTGCAGTGAAATAATTGTTTGTTTGCTTGTATTTGCTTTTTCGGTTTTAAACAATGGTGCCGTCAAGTTTGATTTATTGATATTTTGGATATATCAAAAGATGCTTTGAGAAGGACTAGGTAGTTTTGTATTAATATTATCGTTATTATTATTATTATTATTACTGCTACTACTATTTTTCTATGGTCTGGTTGGCTGTTACTTAGGTGGTTTGTCATTATGTGCATTGCGCACGAAAAAAAAATTGAAAGAAATACTGGTCACTGGTCACTGATCCCATAACCCGCCGGGGTCGTAGGGGCGCTGCAGTGATGAAATACAGAAAGACAGAAAAGAAAAGAAAGAAAGAAAATAAGTAAGAAAGAAAGAAAGACAGTTAGATGGAAAGAAAGAGAACATTCTAGAACTAAATCCAACAGCTCAGCCTTGAGCCACTCACTGAAATAAAAGAGGAGAAGAGAACAGAGAAGTTCTAAGAAACAGGCCGTGTCTGTCCTTTTCTCCCGTATGTCCTTCATCTGAGGAAAGATCGCGGAAGATGAAACAGAGAGGAGGGGACAGAGGAGGGGACAGACGAGGGGACAGACGGAGATCTAATTTATCACAGTTTAAAAATAGAAGCAGAATGCAAGACTTTTTTGTGATAGAGAGGAGGGAGAGAAAAAGTAAGAAAGAGAGAAAAACAGAGACAGATAAAGAGAGAGAGAGAGAGAGAAGTGAACAGACGACCAAACAGAACAGAGGAAAGTGGGACAGACAGACGAACAAAACAGAGAAAATTTGGACAGACAGACAGATGAGCAGAACAGAGAAAAGTGAGACAGCCAGACGAACAAAACAGAGTGTGAGAAAGACAAAAAAAGAAACAGAGAGAGAGAGAGGGAGAGAAAGACAGAGAGGGAGAGGAGAGAGAAAGAGAAAGAGAGAGACAAAGATGGAGAGAGAGACAGAGACAGAGAGTCAGAGAGAGAGAGAAAGCAGAGAGAGGAAAGAGAGAGAATGAGAACTACAGGACAAATAATACTCATAGTGACACCTTAGACGACATGAAAAATTGGACACTCGTGGGATTTTCCAGACACTTGAGACAGCGTCCCATACCTTGGGCACAAACTTATCAAGTCATGGACGTTAAATTGATTATTGTCTCATTTTCGGACAAGAACATCATCTAATTTGTTTGAGGTCAGAGTAAGTACCGGAATTGAATATTACTGGCACTCTAATTATTTTAAGTATTATAGAGGAGGGGGGGGGGGGAATCCAGAAAATACTTACACTGTATTTGGGCTACTTTTTTGTTTTTCCACACCTCCACTTTCCCCCCAATAGAGTTTTTTGTACGTTTGGCAACAACCCAACTTCCCTGTCGTCACTGCCAAAGGCATATTAAGTTATTGTTGACAAATTGGGGATATTAAGAAATTTACTGTTCCTTTTCCTATCATTAGGTGACTATTATCTGATAGCCCTTATACTCAGGAATGCCATGAACCGTCAGTTGCCTTTTTGGCGTAGGTCTGACATGTGCCATCATTGTAGAGCACTGACGCTGTGTACAGACGTACGAGCATACAGCCATTGAGACGGAAAATGACCTTAACGTTCCAGATCTGTAGGTGGCACTTTGCAGGGGCCATTTCGAGGGCTATGTGGCAAAAACTGCCATATCTTGGTTTTTACAATGTTTTTCATTTCAGCAGAAGCAAAAAATGAATGACTTTCGTTACCAGACTTAGTTTGTTAGATACTTCAAAATAGTTGTTGTTAGCGGACTGTAATATTTTACATAGAAATATAAAGCAGAATCTCTCTTCAAGTGCCAGATCTGGAACAGATATTATCCACGATCATGGTTCGCCACTCATTCCACCGCTCGGATGCTCTCAAAAAGTCCATATTGTCCTGGTTTTCCATGTCGCCCATCTGTTCTCTAAATATGTTATTCTTTGCCTACCTCTGCTTTTTTTTACCCTCTATTTTTCCAATTAGAGCAAGGTGTTCAAGCCTTTGTGTCGATTCAGAAAAGCAGAACAGCGAACATAAAACAGCATTTCCTCTATTCAGCTTCACATTAGGTCTACCGTTTCTTATCAATGGCATTTAAAAATAAAGCTGTTTAACCCTTAGTTTTCAGAATTTAACCCCCAACTTATAACACAACCGGCGGGTTGTCAAGGGTTACAAATGTGGCAACATCTCAATTTTGAAAAAAAACAAAAAAACAAACTGAGATATAATAATTTACCAAGAGACCTTCGAACTAATTATTTAATGAGTTACGTGGCCTATAATATTTGATTTTTGCATAATCCAGAAACTCATCTTCTTGAAAAAAAAATGTAAGTGACACTGAAGTTGTTATTTTTTAACCTACTGCCATAATTGAATGAGCGCCTTCAAAGACCCCCCCCCCCATACACACACACAACCTCACATGTACGTTTTTCCTACACTGCCCCCCCCCTTTTCCATTGTACATAAGTTATGGCTCGGCCCTGATCTGTGTTATTCAAATATACCCAAAGAGAGAACCAAAAAAACAAGAAGAATGGAAATATATTTGATCGTAAATGAAATGCTCAGCAGTTTAATGTACATGACAAACGTAACAACATTCCTGAAGAAGAAAATATTACCAGGAATATACTCGGTGAACACTGCTTGATAACACACAGTCATCAATATAAACGCATACAAGGGAGAAAAAATGGGATTTTCCCGTAGGCTTAAGGGATAAAAGCCACAAAAAATCTTCGCAAACTCTTTCATTCCGACAGAGAACTTGTAAATTGATTTGGTAATATGGAAAATTTCATCTTCCGTCTGCGCTTCTGTTACCCTTGCTTTCACCAAACGGAGCACTGGCCCATGTTTTAAACATTCATTGGTTGCTTAAACTTTTTCAGCTTTTGTTTCAAAGCATATTTGAAGGTATCTATATTAAAAATCCCCGGGATTATTTTTTCATCAAGCAAATTGAATGTAATATTGCTAGACGTAAATAAGTTCACGTGCACCCATTTATTGATTTCCATTAGGCTTGTTTACACTGGTAAGTTTTAGGAATAGAAAAAAGGAATGGGGGACTGTGTGGGATGAACTCTCCTGGCTTTCCGTCTTTTGTTTTCCAATTTCCCCCTCCGAAACATGACCAAAACAAACGATGCGCATCGTTTCTCATTCAGAAAACGGACCAGTGTAAACAAACAGCGTTTCGAAGGGTGAAATCAGAAAACAAAAGACGGAAGGCGAGAAGAGTTCTTCCCACACAGTCCCCCATTCCTTTTTTCTATTCCTAAAACCTACCAGTGTAAACAAGCCTTAACGGCCTTTATTGTTTATTTTTGCTTTGTTTTTGGTTGTTGTTTTTGTTGTTGTTGTTGTTTTGTTCATTATTTATGTTTGTATGTTTTTCCGAAATGACGACAATATCATTAAAATAACACAAAGTTTGTCGGCATTAAAGACTTTCTCGTCTTAATTATGCTTTATGAAGTATGATATTATATACATGTAATTACAACCACAACAGTAATCGCTGAATTTTTTTTTTTTTTTAGCATTATTTTGAAGTATGCTGTAGAGGTCCACCTTGGAGTGACCAACCACCATAGCGAAGGCACAATATCTGTCAGGAAATCTCTGAAGTGACCATTGAAAGCATTACCATGAACCAGATTTTCTGTTGTTGTTTTTCTTTTAGTCTTTTGCGTTTTCAATATTTTGTCTGTCTTGAGATCAGATTACTTAAACAATCTTGTCACCCGGCGTTTAACAATCTGCATTGTATTCGTATCGATAAAATTGTAGGAAGACAGTGAGCAGAAAACATCAAATACAACCACGTCAACACTCTTAACTTCTGAAAGTTAATGCTGATAGATGTCATGGAATAGATCGTGCCGTTTCTTGTGAGTTCAGATTCACTAAGAACTGGGCAAATGTTAGCAAACATGATATTGAGCGTTGACGATACCTTTCAGTCATAAAACTCTCCCTCTGGCCAGAGACGTGAATGCACCATCAGAGGAATTATAAACCTCTGCCATTGTGATGTTTCCACTTTCTCTCACTCTTCCTCTCACTAACTTTCTTCTGACACCAGCCGTGATAGGCACGGCACAAACACACTATCTCTCTTCTATAAGTTATAACAAACGATATCTGTATTGCTTATCTATACAATATTTATTAATTCATTCAATAATAATAGGAACATAGGTCATACAATTTCACGTGAATTTCGATGGAATGAAATCAATGCAAATCAGTACATGATAATTAAAAGGCTTCGTAATATTCAATTTCTAGCACATTTTATAAAACACACGGGTGCATTCAGCATAAGGAAACCTCTCCTTTAGGGGTGTATGGCGCTATCTGGGCACTGGTTCTTCCTCTCTACTCTGGCTTGACTGCGCAGTTAGATCAACAGGTATCGGCAGGTACCAATAGGTCGGGAAGCCAAGAAGCCACTATGTCGTTAATCAAAGTACAAGAAGTTGAGAAGCCAAGAAGGTGTTGTTCTTCCTCCTCTGTAGAAAAAAAATCGCAACTTCCTAATCTACTGTTGGAAGGCATGACTTCCATACTTACTCCATGACGGATATTCATCATTAATACTTTTAACCGCTGACACTGTTATAAGTCAGGCTGCAGCTCCCATACTCCATAGGCTCCCATATAGGCAATAGAATAAACGATCAATACAGTTTTAATGATATTTACACGTTCCCCACGAAGAATAACGCTCTCTCTAACAGACCCCATCCTATAAGGTTTCGTAACATATATATAACGGCGTTTCCGTGACTCTCTCAGAGGCAGTAGTTATACCAAAGTAAACCCCCTAGATTTAGGTTCTACAATTATGAACATTAAGTAAAATACACATACATCGTACAATTAACTTACCACTCAGCAACAGCTCAAATGCCGACAAGATACCAATGATACCACGCTCTGACAAAGGATGTTTGCGGGTTCCCTGACCTTCCCCACTCACAAGACTAGAACAAAGTTACAGTTGCAGTTGTGGTCTCCTCTTCGGCACGAAGCTGGTGAGTGCTCTCAGCGGTCTGAAGTTGGAAGGAGCGTTCGGGGATTTATACCCAGTCAGGTAGCGTCCCAAGACGCTCACCGAGTGTACATTAGTTATCCTAATAGCCACCCCCGTCGACTCCACGTCAAATACTATTGAAGCATCTCTACCCCCCAAGCAATTCCCAGGTGATCTGATCGTCAAGTACGGCGGTCAGGTAAACACTACCCTTTTCGGGTGTCAACGCTTTCCGTTGCATCCCGTACTTTCCCCCTCTGGCCTACAATAACTCTGTCTCCCCGCCGTCAACTATCTTCCCACGCTATTTATACCTTGCCAATCTGTGACCCTGTTACAGCCATCATAATGCGAAGAGAAAAGGCTGTGTAATAGCTTCTCATGTCTGGGAGACATCCTGTTGAATGAGAGAGAGAGAGAGAGAGAGAGAGAGAGAGAGAGAGAGAGAGAGAGAGAGAGAGAGAGAGAGAGAGAGAGAGAGAGAGAGAGAGAGAGAGAGAGAGACAGAGGCAGAGAGAGAGTGAAAAGTCTTGGTCCAGTGTCAAGTCTGTTTGGTCTCAGTATAACCATGAAATGTGGACCATGAGGACAAACGGGACCGAGTGCACTACTGAGACCGAAACAAAACAGTCGGATGCGTCAAAACTGTCTTCATTGAGCTGACAGAAAGACATACCTCTCGCAGTGAGTGAAAATAGACGCAAAACATACTTGACTCAGTGCGTCATCAGCTTAGAGAGCCATGTAGCCTTTGCACAAGCAGATCATACCTTTTTCCTTTAGTTTTTTACTCACTAAATTTCCCAAGGAGGATGAAAGTGAAGATTGATCCCTCATCCAATAAACATTTTAAAGTAAGGATGTAAAATATTTCGCGGCTTTAGTTCTTGTTTGTTACATCTCCATTTTCTAAAACAACAACAACAACAACAAAAAGAATGGAGATCTTTTGGTATGTAGGAGAGGTATAAGAAATGCACACACTGACACTTGTTTAAAATGCATTGTGGCACTTATCAAGCTGTTTCACAGTTCCGATTTATTCTAACTCCTTATTATAATAGTGAAGCCAAACACGTATAACGTGGAATTTCTCAGTTGTTCAAGAAGTGAAGTTGGAACAAAAGAGAAATATATTATGTCGCGAGTACCTGAGCCGTATGCTTGTGCGTTTGCGGCAAGTGCCTGTAATAATATAATAAGGCAGGGAATCAGAATAGCTTTCAGTTCTCTGTGATAGCGTAATATTTCGTGACGTCCGAGGTCAGATAAATACATTTGCCGTCAAATCAGTTAAGTACATACTTGTGAGAAATTCAAGCACCAAAACACTTGTTAGAAGGAGGTCTTCTTCCCCTGAAGATCTCCTGTACTCTCCTGCACTTCCAAGGGTTCCAGTTCTTTTTCTTCTTACTGACGTCCTTGACACACTGTTCTATTATTATTGTCACAACTCCCACTCAGACTTTCCAGAATAAGTATCCCACCGTATTCAGTCAATGCAACTCCTGTGAAACCTACCGTGTTAAGGAAAAAGACCGCATAATAATAACATTTAAATATTATGTCAAACTAGGTCAAATTCAGTTTTTAACGTGATGTTATGGAATAAAATGTGCTCTTTCTTTCTAACTGCTTTATAATAATATTTGCAAGACTAGTACGGTTCCTTGAATATCACAAGATTGAAATTGAACAAAGATTAGAGTGAAATGCTTTGGGATTTTTTGTTGTTTTTATTGCCTTTCTTGCAAAGTCTTGATTTTGGCATTTACAGTGTTTTTTTCATGATATGGCAGTGACTTGAAAGTTTGAAGGGTTCGTGCCCATAGAATGACAAGTTTCTATCTCCACTTTTTTGGCTGAACTAAGCACTGAGTTACATACTACACACTATTTCTACTGGCCAGTTCCATTGTGTGTTAAAGTATCAAGCAGACTCGCTGTGTAATTTGTGCAGTATTACTGAAAAGAAAAAAAAAAATGCTCTAAAAGCTTTGAGTACATAAAACTTCAGTCCTCGATGTCTCAAAAGTTGACGGGAGGGAGTTTAGAACCTGGTCATTCCACGGGGACGAACAGTCACAGTGTCTGTATTTTGTGTCTACCGTTTTAAGGAAATTCTAGGAGGGAAGTTGTATGGTAGACGATTCGAAATGGCTCCGCTTGTATTGAAACGTCCGGTCTCCAGCCAACTGTAATCCATAACCATTTTTTCTTGTACTTTTCCACTGTATGCCAATGTCTAGTCTGCTAATATTTAGCTTTTATTAGCTTTTATTAGCTTTCCCCCCGTATGTGGACCTTCTTAGGTTTTTTCTTTCGTAGATTGCAGACTGAATTTGACAGCTTGTGATAGGTTTTCAATCATAAAGCTTACCGATCTCTAATGGACGATAATGGACAGGGAGTGGGGAGAGGAACGAGAGAGTGAGGCAGATCTTTTCCCTGAAGGGTGTATGTAGGGGAGCGTAGACTAATTACAAAGCTAAATAGATGAAATGTGGAGTTGTGTTCACTGCTCAGCTATAGCTCTTGATGTAAAATAATACGCTCCCCTGACAACAGCGCTTCAGTAAAAGCACATCCAAAGGTCATTCGGGACAGTTCTTGGAATCTGGGCAATTCTAAGCACGCAAGACTTTGTTAAGTCGCTACTTTGGATCTTTCGGTCTTTAAATTGCTTTTTTGCCTTGTCCTTGGTGCCATAATCTGGCTTACTTCATTTTTTTTTTTTTTTGAACTGTGCCGTTTTTTTAAATGAAAGTTTAAAAGGGAACTATGTCTTTGTTGTTCTGTTTAGGGCTGTCTCTAGGTCGTGATTTTTCTTTCAGCTAAATTCAATGATTAAAAACCTATCATTATTACAGTTTGTACAAAATAATTATATAAATACATTGCTAATGACAAGCTTTAGATTTGCATGCCACTGAACAGTAAGGCCCTTCCAGACTGTAATATTATTTTTTAAAATATCAATGTGACAACTTTACTATAGCCTACCTACACCCCCCCCCCCCCCAAACACTCCCAAATAATAAACATTGCAGTATTGTTTAAAATTTGGAGGGCCAATAAAAGAAGGATATTATGACAACCCAAAGAAACATCAAAATGAAGACAAAACAAGTAAAAACCATGTTGTTCAACAAGCCATGTGACTGGATCTCCGAACACGAGAAAAACCGTGCACCTTGATGTATGGCCTCTTGCTTAAAGGGATAAAGAATATTTGCCCAAATTTTTTAAGAAGATATTGTCAAAACTTGTTGGGGCGTGAACTCAAGTCTTCATTCCTGTTGTGACCCTAGGGCGCTTTTCACTGTTCCCCATCTCTTTAGAGTGAAATTAATCATCTTTATGTGGGCATTTACTTTGTTGATTTGCTAGCATCTAGTAATAGGCAGATTATTTCTTTTTCGGTTTGAAATATTTGTGAGATAATTATTATTAGTGTGAAATTTATTGGCATAGTGTTTCTCTCCCTGTGTAATACATTTGCCTTTGATTGTGGCATGCAATCACTGATATAGGTATGCGAAAAGGTATGACCATAATTCTGGCCTAGGTCTCTGTAGTACATTATTAATCTGCCCACACTGCCACACCCCCCCCCCCCCCCCAAGTTCAGATTATGTACAACCTTTATAAAGTGTCGGAATTTGATGAGATGGACACCAGCAAGAATAGATTTGGTTGACGCAAACCTACACAAATATTCTTTCCGCGTTTCCTTCTCATATTATATTAATATCTCCTCACACGTTCTCTCTCCCCCTCTCTCTCTCCCTCTGTCTTCTCCCTTCCTTGGCCCCTTTGTTTCCATTCTTTTCTCTCTCTCTCTCTCTGTCTCTGTCTCTCTCTGTCTCTCTCTCTCTCTCTCTGTCTCTCTGTCTCTCTCTCTCTCTCTCTCTCTTATTTTCTCTAGTATTGCCGCCTCAGATTATTACATCCCCCGCTCCTCCCCCCCCCCCCCTTCCACAAATCTCCCCCATCCAGGTCCATCCTTTACTCACTGGACATTCTTTATTGACCGTATTAACCGTCTAGTTCTGGAACACCGCCCTTTGTCTAAAGGTGGATCATGCAGATACGCTGATTTCTTTTTAAATGATCATTATATTATTCGCTAAAGCAGGAGTGCGAAGCCAACATTTTTACTCAAGACATGTTTATAAATCTTTGGCTTGAAATGAACTTTAAAAAGGAATAATATGTTATGTGGTTTACGAGTTGCTCACTTTTTGAGGTGTTTTGATGGATGGGCGATTGGATGGATGGTTGGATGATGGGTAAGTGGATGGGTGATTGGATGATGGGTATGTGGATGAGTGGGTGGATGATGGGTAAGTGGATGGGTGGTTGGATGATGGGTAAGTGGATGAGTTGTTGGATGATGGGTAAGTGGATGGGTGGTTGGATGATGGGTAAGTGGATGAGTTGTTGGATGATGGGTAAGTGGATGGGTGGTTGGATGATGGGTAATTAGTGGATGGGTGGTTGGATTGATGGATAAGTAGATGGATGGATGGATGATGGATAAGTGGAGGTGTGGTTGAATGATGGGTAAGTGGATGGATGGTTGGATGATGGATAAGTGGATGAGTGGTTGGGTGATGGATAAATGGATGGGTGGTTGGATGATGTGTGCGTGGATGGGTGATTGGTTGATGGGTAAGTGGATGGGTGATTGGATGATGGATAAGTGGATGGGTGATTGGATGATGGGTAAGTGGATGGGTGATTGGATGATGGATAAGTGGATGGATGATTGGATGATGGATAAGTGGATGGGTGGTTGGATGATGGGTAAGTGGATGAGCCGATGCATGAAAAGACCAGATCGGAGGGCAGATGAATGGATGGAAGGACTGGTGCATGTAATTATATTTTACCTGCCGAAAAAAATATAATATAACCTAAAAAAGAGTGTTTTAATGAACTCTAGATGAAGTATTTTCCTCCTTTTTTGTCCCTCTGTCTCTTCTATAATCACTTTGTTACGCAACTGTCTTAATTTTTTTCTGCAACTGTTTCCCTGATCATTTCTCCCCGTGGATCAAGAATTAGCTTAATTTATGAGCTCTTTTATCTCCCGGGGAGGAAGAGAAACTCCAAACAGCATGAAACTTACAATCATGGTAACAAACAACACCAAGACACGACTTGAGTTCTTGTTTGTTTCCAAGTTCACATTTTGTACCTCTGAGAAAGTCGACGTTAAAAACGCGTTTTGCGGCTTTTGTATTGTGGTTGTTGTTAGGAAATCGGAGTATTTTAAAGGGAAGGGGAGAGAAGAGGGAGAGGGAGGGAGTGGATGAATTTTATTTGATTTTTTTCCCTGGCAGCGGTCTGTTCGACCTGCTCTTTTCGATTTCCAACTTGCAAGGTGCAACGTGCACACGGGCCCTCCGATTTTTTTCGTCTTTATCCGAGAAAACTAGGTACTCGATCCTAACCCCCGATAGTATCAGGGACACGAAAATATGAGAAAAATCCCAAACTTCCAACATGCCTGCCCCGGCCGGGTTTTGAACCCGGTACCCTTGGCATGAGAGGCGAGCACCTGGCCTCTAGACCACCTTGTACCAGTTTTTTTTAGAAAATGGAGTCAGACCAGACAAGAACAAAGGTGGCAAAGAGTAAATCCTTGCTTCTTACAGCATCAAAAGAATAAGAACTTACATAACGTAGCGACAGAACATTGTGTAATCAGTTGTTTCTCTATAATTCGTACCTGTCGCGGTCAAGCAGTTCGAGTCTCTTTAATTAATTCCAAGCCTTTGTGTTTCCCATAGGTAAGAATCGGGATGGGGGGCGTCTGTGATGGACGTAGTGTATTTGCCTGGGAAATTGATAATTCTTGGGTAGGAGACACTGCCCAGGTCTTCTCGCTATTCTGACCTTTTGTGGGGAAACTCTGTATACGACTGAAAACAAATCTAACGGACGACTTCAAAAAAAAAAAAAACACAAAAAAACTCCCAATTCCATTCCTCTGTATTCTTTGGCTGGGATTTCCATTGTACGAGGATCGAACTGATCTGTCAGTAGTACAAAATTATATTATAAAGCGGGCAGAAAATTTGAAGCGCCTTGGTGTCTTTCTTTAATTAACAGAGGTGGCCAAACCGCGCTGGCGAGCCACATGTGGCTCTTGGACCTTCGATATGCGGCTGGTTGAAATAATATGTTGTCTGAGCTTTCTTTTTTTCTGTTTAAAAAAAATAATTTTGGTATATATATTTGAAAGTAATACAAATTAACAGTTTAAAAAACCGCACACATGAGTAAATAGTGTTGTATTCCTTAATATTAAAAGATTAATATTAAAACAAAATATGTATGTAACTACAAAAACGTGTGTATAACCTTTGTTGATAATCTTGTGGCAGTGGAACATCTGAAATTTGTCTTATGTGGCTTTTACATTAAGCAAGTTTGGCCATCCCCTGTTCTATAAGCTGTTGTTAAACAGTGAAATTTGTGGGTGGGTGGGGGGGGGGGGGTGGGGAGAGTGGGGGGGGGGGGAGATTAGGATTAGAGAGGATCTAAGTGCCATTTGACGTGCATTTGAGAAAAAAAGCAAAATCGATCATTCGAGTGTAAACCAATTGAATTTAATATTTTAATGAATTGCTGGAGGAGTTTATGCCAGTACTGGAAATGTTTATCAAATCGATTGGTTTATACTGAAATGCTGATGTTTTTGTGTTTTTGTTTGTTTGTTTGTTTTCTCCGAAAGCGGTCAAATGGCTCTTAGATTCTCTCTAACTGCTTCTGTCTACAGCATCCGCTCCGCTCCGCTCCGCTATTTTCACGGAGTATGACCTAAAAAACTCTTTGCCTCTGTGTTCTAATCCACAACATCCGTTCCACTCCGCTGCTCACCGCCCCTGTGGGCAAAGAGAGTTTTTCATAATAAAATGTCATTTTTCCGCAAAAATAGCGGAGCGGATGCTGTGGACAAGAGCAGTAATTCTGAACCCCTCAATTTTTATTAGATTTGCACATGCGGTCTTTCTTCACAGCAGGGCATTATTTCCTCTGTGCCCGATTTTTTCAGGGTTTTATAAGCAGACAAACATGGCCAATTGTCTTATCTGATTACCAGCGGAAAACGCGACTTTCACGCCACTCTGTCAAAGGTTAACTCTCCCATTTTGCAATGCTTTGTCAATGACAGGGCCCTGGATGCGCCACCGCAAAAATGCAAGTAAAACGTGCGGGTTTTATCGGCCACTCTCTGCACACTATCGGACACCGGGATCTGGACCTAAGGATGGTCAGCATGCGTTAGTCCATCAGGAGAAAATCCCACAGTTGGCTCCCACAGCCCACGGGCCTTTTAACCAGTGCTTATTATCATCCACATTAGTTTTGTGGCTGCAGAGGAAAGTAGTTGATCACGGATAACTTGGAATAGACATTTTATGCTCCTATTCTCAGATGCCCTCAGGATTTCTTGTTTTCGTCCTTCCTTTGTCGTTGTTCGCTGCTCAGTGTTGGCATCTTTGTTATCGCTTGTTCTCTGCTCTTTCAATGCCTCCCCAGGACATAAATAATGTTTTATCAAGTCGTAATTCCAAATAATGGCTGTTGGATTCAGAGAATACTGTCAAAGACATCGTTAAGTTTAGCCAACTCCACGCTATTAGTCACGACGTATTTTGATTTGCTTTCCATACATGTGTGGTCCTAACATAAACCCGCGGCTAATAAATTCGGCGCACAATATCCTGACTCCGTGATCAAATAATATAGGCTGTTGCCATAAGTACGTAGGCGAATCAAGCGTTTCGCGTTAGGGACGGGTACGTATACGTACCTGTCCCTAATCCCGGTCGTATATCCTCAACCCTAAATCTTACTGAATCCCTAACCCTGTCCACTACCCTTTCAGCCAAAAAACAACAGGAAACCAAAAAGAAAATCTGAAGAATAATTCATTGAGGCTGTAGTTAGGAGTATTTCGGGAGGAGCTCTCTAGCTCTGGGGTCACAAAAGGTTTTAAGATATGTACCTCCACCTCAAAAACTTGGGGGACGTACGTTCTAGTAACAACATTCAATAATAATATATCAAGTATGTTCGTTTTTTTTTTCAAAGGTAGTTGGCGTTTTTTTCTCGTTTTTTTTTTTTTTTTCTGGATATTAAATTCTGGGGAGAATAAGATCAGCATTTTTTTTTTTTTTTTTGCTTTTTAAAAAAAAAAAAAAGAGTTTTGACAATATTAGTTTGAGGAGAAAAATGTAAATCCTGTTCAAAGTTAAGCCGAGAAAAGTCATTACTTTGATGACTTATAACAGGATTGTGATGCTGTGCCCTCCTTCGCCAGGCCCCCAAATTTAGTTTTGTTTTTATTTTGGTTCATTTCGTGTTCTTCGTTTACCGGTACAAGTGGATCAGACACCGAGAAGAATCAACACGTCCATCCACACCCTGATATTATTTGCCTTCTGCATTGAGAGAGATTTCTCGCTTCCGTTCCCCTGCCCGGCTTGTGTCAATAAGAACCATAATACCATTATGTAGCTCCTACCAAATGGCATGGGTAGTCAAGAAAAAATGTAGGCTGTTTACGCTTTGTCCACAATAAAGTCGTGTTTTCATGTGTGCGGAAACGGCAAACGCAAACGTTAAAACCATTCAAGTAGTAAAAAGAAAGTGTCTTTCCATGTGTGCATACAATCGTCATATGAAAACATTTTTTCTCTTTCAGCACTTGAAGGGTTTTTGACGCTTCCGTTTGCCGTGACCGTTTGCGTACACATGAAAACCCACTTTAAGACGGTTATTGTTTTTTTTTAATTCCTTTTCCTACACAATTACTTTGCCTTATTATGTAAGAAGTGGTTTTACGTTTGTCCCTAGTTCTATTTACTCTCCTTGTCTCTTGTTTTTTCTCCGCAAAGTCTTTTTCTCGTCATTTTGTCCTCGCTTGTCTCTCGCCCCCCCCCCCCACACACACACACTCCCATCCCCACCCCCTCGTCACTGACAAAATAAAGACATTGAACTGTTTTATCTCCATGGAACCAGTGAAAATCAAGTTGAACAACACATGAAACAAAAATAAAAAAAAAAAAAGTTTATGAAATCTCCCGGATGGCATCATCAAGAACTACAAATTTAAAGCATGTTAATACAGGACACCTAGCATAATGATATGATAAGGCTTGGCTGCATTTCAGGACCAGAGACAACGTTTTGAATTTCCGTACAGTGCGGAGTTGGTTGACGAAGAAAGGAAAAAAAAAAAAAAAGCTTTCTCCTGTGGATGGAAAGCAATCCAAATAATCAGAAAGTGCATTGTTTTTTAATTTTGTGAACACCAAGTATTTACTTAAACGTTTCATTTAAGTCAGGACTCAGAGTGATGGAGCTGACATTCGGGATACTTGCCCATACCCTGAATACAAGAACAATGGATTTTCTGGTACTTTCAATACCATCTCAGATTTCAAATGGAAAGAAACAAAAGTCAATTTTAATGTAATAGACATGAAACTCCCTACGGGTCCGGACTTTTGGGACGCCCTGTACGAGTATTTTGTGTACCTGTGTGTACCGTGCATGCTCATGTGCTGTGTGCATGTGTCTGTGCTGTGTGACTTCGTGTGCTATGTGTGTGTGTATTGTTAATGTTGATGGATTGTCCTGAAGACAAGAATCTGGCGTAAAAACAAAATAATGTGGACGAATTAGTGAAACGGAAATGTGGAAGAGTTGATTCAGTTCGTGTGGCTGGTGAAAACAGTACAGATGGGCACGAATGACGCCCAGTCTACGGTGCTGAGGAAGGGGTGAGGGAGTGAGGGTTAAAAATCGAAGAAAAGATTGATGTTAATTTTATACACCAAATACACAGTAAATACATTTTTATTGAATTATTTGCCCGGGCAGCGGCCTGTTCGGCCTGCTCTTCTCGATTTCCAACTGTCAAGGTATCTTTGACGTGCGCAACGTGCACATGGGTCCTCCGAATTTTTCGTCCTTATCCGAGAGGACAAGTGCCCGACCATACCCACCATAGGATCAGGGACAAGAAAATATGAAAAAATCTCAAAATTCCAACATGCCTGCACCGACTCTCATTTGAACCCAGTACCTTTGGCATGAGAGCCGAGCACCTGGCCTCTAGACTGCCGTGTCCCCAAATCTTGTTCTTTTGGAGATCGTGTGTGAATAGTTATTTGCACCAGCTGTTTTGTGTTTTGCTTTTATATTCCATTATGTTAGAATCCTCTTGCTACATAATTTCACTTTGTCATACCTCGGGCGGTTCGTAGGCGTTTCCGGTATGGTCTCCTTCAGGTCTACAATTCTGTTATATTCTGTCCACCGTCTTGCATCTTCATAGGACAACATGACCGCCACCGTGTCCACGTGCTGTCTCAGAACTTAAAATTTTGCCAGAATTGTGTCTTTGAGCATTACAGATCTTGACTAAATATGAAAGTCTTGGGAAATGTCAGATATGTTGTTTATGACAACTGCGGGTCTTCGGATTCTGAGAGAGAAATATCATGTCTGAAATGTTTTGCCATTTGAAATAATGTCTCCGTCTGTCTGCTGGCCTACCTGTCCCTCTCTGTCTGTCTGTCCGTCCGTCCGTCCGCCTGTCTGTCTTTCTCTCTCTCCCCCCCTCCCTCTCTCTCTCTCTCTCTCTCTCTGTCTCTCTCTCTCTCTCTCTCTCTCTCTCTCTCCATCTCTCTCTCTCTCTCTCTCTCTCTCTCTCTCTCTCTCTCTCTGATTCCGTTGGAAACAAGACTGTGCTACCAGTTTACTTAGGGAACATCCCCGGATACCAAACCAATGTAATCTGCAGCACGCTTACAGGATTGTTAAATTTCAGAAAAGAAAAATATTTACGTTTCTGAATATTCCGCAATTTTGTTTCAAGCAAGATCCTTTTGGAATGCAGTTATGGTGGCACATTTCACAGCCTCGAACCTTTTTTGGCTGAATTATTAATGACAAACACGTGAATCCCCAAAGTCAACTTTGGCTCTGTTCACGCAATCAATAAGTCAGCTCCCTGACATGAATATCATAAAGCAAAAATGACACGCAATTTTCAAGCTGTTTCTGGGGGAGCAACGAGCTTTCTTTAAAAAAAAAACTCAAGCTCCTAAAACAAGCAAAAAGCTATCCTCATGGCACGGAACTATTCGAGCAGATTTTGCGTGATGGGCGATCTTCCCGCTTTCTCGAGAAATTAAGGCGAAAATGGTATAGATAAGAATTTGCACTGTGCTCTGTTCATTGGGATGTAATCTGGGGTCTACATCGCCCCAGACGACTGTAACCAGATTTAGATTGGATGATGCTCAATAAAACCTAATATTTCTGATATTGTCCAGCAAACTCAAAATATCTTGTGTAATGCCAACTTCCTTTATTAATCTAATCTATCACTGTCGTAAAAACGATCTTCAAGATTCGATCAGGATTGGATAATTCCAAATGTTTGGAGACACTTGCTGGAGACTTTAAATGTTGTTGAGGGAGAGAAGTAGGCTTGGCGTAGGCTGAATCATCTTATCTGGGTTGTTCCATGAAGGAAAGAAGATTCTGGACATGGGCAAATAAATAAAGGAAAATAACATGAAAACACAAAACAATAAATGGCGAAAATGCGATTTCGGTTTTCCATAGCGCGTCAGGTTTTGTCTCAAGAATGCAGGCATTGAAATAGCGTCTATTGTGATGGAAGATAAAGGAGTTAGAACAGAGGAATCCATAAAGAAACAAAGCAAATAAACGCAAAACAAAACAAAACAACAACAAAACAAAATAAAAAACAGTTTCATTTCCAATTTCCATGCCCGGTCTAACAGGACAGAAACGAAACGAATGACATTGGCTTAAAGGAGAATTAGGAATTCATTGTCAACCAAAACTGCGCAAGTGATTATTTTACTCACAGTGGATAGTAATACTAAACGACTTGTGGTGATTGATAATTTTGTAAAACTTGCTGAAAATCTGTTTATCTGTCTATTCATCTATCTATATTTCTATATCCGTCCACCGATCTATCCATTTATCTGTCCATCCATCCTCCCATCTATCCGACAGTCCTTCCGTCCGTCCGTCCATCCGCCCTTCATGCGTCCATACTTCCATCCATGCATGCATGCATGCATCCATCCACCCATCCACCCAGCCAGGCAGCCAGCCAGCCATCCATCCAGCCATTAATCCATCCATCCATCCATCCATCCAGCCAGCCGTTAATTCATCCACCCATCCAGGCATCCATCCACCCATCTATCTATCTGTCAATATACCGATCTATCTATCCATCTATCCATCTATCTATCTATCTATCTATCTATCTATCTATCTATCTATCTATCTATCTATCTATCTACCTATCTATCTATCTATCTATCTATCTATCTATCTATCTATCTATCTATCTATCTATCTATCTATCTATCTATCTATCTATCTATCTATCTATCTATCTATCTATCTATCTATCTACCTCAGGCACGATAACTCCTTGCTTTTTCAAGTTACTCTATTCAAGAGGAGTTTAAGCCAGACTAGAGACTATCTATCCATCTTTCTCTCCCTTTTTCTTTCTATCTATGTGTCAGTCTCTGCCACTGTCTGTCTGTCTGTCTCTTTCCTATGACTGTTTCCCCAACTTGCATCCTGATTTACTGAGATAATCCCTTGCAGATGAACATTAAACTGGCCTGCACAGTGTGTTTGGATTATGCAATTCGGAATTCCCGGTGATAAACCTGACCTGCTTGTATAAGCTGTTGTTGATAAGGATTCTGTACAAACACTGACGTAACGTCCCTTTTTGATGTTGTCATCTGTAACGCGTAATAATGTGTACAGAGTTCTGGGCTCACGATTATGCAGTATAGTGGGAAAAAAATAATTAAAGAAAGCTTTGAATTCCTGGTCTATCTGTCTGAGAAAACGTGTGGAGCGTATCGAACCTTTTTTGGTAGAAAATCAAAGAGGTAGCGAATTAGTTTCTTATCCCACCCTTGTTAAAATTGAGTCAGATTATCCAAGTAAAATTGGGGACATGATCGTGAGTACATACGAAATGCCACCCTTTAGCCAATTATATCCGGGAGTTTCTTAGGCCCAGGTGGTAACTTTAAATGAAAATGCAACAGACAAAAATATCGTTTTCAATGCAAGGTGCAGTGCTTATTTGAAGAAATAGAGCAAGTTGGCTCCTCCCATTACAGTTATAACTATTGTCCGTGATATGACTTAAGTTTAGTTTTGATGCAGCATTGTAAAGACGTATAAAAGAAAACAACGGATTTACAATGCGGTAAGCTACAAAATGGTCTGATTTGATGGTCCCGTGGACTCTAGGCGCACCAACAACACAATAGGTGAATAATAATATACATCTGTTGAGCTCTCTGCTAAAGCAGTGAAAGAAATATACTCCACCTCACTACTGCTTCCGGGAGCTGATCAAATCTTGGTGCAGATCCAACGCACTGTTAAATTGTCCCCACTGGTTCAGATGAACAGAGCTCTGGAGATCCCTCGTTAATCTCATCATAATGACCTGTGATCTCTTGGTCACCAAGTACTGACCAGTTTCCATATGTTTTAGCACACTATCGTTTATTTACATGCTGTGCCGAATCTAGATACATTTAGTTACGGGGACAATAGGCAACGGGGCCATGACAGATAACAGAGATGACAAAAACGAGATGGATTCCCATGAGCTGAGATAACCTCCCGGGGACTATTTGTCTGTCATTTTCTTTGTACGAGGCTAGCAAAGCGTCCAGGTTATTTCAAGAGGGGTAATTACTCTACGCCCAGTGGATCGCTTGAAGGTATAGTCTAGCTGTCGCCAGAGTAATCTTTCCTTACGGACAACCTTTGCCACTAGTTTTATGGCCAAATCTGCTTCACGGAATACATCAGGTGGCCTGACAATGAAAATTTGGCTTAGGCGATATGCAATTGTTTGTGAGGGGTGATGTCTGTCCTAGAATCTCACTGTTATAGGCATGTTTTGGTTTTAAATCTGACCGGCACGAGCAAGTTTGGGATTTATCAGACGGCCGAACATTGAAAGTCAGGTTTTATGAGCAATACCCTTCATAGGGCAAGGTGCTCTCTGTCCTAAAATCTGACCGTCATTCACAAGTGTGTGTCTTAATACTTGGATTATTTACAAGTACCCCTGTCCCTCTTCTCTTTGTTAGTGTAAAGCTGAATAGTCCATAATTTAACCATCACTTACGTAAACTAATATGATTAGTATCAAAGCAGATGTCAGTGTATTACCCTTCTTGTTAAGGTTGACATTCTACTTCGGAATGAACTTTCCCATTTCCACTCGTACATACTTAAGTTACTTTCATCCTTCCAGTTTATGGGAAAACTGTACTCACATACACTACGAAGACACTACAAACATCTCCTCACGCAGGTATCAAAGTTTACGACTGAGTATTGTTTGCATCCATGCATGTCATTGTACTGAGACGTGTAGACCAATGTATTGCACATAGTTACATTATTTGACAAGAACAATCCGTTCCCTCTCAAATAATAAATACCCGCGTATTTCCGTGTAATAAAAGTCATGTAAAATTAACATGGTATCAATAATTGGGAAGTTGAAAGTGAAAGGGAATTCGACGAGACCCCAAAATACATAGAGAAAAACAAAAAACAAAAAAGCCTTAAATGCGATAACAGCAGCAACAACAAAGGGCACCTGCACCGTTTTTTTCTGACCTCTCACACTGTTATTTCGTAACAGGTGGCATTTTCAGATATTAGACAGACAAAATACTCACCAAAGTGGCTATACAAGTATCTAGTTGTTCGCTCAATCTTTGTCTCGAATCAGGGGCTCCCAATCTTAGGAATGTGAACTTCGGTCATTGGGCAAATCTTCATTAAATAATATTGATGTTTAAATAGTATTACTGCCAGGTTGGCCATTTTCATTCAGATTTTCAGGCTAAGAAAACTCTCAAATTAATTCGTAAATTGCAGCCCAAACAGCTTCTTCCGGCCACTGAACAAGATGCCATTTAGTGGGTTAAGTTGTCCTCATAGCAGTTCAGTGGACGCAGCTTGAATTTTGAAAACATGGTTTTAAAAAAATCCAAAGAACTCGCCTGATTATTATCAGTGAAATAATCTCTCTTTCAAATATTTGCAATAAAGTAGAACTCTTAAAGGGAGTGGGCAACGGGTCCGCTTGAAATGCAGACAGCAGACAATAATTATTGCGTATCGCACTCGTGTACGTTTTAAAGCTAGAAACCCATGATTACCACCAATAAGAATTCTTAATCATTATCATGGTCTGTGATATCATTTTAAATGGGAATTGCATGATTGACCTGTATATATGCTTGCATTTGCTTCTTTGATCCAAATGGAGTACACAGGCATCCACAGAGGCAGAATTATTTGCTTAATCTTTCGTAATGTTCTTACATTCTATGCATATTTTGCGTGTGTTAGTGGAAGGTGGGGGGGGGGGAGGGTATAGTTTGCATGGGGCCATTCTAGCATTCTGAAACTTAACCCATGAGCTCACTGACAATGAACGTGGGTAAGGACGGATGTACAACACGCTGCCTGTCAGACAATACTATTGCACATTGGGCACTCTACTGAAAGAACGGAGACAGCAGGGATTCTTTTTTCAATTTGATGTGGTACCCGGTATTGCCCGGGATAAACCTCTGCTCTCACCCTTCTCTCTCTTTTTCTGTCCCCCACCCCTTCTCTCTCTCTCTCTCTCTCTCTCTCTCTATCTCTCTCTATCTCTCTCTTTCTCTCTCTCTCTCTTTCTGTCTCTCTCTCTCTCTGATCTAGAAAGTTTCCCATATAATCTACAGTCTTGCTGCCGATCTCATAATAATGTGCCAAGGCACCACGCACTCATATCTAGGCAGGAAAGTTGCTCCTAATTGAACGCGTTTCATTATGCCCCGAGTTTGTGAAAGGGAGCACAAGATTAGATCATTGGATTCAACAATTTTACAACTTTTCTTTGAAAATTTTGCCGGAAACTTCAATAAAAACAATGCGTCAATACAAATGCGACTGGGTTAGGTTACTCGGCACTTGAGAAAATGAACTTTATAATTTTTCAAACTGTTAATTAGGCTATGGCCTTGAGCACTAGCAAAACAAGGGCCGAAAATTGCACTGAAATGAAATCCTTCTGCCACCATTTTGTGTTTGTCATAAGATATCATTTCTTGCAATGCGCACGCACTCGATCCACCTCGGGTTCAGGCTCGGTTGATGTTTGACGCACTGAATAACTCTTGATTTTTACGACCACACTTTCGCCCACCCCTTTTTCACTCAACTAGTCTTGGTACAAGCCTTAACGCGTACTCTATCTGTAATTTTGACGACTCATCTATAGTTTACTATGTAACTACTGCGCTCCCCTAACAATAGCCATGTACTTTAAGAGTAAGAAAATAGTAAATTAGGTAAAACATTAATCGTCGTTTTACCTGTTTTGTCTTTCACAAAGCTGGATTTGTTTTTAACATGATGGCAACTGGAATGTATTAAGTTACTGCTTAGTGTATTTATGTAATCAACATCGTTAACTAACACTCTCGGACGTTTAAACAATATGCCTGTTGAAATTGTTTTAATTGCCATAAAATGAATGATATTTTGACAGCTTTTCCAAGGGTCACGAAAGCTCTATGCTCTTTTGACTCTGTTCTATGGAATTAGCATTGTCCATCATTCTCAGTGAGAGACAAATCTTTGATTCCTTTCAGGCTAAGGCGCTCTGGAATTTTTTTGTATTTTTTTACTTCTTTTTTTAAACCTTCTGTCAACGGGCAGCAAACCGAGAGTGGAAACCTGTGTTAATTACGCCATCAGATTGAAGTTCTTCGGCCGTGTTCTCTCTCATCCTTTCACCCAGTCATCCTGGGCCTCCTCTTTATTCTTCCCCCTTTCCCCAGTCTCTCTATCAATCCCAATATTTCTTTCTAGCCATTCTCAGAGTTCCCAGCGCAATTTTCTTGCCACTCCTTCCCCCTTTTATTTTTCTTGTTAACCGCACATAATATGGGAAAATGATGTGGCAAAATGGTGGCTTTCAGTATTCCAGGAAAATGGCAATGATCTTCGTGGAAAGAAAATTTAATGCCAAGGAGAATGGTGTTAAGATGATGACACGATCGGAATGAAACACAGAATGAACGCGTAAAGCATTTCATTAACCCTCGAGTGACCAGAAGACAGTATGCTGCATGACGATGGTAGGGCATTGGGTTTCACATCGGTTTTGGTTCTGACTTGACCTGCCTTTGAATCAAGTATCGAGATAGACTTGTTTCAGGCTCATTAATGGGTATTTGGGAAAAAAAATCCACACCGCTGTATTGCTTTATGACTAAATTATTCCACAGCCAGACGCCGAGCCAAATTGTCCCCTTCAAATAACAAGTTTCTATCTCCACTTTTTTTTTACTGAACTGAGTTACACGCCACACACAACTTCTACAGGTCTTCTTCATTGTACGTCCACCTATTAAGCGGATTCGGTGTGTAATTCATAAGTATTACGCAAAAAGAAAAAGTTCATCTCAAAAAGCTATGAGCATAAAAAAAACGTCAATCATCAATTTCTCAAAAGTTGACGGAGGGGAGTTAGGACCTTGTCACTCTAAAGGGACAAAATGTGAAATTTACGACACGCACGATACTCGGAATCCAAAGACTTCAGAAAAAAAACAAAGTCCACAGAGTTTAGACTTCCTGTGCTCAGGAAAGGTCTCTGAGATATTTCAAGATTTTGAAATACTTTAATTTTACAGTAAATACATCAGCGCACCAGACTATAACGAATGCCAAAAAAGAATGGAGGAGTGAGAAGAGAAGGGAATAAATTCTATTTCCTCTCACAAGTCGTCAAGTAAAATCTGTTACCCCCTGCTGTCAAATTCACCACCATCTCACCAAGAGAAGGAAGACGAGTCGAGTCGCTGTTTCTTGATGAAAGGACTTAAACCTATTACTGTCAGAAAAGAGTTACTGTGTCCACCAAGGGTGTTTGAACTGCAGGTCTTCACCATACACATTAAACATTTAGAATTTCAGCCTATCTTTAATCTGGAACCCCCCGTAAAGTATATATTTCTGGAAAGCTTATTTAATTGGCTCTGGCAGTCAAGGGTACAAACAAAACCAGCAATTTAATTGTGTTATGACAGTAGTAGGGTCAACGATTAGACTCGGGAATATCAATATTAGACGTGCCAAATTTGAAGCAGCGAACCTAAAAACAAAAAACAAAAGTTTTATAAATTCCATTTCAATACAAGACCACTTGCAACCAGCCACATTAATTTTGTAAATAACCTCACGAAAGTGAGAGAGGATATTTGATATTGAACAGGGAAGTAGATTATTTAGACAATGGCTTGACTATATCTCAATTCAATTTCCCTTGTTACATAAGTTCACAAAGGGCTTCATAAAGTATTTAGTGTCAGCGATTTGTTACGTCTTAGATCTTTTTCTAGAGGAAATTCGGTATTACTTAAGCGGAATATATAGATTTGTATGTAGCAATTCTACTAAAGGTTCAGTTTTAAATGAAAACGTTTGCTTTATTGGTTCAAGTTTCCACCTTGTTACATTTTTTCCCCTTTGCTCGATAAAGGCGAAGATACCGAAATCCTTGTTTGTCTTCCCTTTTCCTTTGAGTTTTATTGAATCGTTTCTGTATTACTTCTTACGAGAGGAATATTACATACAGCTTTTTCTTTTTGACAAATTTGTCTTTAAGTATTTGTGTAGTGTATTTAAATTTTCCTTGCAATGTTTGTAGGATGTTGCCCTTCAGAGTTGGTATCACAATTGATCCTCTGATCCGCATATAACATCGATCAACTTGATCTTTATTCATACATATTCAAGGGACAGAAAGAAAAGGAGACCCATTTTGGCGGTGTATAAAAGCATGATCCGTCAGCGACACAAGAGTATTATACAAAAAACGAAATGGTCCATAAACTTGCGCACTGCAGGGTAATGCAATATATAATCCACTGTTGTGAAAAGAGAATAGGGGGGTAATGGGATGTCTCATTTCCGATGGTGCTTTACTTTGCTCTTTCTATGAATATTATACGGTGCGCGTGTCCTTGCGAGTGAAGCAGTACTAAATCGCCAACGAAGTTCTTGTTTGTTCTATCTCCATTTTGTTTAAAAACTGGAGGTTTTTTTAGTATGTACAAGAGGTACAACTTGTTTAAAATGAGTTGTGGCACTTATCAAGCTATTTCACAATTCAGGGTTTTTCTCATTCCTTCTCGTAATAATTAAAGCCACAAACCTTTAGCGTCTAACTTCTCAGTCGCACAAAAAGTGGTGTTGGAACAAACAAGAACAAAAGCAGCGAAATAACAAACTAAAGAATATTTCTTCAGCTGTTGCTGATGTTTCAAGCTGTGGTTAAAGGACTTTGGCATATAGAATACTTTTCTTCTTTCTGTCCAGTACATCTCTGTTAGAAGGATACCATTACGTTTTAAAATGTAGCTTACTACTGGGTATGGTTTGACTTTGAATTTGGGTTGTACGTCGCCTCAGCAGGTTAACGGCCACTTGGCGCCTTTTACCCTTTGTTTTGGGTACTCTCTTTTTTGTTTAGTTTTCAGCGATTCTACTGAGGTTCTTATTCGCTAAGTGACATATGGACAAAGAAGCTCGAAATTATGTTTGTTTTCGATTGACTCCTGTGGTATCTTTACGAAACTGACATATTTCTGTTTGTTTTGTTTTGTTTTGCTTTAATTTCATCAGGCATTATGCCAAGGTTCCAGCACATCGGGGTAGAGAAGGTGAATCCCACTGAAATAATAGAAGGGGAGGAGGTTGTCTCCAATATCTAAAACAAGTCATTGATAATCCCTATTTGCACATTTATTTCCGTCCATCATGTCTCAAGGCCTGAGTCTGTTCCCTTGGGAGTTTCCCATGCAGCTCCGTGCAATAGAGGGCTCATGAATGCATGATTTGGCCCCGAAAAAAAATTCCGCTAATCCAACTTTCGGGCTTTCACATCGCCGGTCAGTCCGATGTTTAATGGCAAATATTCCATTAAAACGAACACAAAATCAGATTTCCTTTTATTTATTTTTTTCTACACGCCATTTGGAAAAATGAAGACAAATGTCCGTGTACTTTTTAATATCCATGGCATCATTCCACTCCTTCCGACGCAAAGATGATGTGTTTTTTTTTATAATGGCACTCTGCTATACATTAAACATACATACACAAGCTAAGCACGCGAGGGCGTGCGATTGTTTCCTCACTGAAGACTCTTATTGTATCCTGCATTCCATACTATTTGCGACCTCTTAGAAAACAACTTTTTTATTGCTCTAATCTCTCAAAGTTAAGCTGTTTTTTCATGTGTTTGTATTTTCCCACAGGAATGCAGCGACCCAGTTGTGTCCGACAAAAAACGGTTTCCAACCCTGGCGAGGACAAGACCCCCAGCGTCTCATTCCGTCAGATCTGTAGTCGCTCTTATGAAGTATTACAACTGGACCAAATTCTCCATCTTTGTAGAAAAGGTAACTACAATAAAACTGCACAGTTGAAGAACTTAGGTTTTTTATTCAGCCCATGCCACAAAAAGGTACAAATGTCTTACTCGGATTCTCCTCGTCGCCACATGACAAGTGGCTACCGTGTATGAAACTCTGAGAAACTGTCGAAGAAATCAATATGCCCGGCGCTTTTGACCGCTATCAACATGGGGATGTTTCACGTAAGAACATGGAACCGTCACTTACCACCTGTCAAGTGGCCCGGTGGATGAGATTCCAGGAAGCATACAAACTTGAGTTTCGTGCATTAGGTCGACCCTGAGAACTTCAGCTCTTTCAAGGTGCCTGATCTTAACAGGAAGCCTGGGTTAATGATTAATATCATGCTCTACACAGAAGACAGTATAGTCGGTGATGTTTATGCGCAATTTTACTGTTTTTTTTCGGAGTCTAGGAGAATTTAACCATATTCTAAGGCGTTCAATTTCCATCTGGGAAGAGTTTGATTAACACCATAGTACACACTCAAACGAACACTCTTGTGGGCCATTTTCTGGTGCTATCGGACATTCTTGGTTTCCCTGCGAAATAATGGAAGAAGGCTCACAAGTGAATGTGTGATTATTTGGGCTGAAATGTCCTTTGTCTGAGAACATAGTGAAATTTCCAAGCTACACACGACGTACAGCTTTAACAACTTCTGTGTCTGGAGGAAGTATTTAGTAAACACAGATGCAATATCCCCAGGAAAGATCGGGTGTTTATTTAAAGCATTATGCAATTTATCCATAACAGTTAAGGGTACTTTTAATAGTGTATCCGGTTTTTTTCATTTGCTGTTATCGTATAAAGTTGGGGCTGTTTAGACTGCATATTTGAAAATTGTTTCTCATCTTAAACCACCGGGTTCCATATCACGCGTGCGACAAATAGTGGCAGCTTCGGCAGAGATTGTTCTCTGAGCTTGCCTCTGCTCCTGATCCTATCGAAGAGAGTCGGGCTTGACCCTCTCCACTGTGGAAAATGTATACGATTCTGACGTCTTTGTAACAACTAGCTCGATACCCTGACAGTTGAAATGGGCTTATCTCTGTTTCAGAATAATTCAGAGTACCCTTTCTTTCCAAAAACAGGAGAAGTGGCGCATTAGACTGGAATCGGAAAACAACCTCTATACCTGACAAAGGACTTCACAAGAAGAATGAATACAAAGTTACCAATTATAGCGTTTTATTTGAAAAGTATTACTGATCGTTGAACATGATACATCTGAAAAAATCCGATGCCTTAAAGCGATAGAGTGACCTACAATAAACTTCCAAACGTTAACGCAGTAGACCTCTTTTGATTAGCACGGGGAATACTTTGAAGAAAAAAAGAGAGAGAGAGAGAGAAGGAGAGTGAGTGAGTGAGAGAGAGAGAGAGAGAGAGAGGGAGAGAGAGAGAGAGGAGAGAGAGAGAAAGAAATAATTATGAGAAGCGCAAAACTGAAGAATGATGATAGCTGCATGGGATTTGTCAATCAAGTTACTTTTCCTTGCATAAACTGTCCTAGGTAGCAGGGAGTGGGGAGATTGGATGACTCGCTGCGTTTTTTGGTTTATTTTTGTTGCCTTTATTGTTGTTGTTGTTGTGATTTCCTTTTTTTCCCCAAAGCTTTCATAAACCATGTACGTTTTGAATTGGCTGTTCGGCCTATAGCAAACACGAACTTGAAATGTACGACGTTAAATGGAACACACCAAGTGGTCAATAACTGATTGTGCATGATAATCTGTATCTTCGGGATTATGTCGTAATGTGTGGTAAAACGATCAGCCAATTTAAACAACTCTTTATCAATACTCATACTTTTTTTCTCTTTCTCTGGCACTAGATTGATCTGAATCCCCGAGCCGGCTTGGACCTTCAGACTTATGCAGAGGAAAACAATCTCACGGTTAACCATTTCGTTAACATCACTGGTCCCTACAGTAGTCTCTATGACTGGCCAAAAGTCAACGAGGAGGTGGATAAAACATTCAAAGATACACGAAGTAAGTGTGGACAATGTAACAGTAAAGTTGTAGTCGGAGATTGTTAAAGTACAGCGAGAACGAGAAAGTTATAGTCTGATAGCGACACATCCGTATACAGTAGATTATATTCCGGATTTTTTTTTTAACCAGAAGAAGCTAAAGTAACACTTGAGTAAAGTACAAACTGAATGCGCTTAGGTGAATTGATTTTTGTTAGTTTTTGTCTTAAACTCTACAAGTTCATGGAAGTGGTGAGCAGTACAAATCATATCGGAACATCTCTTTCTACGTGTCTGATTAAATGTTCAGCTGTACGCACACCCAACCAATTTGTTATTCTGTTATTATTTTTCTTTGTAAATACTAGTATTGTTATTTCTACTGTTTATTATCATTATTGTGATTTTATTATTATTATTATTATTATTATTATTATTATTACAATGGACAATGTGTTTGTCAGTACCATAGGCGAACACAAGAGTATTACAGCCTAGAGTAGTCTTAGTAGTATTGATTTCACTGCAGCAACTGGTGATGATTAGCTAAAAAGTGATCACTTCAATTCGTGAAAATTGATATTTAAACATTCTAATTAAGAAACATTTTCGTTTTTTCTCTGTCATTTCTTTTGTTTAATGTCCCGAACAAGATCTGTTTTCAACTCCGTAAGAGAAAAGAAATATTTGAAATCAATATAGAAACGACAGGACATTGTTTATTACTTCGTTTCCGAAGAGACCGCAGACTCTACATGTTCATCTCTTCCTTATGTATTTTTTTTTATCAGTGCTGTCTTTGTGTCCGGCATTGAGAAAACTTGGTATCGTCCCCAGGTTTGTTGCATTTCACATTTCTTGGCAATACCATTGCATTGAAAAGAAATAGAAAAATATTGTTCCTACATAACCTGATAAATAAAAGCTTTTTTCTTTCTGTCTATTATTTTTATAATCCAAGTCAGTTATTCTATGCTTGCGGATGATCCTGAGCTACAATATCAAAAAGAAAAAAAAACACAAAGATTCAAGGTTTGGATGAGGCCGGAATGATTTAATACACAAAATCAATGTGGTATAGCGGTATCCAGCCTCACGGCGAGCAAACATCATCAATCTTCTCATTGCAATGTTGTAACAATAGAATTTTGCTGCATTCGAAGATTTGTTTTGCGGCTGCCGAAATAGCAGAAAAATCTGAATATAATTATGTTTCGAGGGGAGTGTCTATTTGTCTTCGTTGATCCGTTCTCAGAAGAAAACTGATCAGTTCAGTTGTCCTCGTTTGTGGATTTCAAGGATCATTCTGAGGACAATGACCCTCCCCCCCCCCCCCCCCAAATGGATTTAGTGTATTAGACCAGGATGATTTCAACGTATTGATGTGGTATAGAAATTTCCAGTCTTAAAATGGTGACCTTAGTACATATTTGTTCCAGTTCCACTTTTTGCACAACTGAGAAATTCGACGTTAAACATTAATTTGCAGGCTTAGTAGTATTATGATAAGGAGTTGGAATAAATTGGAACATGTGAAACAGTTTGATAAGTGCCACAACGCAATTTAAACAAGTGCCCCAAGTGTGCATATGTTATACCTCTTCTACAAACTAAAAGATCTCCTGTTTTTCAGAAAATGGAGGTAGAACACGCAAGAACTGAGCTCGCGATTTGAGCAAAAATTCTCTTCTCATTGCAAAGATCTAAATTATAAATGATATGAATATGAGGTTCTGTTTTTCGTCGACAGATATAACAAAGAAATCCGAGTTTCATTATCAGTTTTCAAGAGGAAAGTCCATTTCTCTTTGTCGGGCCGTGTACAGGAGAACGTTATGACATTGTTATTTTAGTATCGTCATTTTGAAGTTGCCGACGGCGGTGTCTTCGCTGAACCTTTCTCTATTAACTTACCTTTGCCCTACGCTTGACCGGATGTAACTTTGATCTCAGCCCTGGAGGTTTGTACTGGCCAAGAGTGGCTCTCCCTTCAGATAATTGATCCAGATAGGTATTGTTATGACGCATAGCCTTCCTGTGGGGGATTAGGAATCTTTCAGTGGCCCTGTTTCCAATGTGGGATCGTTGGGAGGAAATTGTGGGAAAGAAGAGTGATAAAGAAAGAGAGACAGAAAGAAAGAAAGGAAGAAAGAACAATAAAAAGAAAGAAAGACAGAAAAGAAAGAAGGAAAGAAAGAAAGAAGAAAGAAAGAAAAGAAAAAAAGAAAGAAAGAAAGAACGATAGAAAGAAAGGAAGAAAGGAAGGAAAAAACGACATCAAGAAAGAAGAAAGAAAGAAAAGAAAAAAAGAAAGAATGACAGAAAGAAAGAAAGACTGATAGAAAGAAGGAATAAAGAATAGAAAGAAAAAGCTAAGGCTGGTGGGGTACCAACGTTTTTTGGGTTGTGTTTTTTGCGTCTGTTTTGACTCTGTGCGCGAGGTCTCTCTGTCCGCCAGCTGATTCAGTACAGTTTTGAAGCACCCGATCCAGTGAGACAGACTTGTTTGAATCTCGTGAGTGAACGAAGTCCGGCTTAACCCCGCCGTTCACATCTCACACTAAAGTGGAGACAAAACAGACTCGAATCAGTGCACCCTTAACCTTAGTTAAGTTTTGATCAAACCTTCAATGGCTAAACCCGAGTTCACACCAAAGACCCGCTTTCGTTAACTTTCGTACGACTCACAAACTGATGACATCAGTTCTTTATATCAAGCCTATACTTGTTCTCAACAAACTTTCGAGAGTTAGATGGGAGCACTAAATTAAGTATGCAAGATATAAAGATTAATCTCGTCAGTTCGTGAGTAGTACGAAAGTTAACAAAAGCGGAACTATGATGTGAACGCGGTGTTAGGCGGCTGAAAGTATTGGCCATCTTATATGGAGTGTCTCACCATTGCCATGCTTTTTATTACTGTTGTTTTGAAATAAAAATTGGTTCCATGTCGTCACTGCTCTGCGGTAATTGCAAAGACTTTTGGGGCACTTTTGAGATACTAAGAAGAAACTGTTTCTTTTCCAGACATTCCATTGAATTAATACATGGATTGTTCCATTTCTTTACCTATAATATTATATGATAGCCCTCATGCTCAGGAATACAATGAACCATCAGTTGCCTTTTTGGCATAAGTCTGACATAATGCCACTGTCGCAGAGCAGTGACGAGTTGAGAATTTTTAGTTGGTTATAATAGTGCAAATCAAGGTGACCCGCTTGTTATTTCTCTTGGGTACAATCTTCACTTTTATGCTTCAATCCTCGCTATGCTCATCAGGGCAGTTGGCTGGCACTAGAATTTTCCATCTCTCGATTCTAATCAAGTCTATGGTTGCTTTACAAAGACTTAGCCTTCTTTTCCTCCATCAGTCTAAATTGGTCGTTCCAGCAAACGGCGGTATGCCTGGTTAATCGCACATGTGAATATCTTATTCATTAATTATTCAGATCATCCTATTACCTGCCTGTTTTCCTCAACTTATCTAAAGTGTCGTTACTCTTGTAGTCTCCAGCGCTGTCATTTCTCGGAGCGAACTTTCACAGAACCTTCTGTATTACATTACCAGAGACGCTAATGTGGATTTTTTTCCCATATCCTTTGGGACATCGACAGTGTCTGCTAGTTACACGGCCCACCTCAATCGTCAGTCTGTACCGTAATAATGGTTTACTTGTCATTTCTGTCTTATTTCTGGAAGAAGATCGCATGCGCCAAAAAACAACAGTTTACTGGAGTCACAAGAAAACATTTTTGGCGTTGCAAAAACATTATTATTATTATTTTGTTGTTCGAGTTTTCCATTTTAAGGAAAACGAAAGAAACCATTACGTGCACAAAGATAATCGAACTATATTGGAGCCAGAGGGTGAACATGTAGGTATATGGAACTTTGTGACTACGGGACAAAAAATTCTATGTAGTACCTCATTTTATTACTATACATCACGTGGACACTTACACTTTGGACGCAATTTGGGTCTTTAATATTATTTATTTACATTTTTTTTTTCATTTGAACAGCAGCAAAAAAAATCGCATTGTCGTCGAGCAGAATTGAAAAGTATAATTGGAAATTTGGTCCTTCGCCTCTTTTTACATATTACTGGAAATCGTCTTTAAGTATCACATTTACGGGTTGTTGCTTTTTTTTTCAAATCAAAGGGTCAACTAGCGATTATAACCCAGGTAGAATAATATGGTCATATCACATTCCACGAAACTGCGTTTTAGAGTGAATTTAAACTAAACTGGGATATACGGTTCTTTTCAGTATTATCACAGAGTTGTCCAATGGCTTGCATCCATACGGATTATTTTGGTCCCAACCGCATGTAGTAGCGTTCTGGTCATAGATCAATTGACTGGAGCTGGTGGTGCACTGAGTCAAATCTGTTTTGCACCTGGGTTTGACTCAGTGCAACAGGTCTCTCTTTCCGCCTGCTGATTTCAAAGCAGTTTTGACGGCTCCTGAACTAAGGAGACAGATCTGTTTGGGTCTCGCCAGTGCGCGAGGTTTCGTCTAGCTCCAGGGTTTTCATATCTGTATCTCACACGAGAGCGGAGACGAAACAGACTTGATTCTGCCGGCCACTTACTCATGCAGCAAGATCACTCACATTGACATCCGTGCCTGAGTCAGCGAGCTGCAGTCCCCAGGATAGGCCGAACTGTAGGCATGTCCCGAATTCGAAGACATTCTTGGTATTTGTAAACTGAGATACCAGTTACACTTTACTAATTTTTCACCTCAAGCATAGTCTAAGAATGGCACTAGGACAACCACTGCAATAGGCCAAGAGTATTCGTTTTTTCAGTTTAAGGCGCAATAAATCCCGGCATCAAATGATGTTCTTTAATTCTTTAATTCAATAAGCCGCCATCTTGCAAAGGGGAGTAGAAAATTACTATTATATCCTAGGCCGCTCATGAACGATTCTTGAGAACCTTGAGCGTCTGATACCTAGACGTAAAGGCTCCATTGTGAATTATTGCATCACTTGGTAGTGACAATATTTTGGGTTTTTTTTTTTTTTTTTGTAGATAATAATTCCATTACTCAACGATTTTACCTAGTCTTGACTCATTACTATCATCGTCTTTCGCCAACCTTGACTGACTTTCAAAAACAACTGGAAAATGGTGTCTTTTAGTCCATAAAACAACAACAACAACATAAAAACCAGTGAACTTCAGAATGAAAGGAACATGCAAGGCACTTTACTAAGTCTGCCCTTGACTTCGACAATAACGTTCCGTGGCATTAATAATGAAACGTGTTAAGTTAAAAAAAAACGGGGGGGTGGGGGGGGGGGTGGCTGTGTATGACTGGCTGGTTTATATAATATATAAGTTGGACCAGCCTTTGTCCTAATCCTTGCTGGTTGAAACATACTGAATATACTGGGAATATTCTGATAAAATGAAATACACTCATGTCAATGGTGGAACACAAGTATCAGGCAGTTGGCTTATGGTTGAAATGAGAAGCTAAAAATAGTACTACAAAGATAATATAATTCTGACTTTTAAGCACGCAAACAATTTGGCCAGGTAGACATTTCTGTGTCAAATGTATTTTACCCTGCAATTTATTCCAGGAAATTATCATAGTCGATACCATTGCTATGGGGCACGAAGTCACAACATAATGATTGAAGTCGTAGTCTCTCCCACAACGGAAATTGCCCATTTTTATTTGGAACAAGCGCTATTACGTGGCTGTATTCGTCTCGTCTAATGTGACTTCGACCCTTTGCAAGAAAAGTGCTTGCCTTTCGGGACATCCGATTATACAATGTTCACGATTAAATGAATTTCGATCGGAGGAAAAAATATTAATGGTTCTGTCGCATTTTCTTCATTAATTCAACTTTCTTTTCTTTTGTTTTCTTTTGGACTGGCCTCATTTTTTTTTCTTATATGTATGAAACGAATGGAGAACAAAAGGAGACGCACTGTCCAGAACGTGATAAACTTAACCTCAGCATTCTGGGAATATAATGATAAAAGAAGATACGTCCGTGTCAGTGGTGAAACACAAACAACGGGTAGTTGTCGTGCTGAAACAGGTAAATACGGGAGAGATAAAAGTAAAGCTTGGTGGGTTTTTTTGTTTGTTTGTTTGTTTGTTATTTATGTCAGCCTCGTTTATAAACAACAGAGTATTGGCCAAACAGAGTAATGGAAGTAATCACAGGAACCGCCCATAAAAATAGATCTTACATCAGTCACCTGTCTGTGTTTTGATCCAGAGGACGCACTTCCGTTTATCTTTCGAGTGGAATTGTAAATCCATAGTCTCTGATGAAAGGTACATCTAATAATACCCAGATACTTTGGCGATTGGCAATTTTCGTGACGTACACCACCCCCCCCCCACCCACACACACCCAACCACGTAATATACACATATTATACCGGCCACTGCCCTGGTTAACCCTCTACTTGCCAAAGCCGGAAAGCCACTATTGACATCATTCTTTATTACTTTCAGATAATGGTAACTGCAGCCGTTTCAAACAATGGATGCGAATGTAAATAATGAATCATGCTAGTTTTCCAGAAAGGACATTCACTTTTTTATAATTTTATCAGGTACGACACAACAGACAATTCAAGAGACTGGAATATGGAATACTTGAGTCATACAACAATGCAGAGGTTTTTTTCTATAATTGCCCACTAATAGGACTAAACAAGTCCATCTCGCAATCTGATTCAAAGGTAGTTAAGTCCGAGTCAAAACCGACGTAAACAGACAACTCAGTGCTCTACAAGCCTAAGGCAGCATAAAGTCTGGACCCCAGAGGGTTAATGAAATGATTTATGAGTCCATTTTCTATTTCAGTATGATCGTGTCATCAAAAGATCGTTTGCTGACACCGAAAGGGTCAAAAAGAAAACTGCTTCATTTAGATTCACGGTTTTCCATTTCATCCCACAGATGTGTCAAAAAACGTTAGATTCATCCTACTGGCCACCCATACTACTGAACCTAAATCCGTATGATTAAGATGTCTCTCTCGGCTCCGACGAATAGTCTGGTTCCAATGGAACCCAACATATTTTTTGCCCACTCGTCAGTAATCTTGGGGCTTGTGATGAATGCCATATCTGACCCGTTCCTCTATTTTTGGTTGATCTCTGGCGCAGTGACAAACACTTTTCCTTTCTCGTTTTCACCAAGGTCTGAATGCTGGGAGACTTAACTACAAGCTCAGACAGGGAGATTTTGTATTAATTTGTAAAGGAACAGTGTTATACTCTATAGTTCTATCTGTAAATCCAGACATCCTTCATCCATCCACCCATCCATCCATACGTCCATCCATCCATCCATCCATCCATCCATCCATCCATCCATCCATCCATCCATCCATCCACCCGTCCATCCATCTGTAATTCCGATTCTCTATAAACGGTGAAAGTACATAATTTATTATAAAAAAAAATAATGTAAATTTTATACACATTCTGATCTCTCCTGTTTCGGGACATGCACTTAACCAATAATTTAATGTACCTGGAAATAAGGCATTTACCTTCCCTGTGTTGTTCTAGAGAAAGAAAGCCACAATAATGTTATTATTAATCAACACTGTTGGGCCATATGTTTTGTCTCCAAATCTTATATTTACACTGGTGCTAAAAGAGGGTCGAGTTGACAACGCTTGAGTGCACTCAACTACTGAACGCAACGAAGAGTTGTCACATTGTTGCTCGTGCGCTTTTGTTGTAATGAAATCAGAGATTGAGTTCAGTTCCGCGTTATCACTTTCTGTATTGATACGACCCCATAGCTCGAAGGTGCCGCATATTGATACCATTTTAAAGCTATCGGTCAAAAGCTGAAACTCAGATCTAAATGCTAATGTAAGAAAAATGCTGCCTTTTTGGGGAACCATTATGAAGAGGAAATAATTATTATTACATTTGCCTGGCAATACCATGGTAACAGTGTCTATACCAGTGGTTCTCAAGCGTCTCCCGGCATATTCCTCCCCTTGTGATCCGAGGTTTCCTCATTTCTCCCCCCACTTTGAATTGCTTTCTAATAATACTCATACTTCCACAGTGATAATAATTGAAAGAACCCAGTATGAAACACGAGTGTTTGTAAACTATTAATTCGTGAATATGTCTATACCCAGAGCCGTCTACACGCATGAGCACACTGCGCAATTTGCTCAGGAGCTCCAATGCTTTAGGGGGCCTCACGCATGCAAATTTACATTGTTTTTTTTTTTTAAACGGGGAAGAAAATACCGCGCACTACAAAAGAATCTCCCCACTGATGTAAAGATGGTCGTGTGTATGCTCGTGTACATTGGAATTTCATCTGACATAATTATATAATACAAAGATTTACGTAGTTCATTCTTTCCCAGTTGGGAGTTTTTCCTCTGGCTGAAATTCTTCCACAATTCCTTTCTCCTGGCTAAAGTTCCTCCCCTCAGTGTGAAACTGCTCCCCCGGGAGCCAAGTACCCCCCTCCCCCTTTTGAGAATCATTCATCTGGAGGCGTCTTCTATAAATCAGGAGTGGCTTTCCTAAGAGTGTTAAATGAAAATAATACAGATAATCGTGTCGCTGGTCAGACCAGAAAAGGATTTTCGTTTAAATTGAAACAAATGTGAATGAAATAACGGAATGAACACTGAACTGTTAGCAGCGCGTTTTGTTGTTTTTTTTTGTTTCTTATTTGGCAAGCTAAATATAATTATTTAAGAACAATTCATATTAATCTCAAGATGTGTGGGGGGAAAATGTTCCAGCTCGACTGGCGGAGTTCAAGCGACAGTGCACACAATCAATCTCGAATTTGTGGGGCGAGGAAAAAAGAAATCATGAAGAAAAATTTCCTTCGCCCTGTGGAGATAAGTTTTGTTTGGTTGTCGATACGAAGCACAAAGACGGAAGAAAATGGCTGGAACTGAAGAGAATGAATATCAATAGATACAAGGCGGTGTCGACAGAAACATATTGGCGCAATGGGGACGGACACAGGACCAGGGAATCATAATTATCCTCCTGGGCTATCAAAGAACAGAAAGAATGACAGCGGGAATAAAGACCATATTGATACCTTAGATTAACAAAATCAATTAAAATCGAGAAGAAAACAAAAATAATACAGAAAGACTAGGATTTATTTTTTAAATTATAAATTATGCAGTTAAAATAAACAAAGAATACAAAATAATATGTTCAGCCAAACAGATCGCCAACAGAAACAAAATGGCCAGTCCCAAAAGTAATTAGCTGTTCAATCGAAAAGCATCTGGGATTTGAATGTGCAACATTAATTTTTTTCAGAGAAATCTCAGAAAAGGAGTAGCGGTATAATTAATGACGCAGCAATACAAAAGTAGCCGAATTTTCCGTGTCGGGAGAATTAAAGAGCAAGATTTTCACACGCTAATATGAGAACAGTCTGTTTGGGCGTCGTCCTAATCTAGAAAGCACAGCTGATACCGAAGCGAAAACGAAACGACTCGTTGACCTAACACATTGCACCAACGCCAGCCTTACTTTTCTAAATCCATTGCTACGAAACTATAACCTTTCTGGCAATGACATTGACAAGTTTCGGTATCGCGATGTGTCGGGCATGTGGATTTTTTTAGCTTAGCTATTTATTTTCGGTACCTTTCCTAGTAATATCGACAAGTGGAACGACTCAGTGAGCAGCAAGCGCGCCTTACCGCTTTGGCGGGTGGTAGCAGATTCTGGGAGTTCAAAAGGTCACGCTTCTAAGAAGTAGTCATTGTTGTATGTGCAAAAAACAAAACAAAAAAGTCATTATGTCGTGGTTTGCTTATCTGTCACTGCTTTATCAAATTTTTTTGAAAGTGCGCATTGTTTAGTCCCAAATATATGCAAATGAAGTGGGTGATTCTAGATATCAATAGTGAGCAATTTTGGTGAAACAAAGATGACCCCATGTCCCCTTTTTTTGTGGTGTTCTGCTATTTCTTTTTTTTTTTTTTTTTGCTACTGCCATACCGAATTACTTGATAGGGATGTTACCAAGAAGAATATTTCACCTTGCTGGTCTTTATTTTGGCACGGTTTCTCGAAACAAAACGAACAGAAAAATGCACGCAACATCTCGTTGTTTAGGGTGAAAGCGACCTTGTTGGATCTTTGGAAACAAAGACATAATAGATTATCCATCGGTCTTGCTAAGAGTGCTTTTGGCAATGAATTTCTAGTACGGCTAAAGTGTGGTTGATTGGATATTTGGTTCCTAACTGTGAGGATGAAATAAGGAAACCACAGACAGATAACGAAGCTTATTGGAAAAAGTACCGGCTCCTTGGTAAGCCGCTTTATTTTGTTTGACGAAAGTCGTTGCAGGCCAAAAACTGGTGTTATTTCCTTTTTGTTCCTGATTCATTGTAGGGTGTTTTCTCTCTGTTTCTTGTTTTGTACCAAAACACTTTTTGTTGTTTGCCAGATGAAGATCTTAGATCTGGTTTATTATATTTCACTTTCCGATTAAAAAAAAAAAAACAACAACCTGGAGATCTTTTAGTATGCAGAAGATGTATAACAATAATTGTTGCACACTTTGACACTTGTTTAAAACGCATTGTGGCCGTTACAAAGCTGTTTCACACTCCCGATTTATTCTAACTCCTTCTCATAAAACTAAATCGGCAAAGATTTAACGTTTAGTTTCTGAGTTGTCCAAAAGCTGGAGTTGGACCTAACAAAACTAAGGTCGCGATATCTTTTAACTTGGTCAGCAGTAAGTCGATGGGATGGAGATTCATTCAAAGTGGTTGTCGGTTCGATATTCTAGAGCTTTGTAAGCCAGGACATATTGCTTTTTCATGGAAAAACTGCAAGGAGATTTTGAAAAACACACAAGCACTCACTCACACACACATACACATAGAAAACAAAAAAGTCAAAATGCTGTCTGCATGAGGCAGAGCCAAACTCAGAATAGGGTTTTCTTCCCCACTTGTAGTCAGTTTCCCAAAAGGTGTGCGGATTTGACTGAGTGAGGCTTAAGGTGAAATGTTTATACCTCTTTGAAACAAAAGATCAAAATAAAATATTTTTAGATTTCAAGCAAAATATTTAAATTGATGCAGAAAACTGGCCAATCTTTCACTCTATGAGCAAATCTCAATTTCCATAGAAAACAATCATCCCACTTCCGAGGGCTTTTCTCAGGAATGTGATCTTTTACTTCAAGCCTGATTTCGCCAGATCCCCTCACAAATTAATGTCACTGTGGCCATGTCACCCAAGAAAAGTGTTCTCGCCAATTAGCTAAACCCATAAATGTACCGAAGAGTTTTTTTCCAAAACTGTGTAAGTCCATTTGAATGATTTAGAGATGCTGCACTTGGTTTTAATAACATCTAAATTAAAGCAGCATTGAAATCTCTTTTCAGTATAAAGATAAAAGGTACCAAAGCTAATTGAAGAAATCCAAACTCGACCTCAAACTCAAATTCAGCTGTCGTGTAAAGTTTGATGAGCAGGTACTTGACTGGGGACATTTTGATACAGTATTTTGCTATGCGTGCGGCTAGAAACTGTGCCTTTGTTGTGTGGTGAAGCTGGGTCAGCGACGCAGAAGTCGTGGCGATCACATACATTTTATTGACAGTAATAATGTACTACAAGAAGGAGAAAAACAGAGGTGTGGCGATTTTTTTTGTGGGACCAAAGGAACTTGTGTAATCCCCCATTGTCACGGCGGGGCCGTAAAAGTAAAGCAGTACGTAACAGAAAACGGATCAAGGGCTTAAGACACAGGTGAGGGTGTGGGCTTTAAAGGAATGTAAACCTAGATATTACATAAGAGAAACTGCTTTAGCAACAGTGGCAAGTGGAAAGATAGATAGCAGAAAGAAGAGGGGTTTTTTTTGGAGGGGGGGGGGGGGGGGCTTTGTCGGACTTGTGAAATATATTTTGGGCTGTTTCTGCCACAACTTGAAGAAGAAGAAGAAGAAAAGACGTAGACGGAGAAAAAGAAGAAGAGGAGGAAGAAGAAGGAAGAAGAAGAAGAGGGGGAGGAAGAAGAAGTAGAAGAAGAAGAGAAGGAAGAAGAAGAAAGAAGAAGAAGAAGAGGAGGAGGAGGAGGAGGTAGAAGAAGGTACAAGAAGAGGGGGAATAAGAAGGGGGTAGAAGAAGAAGGAAGAAGAAGAAGAAGATAGAAGAACAGGAAAAAGAAGAAGAAGAAGCAAAACAAAAAGGAAAAAGAAAAAGAAGAAGAAGAAGAAAAGAAAGAGAAAGAAAGGAAAAGACAGAGAGACAAAAAAAAAAAAAAAAGGAGAAGAGGAAGGAGAAGAAGAGGAGGAAGAAGAAAAAGTAGAAGAGGAAGATTGTAGGAAGCCACTGAAGACAGAGGAGATTTTGTGTCATCAATGACGTTTAGCGAGAGAGACATCTCACTCTAAAGATTAGTGTCTTCTTGCGTGGCTCTGGCCGAGTTTACATGGCTCAAGGTCTCCGAATAAAGAACAAAAGTAGATGAAGCACCTTGGACGCCCCCGCTGACTTCCAAATTTGGGCAATTGTCGAGACAGAGTAGTTAGGGCTGTAATTGTATCGTTCCCTTTGCACTCACTCGTACTTGGCACAGAAGTCCGAATCCACTTCGGTTTTTGTAATCTCCTGCGCCCTCCCTACAACCACAGAGCGTCTCAAGAAGAGACGATGTAAACATGTGGTAAAATTTAATGTCTCGGGTAAGAAATAAGTGGTTTTGTCCACAACAGCACCTGCTCCGCTTCGCTAGTTTACGGAAAATGACGTATGACAAAGTAAAGCAATCTTTGCCTCTGTATCGGTGAGGAGCGGAGCGGAACGGATGCTATTGACAAGTATACCGAGGCAAAGAGTGTTTTACTTCGTCATAAAACATTTTTCCGTAAAAAAGCGGAGCGGAGCGGGTACTGTGGACAAGACCACTAAGAAATAGTACAGGAACGATCACAATAAAACACAAAGGAGAGGGAATTTCGCATTGTTTTTACCGTCTTTGAATGGTTTCTGTAATATTTCTTATGCAAAGTTTTGCTACGTACAATCTTTTCTTTTTTGTCACATGTTCACTTTGTTTCAATCTTTGATGAGCCCCCCCCCCCACCGCCCCCCCCCCCCCCAGGATTTTTTATTTTTTTTTAACCATAGTACATGAATGGGTTTGATGGGATCGGACTTGGGGTGAAAGACCAAAATTGATTCCTGAGAGAAAACCCCTTCAAAGGAACGTTTGACTTCTCGTCCAATAACTCAGCTCTGAAACGTTCAAATTTATTCCAATACAAATGGAATTGTCTCTAAATGATAGTCTTTAATAGCCATTATTTCAGTGAAGTGCATTGTGGGAATTACAACAAAAAAAATATATATATAATGTTTAGATTGGTGCTAAAATGTCAGATCAGTTTGCTCAAAAACACGATTCTCACGCCCCCCCCCCCCCCCCCACTTCAAAAATTCATAACTTTGCTTAGAATTGAGATATTAAACTCTAATGAAAACGGAAATTCTCAGAATATACTAGTCTCTCACAGTGTACAAAGAAAAAAAATGAAGATACAAAAATTTGCACCTTTAGCCCAGTTTTTGTCGGATGCTTCCACATTATTTTGTCAAGAAGAGACGACTAGGAGATGGGACAGGACTGTAGTTCCAATTTGAGATCTAACAACGGTATGCATTTTCAAGCTTCTTTAAACAAAATGTCTCATCTCTATTGTATAATATCCAATCAGACAGTCTGCAACGGATCTAGATATCTCTGCGTGTATCTTTGCATCTCTCATAATTATATTCTCGTGAAGACGTGACGCCACGTCTCGGAGTTCTTCTTCTTAAAAAACAGCTGCACTTACTCGGAGTTTTTGGCACAGCTGTTCTGAGAAAATGATGACATTACGTGTGTGAGCATGCACATGTAGATGACTGTGTTGGTGTGTGAAGGCGTCTGTGTGTAGATGTGTGCGTATGTGTAGATATGACATATGTGTCTGTTAATGAGTGTGTAGATGTATGTGAGTGAAAAACTAGCGTGCCGGGGGGAGGGGGGAAAAAAGGGGGGGGGGGCTTATGCATTTTCTGCTGTTTTTTTTCCGTCAGACATGCCAGGTTCATTCCAGGTCCGTTGGGGGCAAGACAAATCTGACTTGAATTGTTTAGTGGATGTCGAACTTCCATTGTTAGATCTAATGTTTATCTTTGTATATGATTAGGTTGCCATCCTTTCTTTGAGTTTGATTTCGGGATCCGAAAAGCCGAGCGGAGTTTTGCTTACATTATAAACTTGGGAGGAGATTCAGTGTTTTGTCATTGTTCTATGACTGGTATTACATGTGTAACTTCAGCGTGAAGATTCGGTGTTTTGTTAGTGTTTTATGGCTCTGGTATTACATGATTGTGTAACTTCAGCGTGAAGACTCGGTGTTTTGTCAGTGTTCGATGGATCTGGTAAATCATAAAATCACCGCTGAGATCCGGTGTTCTGTCATTTGCTCGGTGTAGATGCGGCAAAGTAACTGAAAATAGACACGGGCAGTGTCAAACTCACTGGTGCAGCTGACACGTTGAGATAAATGTGAATTTGACAAGACTTTATAGCATGGCGAGAAGATGAAAGTCTCACTTCCGATGAAGCTTCCAGCTCAGTGGTCCTCAACCTGTTTCAGGCAATTCCCCCCCCCCCTTGGGCTTAATATTTTATATCATCACCCCCCCCCCTTTTTCCCCTCCACACACACACACACACACACTTTTTGCGAAAAAATCAAATCCATGCTCAAAGCCCACGGATACATTCCATAAGATAATAGACTACACACACGTTATGATGTCAAGTTTTTCAATGCCTCATGACTGACAATTTCTTTCATTAGCAAACTGAACGCATCCTTGATCAAAATGCATTAAAAAACAAAAGGGGCTGGGGTGGCCCTTTTATTTTCATAAAATCCATCTACGTATGTTGTGGAACAAGTCTGTGGCTGCCTTTGTATTGGACCCCGAATCGATATTTATTCATGCCCCCCCCCCACCAATAGCGATATCGCCGCCTTCATCCTTGTGGCCCCTTTGTCCCCTTTTCTACGTTTTCGATCTCGTGGAAATCAAAATTCCGCCCCCTCCCTCCCCGGGGGTAGTATCGCCCACCTTCAGAACCACTGTTCCAGATGATCAAAGTGTTGAGGCAGTGGTTGCCAGAGAAGCGCCTTATGCACACTGCAGTGAGCGAGGCTATTGATGTTTGTACAGGACACTGATTTAGATGTCTGTCTTTCCAAAAATGCCCATTCTCAGTTGTGCTGTGTTAAGGGGGAACAAAAGCGTTTAAGACAATTCTGGTCGAGTACACTCTTGAACATCATTTTGTAAATGAAAACTGTGCTCTATCTATTTCGCAACCTTATATCTTGTTTAGTCTATGTCCATTTTCTGAAAAACTGGAGATCTTTTAGTATGCAGAAGAGGAAAATCAAATGCACACTTTGACACTTGTTTAAAATGCGTCGTGGCACTTATCAAGCTGTTTCACGGTTCCGGTTTGTTCTGACTCCTTATCATAATCACTAGATCTGCAAGGGCTCAACGTCGAATTTCTCACTTGTGCAAAAAGTGGAGCGAGAACAAACAAGAACTGAGGTGGCAGTTTGGGTATGATTGTACGGCTTGTGGTTTCTTTTTGGTCAAAAGAAAAGAAAATTGAATAGAAGAGTAAAGCGGGACCCAACAAGAAATGTTATTGTGTCTTCTGCGCAAGTGTTTGTTTTTGGTGTATACTGTCTTTGTCTATAACATAGCAGATTTGGGGATGGAGGTGGTGCTGTCTGAAAGGCTATGAATAGGAAATATCCTGCCAGAATCCCTGCACCAGTCAGACGGCGATTTGTATATGATTTCCGTAGGGTTGGCAGGATCACCGTAGAGGCTGATTCCGTACGTGAAACATACGCCGGCGTGATGTCGTAACCTAGAGGTCTAAGCATGAACGATGTCACTCCTACGAGCAAACTGGACGTGAATTATCTGCATCGGATTTGCATAGGGTTACTGGGTGGGTATCTGTAGTTTTTCATCGCTGAAGATCTCGTGACAGACTACGTGTCTATGATGAACTTGTTTGTGTCAATACTCTTTTGATTTTGACATTCGAACTTTTAAATCAGGACGTTTTGGGATGTTTCACTATGTAAATAAAGAGGCCGTTTACCATGGACAATGCTGCCAATTCATCCGTGCGAGCTAGGAGCATAATTATATTATACCAGATACGATAACATAGGACAGGTGGCGCGTTTTGTATGCTCGAATTTGGCACCGCTATTTTGCGGCGAATTGGCTGAAGTCATAAATAGCTGCGTGTTTGACAGAACTTTGCTAACCTATCGTATCACTGTTGGCCTTTGATCCCATGGAAGTATCTTTTAATTATAGAAAAAAAAAACTGGCCTTTTGTTACAGTTGCTCCAGGACTGTAACAAAATCACATTATTGACTTAATCATCATAATACCAAGTACTCGTTTAATACCACCCGTCACAGATCCATGCCTCGATCACAGCGCAAACTGTGGGCACGCTTTTTTTGGAGGCGCGAAGGAGGTTAATCTGTTCAACCTTATCTTATCCAGTATCTTTCCTCAGAGTGAGTAAGACTACACGGAAGTTATTAATGCACCCAGACAAACATCACAGATCACTCTTCAGTTCCGACAACTGACACTACTCTGTAGCGATTTATGTAGATTTTATACGGCATTGTCCCCTCCAAACGCCGGCGATAATGAAATTGTTGGAGCGAGTCTTGGACACTGTAGTTAGTCTTGTTTATTGACACTTTAGCACCGAGTCTCTCCTGAAGAGGAAACCATTGACAGTTACAGCCAGAGATAGTGAGGGATTCGGCTGAGTGCAGTCTACGCGAATGTGATAGGTGCTTTGCATAATCATTCTGCGACGATTTATGGTTGCGCTAATCAAAAGATCCCATTAGATTTGATCATGTCGCAGGGAATGATACTAAGGTGATAATGAGAACACCCCGGGATTTGCACAGTAAATATTGTTACTGGACCTGCTGCAAGAGGTCTGTCACTCGTGGTCTAGTCATGGCAGGGGTTAAATCAGATCTTCGCGTTATGTCACCATGAGTCTAATCCAGTGATTCTCAACCTTTGTTCAGGTAATCGCCCCTTTGGCCTCCAACCGTTCTTTCATCGCCCCTTCCCCCGAAATCCCTACTCAACCCCAACAGATACATTTCACAAGAAGACAGAATACACACAAATTATGACGTTAAGTTTTCCAAAGCCTTATCTACGACAATGGTACTGTTGACTATTCATTATACAAGACAAGCATTTTTTATCACATGCACTAAAAGAAATAGGTCTTTTCTGTTCATAAAACCCATCTACGTATGCTATGGAACAAGACAGTGGCTGTTTGTCTTGTATTTGCCTCCAAATCGTCTTCCTTTCATCGTTTTCGCCCTCTTGTCGGCCTGTTCTGTGTTTTAGCCCCCTCTCCCTTCCCCCACCCACCCCGGGAACATGAAAATCGTCCATTCCCCTCTGCCCACGTGGAGAACCACTGTTCTAATCCGTACGAATAGTGTGATGCACTGGATGTACAGTATAAATCAGTGGTTCTTAACCTAGGTTCGATCGAACCCCAGGGGTTCGGTGAGTCATTTTCAGGGGTTCGGCGGTTTGGTTCACCCCACTCGTATGATAAAACATGTTTTGAAGTTGAAGAAAAAAAAAGCACACTTATTTTTCCAACTACGAAGGGTTCGATGAATGCATGTATGGAACTTGTGGGGCTCAGTACCTCCAATAAGGTTAAGAACCACTGGTATAAATGAACTGGGTGGTGTAGTCAGAGATAATTCCAACATCAGCACGAGAGGGGCGAGGAAAACGAGAGACAAACTGTGTAAGAGAACATTTTTTTTGTTTGTGATTTTAAGGAACTGCAGTTGACACAAGCACATCCCTGGGCCTCTAGAAGTGCGTGGTACAGTTGGAGTGCTGTTTTGTTCACACTAATTCCAATTGGCACAGCTGCAGTTCTAGGCGTCGAAATTTAGAGTGGGACTAAATGTATCATGGGACCCTACGGGAAGGAAGGAATTTTGGAAGTTTGGACCTTAGATCAGGAGAAACTCAGAAAAAATTAATTTCAGTAGGGCCTACCACAAACCTATCGCTATGGTCGGCATGCGAATCCCATTTCAAACATTCCTGATTTTTCACTGTGCCCCTCCCCCCCCCCCCAACCATCTTTCTCTCTTTCTTTCTCTCTCTCTTCTTTCTTTCTCTCTCTCTCTCTCAGTCTCTCACTCTCTCTCCCCCTCCCTCCTTCCTGCCATCTGACGTATTCACTCATTTACCTTCACTGTCGAAACCACCTAATCTTCCTACCATCCTAACTGGGAACGCAGGTATAACTGGCCTGATGCCTGTTAAAACCATGAAATTAATTGGCTGCACGTGTTTAACAAAATGACATTCCATCATACTGCCCAATGAATTAAATGAAGGCAGGTTTGCCGTTTCAGGGATATTCCAGTATGTGCTATGGCAGTGGTTAAACAGTTAATTTGTTAAGTTACATCACAGACAGACAGACAGACAGACAGACAGACAGACAGACAGACAGACAGACAGACAGACAGACAGATGGATAGATGTATGGGTGGAAGAATGGATGGATGGACGGATGGACGGATGGATGAATGGACGGACGGACGGAAGGACAAGTGCAGTCTGTTGTAAAATTTAAAGCTGAGAAAGAGTCTATAATGAGTTGGAGTTGAGTCAAAATGCCGTGCTAATGATGGTTATTTTTCTTTCTTTACAGTTTATGTAATCTACGGCAGTATCGACATGACCCAAGCTGTGGCACGGCGTCTCCAAGAACTGGGACTTACTCAAACCAAAGAATACGTTGTCATAACGGTCATTGATGACAAACCGTACAATGATACACTCGGCACTGACCTGATTTTCCCATGTAAGTTGTTTGTGCTTCCTACCCACGACAGGGCACTTCACTTTTGTGATGATCTACTCTAGTTTTTGCATTGCCAGAATATATAAAGGATGTCCATAAAGTCTGGGTACATGGTAAAAAACACACACTTCTTAAAACAAAACAATTTTATTCCATTGGGATATTGATGAATAATATTTTCAACGCGATTTCCATAATTTTAATGCATAACTTGATGTGCTTTGCAAAATTCAGGTGAACTCGACGGAACAGGTCTGCACTGCCGTCGATTTCAGCACACTGACTGGTAATGCGTTCTCTCAAGTCGTTTAAATCTGTAATCTTCATCGAATACACTTTCTCATCCAGTGAGGAAAAGTGTCATTCAGCCAATCTCCAACAGCTGTAGCAAAATGATAGTGAAATCCCCCATGTACCCAGACTTTGTGGTCACCATGTACTATTATATCGGGCGACGTTAGTTCTTGTCTGTTCTATTTCCATTTTCGGACAAACTGGAGATCTTTTAGTAATGGAAGAGGTAATAACAAATGCACACTTTGCTACTTCTTTAAAATGCTTGGTGCAGTTATCAAGCTGTTTCACAGCTCTGATTTATTCTAACACCGTATCATACTACTAAAGCCTCAAACGTTTAACGTCCAGTTTCTCAGTTGTGTGAAAAGTGGAGTTGGGACAAACAAGACTTCGCGATATGATGTCGGCCAGGCCATATAAACGATGTGTGTGATTTGTTGCTCAATGTAAGCATGTCGTTATCTAATGAGTTCTAAAGAAGCGTTTGTGAATTAAATGTCTTTTCCACAGCTCACAACTCTCCAATAGTGATTTGGGCATACGTTACATAAAGTACATCTCTGGGTTATTTTTCTAGAAACTATTGTCAGCGAAGTCTGCTAAACCCAAGGCACTTCAAATCGTGGCGCTGGTGCCTGTAGACTTTGTTTTGCCTGTCTGTTCTTTGTGGTTGTTGATCGAAAAGGTTCCCTTTACAAACCAGAGCTATTATCCATGAATAATTATTTACATTGCTACAACTCCATGTGAAAACACCTCTGATTTTTCACCAACATTAACGTAATAATTAATCATGAATCTCTGAGATCTGGGCATTCCTTTCCCCAACAGGAGAGATATTAGTTGTACAATGCTTGATGTACGGTGTTTAAGTACAAATGGTCGCGCATGTTCAAAAAACGGCAGAAACACGTATCCACAATCAGTTTCAGAGAAACTTGAGAGAATGTTGTATTATTATGATTATTAGGATGTAAGAAATACCTATAATAGATGTCTAAAATCCGCACTTGTAAAGGCAAGTGGTTTTTCTTGTTTTCGGAAAGGTCGGATTTTACCGTAATCGCTAAAAGTTAGCGTTGTCTTACTTTTGTGACAAGAACAGGATTCTTCGCATTCACCGTTCTCAAAACGGATTTTTTTTTTTTTTTAAAGATATCCCACTTAAACTACTTGTCAAAACAAACATTAAAAAAAATCGGCGAGGACGAAGCCGTACTTTGTACAATGCTAATTTTGTTGCTGTAGTTTACGAAGATGTACTGAAAGGCAGGCTCCGTGTATTCACTGTATGTAAGCCTTAGTTTAGTCCACTGATTTTTCAACCTTTTTTTCCCATGCCCCTTTTCAATTCTCCCCCCCCCCCCATAACAAAAAAAAAAAAAACGTGCCAGCCACCATTATGGGACAAAGTTAGGAGAGGTATACAGTATAATACAGAAAGATTTTTTTTTAAATACTTATACACTTAAGTATATGTTCAGTATGTAGCCTACAATGCTTAGAATTCCATGGACTGCAAGGAAGACAAATGAAGAAGTATTGAGACAAGCCGATGGAAAGAGGGCACTCCTAAACAAGATCAGAAAAAGACAGGGAACATTCTTTGGACATGTAATGAGAAGACCAGGACTAGAACATTTAGTAACAACAGGGAAATTCAATGGAAGAAGAAGCCGGAGACGACAACGCATAAAGATGCAGGACGACCTAAAGGCCTGGCTGGGAATGCACACCACCAACGACGTCATCAGGGCTACGGAAAATCGCGAGAGATGGAGGGTCATAATCGCCAACGCCTGCCGGCATGGCACTTAATGATGATGATGATGATGTAGCCAAAGGAAATTTTAATTAAAACTTTATTTTTAATTTTTTTTTTCCTCCTGTTTAGACAATTAATCTTTTAAGTTACATCACAGAACTCTCTAGATAGATAGATAGATAGATAGAGAGATGAGAGATAGAGAGATAGAGAGACAGAGAGGCCGAGAGGCAGAGAGAGACAGACAGACACACATACGATAGATAGATAGATAGATAGATAGATAGATAGATAGATAGATAGATAGATAGATAGATAGATAGATAGATAGATAGATAGATAGATAGATAGATAGATAGATAGACAGACAGACAGACAGGTAGGTAGGTAGATAGATAGATAGATAGACAGATAGATAGATAGATAGACAGATAGATAGATAGATAGATAGGTAGATAGACAGATAGATAGGTAGATAGATAGATAGATAGATAGATAGATAGATAGATAGACAGATAGATAGATAGATAGATAGATAGATAGATAGATAGATAGATAGATAGATAGATAGATAGATAGATAGACAGACAGACAGACAGATAGATAGATAGATAGATAGACAGACAGACAGACAGACAGACAGACAGATAGATAGATAGATAGATAGATAGATAGATAGATAGATAGATAGATAGACAGACAGGTAGATAGATAGATAGATAGATAGATAGATAGATAGATAGATAGATAGATAGATAGATAGATAGATAGATAGATAGATAGATAGACAAATAGATAGATAGATAGATAGATAGATAGATAGATAGATAGATAGATAGACAGACAGACAGACAGACAGACAGACAGACAGACAGACAGACAGACAGACAGACAGACAGACAGACAGACAGACAGACAGACAGACAGACAGACAGACAGACAGACAGACAGACAGACAGACAGACAGACAGACAGACAGACAGATAGACAGATAGACAGATAGATAGATAGATAGATAGATAGATAGATAGGTAGGTAGACAGGTAGGTAGGTAGGTAGATAGATAGATAGATAGATAGATAGATAGATAGATAGATAGATAGATAGATAGATAGATAGATAGATAGATAGATAGATAGATAGATAGATAGATAGATAGATAGATAGATAGATATTACTTGAAACTGGAGCCTTGCCCTACCCCCTCTCCCCCATTCTGAAGTCCCACGCCCCACCAACATATTGCCACGCCCGAGTAACACTGGTTTAGTTCATAGAATGCTCCCATCCTTGCCTCCCAAATAGTCTGGTACAAAACCGTGCTATTCCAGTACCAGTCGTTCTGCGTTTCCGATGACACCGAAATAGCTCACTTATCGAGCAGGGTGAGTATGAGTGGCTGCTACTGACAGATGAGATTGAGACAGTTTCTGCTAACCGCCTCGCTTACATTTGGGGCCGGAGGGTTGTGGGGCATCTGCAAAGTGAGTACTGTAGGAGCGGAGTGAGGAGGGAATTTGACCCCAGTGTGGCAAAGCTTACTTGGGAACCGTGGGGAGGAAGGGGGAGGGGGGGTAGGGAGTGTACCCAGCCCATACACTACGGAAATCAAAACGCTTAGGGCTGACGTCATGTTTGCACATAGAACTGACATCGTTCCTACGTGGATCCGCTGGTTACGACATCGCGCCAGCGTCAGTTTGATATTGGGAAATCTTGATATAGGGATACTGGCTGGGTACGTAGACGTTTCAGTTGTTGTAAGGCCGGGCGCTCACTGGCCACGAGTATTGGATTACGTCACGAGTATTGGGTTTCAATGAGATGTCGCGCAGCGGCCTCAACTAGCCGGATCTCAGTGAAACCAGAAAGTATGTATGTACAGAGAGATCTCACTTCCGCCAGATAGCGAAACTAGCTCGCTGCGGTAAACAAGAACTCAAAGAGACCGTCTTCACCAAAGATAGTGTGCATATCTGTTTACTGTGGGTTGTTCATATTTTTGGGTTGATTGAAACTATTTAGAGCAGTTTGTAAGCTCTTATGCCCCGTGGAAATGCACAAACGGGTATGGTTTGCCGCAGCGACCTACTTTCCGCTCCATGCTAAAGCTGGTTTTGCGGAGCCTCCCGTGTCTTGCAGTGCAAACCGACCTATAATGAAACCTCTCATACTATACTCTCTGTTGAAACAGTGTCGTGACGTCATCATTGGACTAGACGGCCGAGCAACATCGGCTGGAGTGCTCCATTGCTAATGATAAAGTTTAGTTGTTTTTTTCCCCTTCTCTTCAGCAAACCAGTTTTAGGATTATGTAAAAATCGACTTTTTTAATGAAAATGAAACAGTCAAATAATTGATGCAAGATGCGAATGGAAATTTCAGAAAATCAAGGCATTCTCATGACCCTTCAGCGTCCTAGCGGTCGCACGGTCATACCAGAGGGGAAACGGTTGTAACTAAGCGTATGAAAAGCGTAGGAAAAAAGAGGAGGTAAGAAATCGCCAAAATCGAACGCACGTCCTTTATCAAATCGTCATGGTGCTTACCTTTTGGCCTAAGTCATTTTTTGCACTTCTGAAAAAATCGCAAAAAACTTATTTAAATTCTTTTGCAGTGCAGTCAGACTTAGGCCAAAATGACTCTAGGTAAAAGTGGCCACCATCCACGTTGGCTGAAACAACACCAGAACCAAAATGAATGAGTTAGGCCATTACAATATACAGAAAGTTTTATTTCCAGGATAATGGCTTGGCACTTTTGAATGATTTTTACATTAATAGATGCACCATGGATATGGCAATGATGTAACAGGTACATTCTGTTTTTGGCCTGTCTGACGTAGAAAAAAGGTTAGAACCATGTCGAAATGGCCCCTTGTGAGACTGTTCTGTCTGTCCAGGTTTTTCGAGGGGGAATGTGGGCGGGCTAAGCGATGGGAGCTAACCGTATGAAAAACGTACCAAAAAATTGGAGGGGTGGGGTCAGAAATCGTCGAAATCGACCATACGTCCTTTATAGATGGTCCATTGTGAGACTCGACGGTCAGTCCAGGCTATGTGGCACAGTGGACATTCCACGGCCCTTCCTCGCCAGAGCCCATCCTTTGTGTCCCTGCATATAACCAAAAAAAAAACATATTATGCCCCGTGAAGATTTTTACGGTTCACGAAAAAACAATACGGTCACCACAAAAAGCTGTAAATACTGGGGTGAACCCAGGGCTCACCACATCGCTGTGGTTTATTTATAAATCATAACGCTACTATCACTTTGACGCTGTCGCAATTTTTATGGGCACTTAACAGTTTATACTTGCTCACTGGGTTTCAAAGTACAGTATCTCAAGATTGGCAATTGGACCCTTTAGCGGAGGGGGCAATGACATTAACCTCCATTTCTTATATCAGAGGTTCCCAGTCTTGGGGTGGATTTAACTCCCAAGGAGTTACTTTTGCGTACCCCGGAGAACGTTCATTTTTATTCATGGCCCGTAGACCTGGAATTCACTGCTTCAATACTTAAGTTATGTATAAAAATGCTATTTCGAAAAAAAAAAAAACAACCTTAAAACACACCTTTTCAATTGATGGAATGAGACCCACCTCCTTTTCTGACATTTTGTAGTATGTTCTTTGTGAATTGAATGTGAGTAGTAGAATGTATGTGAAGCGCGTATAGCTTGTATCATGCGATGAAGCCCCATATACATATTATTTATTACCATCATTATGATTATTATTATTATTATTATTATCATTGAATTTGTTGATTTTGAATTTCTACATGCATTTTTTTTTTCAAACCGCTCTCTGTTCATCTTTGGTTGTTGATAGATAGGTCAAATAACATTGTTATGTCTTACTATTATGGGTATTGCAATTTGATCTTAAAATAAGAATATTAAAAAGGATTATTTCGAAATTCCCCACTTTCTCGGGTACTTTATTGCGGTAGAAGAAACTTAGACTTGAATTAGCGAGCAAAACAGGGTGGGGGGGGGGGGCATTTACTTTTCATGGGTAGACCGGGCGAAAGAAAGAATGGTAACCCCTGGTCTATCTGATTATAAAGAAAAGAAAAAAATTAAGTTCACTGCCGTATTTTCCAAAACTGGAAACTCTGTAACAGTGGTGCTCAACCTATTTCAGGCATCGCCCACCCTTAACTTCCACATTTTCTGTCAACTCCCCCAACCCCCCCCCCCCTCAAACTCAAAAGATATATTTCACTGTAAGAGAGAGACTACACACACAGTGTGATGTTAAGTTTTGTTTTTCCAAGCCTAATGAATTGCAGTTGGCGTGTTGATTATTCATTATAAAAAAAAAAGACATTTTCAGTTCAGTACAAAAAAAACAAAAAAACCACCAACGCATTCTGTTGACCAAGTCAGAGGCGGTCACGTATTTGTCCCTAAATCCTCCTCCATTCATGTTTTCGGCCCCTCCCCCCTCCAACATCGCACCCTGTCATCGTTTTCGCCCCCTTGTGGCCCTTTTCTTGGTTTTTGCCCCCCCCCCCCAGAAATCAAATTGGCCCGGGGGGGGGGGGGGGGACAATATTGCCCACTCTGAGAATCACTGCTCCATAAAGACTACATTCTGAATCATTCTGTATAGCGAGCCGTCCAGCAAACAGTTTACAGTTTATAAAGTGTGGTTTTTTACAAAAACATCCACTGGAGTTCACACTAACTGATAGGAAACTGACCGGCATAATATTCTATTGTTTCAACCTTGTGGCAATGAACGGTTTACTGTGCATAAAATTGTTTTTGTAAGTTAAAAAAAAAACAAAAAAACACGATCCCTGAAGTGCCCACTCGTAGGGAACTGACCAGCATTATTAAATTATTTTTAGCCTCACGACAATGACGGGTTACAGTGTAAAACGTTTTTTTTTTTTTTTTTCTTTTTTGTTTTGTTTTTTTCAAGTGGAAAAAAAAAAGCTTAAAAGAAAAACAAAAAACAAAAAAAAACCCTGAAGTTCACACTGATAGGGAACTGACATTATTATTATTATTTCCTCCCCTATGGCAAGTAAACGGTTTGCAGTTAAACGTTAAAATTGTTGGGTTGTTTTTTTTTTGGTCTTTTTGGTAAGAGGAAAAAATCCCTGAAGTTGACACTGAGAGGTAACTGCCCAGCATAGCATTATTCTTAACCTTATAGCAGTAAATAATTTATAGTGTATAGAGTTGTCTTGTTGTTGTTTTTTTTTCAGTTTTCTTTTAAGTCGAAAGAATATACTTGGAAGTTCACACTCATAGTGAACTGGCCACTGTGATCATGATAGTATACTTGACCTGAAACGCTCTGTTTAAAAATCCACGTTTCGTAGCCTACTTTTTGCTAGCGGCTCGTTCCACGCATCTGCACCGTTGTCATGGGCATAGGCCGATGGATGGTGGCCCGGAAGAGAGAATAGCAGGTCATTCTCAAGAAAGCTTGGTCACAGGTTTGAAGACAAAAATCAGGTGGGGGTGGGGATGGGGCGTGGGGAGGGGGCAGCCACAAAATCGATATTTACAAGATGTATTGATGAAGTGAATAGGCGCACAGGTGGTAGAAAGTGTTGATAAAATTAATGAACGTTCAGATGAAGAGACAGACAGGTAGTTAAACAGACAGGCAGATCGATGGACAGATAGGTAAATAAATAGACACATGTAAAGATAGACAGGCAGGTTGGCGGGCAGGCAGACTGGCAGACGGGGGGCAGGCAGGCAGGCAGACAGACAGACAGACACGCAGACGACACAGGCAGGCAAACACCCAGGTAGATAGATAGAAAGATAGAGAGAGATATAGAGGGGGAAAGAAAGAAAGAGAGAGAGAAAGAGGGAGGGAGAGAAAGAGAGAGAGAGAGAACAAGAGAGATGGATGGATGGATGGATGGATGGATGGATGGATGGATGGATGGATGGATGGGATAAACAGAGCGACTGTCTGATTGAAAACAAATCACAGACAATAACCGTGAGCCGACATCTGGCATTTTGAATCTGTCCGCGTGCGTGTGCATCCATCCAGTCAGCGCCCACAAGATAAAGTAACCAGAACTTATGGACATTGGCTCAAGAATTGACACCTCTTTACCGAAGACCGGAGACAAGGCTCAGAGACACCGCCAAGTGCGATTTTTATGTCCACTTCATTACCATTTTCAATGTCCTGTGAAGGAGGATATTGGACATACAGACAGTTTGCTGTGGTCCCAGGATCATTGAATCTTGGATAAGGTGGCAACAGACAGCAGAACTGGTCATTATTTCGGTATTAACTAGTCAGATTTGAGGTAGTTATGGAAGCCTATCACTGTGGATGGTGTTATTTTCAGAAACGCAATAGGGTCTTTGTTGAATATTAACTAATGTTGCCAGTTCGTAATTACATACTGGCGTCCTACACATAATAGTTTTTTTTGTTTAGGAACGAGTACTTAGCACTTCGTTCTGTGCAATCTTCCAGGAGTTCAAATTATGTGAAATTCGTGACATTGTTAATGATTTCATTCATATTTCCAGCAAAAAGTCCCTGAGTCTGCCAAGTTTCATTCAAATATTATTCACAATAATGAAAGTGTAAACTTTCACGTAAAAAAAAACTTGAATTTTCACCGTCCTTTTTGTTACAATATTTTATTGCATACAAAAGTCCGTCCACCGTTTGCTGCACTTTAAAAAAAAATCATAACTTCTTCAGCCATGAATGAATTAACGGACGGCCCCCAAGTTTTTTGGGCTAGGGGTACGTACTTTAAAGCCTCTTGTGTCTCCAGAGCTAGGGAGCTCCTTCCGAAATACAACAGCCTTGATTAATTATACTTTCATATTTTCTTTTTCTTTTCCTTTTCTTTTTTTGGTTGAAAGGGTAGGGGTCAGGGTTAGGGATTTGATAAGATTTAGGGTTGAGGATAAGGACAGGATTAGGGATAGGTACGTGTACGTATGCGCCGCTGGCGTAAGGCGCTTGGGGACCGTACGTATAAGTAACAGCAGATTTGTTTTTGAGTTTCTCGCTATTTGTATGACCAGCACAAAGTCGTGGAGAAAGCGGGTGTTTTTCAGCTTAGTATGAAAAACATACCCCCCCCCTCCCCGTCCCTCAGGGAGATTTCTGGTAACTGGTGTTTCTACTGTCCAGATTTGTCCAACTATATTATGGGTAAATGGAAATGTTGTCAGACTTTCCGACTGAGGACAAGCAAACATCTACTCACAACGGTGATTAGAAATAATAATTTCATGAAAATTGTAACCGATGAAATGTGTACTCGTACAGCAATTTGCTTTTCTCTCCTTTCGTTATATCTTTTTTCTATAATCAGACATTTTGTGTGTGTGTGTGTGTTTGTTTTTCATGAAGCAGACTTCCTTGTCTTTCATTATATACATCCATTTTCAGTGCAGTTTCAAACTATCAAGCGGATTCAGTACGTAATTTATAAGTAATATTAAACAGGAAAAAAAAAAGGTGTGTCTAAAAGCTAAGAGTACATGAAACTTCAATCACCAATTTCTCAAAAGTTGGTGTGAAAGGATAGGAAAGGAGTTAGAACCTTGGAATACTAAATGGGACGCACTGCTTAACTCATCACTAACCTTTTTTTTAGGCTCGCTCCATTCCTTTTTCATAACCCGATATATCGATAATATTTCAGCTGCCACCTTCGATTCAGATCGAAGGAATGAATCACTGGCGTCATTCGAGAATGTATTGGTGCTGATTGGAGCACCCACTACGAATCCAAACTACACGCAATGGGAAAATGAAATCATTGACAAGTTGTATGAACCTCCCATCAACTTAGTTAAACCGAGTTTAGGAGGGCTGTTCAATTTTAAGCTGACGGTGAGTGTTGCTTATTTATGGAGTGAAAGTACGAAGTGGTGGAGGATGTGGTGCTGGTAGTGGATTAGGATAACGATGTTGATAGTGGGAGTTTTGCAGTAGTAATAGTGTAGAGGTTTTACAGTTCGTGTTGTTCATGTACTGCAGGGAAAGGATGGGCATTGGTGGTGAATGTAGTGTTAGAGGCTGGTTATAACGATGATGTTGATAACAGGCCTATTGATAGTAGTTTAATAGAATTGGGAGTAATAGTAGTAGTAGCAGTAGTAGTAGTTCTGTAATATAAGCAGTGGGAGGAGCAGTAGTAGTAGTAGTAACAGTAATAGTAGCAGTAGTAGTAGTAGTAGTAATTTTAGTTGCAGATGTTGTTGTTGTTGTTGTTGTTGTATGGTGGTTTTACAGTATGTGCAGTTCATGATTAGACAGTAGTGAAAATACTGGCAGTGATAGAGGATGTGGTGGTAGTGGTTGGTTACGATGATGTTTTTGTATCGCAATAAGCGATAGATACCGTTCCATGCTGGGGTTGGTAGGTGAGATGTGGACTGTGCTGATTATGATCATGTGGTGGTTTGAAATAACGATAGTTGAAGCCGTTTTATGTTGGTGAAGGTCATGGCTGAGATGGCGAATACTGTGATAGTAGTGGTTGTAGTGATTATGATAGTGGTGATACTGAGATCACACTGCATGCACTAGAGACATGTAATTTGACCGAGAACATATACATTATGAGCTATTTCTAAATGGTAGGACCCAAAAGGTGGACAAATGACTTCACGTTTCGAATGAGCATAATGGCGCAAAACTCTATGGATTCTTAATTTCTTTATTGTTTACTTTCATTTCAAAAGTGCCTCATACCTGATTTTGTACTACGCTAGTATATAGCGTGAAAAAAAAATGAAGGATGTAACGATCATGACGTAAATCAATATTTAAACCTGAAGAATGGTACTGATTGAATGCCAGAAAGATGTATGAGGTGTCACGGTATTGTCATTCTTCTGGGTTCTATTTCAGGTGCCAGTATTTGCCTCCTATCTGTACGACTCAGTGATGATCTATGCACGCGCCTTGCATGATGTACTCACAGCTGGTGGCAGTGCTGAAAACGGGACCAGTGTCTTTGAAAACATGGTGGACAGGACGTACATGAGTAAGGACTCTGGTTATTTCTCTCTCTTATCTCTCATAAGGAATGTGGATGGATTTTGGAACTGTTATCCAAAAAAAAAAAAAAAAAGGCCATGCGCCCCCTAGATCTCTTAAGATGGGTTTACATGTGCACGGAAACGGAAACAGCAACAGAAACTTCAAAAACCCGTCACTTGTGAAATAGAAAAAAGTGTGTACGGAAAGGAGCACTCTTCCTTTTTACCCCTTGGTGGACTTTTCCTCGTTTCCGTTGCAGTTTCTGCTTGCGTATACATGCAAATATTATAGCTTTAAACTACACACAAGTAAACAAAAAAATACACACACTGACCCACCTGGTTCGCAATAAATTCACAGGAAACTTATCTTGTGAGCAACCTGAGACGAAAGTCCAGCCCATGGTGAACATGAGCTCACACATCAAATTATAGTCAGGTTTCCAGTAACTCACAGAGTGAAGTTCTGGGGTTCGAAATCTGGCATTATACTACTCTGTAGTCACTGAATCTGTATGGCCCACTTCTATATTTGAGAATGTGTAGTTGAATCAAAATGATGCTTAACCTATGATAACATGATTGTATACTAACGATGTGGCCCATAAGTACTTTTCAGTTTAACATCGCTACACGTTAGCTATCAATATTATTAATTTGAACACTATGTTCTCTGCAATATAGCCTTATTTTCAAGTACTGTATTCAGTGGATGACTTCAACGTCAATTTCCTTTACATTTTCTAAATATTTTCTATATAAATGTTCAGTCACCAATGCATAGATGTGAATTTATGGACTATCTTGTCATACGTAAAGAGCCAGGGACACCAGATCAGTAAACAAAGATCTTTTTTTTTTTCATGCAGTTTTTAACCAATTCAACAAAGATAGCGTTTGATAATATTTTGGTTAATTCTCTATTCATTCCCTAGGTATTCGAGGGCACGAAGTGTACATAGACAAAAATGGAGATGCAGAAGCAAATTACACGGTGATAGCTTTGCAGGAAATGAACAACCGCTATGGCAAAGCATTGAAACCCGTTGGTCGATTCACCCGGAACCAGTCAAATGGGCAGCAAGTGGTGAGTCCTCATGGTACTACATACAGAAACAATTGCTGTGGATTGAGGAGTTTATAGTATAATATCTGCACTTTTGACATTTTGTCAGCATTTTGCATCATGTCCGTACGTCATCTGTGAGGCTTTTAGATCTATAAAGACAGTAAAAGAGGTCTACGTATGAAAATTTCTTCCTGAGTTGTTTCCATATCTTATTCGTCCTTTTGTGCTTTTCATCGCCATGAAAGATTCCTAAAAAGTAACGTTGAATTGTAATTTGTTTCCTCTAACTAAACTCAGGAAGGGCGGAATACTGTGATTGTAAGAAATGTTGTATGTACATTGATGTCAGTACTGTTCAGCTGAGTTTTCATGTGTACGGAAATGGAAATGGCAACGGAAACGTCAAAAACCCTTGAAATGGAAAGATTGTTTTCATGTGTACAGAAACGTCATTTCCGTACTTATGGAAACATTCTTTTTATTTACAATTTATTTAATGGACTTTGTCCGTTTCCATTACCGTTTCTGTTTCCGTACGCATGAAAACACGGCCTTATTCTTTTGTGTTCTGTTAAAACATTTCTCTATAGTTTGTTTCTAAAGTGGAGTTCTGCAAGATCCCTTTTTTGTGTGTGGCAACATTTTGACTCCGTATTTTACTCCATATTTCACACAGACTTATGTGATGGACGTAGACATCTATGATGGTCAAGTTCCTTTGGACGAGCCCAAGTGTGGATACCGGGGGCAGAAATGTCTCACAGAACGAAGTAAGTCAAGCATTGTCAGTTGGCCATCTTTATCGCAATTGTCCACTATCTGTCACCACTGTGGTTTTCACAGACATATTCTGCATCTTTGTTGACGGGATAAAACCAAAAACGCGCAAAAGAATTGCACACTTACACACTAATATAAGTCATTCGGATGAATACTCATCGTGAACAGTTCAGGAATCATGTGGTTTTGGCATAAACCTGAATTACTGTAATAACATTCCTCACGCCTGTGTCTACATTAGGAGTACTAAGTCATCTGTATTGTTCCACGAACAAAACGTTGCATTTTTTTTCATGATAATTAACTCTCGTTATGGTCATTTAAAATTTCACGTATTTACCAATATTTCCATCTTTATCAGAATTATAATTTTCATTCCATCGCTGTCCACAATCATCTTGATGACATCTTTTTAGATTGTGTGTAACCAATTTCACAGTTCGCGTATTATTGCTATTCTGCAGTTCAAATTTTTACAGCTGAGAGACAATTCCATGGTTTTCGGTTCCAACTTCCCCAAATAACAATTTCTCCGTCTTTCCTCCTCAGGTCCACTCCCTTACATAGCTGGCGGTTGTCTGGGAGGCATCGGCCTGATAACTATTGTTGCTCTGACCATATTTTACAGGTGAGTATCAATAGGCTTGTATAATCTTTTATTAATCATCCTGCATTATTTCCGTCGGTGAATCTTCTGGCTCAATGATTAGGTCCTTCCGTCAGTAAATTGTCTTACGATTCAGTGTAGTGTATGGTGATTAATTACATTAACTAAAACACGCCATAGTAATTGATGTGTAAGTATTATAAGAACATCATGGATGGAGAAAAAAATCAAATGAGTCAGACTCTAATCTGAAAAGATCATTAATCAAAACAATAAGACAGAGGCAATTGAAATTTCTAGGGCACATTTGTCGCCTCAGGAGCCTCGAACATCTAGCAGTCGCAGGGAAGATCGAAGGCAGGAAAAGCAGGGGTAGAAAGAGAAAAACGTCCATTGAAAGTCTTAATTCATGGATAACAAATAAACTCCACAACAACAACTCCTTCTTGAGGTTGGCTGATGAGAGATCCGGAGTGGAGAGCCGTGATCGCCAATGTCTGTTCCAGACAGGGCAACTGATGATGATTTCGCCGTTGTTCTTGTTGTTTTCTGCCTGAGCTCTTTATCTGAGCCGATTGATGGCCCTGTTTTCACGCCCAAGCCAATGATGCACCACTTTCTGCCGGTTGTTTTGAATTTGGAGATACCTAGGAGTATGACGTGTGGCTCATTAAAAAAAAAATATATGCACGTTAATTATGAACAGTTCGATAACATGCGCAGGTTTCGAGAAACTGGTTAGTTGTTACATTATTTGAAAAGATTTGGCTGTTCTTTGATTAGTTCCTGTAATCCCCACCCTGATTAAGGAGAGGCAGAATAATGATTCTTCAATCATGACGTAGCATGAGCCATTTGTGTCAGTGAGATCGTTGTAAAATGAAGGTGCTCGGCTTGTTTGTCTAACAGAAATTCATATTATCACAGTCAACGAAGTTATTCACATGGTGTAATGGATTTTGAAAATCCAAGGTAATGCTGCTATAAGGCAACTAGCTATAAGTTAAATCGAAGCTACACGGGAAAGGCGAACACGGTACATGCATCATGAAAGGGGGATAACACGATGACACATAGAGAAAAGTGATCTGTCGTCTCGGCTGGCTTTGAATTTATACAAATTTGGCATTTCGTCTTGGTTATTGAATAACATCGTACAGCAGACTTTACTAAACTCCTAGATCAGCATTGCACTGGCTGAAGTGAGAGCTGCAAGATAACGCCAGCTCAGCAAACGTGCTTTCTAATCTTAAAAAAGCAAAGGGGGACTCTGAAAAATTATAAAATTGAAAGCCATTAATTTGCACCACATAGGATGCAAACCCAGACCTTCCACTTTCCCGAAATGTGATGGCAGACAGAAAATGCGCGTTAATTGAATTATGGGTCGAAACAGTTGGCAATGGAATCCATTTACATACTGTCTTGTTCTTAATATCATTTTGTCAGTTCAAAAATTTACGAAACCCAATAAACAACCAGCATGCTTCACAAATATGGATTCATAATGTGTTCACACACACTTAGTAAGGTACATTATTCACAAAGACATGACACTTTAATATAGTAATGAATGTAATTATTACTCAAGCGTCGGTACTAAAACATCGGTATCGAGACCATAGGTGGAGAATATGTGGAGACTTCGGTATAGATATAATTGTTAGCACAGTAAATTTGCAGATAAATAAGAGGCAACAACTCTGTCTCAAAGCTAATTATGAAATGAACCAATACGTGGATAACTGTGGTGTCCATTTTGGTTAAATGATTGCACCGTTTACTAATTGAAGTAATTAGCAGTGGCATGAGCCAGTTTATAAGGTGGGCAGTGCAGTAAGATGCAGCAGTTGTTGCAGTCCTCTATCTCCTGACCGGGAGGTAGAGGCAAGGAACTGGCAATTCAAATGGCAACTGCAGCACATACACAGGGCTGTACCTCCTAATCGTGCCGCGGGTGATTTGATATTTGATATAACAAATAAAACTGAAATTACTTCTAGCTCCATTTAGAAAATCAAATATAACAGTTCTGAACTGACTTCCTAGTTTTAATGTTAATGTTTAATTAATAAGATCTATCTTTAGACGCGCACAGTGGCAGTGTCGTCTCCTATTGTGTCTTCAGACCTCTAACATGATTGACTTGAGGCCTCAGGGTAGAATCCCTCCACCTTCTAGCTTTCGTCCATGTAATTATTTAATAGCATTACATAATTATTGGCGTCTTGGGCGTGTTTGCCGTAGACTGTATCGGCTTGAAGTGTAGGAGTTTAATAATACTTTAATCTTCTGCATTAATCACTTGGCCTAGAGCAAGTAGCAGTCATGAGGAAAAATGTTGGGTTAACCGGTGTGTTCATCAGCTGATTATTCTGCTTCATTAAAGTCTGTCTGTTTGCACCAGATCAACATAATTGCTGTTATTCTTAACATTAACCGTCTGGTTCCCAGGAGTACAAAAGAAGCTAAATATGTAATACGTCTGAAATACATTTCCACTGCGGTTTTAATGTGTCATCATTCGTCTGTATACTTCTGTATTAAAACAAGATTACAGTCTGATAAATAAGTAAATATTTATGGCCCTACAAGGTGTTGCTGTTTGTTGAAACGGTATAATTATCTCTGTGCCTAAGTGGGCTTGAGACCCAAAGATACTTATAATATTCTACATTTCTGGCTCTAAAGCAGTTGTCTTTTGGGAAAATGTGTATTGCCCTAAATATTGTTTGAATATGATTCGAAACAAAGGCGGAACAGCTCTTTGCAGAGAGTACAGAACACTTGTAGGAAGGTGCCGCCTAGTTTCACTGGCAATCAACCTTATTCCCCATGTTACATCAGTTCCAGGGGGCGCATTTCACCTCTTAAGCTTATGAAAGCATTTTTGGCCTCGAATAACCCATGGGTATTCATTCCGCAGCAAATTTTCTGTCCCCAATAATGTGTGGAATGGGTTAGCCCCTTCCAAATCCCGGCCCCAGAAAAGATCTTTTGCAGATTTTTTTTTTTGCCAGTTTGGTCATGCTGATAAAGTCTGAGTCTACTAGAACCGGCTTACTGCCAAGAAGTATTAAATAAAATACTTTAAAACATCATAGAAAAACTGTAAGGTCACATCAGGGAGTGGAACAAAGATACAATCACACAACGAAAAAAGGTTATATTATAATTATTATATTGTAAAGCCCTGCATAGAAACGAACAAAACTAGAAACGTTTCACTAGATCACGAAACAATTAAAGTTTTGTGAAGTTTTTTTTAGCCAAAGAATTTTCTGTTTTCATTTCTAATTCTTTTGTGATCCATCGTAACGTTTCTTTATGTTTTTTTGGTAATGTGGTGTTTTACAACATACCTCTGTCAATAGGTGAGCAGAGTAAAATTTTTTTGAATTCACTTAAGACGGAAATCCAAAGACCTGTTTAGATAGTGCTCGCGAATGGTTGCATTTGTTGCCGGTGAATCAACATTATTTTACGTGGGAGCTTTAAGTACTTTTCGAAAGTTAATTCCGAGACCTCGTCAGTTATTCATTTGCTCATCTCCTGCCGTCTCCTCAAACAACTCAGTTCACTGCCCTCAATCAAACCCGCATTGGCTGTTTTTTGGGGTTTTTTAAAAAATAATGTGACAGTGAAAATTATTTAAAACAGGGATGATTCTGTGGTAGCACTGTCTTCAAGTCCAGTCAAACTTAGGAATTTCTGCATCGGTCTAACCTACTCATTACTTGTCAGAAAATAGATAAGGAATAAAGACAAAAGAATATTAATGCCCGTTACTTCACTTTAAACAAATGCACGTTTCATTTCATGCAGATTCAATTCTGACCGTGAATCGACCAGGGTACCAGTGGCTAAACGCAGCTGTGTTGACCAGTTCAATACATACCGTCTTTGATCATGTATAATTATAACGATCATCAGCTGATAAGAGCTGGTCTGTTCGATATTGCATGGCCTGGTGTTCTACCACTATACCAATTCTCGAAAGGGGGGGGAGGGGGGGGTTGTTCCCAGAAAAGGAAATTCTGAGCTAAAGGGAGGGATTCTGGTAGGGGAGGGGGTGGGGGGAGGGGGGGGGACTGGGAAGGAATTTCAATCAGAGGAGGAACTAAAACATGGGGAAGAATGTACGCTGTTTACATAATCAAAGGAAATATCATTATATGCAGCTCTAAGGGCGATCACGAAAGAACAGTTCATTAAGGAAAGCCTGCTGCTTCTGATTGAATATCGTTTCAGACCATTCAATATTTACCACTGTAAAAGTTGATGGTGAGAATATTGTTATATATCAATTCAAAACGGGGGAGGACAGAGGAAACACGGGGTCTCTGGAAGAGGGCCGAGGCCTAGAGTTTGGGTTTGGGTTTTTCGGCCCTCCGGCAAGATATTGGCCACTTTGCATCTTTCACGGTCTATGTGGGTACTTTATTTGTGTTTGGTGATTCAAAGCTTCTTCAATTTAAATTTCACGAAGGGAATTCAATCATTGAAAATCCATTGTTCTAAACCTTGCATTTCGCTGCATCAGCTGTTTGAGGAGTTGTTTGAGGTCGTGAACGTAATCTTGATTTGTGGAAGAGCTGCTCTATTTTTAACAACTGAGCATCACTGAATCTCTTATTCGGGACAGTAAGTCTTTGATGACTGCACCAGTCATTATAATCTCTCTTTATGTTCCAATATTTTCGAACACACCACAAGACAGACCATGGGTCTTGCTCGAAGCTACAGTGCTATCATTCAACGCACTTTTTAATTAATTCCCCATAGTCTGGGACTGAGTGAGAGATTGAGTTTCATTTGACATCACAGCGCTTGTAGAAAATTTGAACTCTGTTTCGCCTATCGAAGTTCCATGACCAGATGTCTTAAGAGTTTCAGTTCTTCTTTTTGGATTTTGGAAAAAAAAAGTGCGCATGCTCAGTGACCTAAATGGAACAAACCAGTGGCAAATGAAGACATATTCTCCAATTTTATTGACGTATTACACTATAACATCAAATGAGCAATGCGAACACACAGTTGTGGTTGTTAAAATAATCATTTTTCATTGTTGTGTTCCACGACCAGCCAAGAACAGTTCATGAAGAATAGCGCAGTCGAGTCTGTTTCATTGTCTGAGATTTGAACTATGGGATTAAAGGGGACTCCGTGCACTTGCTAGAACGAAACAAGTCTGTCTCGACTAGTTCGAGCATGTCAAACTTGTCTTGAGTCAGCTGCCTCGGACTTGACTCAGCGGGCCATCGGCCCGACGAACTTTGACTTGTTTCTTTCTTAGATTTGTTTGGGCAAAGTGGAGGGGCTAGTGGGGTTATATTTTTATTTTGAGTTTCTTTCCAATGGTTTCATATTTCGCCACTGTTCCTTAAGACTGTAGTAACTCACAAATTCGAAAAATCGATTTCCATATAATTATATTCAGTTACATTGAAAGCCCCATCGAATGATCTCGGTAACAGACTCCCAGCTGAAAAATAATCCACCAGAACATTTTTAAAAATTCATCGTAACTAAAATTAAACCGTGTTTTGCTTTTCCTGAAAGTAGCCAAAAACCGATTTCTACAGTTTTGGAGGACGTGACTATTAAAACATGGCCATCCCGATTCACCACAACCAACCAGAATTGAACTCTGGAATCAAGGCCCGCTATCATGAATAATGGATAGTTCTAACAAAGGTGCCTGACACGTAAGGTGAACGATGCCGACAGAAAACTGATATCTTTATTGACTCATTAATTAATAATGAACGCATTCGGTTCCCAAACGAATATAGCTTGCTCATTCTTCAAACGAACACACAAAATTTATAAAAGGTAGAATATATATGTCGTGCTTGATAAGGACAAGGCTATGTCAGTTACAACATCTATCGTTGTAAACTCGATGCTGTGCTGCCAAGATAAACAAATTAATTATGGATTATTATATTGTTGGTGGCCATCTTGGTGGTCATCGTGGTGGCCATCTTGCCGCCATGTTGATTTTTTTTTCGTAGCTAACACGTAACACATATCATTAGGAGAATATTTGCGTCAAGTTTCATGTGTCTACCATTTCTTGACCGATTGTTCCACTTAACAAGCCCGCCAGTAGACCATACAAGTAGGCTGATGGCCCATTGAGTCCAGCCTGTTTAGTTAAGGTTTTGTTGAGAAATGCGCACTATAGAGTTAAATGGGACCTCGTGCACTGAAACAGATTAATCCGTCTTACTACTTCAGATGCTGCAAAACTGTTTTGGACCAGCTGGCGGAATGATCGAGCACCCGCACGGAGGTCAAAATTGACGCAAGACAGACTTGTCTCAGTGCGTCACCAGTCGGTATTAATAATGCTTCTCCTGTTAAAGTTATAAAAATATATTTACAGAAGTATTTCTACCAGTAGGAAACAAAACACACAGCCCAGTGCGTGAATAAAATAATATCTTTGATAACAATGAAATACTATCTTTGCCACCCCACACACCTGCACACAAAGGACAGTTTAGAAAGATAAGGATGTGATGTTTTCCTTTCTTAGCCAGTTTACTGATTAAAACTTGCTTGATTGACTTAGATTTCAAAAATCACGTGAATTACGACGGCGTGCCTGCTTCTCTTGAAATTATGCAATTGTGGGTGCCAGCAAAGGCGATTTATTTTGGACAACAGGATGAACTCATATTGCCACCTTGGTTCTTGTCTGTTCTATCTCCATTTTCTGAAAAACTGGAGATCTTTTAATATGTAGGAGAGGTGCAACAAATACACACTTTGACACATGTTTGAAATGCATTACGGCATTTATCAAGCTGTTTCACAGTTCAGATTTATTCAAACTCATTATCATAATAGTTACTAAAGCCGCAAAGGTTGAATGTCGAATTTTTCAATTGTGCAACAAGTGGAATTGGAACAAACAGGAACCGAGATCGCAGTAATGTCTCAATAGTGAAAATAAATTGATTGCTGGAATACAATACGTTTTGCGTATAGACTGATTCAGCCATTCTTAATGATTGGTTAAGGGTTATTCAAACCTTTTACACTGCATCAGTGTCATGTAACGATGATATAATGTGGACGTTTTAACATCCTGTGGCGAGGTGGCAAGGAGTCAAGTGTCCCCTCAGCTGTCAGCGTTGTCAGCGGGGTCTGGCAATGATGGAAGTTCACTGGCATTATTTTTCTTAACACAACGTGACCTACATTTTTAGTTCGCTCCAACTCCACTTTTTTTGCACAACTGAGAAAGTTGACGGGAAATGTTTGCGAATTTAGTATTATGATAAGGAGTTAGAATCAATCGGAACTGTGAAACAGCTTGATATGTGCCACAGCGCATTTTAAATAAATGTCAAAGTCTGCATTTGTTACACCTGTTCTACATATCCAAAGATCTTTTTCAGAAAATGGCGATAGAACAAACATGCACTAGGGTCGCGACAAGGCAGGAAACACAGGAACTCTCAGGAAACTCTGTGTGTGTGAGAGAGAGAGAGTGAGTGAGTGCGTGCATGCGTGCGTGAGCATGCATATGAGTGTATGTGCGTGTGTGTTTGTGTATGTGTATATGTGTTTTCATTTATTTCCTCATGACCACATTAACGAGGCTACTTTTCTGGGAAAGAAACTAACAGTTTTTGATAATGTAGTTCTTTCAGTGATTAGTGGATCTTGACAACTTGTTTTTGGGAGATGATGTCCGTAGGGTGCTGATAAAGCACGTGTTCTGCACTATTTAGTTATAAAGGTCATTGCATAACTGTAAATGACCACTTTTGTAGTGTTGGCTGTTGTAATTTGGGCGCATTTTCAGAGTTATGACCTTCTCTGAACACACTTAAAGACATCGAGCCTACAAGTAAATGTATACAAAGCCGAGCACAGAAGAGCTCTTTGAGTTACCGTAACGGCTTTTCACACGGTTGTCTTTAGCACCATCGCTCTCAAACGTCTGTATTTTGCTGCAGAAAATGGCAGTATTGTGTAATGTTACTTGATACACTCTTCAGGAAATCGTGGCTTCCGTATATCTTTTAACACACAATTTTTTTATTTTTTTTTTTGTGGCTTGAAAACCTCCAAATATTGTTATTGTTATGAACTGTGAATCAGTTCTCTCAGAGTAAAATTAACACAGGAATGGTAATATTATATCAACGGGAATTTTATAACAGGTCTGCATCCGAACTGACTACGTAATGCGTTCAATGTACGGTAGAGAGAGACAGCCTGAAAACTGATGAGCTAAAAAGAATGGGAAACTAAATTACTAACCATGCAGAGTGTTCGTCAGGTCTCTGTAACACTAACTGGCTGCCAGATAACATGGTGTAGTTCTCAGGTCAATATCTGACACTGAATAGGCTGAGATGAAGTCCTTTGTCCAGTCTGGTTCCGTGCCTGGCAAGCACGGCTGTTACTGAAACCTTCACAACGGAGCCAATAATTGGCCACGCCAGCTAAAATATAAATGCAGCAGAACTTCCCCAATGCAAAACGTTGGATAGGATATAATATTGTTATTGCTTGGACTCAGTGTAGAGCAATTGGTGTAGATTGCCGAATATGAAAGAAAGTGGCAATAACTGAAACACTGCTAATTCAACCTCAATTTTCTGTCGACAATGAAATGGAAACCTGGTGGCATTTGGAAGGGGATATTGTTGTAGTTGTTGTTTTGAACAACATAGTATTGCATGCTCGACTGGAGCTCAGTTTGCGACTTGTTGGTCTCTTAGACCTGACAATATGCAAATAAAATCCAGAGCGTTTATCAAGTGCATAATTAGATGTCCAGTACACTTTTGGTTAAGCGGCGTTTTTTTATGAATCATTTAATTTCTTCCGGAGTCGTGGGGACACTGCACTAGTGAGCGTTGTACCAACTGTCTTCATCTCTGGTGGTCATGGGCAAGGGCTGGGTCGTGGCAGCGTTTAAAAAAAAAAATATGTTGGAAATGACCTAGTAACACAATTTCATGTGCCTGTCAGAAACCCGTAAGGAAGGAACGCTCGTTAACCTTGACCTCCTGTCTTTCCCAGGACCTGGGTTATGTGATGTATAACTGAAAGCCGCCATCGCTGTCTAACCGTTGCGTGATATACCCGAAAAGAGAGTGGACCCACGAATAGATGGATAGTCTCACATGAAATAGATTGATACTTAATACGTCCCGAATGTCTGGGAGGAAACAAACCGGTCACCTTTTGCGAATTCAGAGATTATTTCAAATTATGGGTTGATTTCATTACACGTCCCAGAACGTTCAGTTCGCCAAATGTTTAAATTATTTGTACCTAAAATAGCATAGCGAGTGATTGCATGACGTTCTACATTCTACATTACACTACTGGTGACGTAAACGACACTGTGCAAAAAAGAAACAAATGAGAGTTGGCTATCCTTGACGTCATCATGCGCTTCTTCGAAATATGTAACTTTATTTACGCCTACTAGAGGCAATGCGTGAGAACAATTTACCTAATACAGTTATGGTATCGTTCTTGAACTGTACCCTCAAGTTCCTGGTCATGACGTACTAAAAATATACATAATCAAACAATGAATTATGGTCTTCCGGAATATAAGAAAAAGAAACTTTATTACTGACAATTGCAGCAGGAAATGCATGTTTTCCTATCGCCAAGATACATTACGTCGGCAGGAAATTCCATCATAGGCGGATTGTACAGAGCAAACAGATGGGATTTTTGATATTCCCCGAAGGCAGTGTGTGTTTTGTTTTTTCTCTATCAATCAGGGCTGTCCTTGTCAGCAGCAATCAATCCCGTGTGCTTTAGGAAACAAATGAAAAGCTCACCTCGATATTTGATCAAATAATTATAGCTGCTGCCATGATGATTATGACCTGGCCTGGCTAGGGAACGGTCAATGGACTGCTGTAATATGTGACCGATCACTACGTGCGGGGAGTCGCGTGGGCACAAAGCATTCGTTTCATATCAAATATGGCCTCGCCAGTGTCCCTGTATATTTTCACGTGCAATAACACATCTTGATTGCTTAATGTGAAGAATTTGTTACGGCGATCCGGCGCGGCAGACGCCCACTGTCCATAATGGAAATCCTCAATCATTCACTGTAGGGCAGATTGCCCTCTTGTAACAGGAACTTTTTCACTCAGTTCTTTTCTTTGAAAAACTGACAAACCCTACATCAAACAAACGATCAAAAATCTCTTAATTTCTCTCTATCTTAAAAGATATGACAGATAAGATAAGATAAGAATCATTTTATTATTCCATGAGGGAAATTCTCTTTCACAGAGCATTTAAGAGCATACTTGGTACACACATCTTATGCGTCAGTACATACATTTAATATACCATAACTTGATAAATAAACACAATAACAGGCATACATGAAGTGACATGGTGCACGTCTAGCTAAAATGTCTTGTTGATTCCAGTTTGCGGAGGGCAAAAACCATCTTCTGTATCTTTCTCTGTTCGCTTTCATGACTGTACTATTCTGTTGCTACTGGATGATCGAGACATTTGATGTAACAGCGTATGGTGGGAATTAATGTCTTTTATATAATAAAGTATTTGATGGTCAGCATTCTCAAAATGAACATTTCCTTTATGCCAGGATTGTCCAACCAATTTGGAATGAGAATCACATTTTAGAGATACACATTTTAGCAGTCCCATTGCAGACCAGGACATTTCAGCCATACTATTTTATACATGTATGTCAAGAGCATTTTTTTTTTTATTGTGTTGGACCAGCGAACAGTCTTCTGAAAATCTAAGGAAAGGGGAAAAAAGTTACACTATGAATCGTCCATGTGTTAGATTTGTTCAGAAAAAACGGAAGAAGGTTGTGAAATTGGCGAGGCCCGATAAAGGTCTTTGGCTGTGGTCTGCCAGCCGTATGTTGAACAGGTCCGGTTTTTATCAACATCATTTTGAGATGTTTATAGAACGTGAGTTTTGTTGATAGGCCCGACCTCTGCATTTTATACCAGTCGTTTAACTGCACGACGGATGATATTAATCATGCCTGTAATACGAAAGTCTGAACAGGAAAAGTTTAGAGAGATGTTGATTGAAGGTGTACCCTGAACTCGTTATATTATCCTTGTATCAAATTACAGATGATCTAAGCTGAGTTTTCGTACGTATTGAAACGGAAGCGGCAACCGAAGCGTCAAAAACCCCTCAAGTAGCCAAATAAAAAGAATGTTTTCATGTGTACAGAAATACCGTTTCCGTACACATGGAAGTCCTCCTCCTTTTTACTTCTTATCGGATTTTTTGTTTCCCTTGCCGTTTCCGTTTCCGTACACTTGGAGACCCAGCTTAAGTTACCGATATTCTGAACCAAAATTAGGAAATTATACAGTTCCAAACGAGCGATCTCTTTTATTGCATACAGATTGTCATTATTATCATATGACACAAGAGTTCTATGCTTTTTCGAGATCTGAATTCCAAAGCCGCCCAGTTAGCAACCCTGGGTCATTCCGGCGTAGATTTTGGTATGGTTGATAGGGTTACCGTAAGGTCGGGATCCCTACACCAAACTCTCGTCGGCGCGATGTCGTAACCAATGAGTCTACGTAAGGACGATGTCCTTCCTCCGAACAAACTTGACATCAATCGTACATTTCGGATTTCCTTAAGGTTGCCGCCTGGCTGAGACCCCGGGGAATACAAGGTCATCAAACAACCACTCTGAAGACATTGCACAGGGCATGAATCATATCGCAGGCAGTTTATAGGAAGCAATTATTCTGATTTGATACACGCGTTCTATGCATAATATTTGCTGCACGCTACAGGAAAACACTGTACATCCGTAATCAAAGTTTTACAAAAATAAAACAAACAAACAAACAAAAATGTGCTGAACTGTATTCTCTGTTCAGTTTACCCTGTTTGATGACCAAAAGAAAATATTAGTGGTACAAAACTATAATCCAGGCGGAAACATTGAATTCATTTAATTTCATGCCATAAAATTGTATTCAAAATTGTATTTAACCCTCTAACGCCCAGATATAAAGTGCAAAGTCCAAGAATTTCGAAACGTATGAAAAATAGTTATTTACAATTAATAATAGATTTTAAAAAAAAACAATAAAGAACGATGGAAAGATAGTGCTGACAAGTGAAACAGTAATTATATTGATAAATTAGAAATTGTCAAAAATGTATATTATTTGGTATCCTGTGATGGTTTCGAGATATGGTGCACCGATCACTAGAGTGTCAACTTTGGATCTAGGCTTGGCATATAAAGTCTTTTTCCGTGACACGTCAGCTTTATCATGTTACCGTTTTTGTTTGTTGTTGTTGTTGTTGTTGTTGTTGTTGTTGTTTTGCCTCCCGTGCAAGCTGGCATTTTGAGGACCGCTTTACCAGCCTGTAATAATAATAATAATAATAATAGTTCGTCCATCAGGTATGATGATGACCTTAACAACACCAGAGGAATAAAGAACAGAAATTGTTGAGAATTTCAACACATGGACAATAAAAAGAACTAAAGGACACAGAGGACAGAATGGAAAGACTGTTCTTTCATGACTTATGGCTTCTCATGTGACTGATAAGTCCTATTTTTGCCCTGAAGACCCTTCCGCATAAATGACAAGAGTGCTCCGTTGGTTCAGTACCACTGGGCCTTTTCTTGCGCCGTTCTCTTTTTTTGATAGCCTGCTGGACTCTGTCAGCTTCCCATGCTTTGCTGCCTCTGGTAAGGGCCGCCCTCCAATTTGCACGATCAAGCGAAAGCTTTTCCCACTCACTCACATCAATGGCAAAGGCCTTCAGTGATTGCTTGAGAGTGTCTTTGTAACGTCTCTTTGGGGCCCCAACATTCCTCGTTCCATTGGAGAGCTCAGAGAAGAAGATTTGCTTAGGGAGTCTGGAGTCGGGCATTCTGACAACATGTCCCGCCCAACGTAGCTGAATTTTTTTCAGGTGGCAGAAGATGCTCAATTCCTTGGCACGATTGAGGACCTCAGTGTCTGGAATTTTATCCTGCCATTTGATCCTTAGGATCTTTCTAAGGCAGGCCAGATGAAAGCGATTTAGCTTTCTGGCATGCGATTGGTACACTGTCCAGGTTTCAGCCCCATAGAGTAGGGTGGGAAGGACCACAGCCTGTAATAACCTTTGCGTAATATGCATGTTGCAGGTTGTAATAATGTGGTTTCTCTGTTTCCAATCTACCCGCCTCAGAAACTGGCGTTACGAGCAAGAATTGGCCAGCCTGATCTGGAAGATTGACATGAAGGACATTCAGATGCAGCCTGACGCTGCCATATCGGCGCTGTCTATGATCAGCAATAACGGGGTAAGTGCCCATGTTTGAAAGGAATTCTGACGGCAATCGTTATTATGTTTCTGAGACTGTGTATAAAGTGATTGATTGCTGGATTGATTGATTGATTGATGACTGAGTGACCTATTGATTGGTTGGTTAGTTGGCTGGCTGGCTGGCTGATTGAGTGATCTATTGAGTGATTGATTGATTGAATAACCCAGTGTATGTTTAAGCAGTATTTCACCGATATGTAGAGGTGATGTAATTCGATGCGGTGAGTCTGGATGGCTGATGAATGTCACCAGAATCATGAGGATCACACTGCACGATAATCAGTCTCTTGGCAGCATACTCCAGAATAATATACATCAAAGTATACCGTTCACGTACTTTGTGCATTTTGTCCCTAGACCACAACAATCAAAGACTGCCTGATCATTTATCGGATTTTTCTCATCCGTGAAGCACTTTGTGCACATGAGACTAAAAAATAAACAGATCAATAAATAAATAAATAAATAAATAAATAAATAAATAAATAAATAACGAAGTATGTTCTCTCTAATCTCTCAGTTTTGACTCAATATTAAAACACAGAATAATGAAGACATGCAATCATAGCACCATCAGTAGGGTTTCACTTTTTTCGTTTTTGTAATCAAGTTAAAATAAGATTATAAACCAAAGGCGCCGCAGAAAAAGTACATAATATTTTCAATAAGGAGTTAGAATCTAATGGAAAAAAAACATTGGTACATTCGCAGTGGTATTTTGTTTTCTAAGTTTAATTTACTCATTTTACCTAATACTTCATTTACGAATTTCATTGGTTATAAATCTGTATAGCCAACAAGCTACCAGGCAGAAATATGACTCTAGTTTTAGCGTTGTTCGTGGCCAGCTAGACTTAAGATGATCAGATTCTGTTTCTATGTCTCTTGTTTCATAAAAAATATGAGACATAGAGGCGGACAGATAATGAGACAGGCAGGGGCAACGAGGAGGAGGTGAGAACGAGAGAGAAAGAGAGGAAAGAGAAAGAGAGGGGGAGAGGGAGAGAGTGGCGGCAGAAGAGAGAGAGAGGGTGGAGGGAAGCCACAGACAGGCACACAAACAGACAGGTAGGCAGATAGATGAGGAGAAGAAGATGTGTTAGCTATTATGCGATCTTTAAACTGATTGGACCGGGGTCGTCTTACATAATTTCTTGCAACATTCCTTATCTTTTATGATGGTTCTCAGTACAGTCTGGTTCATTTATACCAGGTTTCAAATTATTGTTTTCTTGAAAATGTGAATTTGTTCATTAGGTTACTGAAATCAGACATGCAGAGGCGTCTCAGCCAAATAATTATCTTCCTGGCGAATATTGCAGTTGGATTGCAATTTAAAGTGTGCATACATTTGCCCTGGGAAGATCTTTACGAACCAAATTTCTTGCCGCCCCCCCTCCTACACACACACACGAGCGTACGCGCACACACACATATTCCTATCATTTCGGTACTCACCATTGTAAGCCAAACAACTTTCCTGTCAGTCAAATTAATGTTGATTTCACTGATATCAGGGCCAAATCTTTCGTCAATGGATGTGGAGGAGTCAATGCGCTTTGCTTAAAACAACAAGAAAAAACAAACTAACAACTTTTCAAGCACTTTTGGTAATCCACTTTAACAACTGTAGTAATCCAACTGCAACGACATAGTTTTCTAACAACCGTATAAAAGATAAGGAGTTTCTTTTCTTGTGACGAAGACTGTTGCAGGATGAAGTTGTTGTCGCTGGCCAGCCTTATTTTGTGCATATCTCACAGCCTCAGAGCAACGCTAGCCTCAGCCTAGGCCCGGACCAAGAGCAGAGGTTTACCAAAGTGGGCGTGTACAAGGGTACGTTGGTAGCGCTCAAGCCTGTCAAAAAGAAGAGTATAGACACGACGTCTAGAGAGATCAAGCTGGAGCTCAAACTGGTGCGTCATATGAGTATTGTAACTTGTGGCCTACATTATTTGTACGTCCTGGTAAATAAAGTTTGTTATATCCTGTATCAGATGAGGTTTTTATTCGTAATATAACTGGATTATCAGATCGGTAGCTTATATAGGAAAAGAAGGTTCTGGAGACGAACTAAAACAATTCCTTATTAGCATTCATTTCGTCTTCTGTTGCTTTCTTGTAAACATGAAACCGCTAGGTTGAGGATTTTCGGAAAGGCTTTCAATGTCAAGTCAGTAACATTAAACCAATTGGTGTTAGGTTAGTTTCATTGAGCAAGTAGTGAGTAAAATGTATCACCTTGGCTTGTAGATTGTGGTAAGGTATTGTCCAGTAGACCCCTATAGTTTTAGTCTGAATGTTGCACTTTTGTTGCGGCTGCCTTTTCAGTCGGGCATCTGATGGAATACCACTCAAAGAAGGGAGGCGGGGGACCGATGCATCTTAGAAAACAGTATAGAGTGCATCTACGTCATTGTAACCGTGATTTATTTCGCTGGCTTGTTTTCTGTGTTCTTATCCCATTCCACGTGAGCTCTGAGTGGAATTACATTAATTTCCATTTTTCTGTTCAACAGATGCGAGACCTTCGTCACGATAATGTAGTACAATTCATCGGTGCAACAATCGAAGCTGGCATGGTCAACATCGTCTCTGAATATTGCTCAAAGGGCAGTTTAGAGGTAAGCCTGCCTTTTACATAATTACTGTACAAAGTGAACTGGCTACTTTTATGTTATCTTAATCAGCATCATGAACAGTATTTACATGTAACAGGTTCTCTACTCTAGTCTCTCTTATTAAAACACGGATCTACATTCATAACACCAAGCGGGATTGTAGGGCAGCTTGTTCAACGAAATTGAGAGCGACAATTTCAAATTTCAAAAAAACGTATTTTTAATCCAGCTCTTTGATTTGATGCCCCCTGAAATGGATTCCTAAGGCCGTGGCCTCCTCTGGCCCCCTCTCTGCACACCATTGACAAAGTGTGACTGGGTGTATTGCTATAAACATAATTATGTCTAGTGTATTTCTGTAAACATAATAATGCCTATGTCCCGAATGTGTGTTTACATGTATCTGTATATTGTGTTCAAATATGTTTGTTATTAAATCATACTGATAATTATAATCCTAAGTTAGCGGTGGCAGTCGAAAGCACCTGATTTTCTTCACCAACTAGACCTGTCACTTTTGCCAGAATCTGCATACATTGTGCCTCGTTTTGAAGATTCGACTTTCCTTTAATTTTGTGTTATCAGTTTATAAGCAAGCGTAGGTTGAACTGCGCCGGTTGACATGGATTGCAGTGAATCTGAGGCCATTGTACAGTAGCAAGTTACCTGTACCTGAATTCAAATGCCTCGCGGACTTTCAAAGCCCGAGATTTTGAAGGTCCTGTTTGGACCATTTAATAACGCTTGTTTTGTAGTGTTACAGGGGAAATAATCACGAAAAATGAAACATGGTTTAGGAAATCTGAAGTGGCTTTAGAATCTTGTACAATCTTGATAATTTTGACCTTCTTGTTGTAGGTGCGACTGACGTTGATAGGGTTTGCTGCTGTTGTTGTTGCTATTACTGTTATTAAACAAAATACAACAGAACTATCCGCCGTTCAGAAGAACAATCATTTATTGCCATTTGTTCTATCAGCCTTTAAGACTCCGGGACTAGACAATTCATAATGAAATCATGTGCTCTCTAACAGGATATCCTTGAAAACAGTGATCTCAAGCTTGATGACATGTTCGTAGCTTCCATCGTTTTTGACATTCTCAAGGTAAGCGATTATGAGTTTGATCCACCCAGCTGTAACTGTTGACATAAATATTAACCAGTGCACGACATTTAAACAGTGTCACCTAGACTTAAGTTTTTAAGGAGACATAAGCGACGTCCTTAATTTAATTTCATTGGTCGTTTTGTTTGTTTGTTTGTTTGTTTGTTTGTTGTCAAATCAAGTTTATGTTTTCATAATAATGACAGAAAAACTATCTCTCTTGCTTACCTCTCAGAATAAAGCGACAGTTTATTGTTATTTGGAACGCTTTCTTGGGTTAAATCTTGAGTCATAATTCTATAAGTTTATTTTCAAATATTTATAGAGTGATATCACAGTGTTTTTGTTTGTTCCTGCGTGTGTTCAGGGTATGATCTACATACATAGCACCGCAGTTGGTTCCCATGGAAACCTTAAGTCCTCCAACTGTTTGGTAGACAGCAGATGGGTCATCAAAATAGGAGACTTTGGGCTTAACAAGTTCAAAGCCAAGCAGGAGTTACCTTACCACGGAGAGCACGCAAATTACAAAAGTAACCTAGGCCATTTCTCGATGTTTTCATTTTGTCAATATATATCATTGTGCTTTTGTAGTACCGTACTCAAATGAAAGAATGTGATATATCATTGTGCTTTTGTAGTACCGTACTCAAATGAAAGAATGTGATATATCATTGTGCTTTTGTAGTACCGTACTCAAATGAAAGAATGTGATATATCATTGTGCTTTTGTAGTACCGTACTCAAATGAAAGAATGTGATATATCATTGTGCTTTTGTAGTACCGTACTCAAATGAAAGAATGTGATATATCATTGTGCTTTTGTAGTACCGTACTCAAATGAAAGAATGTGATATATCATTGTGCTTTTGTAGTACCGTACTCAAATGAAAGAATGTGATATATCATTGTGCTTTTGTAGTACCGTACTCAAATGAAAGAATGTGATATATCATTGTGCTTTTGTAGTACCGTACTCAAATGAAAGAATGTGATATATCATTGTGCTTTTGTAGTACCGTACTCAAATGAAAGAATGTGATATATCATTGTGCTTTTGTAGTACCGTACTCAAATGAAAGAATGTGATATATTTAATCACTCACGGTTGCTTTTTTTTTTTGCCTGCTACATTGCTTATCTAGAGTGAATTTTACCTGTAATCAGCTTTGACGTTTAAAAACATCCTCTTGCAGTAAGGCCATTTCTCATATTCCGAATCCATCGATATGTGCATCTGCCTCATGCAGTTTATGATTCTGTCACTGAGAAATTGTTTCACAGGTCCGTTTCGATAGCTAAAAATAGATGGTAGGACATTTCTCCTATTGAAAATTTGCTAATGCTGTGTCTGTATCGGATACATAATTGTTTACTTGCGGTCGACATTTGTCAGTTTATCGTTAAAGGGGCCATGGGTTCCATGTTCAATGTCCCCTTCATGTAAGGGGAGCCCAGCACCTACCAGAGACATAATTATTACACTCCTCTTGAAAAATGACTGACTGGCTGGCTGAGTTTAGGTGAAACGGCTCATCAGCTATATGGTGGTCTGCATGCAGAAATATCAGGCATAAACCATACTCACATAAAATTCGCAATGAATTTTAACAAGGATGATGCACACGGACAGCCTCATAATTCACTCTCATTCTTGTGTGTTTAGGGTTTCTGTGGACTGCGCCAGAGCTGCTGAGAATGGAAAAACCTCCCTTGGCTGGGACACAAAAGGGCGACGTTTATTCTTTTGCCATTGTCTTGTACGAGATTTTAAACAGAAATGGGCCTTATGGGGATTGCCATCTTACGCCCAAAGGTAAGATTTGTCTGAATCGGAATTAAACTAGCATTTTGAAGCTGAACTCTTTCTTTTAAGTAGTTCCTAGAGAAAAGCTTCACAAGTAGAACTGCCTGGCAAGGCCCCTTTCCTCACATTGCCTCGTGCACCAGATGTATTCCTGCCCCTGGATTACAGTAATCAGGCGCAGCCTTGCAAAAGGATGTACGAAACGAAAAGGTTTAGTCTTTGAAAAAAGCTGAGCTGGTGTTAACGACGTACTCATAATCGCCAAGAGATGCTACTGTGAAATGCAAAGACATGAGAGAGTATGATATGTGTCCATCTTGTTATTGAAGCTAGTGTGAGGAGTTTATGACAAAGCAATTTGTGGAACTTTATTTAGCTCTGTGATACTTTACTTTGTGAGACATAGTGCAACATCCAATGCTATCTGGCGCCTATTAGACAGAAGGATGACCCCAGTTAAATATGTCTACTGCAGATTAGGGTACCTCACGCTACCAGCTCCTTTTTTTCTTTCTGAGTTTCATCCAGTATTTCAAGGCTCCGCCCCTTCATTTTCAAAATGAAAAAGAAATGGACTACGAGGGGTTGTTCAGTGGTTAACGACATTTAGCCCTTAAGAAGCCAAAGCCAGACAGCTAGGATTTTCAAGGCCCTTGATAATTTTCCATTTGGTTATTGAGGTCAACTCCACGAGAATCTTTAAAGCTGAACGTATCAAATGTTTAAAAATCCCTAAATATATGAAACAAATTCACAGCTGACATGCAAAAGGTTACTTTGTACAATACGCTGTTGGCCTTCAATGGGTTAATGGGTTTCTGTTTCTGTCAGAAATCGTGGAGCGTGTCAAAGATGGTCCACAGCAAGGTATTCCCTTCAGGCCGAGTACGTCAGAGCTCAACTGTGGGAAAGACGTACTGGAAACTCTCATGTCATGCTGGGACGAAAATCCAGAACTGAGACTAGATTTCAAGACGTGCAGGAAGACCCTCAGATCCCTGCAGAAGGGAATGTAAGTCTCTTCAGTATGTTCACTAAGGTCTAAATCATTGATTATTTATAATGGTCTTGTCCCTTTGGTATTTGAGTTTGAGTTTGGATTTTACGGCGCGTCAGCATGATAACGGCCTTTCACGGTCTCTTTGGTACTCTGCTCTTATTCGGTATTCGGAGCTCTAGATTTCACAAACAGAATTAAATAGTTCCGTATTAATCTTATCGCACTGGTAAAAATCTTAAAAGCTGTTGTATATTATATCTCTGAAAAGAGTTTTGTAAATGTGTATGAACATTTTAAAGTGTCATGAAAAAAAAAACACCGCCAAATGAACATCTGCCAGAACTTCATATTTACAATGTTTCACATTCTGGTATTGAAAAACGACATATGAAAAATTAACAAGCTGGGTCTGTAGATAATGGAACAACAAAAAGAGGCTATCCTATTGCTGGCTGAGAACTGACAGTGCACTTTTACCTCTTAGTCTTATTTTCTACCTTCGCACTTTATAAATCGCTCTAAGGTCGAGGTGCTCTGAATTCCCGACACTTTGATCGCTTATTACATAATGACCATCTACATTATGATTTGTAACCAGCATCTTTCAACACTGGCGTTTTATTTTCAATCCCTTTAGGCCTGGATCTTCTTGTGCGTGAAAATGAGTTATTTGGTATTTGTTTTGTTATGTGTCTGTTGAGAACTTTTTTTGTTGCTTTATTTCTTATAGGCGCTCCAACATTTTCGACAACATGATGATGTTGATGGAGAAATACGCCAACAATTTGGAAGCTGTGGTTGCAGAAAGAACTGTGGAACTACATGAAGAGAAGAAGAAAACTGAAACTTTACTCCATAGGATGTTGCCTACGTAAGTCGCTGAATAGTAAACCATTGCTTTGACACAGTTTTACTTACACTGATGTACAATGATTTCAATACCATCTTCTCCATATCCACACTATTTCTTATTTTTATCTTTATTCTTATTTTACTCTGATGTTTGTTGCCATTAAATGATTATTTAACTGATTAATCCATAGAGTTCTCATTGTGTACTTCACTATAATGTGGATGTTTGGTGGATACAGCTTTACAGATTTTCTGCCATCACAACTTCCGCTTATCTCCTTCAGTCACAAAATATCCTTTCTGTCATTTCGCGATCTTATTCTATGACTGATTTGTTCATCTCATTTTCTGAAAACAAAACAAACAAAAAAACCCGAAGATCTTTTAGCATGTAGAAGGGGTATGACCAGTACACACTTTGGCACTTGTTTAAAACGCATCTTGGCACTCATCAAATCATTTCAAAGTTCCGGTTGATTCTAATTCCATAATTCGGTGGTTACAAACTCAACGTTGAATTTCTCATTAATTGTGCAAACAGTGGAGTTAAAACAAACAAAAACTAAGGTCGCGGTTAGTCTAATGCTGCGTTATATTTACCTCTGTGAAAATGTGTTGCAGGTTGTTGTACGGCAGGTAGTCGTCACTCTGAATGATAATGAATTAATGATTTTAATAATTTGCCAATTTCCAATTGCGTTGAGGCCAAATGAAGCTGAGTCGCTCTTTCATTATGTCACCAATCTTTTGAAATAGACCATCGTGTAATTCTCTGCCAGTATCAGGAATAATTATGAAAACCAAAAACAAAATTCGGGAAACCCAAGATCAGGTACTTCGACTGAAACAACTCACAACCATCAGTAAATTCTAGTACCGTGTTAAGAAATTAAACTTATTGAAACGATGTAAATACACCGTTCCTTTTATTTTCTCGATTCTAGATTCGGAACTTTGTATTATGCTCATACATTTGGGGGTGGTTAGGTCATACTAAGCCCGGAACGTCACAGCCATTTGCTGCCAGCAAAATGGACACCCAGGCATTAGTGGCAGAAACTGACTGTGTCTGGCCGGGCTTAATATGATAGGGTTTTCCTGGATTTACTAAGATAATATAGGGAATTATGGTGTGCACTTTGCGCCTGCTAACAACTGACTTTCCGGTCCGGGCTGATTATGATACCTCCCTTATACATTCATTTACTGTTTTTAGGAGCGTCGCAGCTCAGTTGGTGAGAGGTACTCCTGTAGTACCAGAGGCCTTCGACAGTGTTACTATCTACTTTAGCGACATTTGTGGATTCACGTCCATGTCATCTGAAAGTACACCCCTGCAGGTAAGGATATACCACTGGGCTAACAAAAGCAAATTTTGCTGGAGTAAAACAAAATAAACAACCGCGTATTTAATTGATATTACAATTAAATCCTTCCACTGTTGTCTCCGTTCTCATATAAAATGTATGTCCTGAAGATGACTGGTGTTCACAGCTCTAGGATTCCAGGAAATTGTACTCGGACAAAACAGCAACATTGCTTAACGACATTTTAGCAAGACATAATTATTTATCTCTTCAGCTAAGTTGCAACTATACTGTGGCCCACTTGCCTATACACGAACTATGGCTAAATGAGACTGGAGCCTTATGTCACAAAATAATATGGAATAGTTGTGGTAACTTGGGTTCACGGAAAGTTTGGCCACTTCCAATGTCCTCCTTTCTAATGTCTAGTGCTGTAGGTTGGGCAAAATCACTGAATTTGACAGGTGGTCATGTTTAAAGGTACGTGGGCTATCCTTCATTAGCTTACTTTTCAGATTTCACCGTATCTATCAAAAGTGGGTATTGTCCTATCTTTGTTAGAGGTTTGCTTTTCAGTCCACAGTTAAAATCATGTGTATGTTGTATCCATCAGAAAGTAAACAAGGTTAAGTTATTGCCAAGAGCCAGAAATGTTTAACCTCACTTTTCTCCAAATTGCTTTGTTTGGAATTGTCCATTTGTCTTTAAAATCAACCAAATTTTGTCTGGGTATGTTTGATGAATATAATATAGTTATATAAATTGGACTCATTTGGAGCGACAGTTGGACATACTTTGTCATCTGATTTTTGGCGTCTTTTCTTTTTGCATCCTCTATCAGATTGTGGACATGCTCAATGATCTCTACACTTTGTTCGACGGGATCATCAAAGACTACGACGTCTACAAGGTGGAGACCATTGGCGATGCCTACATGGTTGTCAGTGGTCTGCCAAAGAGAAACGGGAACCATCATGCTGGAGAGGTTGCGTCCATGTCTTTGAGTTTACTGACAGCCATCAAGCAGTTCAAGATTCGTCATAGGCCTCAGGATGTTCTCAAACTTCGGATTGGCATTCACAGCGGCAAGTCAAACTCTCATTATGATGATGACAATTAGATGTGTACAGGAGCGTCTTAACATCATTAAGGGCCCCTGGGTAAATCAATGGGCTGCGGCCCGGCCCCGCCTCAAAAAACCAATGTCAACTTTCATGCATGGGGCCCCCTACAAACCGGGGGTCCCTGTACAACTGCCCAATAGGCCCATGCGTTCAGTTGGCCCTGGAAGCCTAACCTGGTCTTCTTCACCCTCTGGTGTCCAAATATAGACATAGATTGTCCTGTCCAAGTTATTTTGACTTGCAGAACTGTCTTGAAATGGTCAGTGAATGCAAAAATATAATATTAACATCAGTGAAATGATGTTCTGACAAATTAAGATAATATGGTCCAAACAGAGATTGTTGGGGGACGAGGTGATCTGTTTGAAATTATCTTTATGGGGCACAGAGCACTGGAGGTTCACGGCCTTAAGTACTTAGATGTGTATTCGATCTGTGGAAAAAAATCCACGCCCTGATGAGGCAGAGTGTTGAAATTATAATAATTTCCTAATCATTTTGTAACTTACCATTAATTGCATTTCTGAAAATACCAGCCATTTATGTACTATATTGCAACGAGTATCAACAGCTGATGTGTGATGACTGCATGTTAATTAAAACGTGAACTTCGGGTTACTTATTCATGGCCCTTTGGCATTCATCATTATTATAGTGAAGACATATGAAAATGACACTGTTAAGGGAACATTTGACCAATGATCTATTTTGGACATTTGATTATGCAAAACATTGACCCGGGCAATGTAGATTAGCTCTTCTTCTTCAGGACAAAGACAATTATGTTAATGACGTTTAGCTACATTCACAGCTGTACTAATAATAGTTCATGATGATGATGTCCACGCAAGCTTAGTTTAAAATCAGATTTTGTATGATTTATCCAATGGAAAATCATTCTCACAGTGCCCGTGCCCCCGGGCACAGCAAATACACTGACCTGCCCGGGTCAACATAAAAGTGGTGTTGGGCACCCCAGATGATTTCAAAGGGCTAATTCAGATTATAAGAGATTATTTAATTAATTAATGATACGCTGTTAATCCATCCTGAAAGAGCCGTCTCTTTGAAGATGTTACAATTTTTTTGATATTGTCGGTTTCATAACTGACTTAGTAGGTACAATGTGTATCCTCTAAGTAAGCTTAATGCTGTGAGAAAATCAGAGTGTCAATTTATGGTTCTTTCATATCACTCGTAGTTTGCCGTTTCACTTACATCATAATATCCACATCTTTGCCTATTGTAATACAGTTCAAAAAGAAGTAAAACACACAACCACACTGCAGTATAAATTATGCACTTGTGTGAATACGGCAAAAAAATAAAATAAATAAATAAATAATTATAAAGTAAAATCATAATTATTATAATATATTTTAGCACATGTGCGTATTAAAATAATACACAAAAAATCAGTATAAATTAGAATCATATTATATCATTGCAGCACATGTCCTCGTCGTTAAACTAATGCAAAAAAGAAAGTATTTTCTGTACAAACACATCATGTACCATTGCAATATTTGCAAAAAAAAAAAAAAGTTTCTATGTTACAAAACTCCGCTTGGAAGCAGTGGAAAGAAAAATTGCATTAAATCGCCAAAGAATTAAAAGTATCGTTGTTGTTGTTTTTTTTTCTGTCTAAATCTTTAGTGATTTATTGCAACGTGTCTTTATTGTTTCTAATGTGGGGTTTTGTAACATGAAACTTTTTTTTTTACCACATTTTAACTCTGTGCCAAATTCCAAGCTTTGCTGCGACCCACAGGACAGAGATTCTACCAGAAGCGACACAAGGCAAGAATACGACATCAATTTTGACTACCCTGCGCCATTTTGGATGGGATCAATTGTTCGTAACTAGGCATGAACGCAACGATGTTTTATGTAACATTAATGGGTGTATTTAGAGAGAGATCTCACTTCAATGAAATTGGAAACTAGGTCACGGCGATAACAAGAATTGAAGAGACCGTCTTCACCAAAGACAGTCTGCGTATCTGTTTACTGTGGTTTGTTCATATTTTTGGGTTGATTGAAACTGTTCAGAGCCTCTTGGAAGCTCCTACTCCCCGTGGAAATATGCAAACGGCTGTTGTTTATCGCCGATCAAGTCAAATGAACTTGCATTTCATCCAAAATGGCGGTGGCCCGCAGTCATGAAAAGTGGGGGGGGGGGGGGGGGTCCCTTCTGGTAGTTCTCTATTCTGTGCTGCGACCCCACTAGTTTTCTGTGTTCTTATTTCTTTTCATATTTTTGTCTTACTTGCCTCAGAACCTTACGACTTTCTAAACGATCCAGTAACATTGTTATCGGTTATTGTAAATTTACTTCTATTACAGGGCCTTGTGTTGCTGGAGTTGTAGGCCAGACGATGCCTCGATACTGCCTGTTTGGCGATACTGTCAACACAGCATCGAGAATGGAATCTAACGGAGAAGGTAAACACCTGGCTTTTAAATAACGCCTTCAGTGCTCTTGTCCACTGCATCCGCTCCGAGCCGCTATGTTTACGGACAATGACGGAAAACACTCTTTGCCTCAGTATACTTGTCCACGGCTTCCGTTCCGCTCCGCTCCTTGAAGCAAAGAGAGTTTTTTCATACGTAATTTTCAGTAAAAGTAGCGGGGCCGATGTTGTGAGCAAGAGCAGTGACTCTATTCACCTTATATTTCCTTTCTGAGATAACTGACCAGTCTGGTATGGTTTGACTAAATATCTGTATAGTATTACTGTCACATTCATTACAACCATTGGCCCACCCCAAAACTATCGGCGAACAGTGCAGAAATAAGATAAGATTATAAGATATAAGTTTATTATTCTGTTTGTCGGGAAATTCGTTGCCACAGTATCAATAATAGTACAACAGTAAATACCATATCTAAGGCACACAGATCTTTAATACATACCGCACACACGCACATAGCTGACACAACCCTTACCAGCAAATAATAACATTACTCACATACACACACTGTTAGAACGATCCATTAGGAAAACTCACCACAGCATACCACATCAGGAAACACTATTGCTTCGAATGACGGGTGACAGACTAGATCATCTGTAATGCTTTCTGTCTGTTTTTAAATACAGTATTTGCCCACTTCTTTGGTGGACTATCAAACTATCAGACGAAACAAGCTGTGGGAGTATCATTCGTTAGAAATTCGTTAGAAATAACGACACCATACCAATTCTACGTTAAACCGATTCTGCCCTTACTTCTGAATTTAATTAAAATTTTATAACCTCAAAAGTGAGCTCCCGGAGTCTTTAAGTGAACTGATTGTTCTTATGTGTCTTAGTGTACCCATTGGCATTGTCTCTGCAGTTTAATTTATTGCCACAGACAACAAAAGTTTAATTTACTATGATATGATTTTCTTACACATGTTTTGGATGTTCCTATTTATTCAAACAAATCAAAGCAAGACAATGATGATATCAGGATGAAACAAAATTAAAATTTACCAATTCTAATTTGTATGTTTCATTTCACTTCATTTTATTCATTATAAGTTTATATTATCATCAATATTATTGTAATGATTTTACATTATATATTTTTATGTCCATTTTCAATTATCAAATTTAAATATATACACACACTGGCTTTGCTAAAATTGTGCTTTTATTTGCATAGTATTTGCATATTATATCATTCTTTGTACATTTTCTGTAATAAAAGCTTCCTTCGAAAAACAAAAGTTAATAGTGATACTAACACCATGATTATATTGATAATCACAATAATTTTCTGTCCTGTTCACCATGCACAGCTCTGAAGATCCACGTCAGTCCCAGTTGTAAACTTCTCCTGGATGAGCTGGGCGGCTACTCATTGGTGGAGCGTGGCTTGGTAGCCATGAAGGTCAGATCTCTTTATGCACAGAAAATCTTTCAGTGTTGCAAATCGTTGCGTTAGAATGACAAGGTTCTAAAGAGAAATATTTATTGATGATTAAAGTTTCATCATTTATGCTCATGGCTTTTGGAGATGCGACAGTTTTTCGTTTTGGTAATAGTTACAAAATTACACGCCGAATCCACTTGGTACCTTGACACACAATAGAGAAGGCCTGCAGAAGTAGTGTCTAGGCCTGTGTGTATAACTCAGCTCAGCCCAAAAAGTGGAGATAGAACCTTACCATTTAACCATATTCCTGACCCTCTGTCGACTAAATCAGTCAATTTTCAACACTGTGCTCCCAGCGCCTACGAAATTAGCTCTCCAGAAATGTGTAGCTCATTGGGGTTACCGCATAAATGTAAGGTCAAAATACCAAATTAATTTATGAGACAATTATGACCGTATTAGAAATCCTTGGCAAAGCACACTGATTTTGACAGAAATGGGGTTAAAGGGGAGGAATTGTTGTAGTGTGGGTGAGGGGCTTGGGAGCAAGGATTTTGGGTTTCAGTGTGAGTTTGAGTTTTACGGTGCGTCGACATGATAACGCCCACTTTGCCTTTGATTTCACGGTCTGTTTGAGTACGTTATTTGTCTTTGGTATTCAGAGCTTCATCAAGTTAATTTAGACCTCAAGTTTCATAATTTTATGTCTCAACTTACAACACAGCTATTGGACCTTCAAAGGCTCCAAGCATATCAAATATCTCAAGTTTTTTGTTTTTTTTTAATCGAGTTACGACAGTTTACTATGCCACGCTCGATATGACCCAATGAATTCTTGTAGTTCATACATGATAGTTATATCATGCATAATTACACAATATTTTGATTTTATAGACATATCTCTTCGTTCAGACCAGTCTAGTAATAGAAACATTACCGGAGTGGAGTATTCAAATATTGTTACGTGTAGTTGCATCAGACAAACGATTGTTAAAAATGATGGGGAATGTATGTGGACGTTATTTTTAAGGAGCAAAATGTATGATGTCCCTGACTGGATATTTCATTTGGGACACTTGTCTCTTGAGATGGAGGCACATGTGGGAACATTATAGAAATGAAGACATAACGAAACAATATTACATGAATAGTTCCTGGTCACAGTATCCGGCAGAATTCTTTTTTTACCTGAAAATTTTTTTTTTAAATAGCAGTTGCATTGAAGAAACGACAGTGTGCTCCAGCAAGTTAATGGGTAGTTTTGTTGTTGTTGTTGTTGTGGTTGTTGATGTTGTTGTCTTAAACGCCTGTGCAATCATTATGTTTTCTTTATTTATAATGTAATGTAAATCTTTAATTGAACTATTCAACCCACTGTGCAAATGGCCCATGCTGATAGCGATGTTCATTTTCTTGGCTATCTTTGTATGTCACATACACTGTCTTGAATGCTATTTCGGGACAAATATGATTTCACATAACATTTTTTTTTTTTTTAATCAATGATCTTTACAGGGCAAGGGCGAACTGCGGACTTACTGGTTAATGGATGAGGATGCTCAGGTTCGTGAGAAACGAGCAAGGAACTCAGATGACAGCGGTGTGCAAGCTGACGTCCACCCTGAGATCACCCGGGACAATCACCAAACTGCCCTTGTCAACTGCTTACGTTCTTCGCTAACACTGAAACGCCATGAAGGCAACAGACTCTCGTCGAGGTCTCGGAGTGCGAGATCTCATCGAGGCAGTGACGGGAACAGGTCGGTGTCTCAGTACCTGGAGCGGGACCATGACATAGAACACGCTGGTGCATCAGATGGCGCCAGAACAAGTACTGGAGGTGTTGACAAAGTAAATACTCCAGATCGCCAGACAAATCCAAGCAGTTCCAATGATTTACTCAACAATGTGGGACTGGCTGGCAACCATTTCAACGGTTACCAGGACATAAAAACCGGACAATGGATTGAAAAACACGCCGATTTCCATCGGCTGAATTCAGAGTCGAGCCATAGCAAGGGCTCAAATCACGCCATTGCTAAAATCGGAGAACATATTCGTTGTAAAATGTGCAACGGAACTCGTCTCCCGGGCAAGAAAAAGCACAAGTGTAATCATAATAACAACAACAACAGCATCAACAATCCGTCGAGTGATCGAATCTTCTCCACTCATTCCCCCGTCCTCAGACACAGAGAAGCCCCACTAGCCTTGAATCCTTCGAAGGAAGACAGCAACAGTCTGAAGAAGGATGGCGGCTGGCTTATCAGTTTGTCGCCTCAGCACTTAGCAAAGGATACTTCCAAAGGGTCCCTCAACCTTGTGGCCCTTGAAGATTTAGACGACAAACGTGGTTCCTCGCAAAAACTCAACACTCATGATCAGACTCATAGTACTATCGTTATAGACACCGAATCGCAAGAAGGGTCTCAAAGTAGTGGATCTAACGGATCCCTAGATACTACGGACAGTAGCAAGAAAAACAGAGTACCGCCCCTGTCGTGGGACGCCGTCCACAACAGCACGCATGGGCATCAAACAGGCGGGGATGGCGGTACTGGAGAAGGCACGCCGTCCCCCACCAAACAATCCTTTACCGTTACGTTTTCAGATGACACAATAATATGAAGATTCAAAATGCATTTATCTAAAAAACACTGTGATGCAGGGACAGGTTATAAATAAAATTATTATCTGACCAAGAACGATACTTTCATAATCTAATGTCTGTCAAATGCTGAAACCCGTAAGTTAGATAATATACGGAGTTCTGTGAATAATATATTATTTATTGTCTTGAGTTTGGTTCAATCGAAAGTGTTGAATCGGGACAAGGAAACGGTAGTCCAGAATTTCTTTCATTCCGTTCTCACTCTTCAGCCTGGCCACATGTTAAAAGTTTGAACTTTTTATGCTTTAGTTCACACATTCATTTTCAGAAGATGCAAGAGTCTTTCTATCTAATGCAGAAATTATTATATTCTATGGCCTTAAGTCACCCTTGCTTGAGCGCATTCCATTGTACATACTATGACATGTAAACACAATTTCACGTTATTGTATTTGCCACTACCTCATTCTTATTTTATTATTATTAGTTTTATGATTGTTATGTTCTGCTTTTGTTGACTTTCTTGGATAATTTTCTTTTCGTCACTCGGGTGTTCAAGATGTTTCCATCTCAGCTGAATGAATGTTCTTATATTTGGTAATGTTTTCTACACAGGCTGTGCCTGCCAGTAATACTATGGCGACCTCAGTTTTTGTTTGTTCCAACTCCACTTTTTGCACCACTGAGAAATTTGACGTTAAACGTTTGCGGCGTTAGTATTATGATGAGGAGTTAGAATAAATGGGAACGTGTGAAACAGCTTGATAAGTGCCACAATGCACTTTAAGCAAGTGTCAAAAAGTGCATTTGTTATACCACAAGTTCAAGTTCAAGTTTAGTTTATTGTAGGCCTGACGGCCAATTCAAAATACTCAGAAAAATCATGCAAACAATCTACCTCTTCTACATACTAAGCGATCTCCAGTTGTTCAGAAAATGGTAGTAGAACAATCAAGAACTAAGGTCTCGCTGTCTCTCGCAATCTCAGTCCCGCTCTCTTTCTCTGTAATGTTTTGGTTTGTTTGTTGTTGTTGTTGTTGTTTTCTTGTCTTGTCTCTCCGCTCCCCCCGCCCCCTTTTTTTCGTTAGTTCACAATCATCTTAAAGAGATTCCAAGTCTGAGCAATCGTTATTCACCTTGCAAAAAACATTAAAGTCCTTACCCTGAATGGAGAAGGAATAAAACGTACCCATTTACTGTTTTTCATTCTATCATGCTTTGTTGATGTAATATAATACGTGCATATTATTATACATAATATATCCATATCCTAACAAAACATTTGTTTTGTATTTGTAACACTCATTCATAGTACAGGTGAAGATATCCCTGAACGGCGGTATCTGTGATTGGCTGTGTGTGTATTGTTTTCCAGTCATGCGTCCATTGTTTCCAGAGTATAAGTTCCGATCACTTCTCAGCAATCAAGCTGTTAGCACACTGAGTCAAGTCTGTTTTGTCTTGGGCTTTAGTGTGAAACGTGAGCTGCGCTGTTAACCCGGAGCCGACCTAACATCATTATAGACCTCTGGGCAAAGCAATAGGCTGCAGCCGGCCCTTTTTCAGAAACCAATGTAAATATGCATGCATGGGGCCCATTAAGCCTTTGGGGCCTCTGGGCAACTGAGCAGTAAACCCACTCGTTTAAGGCGGCTTTTAGTTAAACGGGGCCTCCCACATTGGCTGTGAAATAAGTCTGTCCTCACTAGCTCGAGGGCGTCAAAACTCTTGAGCTAGCTGTCAGATAGAGAGACCTGGTGCACTGAGTTAAATGGGCTTGATTAAGTGTCCCCTCCAGTCTCTCAGTGACATAGGGATATCATATTTCATCTATGAATCCGAAACGGGGAACACCGTTTAAATGTTATAGTGTTGACATTACTGTGAGGCACAGCATACAGAATAACTACCAGTAGCGAAACAAGGCAGGAATACGTCATCAAGTTTGACTATCCTGCGCCATTTTAGATGAGATGGATTGTTCGTAACTAGGCACACGCGCAACGATGTCTAATGTAACATCAGAAAGTATGTATTTAGAGAGAGACCTCCCTTCCGCCAAATAGCGAAAGTAGGCCACGGCGGTAACAAGAATTGAAAGAGACCGCTTTCAAAGAAGTCAGTGTGCGCATTTGTTTACTGTGGTTTGTTCATATTTTTAGATGATTGAAACTATTTAAAGCCATATGTAAGCTCTTACTCCCCGTGGAAATGCACAAACAGGTATTTTTTACCGCCGATCAAGTCAAGTGAAGTTGCATATCATCCAAAATGGCGATGCGCACATTTCCTGTAGACGCCAAAAGTGGGCTTCTTTCGCTTCTGGTAGTTCCCTGTACTGTGCTGTGAGGTGGCCCTAATAACTATTGCATGCACAGGACCAAATTATTATTCTTGAATAAGGTACAAGGTAAGATTCTGTCCTTGTAAAATTTCACCCCAGATAATATAGAATTCGCAGGAAAAAGCCAGAATTTATATTCATGCATCCAGGATTTACGACAAGACGCTTTAACTCCTTGAATGCGGACAGCGTATTACTATCAATGATCTTTTGTATGTCGACTGGTTATTTGCCTAGTAACTGCGAATTGCGAATTTCTTTTCAGGCATTTGATACATTGTTTTAAAGTCCAAAGTCCTTTTGTAATAACCGAAATAATGAAAATTCAAAAGTAGCAAGAAATGTAAAAATCATAAAATATCTCTTTGGCACTGAAAAGGTTAATGGCCGCTTTTCTATGTAGATGCTGTGCTTGATAGGCCCATTGTGTGAGTGTTGACATTTTAAACGATGTAGGATAAAGACTGGGTGTGGCCCAAGCCTAAAATAATGCTTGGAAGCCATAATTTATTGAAAAGTTACCAAAATGCGCATACCAACAAAAGAATCTAGGGTGAAAAAAAAAAAAAAAAAACATAATATATTATTATGTCTTTTAATTATTTAGTAGAAATGTATTTAACGTCAGAAATATAAATTCACTGTCAAATTAATGGGCTTAGTATGTTACATTATAAGGAAGTATTAAACGTTCAAAACAAAAAACAAAAGTTAAAAATCTGATATTGTACAAGACCCCTGCGGATTGGGAGATCCTAAGTTACAGCTTATTCATTCCACGCCTAAACACGACACTACATTAATTTTCAACCCTCAAGATCCCAGACATAGATGGCCACATCAAGACATTGTGAGATTTGGAAAACTGATTCAATCGAACTAGTCAAGTGAATGGCAAAAATTTGTCAGGAAAAAATAATCATTTGTTGAAAATTTAGAAAGTGCTTTTTTTCAACTCCAGCGCAAGGGAATATAAGGCTTATCAAAAAAAAAAAAAATTAAATCTGATTAATATCTTTTTTTTTTAAATTATTATTTGCTTTTGCGTGAGTATGCAAGTGAGACTCCAAAGATTTGGACTATCTTTCAGTGGAGCACAAATTACGTTTTTTAACTGTTTTCGTTTCTCCACAATTTTTCAGTTCGTATTACTCAAATATCACCGTCTTGCCACGGCCAGCTTAGGCTGGTTAGTGCACCGACTTAAGTCTGTTTTACGTCGGGCCTGACTCAGACTTGAACTCCCTTTGAGACAGACTTGAACCAAGAGACAGACATGATTCATTTTCAATGGCATGCGAGATCCCGTTTATCTACGTCGTCCACAAAACCAAGTCAAAACAGGCCTGTCTCAGTACGCCACAAGCATCAACGTTTAGAGGGTGAAAGAGACCAAGGCTGGCGTAGGTGCCAGACAGCTAGCTCACCACCCATAGCTTTTACTTCACACTAGCACACACACCGCCACCCCAGCGGGATGCAGCGGGTACTGTCTCTTGCGCTAGAGTGAAGCAAAGTTTATGGGTGGTGAGCCACGGGTGTGGCGCCTGCATCAGCCTTGATCTGTTTCACCCCTTAGTCCCAATACTCAACGGCTTCGGATCACAAACCCTCAGAGTCGGAGGTTTCTCTCTAGGGTACTTTGTCCACGAGGGCTTGCAGACAACCTGGTTGGGACCCCACATTCACCAGCCAGATCTTTGACAAACACGATTCAGCTGCCCGATGTTGGACCTTCAAAAAGTTTAATCTGGGCGCATTAGTCTGGGCTTTCGAATAAATTGTCGTACATAATTATCTAATTTTGATTTTGGCTTTGGTGATGTCCCCAAAACGGGATGAATAATTTCATTGTACTTATGGTCTAAATCAGTAGTGGTTCTCAACTTTTTCAGGCAGTCGCCTCCTTAGGTTCTAATTTTTCTTTCATCACCTCCTCCCCCCCCCCTCCCCCCCTCAATGCCCTCCCTCCCATCCCTTTCCCCGACAATCCGTACCCAAACCCAATAAATACATTTCATAAGAAGTCAGGCGACACAAATTATGCTGTTAATTTCAAAGACTTATTAATGACAACAGATGTGTTGATTATTCATTGTACAGCAAAACATTCATTATCAAATGCACTAAAACTAAAAGAAATAGGCCTTACCTCTTCACAAAACCCATCGAGGCATGCTGCTGAGCAAGTAAGTGGCTGCCCTGTATTTACTCCCAGATTATCCTCCATTCAGGTTTTCTCCCCTTTCTTGCCCCCTTTCATCGTTTTCGCCCCTTTGTCGCCCTTTTCTGCGTCTTTGCCCGTCCCGCCCTGGATGTCAAAATCGCCACGCGGGGGGGGGGGGGGGGTGATATTACCCACGTTGAGAACCACTGGTCTAAATAGAGCCGTCTTAACGTATGGACACATGGGGCAGTTGCCCGGGGGCCGAGCCCCATGCACGCACATTGACATTGGTGTTTGAAACGGTAAAATGCAGAGCCTATTGTTTTGCCCGTGGGCCCATAATGATGTTTAAATGGCCCTGGGGTCTAAATATTAATGACTTGATTATCTCCTTTGCGGCACTTGATAGCGTTAGCTTTTCATGTGTTCACAAGTTACAGTAATTTATAAATAGGAATCTCTCGGGCGAAGCTGCAATAACGATTTCTTGTCAATTTACTGTGATAACGTTAGATGGGAATTCTCTGCAATTTTTACTTTATTTATTCTATAAATCCAGGGCCGGATTAACCATTAAGCAAAATAGGAGCGCACTTCGGCCATCAAGTGAAGGATGAAACCACAGACATTTTTCGTTGCCAGATTTACCATGGACCATAGGGTGCAAAACTGCAAATGGTGCAGTTGAACCTGGGTTCACGAAAAGGGGGCTCCCACAATAAATGATAAAAATTAAGGCATTTGCTGGCGTAAAAGACTCTCTTTTTTATTTTTTTATTCTTAATGGTTTATTTTTGTTTCTAGTTTGAATTATATTTGGGGAAAGGGGGGGGGGGGCACTAAAAAGTTTTAAGTGCTTAGAACCAGCAAAGATTTTAATCCAGCCCTGTATAAATCGTATTAGTCTTCAATTCATCCCCAGCAAGAATGGTAAGTTAATAGCGTTTTTCTAACGGTTAACCCTTCTAGTCTACTGTCACAAGTCAATGAAAATTACATTAGCAGTTTTGTTCATTACTGTACTATCAGACTCTATTCAAGGACCTTTCCAGAAATGCATGTTTTGTTAGAGTTTCTAAATGAAAACAGCCGCAGATACTGAATGTGTACGGTGAACTTGCAGTTCAAACGCCATCGAGGTGACATACACAGTAACTGCTTCCTGACAGTAGCAGCGTTAATGGTAGATTAGAATAATATTTTCTTAATAACTCTAGGATTTGTGACGCTGACAGAAAGCTGATGAGGGAATGTATGCATGATTATGTCTAGTGTTGAAGTAACAAACGTACGTGGATTCTCCTCAAAGATCACTTTTAATCTTGCTGTGAGCAGCAAACTTACATTATATTCATTTTCTAAGTATGGACAAGATGGAATGCTTCTATACGGGTCAGGCCAAATGTTGCTTTACCACAATATTATTATTAAATTATTATAGTGACTAATTTAAAGTAATTTCTTTTTAAAGTAATTTTTTTCTTAATTTACTTGATGTACACTGAATTTCTTTGAAACACATTTGATGTACACTTGATATACTTGGAGTCTGAGTTTGGAGAAAGCACTTCGACACGATAACAGTCACACTGTGCTAGGTAAAAGGAAAACGATAGACAGAATTATGAATATAACAGAACGATAGGGCAAAACGAGGCCTTACCAGAAGCGCCCGCCAACCACTCTTTATTTACTTGGAATATAACTGTGATGATAAAATAATGCAACAGTAAAGTAGCTTTTGGCTCACCTTGTATGATAATAATTATACGTGTATCTATTATTATAAAAGTGAAGTTTGGAGGCTATGTTAGCCTACTCCTCCGTTAATACTTAGCCCACACGCTTCAAATTTTACACACGTCGATAGGATCTACATACACAGGTTTTCGTCACATTAAAAACATACGAAAACTCCTGTCCCTGAATTTATCAAAATAGATTTTTTCGGTCATTCTATTTTAATTCACCAGTTTGAGTGAACCGGAAGAATGATACCATTTTGACGCGCCCACTGAACGCGGACGTTTGGTTCCGCACCAAGAAACGAAACCGTTCGTAGAACGGGTAATTAAATAAAATAATTCTGTGTGAAATTGTGGTGTAACAGTAAGTTCTATTAGTCATAGCATGGAATCCTAATGCCGTTTTAATGTAGCCTAGATCTATACGGTTGCGCTTAGTACATGGAAAATCTGCAAGATGTATCTTGCGCGGGTCGGCTAGTAGAATATAAAAAGACACTTGAAACCCAGTGAAAAGAATATGAAAATTTAATGTTGAGAAGTCATATAGTAATAGTAACAATATCGGCTTTTAACTTCATACTTTCTTTAACAACACTGTCCCATTCTTCGAATGGTAAGGTAAAAGACAAAAGTTACCACTTCATACCGAAAGGGATCAGTATAAATGATAGGTTACCATGGATGAGGACATGCGTAGGGCCAGCCACAAATTTCAGTGAACTGTCAACGTTTAGAACAATACACAGTGGGCAATTGTGCACACCGAGAATTTTTGCAGGAAGTGATAATGTCATGGACTCATGCGTTCGTGCAAAATAACGGATTGGAAACGACGTTAGCAATACAAAACGAACTAAAATTGGAAGGGAAAAAAAAAAATTTTATCGGCCATTTCAATCTCCAAATCTATAAAGAAATATTTTTAAAAAACAACCTTCTGCGGGTCACACCTCAATAATTCAAGCGAACCCGAGCTGTATGAGCAGCGATGACCCTGTTAAAAATCATCTTTATTTTTTTTTTTTACAATATAGATTTAATGCAGTTACACTGATTTACAAGCTTGATGGCATGAAAAAAGATTACAGCTTTTGTTGTACTTTACTCATTACTGACGTTTGAAATGCAACTTAACAGGGACTGCTAACACATTAATTAATTTGTCGTTGTTCTTCATTATCATGTTTCTTTTTCAGTAATTTGAGTATGCAGGATCTGGCTAAATGATACAGTTTGGTTCAAATTCGACAAAGTGTAAACACATTTCTTACTTACTGTCTCAATGTTCTTGTCATATTTGCGACTTCTATAAGATAATCTGGATTCAATAGAAAATGTCACCTGTCCGTGATTTTTTTTTCTCTTTTCTTTCTTTCTTTTTTTTTTATATTTACACTGGAAAGAAATTGAACACCTAAATCAGTCTTTGAATAATTCACATTAATGTGCAATACACTGGAAATACATTTTTGTTTTGTATTTATGGAAATAAATCAAAGTATGACATTCCAATTCGCCGTGACTATGTCTGTGTTCTTTGTTTGGATTGCTGGTGTGCGAGAGCTGTTTTGTTTATTGTACAAGGGACTCTTAAATAAAGGCAAGTAAATGAACATTGCTGCAAACAAATTAAAACAGCAGCAGCTACACAAAATATAAGGGCCTGCCTGGCAGCCAGACACGGGACCATGAATGTATTATTATATAACTGACCTCTCATGTACAATAGTTAGGGAGGAGTCATTCTTGAAAACTATTTTTCTTTTCCTTTCCCGACATCTCATTGCTACTTCATACAATGGCGCAAACGTGAAGTACAGGTTTTTTGAGGCAGACAATAAATATAGATTTACAGAAAAAAAATCTGTAGGTTCACAATTTCTAGGGACAAAGATTGTGGGGGAAAAAGCTGAACGTGTTTTTTGTCCTTTTTATGGAACCTTACTTCTTTTTGGTTCCAACTCCACTTTTGGCAACATGAGAGTTTCGACATTAAACGTTTCTGGCTTCAGTATAGTGATGAGGAGTTTAATAGATCGAATTGTGAAACAGCTTGATAAGTGCCACAACGCATTTTGAATAAGTTTCAAAGTGTGCATTTGTTATACCTCCTCTACATACTAAAAGATCTCCAGTTTTTCAGAAAATGGAAATGAAACAAACATGAACCAAGGTCACGACATGTAAAATGCTTGATGGTGACCAAGATGACATAATCATGACGCACACTTCTCATCCCTTTTCACATCTTTGAACAGGAGAAGAGTGAGGAAGTTTTGTCAGCTAAGATCATGAGTGAGAGGCCACGCCTTTTCAAGTTTTTTTTTTTTTTAATGCATTTACCTGTTGATGACGTGCACATCATTTCAGTGCTAAAAACAAGGAATAATACGCCGTCTAGTTATTTTTGTCTCCCCATTCATCAATGATCTTCTGGGGAGCAAAGTACGATTCTCCAATGTGAGGACGCAGCATCTGTACCACTTGTAAGAAAAATAATGTTTTCTGGATTACATCCAAACTGCAATAATTAGGACGACAAGGGGACTAGGTGGTCTAGGGGCAAGATGCTCCCCTCTCATGCCAAGGGTACCGGGTTCAAAACCCGGCCGGTGCAGGCATGTTGGAAGTTTGAGATTTTACTCATATTTTCGTGTCCCTGATCCTATTGGGGAGTAGGATCGAGTACCTAGTCTTCTCGGATACGGACGAAAAAATTCGGAGGGCCCGTGTGCACGTTGGGCACGTAAAAGATACCTTGGCAGTTGGAAATCAAAAAGATTAGGCCGAACTGGCCGCTGCCCTGGCAAAATCAAATAAAATTCACCTCTACCATTCCCTCCCCGTCCCCGTCCCCTTCCCCTTCCCCAGCCCCCCCCCCCCCCGCCCCAAAAAAAACTGCCGACCGGCGCTGCACTGTGGCGACGACGTGCTTGTTCCAGTTGTAAGTGGGTGCAGTGACACAAAGGCAAATTTCCCAAATGGTATTAAAGTAGTATACAATTACAAATACAAATGATCAAAAATTGGCAGAAAGAGAAAGTTGTATGTAGCAAAGCCTCGCGTGAGAAATAATACCCAAACGATACAATGAAACCCAAACTAAGAGAGAAGACAGAAAATGGCCAATATTTCGGCAAACAATCTTTTTCCAGAAAAAAAAAAACAAAAACGGAAAAAAAAAGGAAAAATTTAGCTGCTTTTTCCGTTGTTTTTATAACTAGGATGGTGTAAGATAATAAAAGTAATAATGGGAATGAACTCTTGCTGGCTACGCAAAGTGGCTAATTTTCTTCGGTTGTTTCCCTGGAGAATGAGAACACGTAGAAGTTGGAAGAAGATTAAAGTTGCCAGTATTTCATCGCAGCCTGAATAGCTAGGATGACGGTCTAGTGGTAAATAATATCGCTATGTTTTGTGTTATCTTGTTGTCGGTGTCAGCGAATAGCGAATGCTTGAAAGTCCTGGCATCGGCATACACGGCCATGCGACGTTTTCGTTTTGCTGTGGCGTCGCATATTTTTTTAATTTTTGATCACAGCGATTGAATGGAGATGGCCGTATAGGCGTATAACTCGCATCATTATGTGAGCTTGGCCCAGGTTATTCAATATTTCACAGAGACTGTTGTTACAAGTGCTATGTCCCCCAAGGTTTTTCCGCTAGGGGTACTTTTGGGACTCCAGAGTTAGAGAGCTCCTGAAATGCTCCTAACAACAGCCTCAATGAATTATTCTTTCAGATTTTCTTTCTTGTTTCCTCCGGTTTTTTTGGTTAAAAGGGTAAGGGGCAGGGTTAGGGATTCGATCAGATTTGGGGTTCGGATAAGGACGGGGTTGGGGATAGGTAGGCCTACGTATCTATATTAATAAAAGTGAAACCTTACGACAATTGCAGAGCGCCTTTCGCTACTCCTCCGTTAATGCTGATTCGGTGGCCCTCAGATTTTATACAGCGCTTAGTGTAGACCGTGGTCGTGTCCCCGGCACAGAAAACAAAAAAATAATTAATAACTCCCAGAACGTTTGTATTAGTTGCTAGGTTGCGACACATTGGCGTTCGGTCTATTTTTTCGGCAAATGTACGTAATTGAGATTGGTTCCGGTATCTGTATCACACTCACAAAACAACTTCCGATTAGGGCTGCTTTGAATGATGAGACTGAGTTCTAAGACTATCAAGTATGAAACTTTGTGTGTTCTCAATGTGCCTAGACTAGGAAAAAGAGAAGGGACTGGAATTGGGAGATTGGCGCTGCAGGGCCAAAAGTACAGGTTTGTGTTTTCAATATGCCGCCTAGGAAATTATTATGTATAATATTTTTTTTTTCCATTAACACATGACGTTATCACTTTCTGCGATGTGCAAACAAACTAACCCGTGCGCAAATCATAGCCATAATTTGACAGGTGCTGGCGGGACGCGCAGGACGTCAACGCGCAAAGGGAGAGCAGTAAAACGTATCTAAAAACAAACAAACAAACAAAAAATGAAACAAAGCTAAAGGAACAGGCAAAATGAAGCACGTCCATAATAATCACCCAGAACTGAAACTAATAAATCGATTTATCCCGGGCAGGGCCGGGAACTCAGTTAGTAATAATTATATAAATGCACCCCTAGCGCAAAACACTTAGGATGCTCACGTACAAGTAACAACAAGCTTTCACAGATTTCACATTCATGCACACCAATCATTAGACACTCGGGCATTCAGATTCGTCAAAAGATGCACTCCAGTTGAACACAGAAATGCATCATGTTCGGTGCGGCGCTGGCCGCTCCAGCGCTCATTTTCCGTCACTATAGTGCTGGCGTTTTACATGGTCTAGATGTATGTTGGATCTAATCACTCACTATGACTGATACATGAGGAGAGGATGCCTCGCTGCAATGGGTTATTTAATACCTAGCGAGCGAGGGAAATGTCCATCTTTGAAAAGCTCTGACCTATTCGTCTTTTTGTGTGTGGCTCTTTGCATTGGAAGATGTGAGTTGTCAGAGTTGTCACGAGTGTTGATGTTACTGTTTGATAGTAATGATAGGGGCTCCTGGTAAGGTCTCCTCGTTTGAGTTTGAGTTAGGATCTAACGGCACATCGGCAAAATAACGGCCACTTTGCGCCTTTCGCGTTTTTTTTTTTTTTTCGTTATCTACCTTTTGGGTGCCCACACTGTTGGGAGTGCTGAGGTGGTCCTATGGTTGCTTAGCCGGGAACCACTCGGCGTTAAAGGGAAGGAAAGAGGCGCTGGATAGAAGACAAAAACAAGGACATTTCGCGTGCTTGTAGCCCTTGACAGCCCGCCGGCTGTGTTATATGTTGGGGCTAAAACGCTGAAAATTAAATGGTTGAATAACGTTTTCAAGATATGGCAACCATCAAGCCTGATAAAGAAAGTCGATTTTTTTTTTTTTTTGCATCTACTCAATTTTTTCTTAAAACCCGAATTACGCATATTTTTACGATGCGGCCCTTGATTTGTAGTGTGTATTTGTATTTGTATACTTCTTTAATCCCATTTGGGAAATTTGCCTTAGTGTCATTACAGCCTAGTATAATTGGAGCAGACACGTAGTCGCCATAGTGCAGCACCGGTCGGCGTATTTTTGTGTGTGTGTGTGTTGTTGTTGTTTTTTTTTGAGGGGGTGGGGAGTGGTATGGATAAATTTTACTTAATTTTGCTCGGGTAGAGGCCTGTTCAGCCTGCTCTACTCGATGTCCAACTGCCAAGGTATATAATTATGACGTGCGCAGTATGCACACGGGCCCTCCGAGTTTTTTCGTCCTTATCCGAGAAGAGTAGGTGCTCGATCCTCCCTACCATAGGGTCAGGGGCAGGAAAATATGAGAAAAATCCCAAACTTCCAACATGCCTGCACCGACCGAGATTCGAACCCGATAACGTCGGCATAAAAGGCAAGCACCTTGTCTCTAGTGTATTAAAATATGATGGCATTTCACATTTTCATTGTTTTGCTTTGTCTTGTTTTTTTCACAGCAATGTCTTCTTTCGCTGGTTGTTTAAAACCAAAGGGCTGTAACACAGCTGCAGTATATGAGACGGATGGAGCAGGTATAGTCATATTCATAAAGTGGCATGTCATCTGTGTAAATATAAGCGAATGTGTGTGTGTGTGTGTGTGTGTGTGTGTGTTCGCAAAAAATACTGGCTTATACATCTCTGATTTACATGACATTTCTTTTTTTTTCTTTTTTTTTACATTAGAGGCCCCGATTGTGGCAAAGTTTGTTTTTTTTTTTTTGCTTTGTGTCGCTGACTGCACGCCCCCTTTCACAGCTTGTGATGTCATCACCTTCTTCCCACGTGTTCACGACCACATAGACTACGCAGTGCGCAGTCCATTGTCATTTCATGACTGCTGACGGGTGGCGTAGGGTTTTAACGTGCAAAGAAGGTGCAGTTAGTCCAAAGATATAAGATACAATAAGAGGAGACAGTCTAAGAATAACTTGTCTTGTTTACAGCATCCGCTTCGCTCCTCTATTTTTTACCGAAAATGACGTATGAAAAAGTGAAACACTCTTGGCCTTTGTTTACTTGTCCACAGCAACCGTTCCGCTCCGCACCTCACCGCTGTAGAGGCAAAGAGCATTTTTTTCATACATCATTTTCGGTAAAAATAGTGGAGCGGTATGCTGTGGACAAGACCACTTAACAAACAAACAACTGCAAAAATTAATAATGCCTCCTACTGCACATCTTCATGGCTTTCTTGGCGGTCAAAGGGACTCCCTGAACGGCAAAAATATTCTTTCCTCCTTGTGTCTTCCTTCAGAAAAGAGCTGTTGAGGACTGGCTCCAATCGTTAGAGTTCAGACACAGACAGATGGCTGTTGTTACTTGTACATACGCACCCCAAGTGATTTTGCGATAGGGGCCCGTACTTATACGTACCTATCCCTAACCCCGTCCTCAGCCTCCGCCCTAAATCTTATCGAATCCTTAACTCTACCCCCCCCCCCCACTCCCACCCCGACCCTTCCAACCTTAAAACAGGAGGAAAACAAACTGAAAATGTGAACGAAGTTCGAGTATTTAAGGAGGAGATATCTAGCTCTGGAGTCACAACAGGCTTTAAAATACGTACTCCTATAGCAATACATTTGTAACAACACTTCAAACAGATAAATATCCTGCAATACGGTGTATAACACCTTGTTCCCATGTATCATGATCTTTACGGTGTAAATCGTTTATTCCATCATCAACTAGGATGTTACAATAATGTCGTCATCTTGATCGTAATCTGTGCACAGTTGAATTATGTCCTGCGTGTCAGGTCAATGTGTTTTAGTTAGGGAAGCGTATTGTGTGCACTGTTAATTTTGTTAATTTAGTTAATTTATCAGTGTGTGTGTATATATGTGTGTGTGCGCGCTATGTATCATACTTTCTGCTTCTGTAACTGTATTGTTATGTATTCAATGATCAAAACAAATTTCCTTGTACAAGGACGAATAAAATTTATCTTATCTTATCTTATCTTACCATGTATCATGATCTTTACGGTGTATAACGCCTTGTTACCATATATCATGATCCTATTCAGGCACGATTATATATACGATGGAAGGGAAAGGTCATTGGACTTTCAAAGTTCGATCCTGGCTACACGAGAAATTCTTAACGACTTTCTTTCGCATCGTTTACTATAAGAAGATAGGCTCCCTGATGTTGAGAAAGCCGCTCGATGTGGAAGGGATCTACCACGCCAAGGTGAGCAGAACTAGTGTAAAAATAGTGACTAAATGCTTGTTAAGGCTGGTAATTCTGTCACGGCTTTCTAGCGGTCAAACTGCCCTGCAGTTGTGTGTAGGTCTTTATTTTAGGAGGTTCTCTGCCCTAGGCATTTTTACCTCACTTTTCTTGTCTTTATCATCCTAGTTCTTGTTTCCGTGTGTTTTTGTGGTGGGGATTGGGTTCATAGAATTTTGTCCGGGCAGCGGCCTTGTTAGGCTGCTCTTCTCGACTTTCAACTGCCAACGTATCTTTAACGTGCCCAAAGTGCACGCGGGCCTCCGTGTTTTTCGTCCTTATCCGAGAAGACTAGGTGCTCGATCCTACCTACCATAGGATCAGGGACAGGAATTTTTTCCCAAGAAAAATTCCAACATGCCTGCACCGCCCTGGGATCGGATCCGGTACTTTCGGCCTGAGAGGCCAGCACTTTGCCTCCAGACCAACCAGCTGAAAAGATAGGTTGATAAGATAAGATAACCTTATCATCCTGTTGTCAGGAAATTTGTTGTGACAGCATCAGTAATAGTAATACATTTAAATACAATGTAAAAGGCACACATGTCCCTAACGCATACCGCACACATGCACATTGCCCATCCAACATCACGAGCGAAAATAACATTATTTGCACACATTATCAGAACAATCGATTTGGAAACTCACAACAGTTTGCCACCCCAGGAGATACAACTGCTTCGAATATCGGGTGGCAAAAAAAAAAGGTCTGTGACGCGGCTCTCTGTTTGTTTTTAAATACAGTATTCGTCCACCTATCTAATGGAACAAGTGTTGGGGGCAGTCATTTACAAATGATTTCAATTTCTGTTTGCATGAATGCATGAATAACATATCAAAATTTATTATATTAACCGTTACCTAGATAGCGAACTTTTTTTTGTTATAGAGTTGTTAATTTTAGTTTTAGGATCAGAGACCTGTTCGCAAAGAAGCAGTTTGTCTCTAGAAAAAGAAATGAAAAAAAAAAAAAACAACACGTCATGGCGGTTTCACGACAGAAGGCTTCAATGAGTCCTCTTCCACCAGCCAACTAGTCTGACCTCACAGATACTCGATGTCGGGACGCCAACATCTAACTAGTCGGCCAATCAAAATTGGCTAGCCAGTGACTAGGCCAAAGAGATAGAATAGTAAACTACCAAGAGGGGAAACGAGCCGCGCGTGCGGTGACGTCATCCATGACAACCTGTACTGCGGCCAGGGCGGCCAGCGACTACGGGTCTACCAGCAGGCTGGAAGCTAACTGCGCGGTAAACACTGGGCGATGAGGGTTTAGCGCTACTAATGTATTCCGCTTGTTGAGTGAAATTGTTATGTCGTTTTGTAAAACAATGTGGTAGTACACACAACTATATATAGTAGTACATGTAGTAGCAGCAGCTGCAGTAGTAGTAGTAGTAGTAGTAGTAGTAGTAGTAGCAGCAGCAGCAGCAGTAGCAGCTGCTGCAGTAGTAGTATAGTAGTAGTAGCAGTAGTAGTGGTGGCAGGAGGAGGAAGAGGAGCAGTTATAGAAGTGGTGGTGGTAGTAGTAGTAGTAGTAGTAGTAGTAGTGGTGGTAGCAGTAGTAGCAGTACATGCAAAGTTTTGTTGGGGGTGGGGAGGGGGGGAGAGAGAGAGAGAGAGAGAGAGGACGCAAACATAATTATGGTGGTGCATAAATGTAATAGTGACAGTATGAGAGATGGAGGGGGAATTCAGGCAGGAAATACATCAGATTTCAGAGGTATTGGGGAGATATAATATATTATATAATAATATAAAGAAATACTTCAGAGATACTGAGAGAGAGAGAGAGAGGGGTATCATTTTTTTTTTAGAAAGGTATGAGAGAAAGAAAGGGAAGCATGAGAATGAAATAGAGTGAATGTCAGAGAAAATTGTTTTAAAAGAGATATAGCAAGTAAGAGAGAAGTAATGTTGTGAATGGAGCGGAAGATTGCAAAAGAGTGAAGGAGTTAAGTGGCATAAAAAGGGAAGAAGGGGGGGGGGTGGAGGAGAGAGCAGGCAGGCAGCGAATAATTAATAAGATTAAAGAATGAGATAGGACTTCAGACGTGTAAGTGTAATCGTAGGTCTACAGTAAAGAGAGAATGCAGAGTGCAGAGGTCAGAGAAGATAGTAGGCAATGTCTAAAATATTAGCCTGGCACTAATAGGCTTACTACAGTACATGTACTAATTAATACTACATTTGTATTACTATAGTGTATACCAGAATCTGCAAACAGCTTGCTCTAGGGTCTAACAACTAAAGTTCAAAAAAGTAAACAAAACTGGAACTGCCGTCTTCAAAACAATAATAGGGCCAAGATGATATAATAATTGTCAGTAATTGTTTTGTTTTTGTTAATTGACTCAACGCCAGCGCCCGATGATTGCAACACATTGTTCAACAACAGCAGGGCCCTCGCCTGTTACTGTTATTTGATACCGTTAGTGGGGAGTGTGGAAAGAAAACACATGTGGTAGTGGTGGGCTTTGTTTGACTTTCACCAGCCTAGTACAGGACTAAAATTAAGACTACTTATAATATTGCTTCACATATTTAATGGGCTTACCTTTCAGGGTCTTTGGGGAACCGGTGGAACATCAAATCTGTGGCCGTATGCATAATCAATGCGTAAACTAAAGTAAATACGTTAACTGGTGTTAACACGAGAAATTGTATTAATTTCTTGCGTTAACTGGTCTTTTGCCTCGCGAATTTGAACAGTTTATCGCTGAGCACCACTGACAATGCGATCGTTTACAACTGGAAGTCGCCATGTTTATTCGTGTTTACCACGCAGTTAGCACGATCAGCTGATCAGGCCGTGGTCGCTCCAAAACGAGGCGTTTCCCCTCTTGGTATTCTATCTCTTTGGACTAGGCTTCCTGACCATCTATCGCGTCATACAGAGGGCAAACCAATCGAGCAAATCCACTATTATATTCGAGGGGTGCCAGCACAAAGACCGCATCGCCAGTTTTGTAAGTTTTACAGGCGAGCAAATTGAAAGTTTGACATGAAGTATCAAATGTCTGTTACGGCCTTTAAATCTTCATCAATAATTAGGCCAATTAATTCCATAATGGAATTCGCATCATGTCAAAATGTTGTACTTACCAAGGCGAAACAGAATTTGCAAAAAAACAAAAATCGAAAATTTTCCAGTTACCCCTCGATATTATAGCTACTGTATCTTCTTTACTTTAACTTTACCTTTCTCTTTTAACTCCCACCCCCACCCCACTCCCGTATCTTTCAGGGAGTTGATTTGGCGGAGAGACCAATTAATATACAGATGTTATGTGGCAACAAATCCCAGGTAAGAGCATAAGAAAGTAAGGCATTCTCATAGCATTATAAATATAGTATCGGGTTTCTCCACAGTTTGTTGTTAAACACATAAACTGTCAGAAACGTTTGGGTTTTGCTCGGCAGCTGTGGCGTACGAGCAGTCGTGGTTGGAGTAGTGTGCTGAATGACTGTTATTTATGTTGCAAATACAAGTTCTTATGTTATAGGCTGCGGCATTGATATTCAAACTGCACGCCAGCCCTTGCTACGTACGGCTTGGTTTCGCTCGGCAGTCGTAGCTAAAATAATAATTATTATGCCATATATTTTTATTCATTATTATTGATGTTGCAAATAATGTACGTATTTTATAGGATGCAGCTTTGACTCTTTTCAAATCTATACAAAACGATTTTTGAGAATTTTATCAATGTAATACATTTTAAACAAAACCCTAATTTCACTGGCGAAATTTATATTGCTGAAGCTTCGAATACAAAACATAAACAGAGTACCCGGATACATCGTGACAGGCGCCGACGCGCCGTAAACCCAAGCTCAAAGTTCTCACCCTCGGTTACGAAATAATAGTAATAATCATATAATAATGGAGCTTGGGCCCAACTTTGTTCCCGCAAAGTCTTTTTTACTACGCAACGTATGTCGCGATGTGGGTTAGATGGGGAGAATTCGACTGACACTCTTTCGAGGTCCGCTCCCACAATCGACGAACACACAAAAAAAATACTTGCACTCTAAAAACTAAATAAATCAATTGCTTTGATTTTTAGCAGAACTGTAGGGCAGTTGATTTACAGGAATTAATGTAACAAATATAATTATAAATATAAATATCAATTCAAAGGCAACTGAATCTAACTAATGAAACTACAGCTTTCTATAAAGACTAACTTATTCACTCTAACTACTTGCAGGTCATATGAGTTATATGCCAAATAGAATCCGCGCACGTGGCGACGGATATAACAGTTTAAATTCTATTAATTCAATGAGACATGTTATGATATGGACATTTCCTCTAGACACGCCATGGAGAATGCTTGTACAACCATGCGTTGTCTGGCGGTAGCTCTGAAACTGTCTTCAAAAGTAAGTAGAACGGTTCACTTTCATCATTACAAATTAGTATGAACTCTCACCATTAGGCCCTCACTGGGAGTGAGAGCGCTGGATGTAAACGCTGTGGGTTCATATCAAACCAAGTAGCTTAGGCTCTGGAGCTTTAAAACATCACGCTCCTCACAATATGGACTGCTCAACTGCGTCTCTATGTCTCTCATCTGGCTGAGGACTATCGCCGTCCACCTCGTAAATGGATTGTCTGCATGTGGCCTCTATCTAAGCGCTGCACGGGTTTAAATACTAAAGCTATGTCTCGACCTTCCGTCCAGATTCATACATTTGATTGGTGCAGTCGCTTCAGCTCAGCCTGCAATATTAATTTATGCTTGTCATGGCCTGGCGCCAAAATCAAGGTCAATTTTACGGTCTAGACAATATTTAAAATGCGAAACATTAACTACTAAAATCTTAGTTGGCGTTCGGAAATTCGTGCATAAGAGTAGAAAGCACGGAGTTTGAACGCCAACTAAGCGTCTAAATAAACTACCTTTACTCGCCCCTTATCTATGTTAATCAAAATCACGGGGTCGAGAACTGCTCTGTCATTCCTAGCTATACATTTATTCTGTCTCGCCCCTCCTTCTCTCCATCCATCAGAAAAAAGGTGTTTCAAAACAAACTGTTCACGAGAACAGCTCAAGGACAAATTACGCTGGTTATAATCAACAAGATCGTAAAAATTAACTCACTGACGTCGTGACCTAGCACGGCATTTATGATCCTAATGTGATCATGACAACGTAGAGAAATGAAACCTGGCACATGTATGTAAAATGTATCAAGCCTGTACGTGTCGTGCTTATTTTTTGCCGAAACTCTTTACTTTTTCCAGAAATTCAGTTATAATTATCAGTTATCAATTCATGATTGCGAATACGACGTGATAGTGTACTTACGTCAATTGCGTCATTTCCGCCTCTTGCCGGAAATGTAAACTAGAGTTCACGATCCAGCCACGCCAAGAAAACTTTGATACCGAGTATAGTGTTATACAGATGAGGTGAGTGCCATTCATTCATACCAAGAAAACTGTATAAATATTTAGAGTGTGCTTCAAGCTCAGAAGGAAATAATTTTATTATAGAACTCGGAGCGTCAGACATGCCAAGAAAACTTTGTCGAAAGGCTAGATCTAGATAATATTTTTTTTTAAAAACCACGTGATTTTTAATAAGACCCACTGCCGCTCACACAGCTAGGATTTGCGTGACATTTTACATGTGCCTGCCCTTCGACCCGCAAAAGTTCTTTTTTAGATTTGGGGTCTTGAAAAGGTTGGAAGTATCTTTTTGAGTTTGAGTTTGCTTTATGCCGCTAATTGACTACCTCCGATCCTTCATTTTTTACGAACACATGAGCCCATGAAAAATTCTCGGTGCGCACTACTGTGCACTGTGTACTACTGTAATACTATCCTATGTATCTATTGATCGCCGATTTTATGTGGATGACCGAAAGTGTCTCGACATCAATGTCTTTGTGCTGATTCCTTTCGGTCTGGAGTGGCGAGTTCTGTTTTTTACCATTCGAAGAATGGGGCAGTTACTAGTAATAATAATGGATGGCATTTATATAACTCATATCCATTTAAAATACAGGTCAGGTCAGAAACATCTGCTACTGGTAACATGTAATCCAGTACAACCTGTTCCATGAACTGGTACGCTAGCATGGTATCAGTGGGCGTGCACCTGTCGGTGCAAACGGCCAGGGCGGAGGAGGTTTCATCTAACCCAACGGCCACATGCTAAGGCACAATGTGACCCTCAATATTTGAGTCCTTCATATTGGCCCCCGGTAGCGGTGTGGTCATAGGCTTGTTTGCCTAAATCACAGACGAAGAATTGAGCAAACTTCCCGGACGCAGCTTCGAAGCTGGCGGCAGCAGGCCAATGGTTGATTGATAGGGCAGATGGCAATATACCGTCACTCTGGCCTGGATATCGTGACACAGAGCATCCACCAGTATTGGTGTTCTTTGGTTTGGGTCTTTCACTATAGTCAGTTGGGACTGCGAGGCTGTGGAGTAGCCTACAGGCAGCCGGTCAGGCAATATGACTGTCCCTCTGGCATCCTCCTGCACCTGGATACATTTCCAGTCGTCTTGACCTTGTCTTGCCACTTGGATAAGTTGTGTCCAGGCGAGAGATTGAGTCTGATGTTTGCGCAGCTCTTTTTCACTAAAAACAAACTCTTTGCGCCAGTCTTAACACTCACCTTGTCTTCTTTCATCTTTGCGTTCGTCTTCTTTCCTCTCAAAATTCCAACGGCGATGGGCGAGTGCGGTGGCAGCAGGTTTGGATAGACTGGAAGCTGTTAGCACAGACCTACACGTTGGTGGCTGTGGGCTATGGTCGCTTCATCGTCGATTGAAGTGGAGGCGTGGGGAGGCAGCACCCACAGTAGCTGAGCAGCCTTATTTAAGGAGAGCACTGCTCACCTCAACTGGAGTCAACCACAGAGCAGAATGGAGCGCCTGCAAAGTGTTCAACACACTACACTGCTTCTTTCTCTCTCTCTCTCTCTGCCTTTCTCTGTCTCAGAGTAAATTGTAACGCAGCCTGTTAGGCGCAGTTCACAACTCACAACAGTTCACAACTCACATCACATACATCACAACTCATATCACAACTCAAATAATATTTGAATATTTGTTAATAAAATAATTATTAAAAATGAATAATAATTTTTGTTGTTGCTGATGGGGGGGGGGGGTGGGGGGATGATGTGGATAAACTTTTAATCTATTAATTTCAATTTTCCCCCTTGCAGCGGCCTGTTCGGCCTGCTCTTTACGATTTCCAACTGCCAAGGTATCGTTAACGTGTGCAACGTTCACACGGGCCCTCCGAATTTTTCGTCCTTATCCGAGAAGACTAGGTACTCGATCCTACCCCCAACAGGATCAGGGACTTGAAAATATGAGAAAAATCCCAATTTCCAACATGCCTGCAGTGCCCGGGTTTTGAACCCGGGAGCCCTGGTATGAGAGGCGAGCACCTTGCCTCTAGACCACCTAGTCACCCTAATGGGTCATTCTAATGCAGAGACTGAGAATTTAACCATAGATGGCTATAGCTTAACAGTGAAAACAACTCAGTATATCCTCTGTTTGGCGTTGTAACAAGTCTATGTCCCCTAACAACAGTTTCCAAGTAACAGTTATTGATACTCTACTCCTTTCTTGATCTATCCACGCAGGCATCGTTCCAAGCTACACACGACTGCACTCTTGAAGTTAAACCTGTGGATGAGTATCCTCTGCAAATCGCGTCAACTTGCATCAAAATTCCCAGGGTATGTAAAATAATGGAGAAGTCAGCAGTCTGTGTATCTAGGTTTACCTTTTTTTTTTTGTTGGTTATCTATCTATCTATCTATCTATCTATCCTATCTATCCTATCTATCCTATCTATCCTATCTATCCTATCTATCCTATCTATCCATCCTATCTATCCATCCTATCTATCCTATCTATCCTATCTATCCTATCTATCCTATCTATCCTACCCACCTACCCACCCACCCACCTACCTACCCACCTACCTACCTACCTACCTACCTACCTATCTACCTATCTACCTATCTACCTATCTACCTATCTACCTATCTACCTATCTATCTATCTATCTATCTATCTATCTATCTATCTATCTATCTATCTATCTATCTATCTATCTATCTATCTATCTATCTAATATTTTATGTGTCTTATATCTATGCCATCTATCTGTCTGTCTGTCTATCTATCTATCTATATATGTTATATATTATATATATATATAAAGTATCCGTCCATGCATCATCTACCTATCTATCTATCTATCTATGTACTTATCTATCTCTATCTATCTATCTATCTAGCATTTTTTATGTCTTATCTCTCTGCTATCTATGCATCACTGCGGTGAATCTAGCACTCCCCTTACTCCCCTATGTCAAGGACACTGAGGTTGGAGCATGGATATTGGACCCCAAGAATTTGGTGGTTGATGATGATCGGCCCCCTGCAGACTTCATAGTCTTCCCCGAATTGCTTCCATGCCGTGGTATTCAGGACAATGTGTGCGGAAAGCAGGCCAAACAGACACACGTGGTACTTTATCTGTGCTTCAGTATTTCAGTTCTTCCCTTCGCGAACTTTGTTCCGGTCCGTTCTATTTCCATTTTATGAAAAAATGGAGATCTTTTAGTATATAGAAGAGACATAACAAATGCACACTTTGACACTTGTTTAAAAATGCGCTGTGGCGCTTGTCAAGCTGTCTCACAGTTCCGATTCATTCTCTCACATGACCACAATACTAAAGCCGCCAACGTGTAACATCGAATTTCTCAGCTGTGCAAAACGTGCAGTTGGAACAAACAAGAACGAAGGTCATGCCTGATAGTCGAATTCCGTATCCCCTCCATCTCCTAGATCTTCTGTATTTTCATCATCATCAATATCGCTGTCTTTTTCTTAAAGGCATTTCTTTAAAAAATGTTTTTCTGGTTTTTTTACTTCCTAAATTTCATTGTGGGATATAAGCTTAGATTTTTAACTCATTTGAAGTTTACGTAATTCATCAAACTCTGATGTATCCGAAGGCAATTCTTTATAATTTAACAACTTAAGGACCATTCTCGAAACATTCTTATTTAGTGTGCAAAAGAGTGATTTCTTTCTTATTCGCGAGGAGCCCAGGGATTTTCGATGACATTCAGAGTCCTTTTAGGGTTAGGGTTAGGGTGCACAGTCCGGAGGTTGCAGCACCCATGGCAGTGTTCGATAGAACGAGAAATCCCTTAGCCGATTAGGCTACCTGTGTTTGGGGGTCTGTTGCTGCCCCGCTCCTGAATTTGTTGGTCTGCATTGCAAACGCGCAGCCCGTTAAGCGAACGGGATTAAACAAAACTAAAAGAAGGGAAACAAAATGGGGTAAATTAAGATCAGACAGATAAGATAAGATAAGAATCCCTTTAAGATCCCACGGGGGAAATTCTCTATCGCAGCGCCATTAGGGTTACAGGCATGGTACAGACTTCTTACACACTATCATTACATAAACATATCACAACTCAATATCAGGGTTATGACATGAAGTAACATCGCATGGAACCGTGGTAAAACGTGACACACATCTAGTTAAAACGTCTTGTTGTGGCGAACTGCGGAGGGTAAAAGCAATTAGAAAAGCAAGTAATAAAGAGAGCAAACAATAATATGTCATAATATAATGCCCGTAGCCACCCCATGGCTACAGAACAGAATGGTGGCTGTAAAATAATTATGCCCTTCGAACAGGTGCTGTGGACTTAAAGTCGTTCAGTTTGGATTTCTATACATCAGTGCACGATAGATATGAATGGTCTCAGCGCAGTTTACCTGAGCAGTAGACCACTGATGAATAGGTGTGAAATGTTTAAATACATTACCTGATTAGGAGCGAATGAGATCAAGTCTGGTGTGTGGGTGGCAGATTGATGGCTCGCAGTCTAATCGTTATGCATCACACTAAATATGCACAGTGATTAGTGTTGTATTGTGATGCATAATGATTGGGCTGCGAGCCACCTGTCTGGCGCCGTCACCAGCTTTGGTCTGATTCACCCCTAAGGCCTAAGGATGGCTGGTGCCGCCGCTGATTTCGCCAGTTTTACTTGTACCGAAAAACGTCAATCTCAACAAAGAAAAACAAAAAAACGAAACGAGACAAAGGCGGAGACACTTTGCGCTTAAAAGGCACTGTGAAGATTTTTTGACATCTCGGCGATTCGGACGCAAATTAAGACTGACGTCATCTGGCCAAGCTGCCGAAAGCGAAATGAAACTGACGTTACCGAGTCTGGACTTCCAGGGAGAAATAATACTGAAAACCTGTGCTTAATCAAAGCAACGATACTAGATACAACAAGATGAAACTCTCTTCTTCGCATCTCTTTAAAAAAATCGTGCAGACATTTTGCGCGCTGATCGGGGTGGGGACCACGGCGCAGGGAATGAAAGGAATGCTTGAAATAATGATAAATTACTGTGGGTTTGTTACAATGCCACAGAGAGGAAAAGAAAAGAAGAAGAAGAAAATTAGCTAGAGTTTTCCTACAGCGATTGGAGTTATAATTACAAAATAAGTGACTTCAAACAACGGAATTTCCCTATTTGGGTTTGTAAAATGCGGCATTGTTCATGTCTTCCTCGCATTCGCCTTTATGTGGCGGTGCGAAATCTGTGCACGCTAAACTCGCTAGCTGTCTGATCTTACTATATCTAATATCTCTGATCAATGCAAAATTACTATCTTCACACCATTGGCAGAATAATTTGACATCTGACCTTTTTTCATGGCCCGGTCGTTTAATTAATAGATTTCAGATTCGAATGCTATGTATTTTCTTACAGATGGATGGCCGAGCACTCTTCGGTGTATCGTTCGGAATAATCCGACTACACCATCTAGCTGACTATGACGCAGGAGAGAAGTTTTTCTGCTTAAACATTACTTTTAAAGTCCCTCCCAGTGTGGCAAGTAACAGCACTTATGTAGTATTTACTGTAAGGCCTCCGTCGATCGTGAAACAAACGATCATGGATGTGCATCCAATTTGTTAATTGTCCTGTGTATCTGGTTGTCTGGGATAGCGTCGCCTGTGACTGTGGAAACCGATGTGAAAGTGGGAGTCTCTCTCGTAGATGTCACGTTTTATGTGCTGTTTCTGGTACATGGTCTGTAGGGGCTGATGCGCATCATCACCCCTTTCTGCGGGCTCACTAATATGTAATATGCCAGTTAAGGTGCCTGGCACAGCGGTTTGTTGTTTTTGTTGTTGTTTGTGTGTTTATCTGTAGTAATGTCATTTTCAAGCTATCAAGCCAGTAACTATGAAATATTATTGTTCACTACGCATGCAGTATGCGCACAATAGGAGGGTGGATGAGAATACGTGCAATATCATATTAAGGAAGTTGCTCATGAATTAGAAAGTTTTCGAAATGTGAAAGTGCTTTGGTAGGGACAGTTCTCCCTGTGGGTTTGCTTTCTGAAACTAGTCCTTGCGTCTCAATTTTTTGATTTTGCTTTGTGTCGCTGACCGCTGGCCTCCGAACCCTTTTTTTTTTTTCACGAGCACCTGAACATTTCCTGTCATATGTAGATCACTACTGTCGGCTGATTTAAACTTGTTCAACGTGCTCGCGGCTAAAATTATAACACAGAAATATCTGCTGCTTGCTGTGGGAATTATTTTGGGTTTGCCGAGACAGGGTGTGGCGAGGGTAGAAAGTGACGGGCAGAGCAATGGCTTGGGGGGGGGGGGGAGGGTTGGATGACATAAACGATTTCCTGTAACATTCTCCGTTTGTTTTTGGATAATTATGTTGTCGGCTCACTTCTTTGTGATCTAATAATCTGTTGGAACAGGAGATTTCAACAATCATTTAAGATGAAATACATTTTTGTTTTACATCAGAAGTATGTAGTTCATCTGCAGATGCATACTGGCAATGAGTAGGCTAATTAGTAAAGTAGTGCTATGACCCATCTGTGCCTCCTTGTCCCGTACACACTCTCTCTCTCTCTTTCTCTCTCTCTCTCTCTCTCTCTCCTTCTCTCTCTCTCTCTTTCTCTCTCTTTTCTCTCTCTCTCTCTCTCTTTCTCTCTCTCGTTTTCTGTTTTCCTTTTCCATCCTATTCATATTTTGGGGGGATGTTTACTGTTTGTCTGTTTGACTTTTCAGCGCGCTGTCAGTCAGCTGTGGGGTGTCGTCGGAATTCTCTTGGAGAAGGTGAATTTCAACCCGCCAAAATGCACCTCGCCTTTGTACATAACGGTAAGAAAATATGATCCAGCAAAAAAAAAAAAAAAATCCACACTGGAACGTTTGGTATCCCATATCGTCGCTTATAAATGCCTAAGGATTGGCGCACAGATTTAAAGTTACCCAGTCCGACTAAAACTATTTACCTGCCGAAATAATGATCGTCCTTGTTCGAAGCGCACACTGGTGATTTATTTTAAATCTCCAAACAGAAAAAGTAATATTTTTACCACCGGTAACTAAATAGTTTCTAGGACTGATAACCACAAAAATCAGTCATGTGCGCCTGGTCTGTCAGAATGGGGGATTCTTAGGAGTTTTGAGAAAATGAGAAATAAACGTTTTTTGTTTTTTTCACAGATCAAGTAATTCTGATCGCAGATTGTGATGGCTTCATCTCAGTTACTTTATCAATTAAAATCGCGGGCTATCAATAAAGCACACTTCAACTGACAGCGTAGACCTCATGCACTTCCGAGGAAGGCATTAAGCCTGCGGCGTTCATGAAACAATAATTTCTGACGGGGACCCACTGCGTGCCTTCTCTTTTGTGAAAGAGGCTAAGTTCCACAACTTAATTTAAAAACTTGGTGAAATCCAGAACTTTTGAATACCGAGCACGAACAGAATAGGCCCATTGCGTATATCGGCCATTTTAGTTGTCAGGACCGACGCTTAACCATGGCGATGGTAGCATTGATTTTGATTCGTTAGCTGATTTGCACTGTGAGCACTTCAGGCGTCGCGAACCAATCGGGAGCGAGCTAAAAAAAAAATTCATTACAACAAACAATGACACGTGCGTTCGCGCACATGGGGTCAATTCTTCCACTTCCTTTCCTTTGTTTACACGGATGGTAGGGAATCGGGCCAGCTTGGATCCATCCTTTCGACCCCTGACATAACAGCCAACTGCAATGCAGCCAGCAGGCATTATAACCGCTTAGAATTATCTCGAAGTTACACTCATCAGCTGATCAATCCGCCATTTTAGGTGTCGGAAGTACAAAACAAAAACACTCTGTGACGTCATTCGCAATGGGCCTATAGACTGTGCAAGGCTCAAAGTGGCCGTTATCGTGCCGACTCGCAGTAAAAAAAACCAAAGTCAAGTGAACTCTGCTTGTTGTTGTTCTTTTTTTTTGTCAAGATATTTCTACCAGCGTACATTGATTTGTCTGTTTCAGCGTCCTGGCAGCGGGCACTGGGAACCCGAGGCCGTCAACTGCTATGATCCGGATGGAGATGATATCACGATTCGAATTGCAATGGGTATGTTTCACCTATAATAATAATAATGTATGGCATTTATATAGCGCATATCCATTAGAATGCTCTATGCGCTTTACAGAAGCAACATGTCAACCACAGAGCAGAATGGAGCGCCTGCGAAGCGCTCAACACACTGCACTGCTTCTTTCTCTCTCCTTGTCTGGCTCACTCTCTCTCTCTCTCTCTACCTCTCTCTATCTCAGAGCAAATTGTAATGCAGCCTGTCCGGCGCAGTTCACAACTCACAACAGTTCACAACTCACAACTCAAATAATATTATAATATTTATTAATAATAATATATATTTAATAATGAATAATAAATTTTGTTGTTGCTAGTGTTCGAGTTCGATCCCACGAATGTGTGGCATGCAATTGCAAATCATCAATAAAACATAATATTTTGACTGAGTGTGTAGTCTTCATGCATATCCGAAGAAGGCAATATGCCTCGGATCCATGAAAGAATTATTTTCCAACGTGGGCCCAGAGTGCGTGCTGTCCTTTCTAGGAGAGGCTAAGATCTACAACTAGATTTAAAAACGTTTACAATCATTAAATTTACAAAACTTTTGCAGGCCCAAAACAAAACAACTTCTGAGAATCTTACCAATATAACAAAAACTATATGAAAGTATTTCATTCTAGTATGAAATTTAGAATCTCTGAATACCAGACATAAATACAGACCATGAATCAAATAGACCGTGAAGGGCACAAAGTGGCCGTTATCGTGTCGACGGGCCGTGCAAGCCAAATTCAAACTCAAACTAAAAAAAATGCACCCACGCACGCACGCATCACACACTTATGCAAGCAAACACACACACACACACACAAACACACACGGAGATCTGATAAATATCTAGTGACCTCCTTTTCCCAGCGTCTGACCGCAAGTACTTCAAACACAGCTGGGACGTGACAGCAGTAGAACTGGCCAATATGAATACCTCCCATGCAGATGTTCTTCTTGTTCTCGAGGTGTGATAAAAGTGAAAATACTATTTATTAATAATTCTTAAAGACACATCCATCCATCCATCCACCCATCCAACCTTCCAGCCAGCCATCCACTCACAGATCAATATATCCATCCATCCATCAATCCAACCATTCATACATACATCCATCAGTCCACCCAAACATCCATTGATCCATCAATCCATACAACAGAACATCCATCCTTCCACTCAATTGTCAATTCATCCATCTACCCATCCATCAACACAATCCATCCATCATCACTCCAAACATCTACACATCCATCCCTCTATCTATCCATTCATCAGTTCATCCATCCACCTGTCCATTAATCAATCTATCATCCATCCGTCCATCCAGCCATCGATTTAAAAATCTATTATTAGTCCATCCAATCGTCCAATTTTCTGTCCATTGACACATACATCTAGCCATCATCTCGTCCACCTGTCGTCTATCCATCCATCCTCCTGTACATACATCCATAAATCGGCACATCTACCTATCCATCCTCTCATTGGTGAATAAAGTACCCAAATAAACTGCGAAAGGCGCACAGTGGCCGTTATCGCGCCGACGCGCCGCAAAATCTAACTGAAATTCCATTCTTTCATCAACTCATCCATCCACCAAATCCATTTATCCATCCATCCAGCCACCTATTCACCCATTTATCAACCTGACCAACTATCTGTCCTTCAACGCATCCATCCATCATCATCCAAACAACATCTACTCATCCTTCAATCTATCAATCCATCCATCCATTCATCCATCATCCATCCACACATTTACTCATCCATCTATCTATCCATAAATAAAGTGCCCAAATTGACACTGAAGGCCGCAAAGATGCCATTGTCACGAAGACTCAAATTCAAGCTCCATCCATCCATCCATCCATCCATCCATCCATCCATCCGTCCGTCCACCCAAACATCCACCCATCTATCCATACATCTATTCGTCCATCCACATATCAAGACAAATACCCATCTATCCACAATCCACCTACCCATCCATGCATCCATCCATCCGGCCACCTACTCATTCATCCATCATCCCATGCACTCACCACCCCATCCACCCACACATCCTATCCACCCGCTCACCCATATCCTATCCACCCATCCAACCACCATCACATACATTCAGCCTTCTATTCGTGCCTCCTCCATTCATTGATCTAGCCATCCATCTACCCATTTCGTCCACTGGTCCGTCCATTCACCCACCTGTCCACCCACCCATTCATTCTATCCGTCAACCCACCAATCCACCCGTCATTTCTCCACCCATCCCCCCAATCATCCATCTCTCCGTCCACCCGCCCACCCACCTATCCATCCATCCGTCCATCCACCCACTCACTCATCTATCCACTTATCTATTCATCCATCCATCCATTTACCTATCTATCCACCCATCCATTTACCCGTTCACCCATCCATCTATCTATCCATCAAAAAGAAATACACGTGGTGTGATACTGTTATCCCAATTTGATTACAAATTTTGCAAGAGATGTTATTTCGCTAAGAATTTGTACATAATGTCTGAAGCACTTGACAAAATCAGTATCATAAAGAAAACATGCCCACGGCATCGGCCTCCTGTTGAGGAGAAAATAAATTTAAATGTAATTTCTCTGGAGATTTTAAGTGTTCATGTTTTCAAGTGTATTATATGTATACTAGATAACCTACCGGGCATTGCCCGGAATAAACAATCACGTGCCCTCTCTCCCTCTCTCTCTTTCATATAATAAAAATAATAAACTACAGTCTTGCTGCGCTTCAGAACTCATGCGCACCAGAACACTATGCACCAAATTGAACGCTTGATACGGTTACTTTTTATGATATGCACGGTACTATATATTACGAAACAAACATGCAAAAATACAGATGTTACATAGTATTCAACATTGTTATTTATTAAAAATACCTGCTTGAAGTAAACAACTTTTAATTATACATTTATAGCCATCATCTTCCTTATCTCAACTGTCACCTTCCTGCCAAATTTAAGGCCTGAAGAGTGTATAGTTTGGTCAGTTAGTCATGCCAAAGGTCGCAAGTTACTGAAATATATGCTAGATTATAATTATATAGATTATCTAAATTTCCTTTGCTAGTCTTGTTTCCCTTCTGTTGGTTGTTTCTTTCTCAACCTATTGAACTTACCCAAAAAATGTTGTCAATATTTCTAGATCCGGGATATATCGGAGCTGCAATATGCTTGGTCTTCAAAGTGCCCATATCTGACTGGTTACACTATAATCTACGTGTCCAGCCGACCTTTCTTGGACGACTGCGACAAGTTCGAGGGAATTAAAGATGCAGCTCTGGTCTCTACAAACTACCATGTAATACTGTACGTGGCCGTGCTGGCGGTGTTCACCGTGGTGATGGTTTGCGGCGTCGTGGTGCTAAAACTGGTGGGACTAACCCGCCGGCGGATGAGCCTGAACCCCCTTGAAAAAACTGGACACGCCCATGATAGAGATGCAGATTGACAGTGTGGGCGACCCGCCCGACATGTGGGACTTGTCAGTCTACATTGTGTTTCTGTAGACAACATTTGTAGGTCTACAGTCACTTTGTGCAGTGTAGAACGAAAGGCTGACGCTAGTTATCGACGATGTGCCAGCTGTTATATATTTTCCTTCTTTTTATTTTAGTTTTTGTTTTACACATTTATTTACTATTTTGTAGCAGTCACAGTAACATCTTTTATGGTTTTAGGAAGATTTGTGCACTGGCTTTGTCAATGAACGACAACAAATAAAAAAGAAAGAAGCATGTTTTCAGTGTCCTGATTCTATTGTGGTACCAAAGATACCAATACAGATGTTGAATTTTGCAAACAATATGAGAGAGAGAAAGAGAGAGAGAGAGAACGTTTTGAAATATGAGATATTAAATCATATTACACAGATATGGGGGGATGAGCCTTGAGTAATGAGATTCAGATATGAAATCATGATTAGAACAAGATCGATAACACACGGATATGAGAGGGTGAGCCCTGAGTGATGAGATATGACATCAAAATCAGATCAATCACAGAGCTGTTGATCTGCAGCAGTATGAGAGAGCGAGCCTTGAGAGATGAGATATGCAATCATAATTAGATCTATCCTATACCACGAATGCATTACCGTCTAAATTGATAAATTAGATCCAAATCTATATCACACATAATTATGTTGAACCACAGCAGTACGAGAGAGTGAATCTTGAGTGATGAACTATAATCAGATCAAGATCTACATATCACATATAAGTTGAACCACAGCAGTATGACTATTAGAGACTCAGTCAGAGAGTGAGCCTTGATTGGTGAGACATGAAATGATAATTAGATTAGGTGTATATTAAATATAGCAAATCCATAGGTAAAATACTTATATCCGCCATCTTTAGTGTCCGGCACCTTGCATCACCATGGCAGTTGTGGCATTGATGTTGATTGGTTGGCTGTTTTGCAATGCAAGGCACTAGAGGCGCCACGAACCAACCGGCGGCGAGCTAAATGTAGGTCGTCACAGCAAACAATGGCACGTGTGTACATTTTCAATGGGAGACGTTCGGTCAATTCTTTCATTTCCTTTCCCTTGTTTTGCATGGATGATAGGGAATCTGGCCAGTTTGGATCGCTCCTTTCCAGCCCTGTCATAACAATCAGCTACAACGCAACTGGCAGTCAATTTAACCGCTTTGACACATCTCCAAATTACGATAATCGGCTGATATACCGGCAATCTTTAGTGTCGGAAGGACAAAACAAAAACTCTCTACCTATAGCAAATGTTGAATTTAGCCATATGAGAGAGTGAGCTTTGAGTGGTGAGGTATGAACTTATAATTAAAGTAGATCTAGATCTATATGATGTCCATCTGCCGAGCCCGCAGGCCGAAATGGAGAGTTCTTTAACTGCGGACACTGATCCATGCTCAGTTAAAGGGGATACCATGCTAAGCCGGGCCAGATACAGTCAGATGCTGCCAGCAAAATGTTCACCAAAGAAATAATGGCAGAAGCTGACTGTGTCTGACCGGGCTCAGTATAATAGGGTCTCCGCTGATTTACTAAGAAAACGTACGAAATTATGATGTGTATTTCTTGTCTGCCAGCAGCTGACTATGTCTGGCGGGCTTTAGAATGATACCTCCCTGTCTTGAACTGTTCTTTCGTGCAAAAACCTTGTGGTAACAAGACAGATCTAGCCCACCATGTAAGGAAAAGTCGTAGGTGGAAAGTCTTTCGCTTCCTGAATTTTGAGGATATTATTATGGATTTTGCCATTTGTTTTGGAGATTTTTTTTCAGTATCTGACCCGATTGACTGGGTCCAGACCATAGACTAATATATTAACCAGACTGGAAACACGAGCTTCGGGCTGTGTCGTTTTTTACGGAATTTTTCCGAGCGGCGACTGTATTACCAACATGGTCGCCGCTCGGGAAATTCTGATTCTAGTTCTATCTGCAGTAGAAATTTCTTTTTATTTGTCAAGATTGGTTGTACATGTATTAATTTCTTGGTGCGGAACCAAACTTCCGCGTTCAGTAGGCGCGTCAAAATGGTATCATTCAAAATTGTAGCTATGCTGAAGCGTCGGTCGCTACCTTAAAGCTAAATTGGCGGATTATTCATGACCTTTCGCTGTTTTGTGACGTCACACAATGGGATCATCCAGTCTGTGTATTTCATTAGTCTGTGGTCCAGACGGCTCTGGCTGGGATCTGAGACTCAGAATTGGCAACTACTAGAAGCGAAAGAAGCCCACTTTTCGTGATTACAGGAAGTATGAGCACCGCCATTTTGGATAATATGCAAGTTCATTTGACTTGGTCGGCGGTAATAAATAAAATACCCGTTTGTACATTTCCATGGGGAGTAAGGGCTTACATTTACAAACGGCTCTGCATGGTTTCAATCAGCCCAAAAATATGAACAAACCACAGCAAACAGATGCCCACACTGTCGTTGGTAAAGACGCTCTCTTTCAATTCTTATTACCACCGAGACCTAGTTTCTCTATTTGGCGGAAGTGATATATCTCTCTAAATAGATACTCTCATAGTCTTCAATGTCACATCAAACATCGTTGCTGGCTTGCCTAGTTACGAACAATCGATCCCATCCAAAATGGCCCAGGTAGTCAAAACTGATGACGTATTCCTGCTTTGTATCGATTCTGATAGTATCTCTATTCTGTGGTCTGACATGTCACGGTTCGCCATGCTGGTGGGCGGGTCCATTGTCGGACCTGTAGTCCGGATGTTCTCTTATTTTTCTTTATGTTTTCGTGGTCATCTCAAATCTTAAAGCAACCACCATGTGGAATATGTTCCTTAGTGGTTTTAGAACACCCCTGGGGTGGAGGTCACTTTTCATAGGGGCACAGGGCTTGGCGGGGGCGCATAAAAGATACCCCCAAGTCAAAAATAATTCTGGCCCTTGCCGAGTTCCATACTTGTCGGCAAAGTCAGCCGATAGCACTATGAGGCGGGGAGAACGCGATGGATGACGCGTCACCATTTCAAATTTTTATCTTACCGCCCGGCGTAGTACGGCGAAACAGCAAATAGGAGAAAACGCTTTGAGCATCAGATCTGGGTTTTTAAAATCGTTAAAAGAAATTACATATTTTTGTGTTTCATAAAAGGCAAATAATATGTTTCCTGAACTCTTCTTAAAGTTCAAAACACTGCATGCCCTCAGATTAAAAAAAAATAAATATGCGCGCATTCGTTATTTCGGAGATAGTTTTCGTGATTGTAGTCGGGCAAAACTATGGAAACCCGCATACCCGAATTGGAAAGGAAACAGAAATGATGGGGGGGGGGGGGCAGAAAAACAAATTAAGAAGGAGTTGATAAGAGGTATAAAGAGAATTCCTGTCTTATGCAAGTCGTCAATGAGTCGCAGTTATTATCATTATTATTTATACATTGAAGACGTCGGCCTGAAACCAGTGCAGAACGGAAGAAGGGGTCCAGCTCCTGTAGCTACTTTATCACTGAAAAGAAAATACCCTTCTAAAACAATAAGGGTGGACTGCATGCTTGTTTTGTCAAGCAAGAGACAAGGCTCTTGTGTCTTGAAGTACAGAGGGTATTGCACGGGTGCAATCAGCTTTTCACCAACGAGTCCTTTATTAGAACACACATTATGGAGAAACCCTCGAAAGACTTGAACATGACATACACGACTTTGCCAACAAAACAACCAATGTGGCATTCGAAATCGTGCCATGCAGCAAAACGAACAAAGAAAGACCGAGAAAGAAGCTAGAAAAGGGGCAGATAAGAGAGCAATCTCTTGAAAAACCATCGGATGCAACATCGTCCACTTCCTTCATCACGCCCATTTCCAGAATAAAGTTTCCGAAGGTGGATTGGGGGAAATGTATTTTCTGCCAAGTGAGGACGAAGCATAACCAACCACTCCACCAAGTCTTGACACTGAATGTTGAACACAATATTAGAACTTCTGCCGAAGGGAATGAAGTATTAAGGTGTAGAACACAGGGACTTGGTCTGATAGCCTACGAAGCAAAGTACCATTTAAAGTACTTTTCGAAAGTAACAAAACAGAGTGGTTTAAGCGGAACAAATAATGAGGAAAACATAGACGGCGCCTTTCTTGATATTTTATTTCAAGAAATAGATATCGGGTTTGAAGATGGGCATGTAATTTACACCTTAACAGGTCTTCTTTCTCGTTTGAACCATCATCTAAGGAAAAGAGGTAAAAAAAAAAAAAAAAACCATTAACAACGCACTGTTACTGTTTGAAGAAAATGCTGTCAGACCATTACAAAAGTGGCATCAATTTTGTAAGGCCTCTAGAACAAAGGCAGTCGATGCTGGTTTTCCTTTCCGTTCCAGACAGCTCCGCAGTTATAGCTCTGGATGTGGTAGCAAGAGAAGCTGAAAATAACTGCATTGAAGAAGAGCTTATATCTAGTTTCACAAATGCAGAAGAAACATTGCTGACACAAATTGACCATGTTGCTGCAGCTATACGGGAAGACATGTATATACAAAAACAAAAAAAGACACCACTCTTATGAAGGCATAGAATCTAGATAATACATACGCCCGTCAAGTTATTCTAGATAGCGTGTACCTACTTTTGGAACTACATGTAATATTTTTTGGGCCAACAGAAAATCTAGAGAAAACCAGTGAGTTACACAACACAAGATTGCTTAGCATTGCCCAAGACATCGTCTTTGCAGTGTCAAAAGGTCGGAAGTTAACACCCAAACACACAGGGCTTGGCCTCACAGTGCATCAAGCAATTCGTTTTAAATCACTTATCCAGCTCTTATATCGCAGTGGCTATTCCATTAGTTATGATAAAGTGAACCAAATTGACACAAGCATCACACAGTATCAAATAAACAAATACTGCAACAACGATTTCACTTTCATTCCGGAAAACTTAATATGCCCGTCTCGATTTGTTCAGTTTGCTGGAGACAATATTGTTATTCTAGAAGAAACCATTGACGGGAAAGGGACATTTCACGGCACCCAAATAGCAGCATTCCAGGGAGGCCCTTCTGTTTCGGTCTACCATGGGCAGTCTGAAATAAGCAGCTCAAGAGACGTTACTGAAACACTAGCCAATTTCAATAAGCTAGTTTCTTCATTACACCCAAGCCAACGACCAAAGGCAGTCTTTTCAAGAACCCCTGATAGTAAAGAGATGATACCCGAGGACACACACGCTGCCAACTCTAAATATCCAGCTTGGGTGATCAGTAGAGCATACTCTCCAGCGCAGTGTCAAAATGTTCCAGCTTGGACTGCTTTTAAGGCATAAACTTCAACGACAAATCATAACGTTACGACCATTGGATACATGTCGATAATACCAGAACCAGCAATAGAATAATTGTGTGGACGGCTATGTTGCAGGGCAAGGCAGTGGCGGAAAGACTAGGGCAAAGAAAGACTGTCATCACATTTGACATATACCTATATTGTTTAGATCATTTGATCTCTTACACGTGTATGTCCATGCTTACCTGAACCATAGTCCTGTTTATGGTGAGAGTAGTTATACACAATAACGGATGAAGTGTGACAGACTTGTCAGTGGGAAAGATCAGAAACTCTGAGTTCAAGCAATATTTATGCGTTGACTACCATGTGGTATATACATGTAATATGATATGTTCTTATATTAAATTAACCCTAATATACTCTTTAAATGTCAAACTAATACTTATTTATGCTGAGTTAAGCAACCTTAGACAAAACCAGGCGTTTTAGGTAAAAAAAAATACTCATAATAAAGGGCTCAGTACCGATGTTTTCTAACTTTCAAGAAAAGATGAAAAAACCTTCACTTTTTCACAATATAAATCAATTAAAATACCTTTTTTAAAAATCTGTGTAAATTACAATTTTAAAACATAACGATAATGAAATTTGTGTCTGTAATGCAGTTTGTTTTTTGGCATTTTTTGAGTAACTTTCAAAATTTAGTAGTATTTGACCCCTTGTGTGACCTTGCACCCCCAAATGAAGTGACCTCCACCTGGGATATGATCGGGGACCTATATACTATCGTATAAAACCGGTGGTTGCTTTTAGATTTACGATGACCACGAACTCCTTAAAATGAAGCCTTTTGAAAATTCACTTCTAGACTACTGGAAATTGTGTGAATTATGTGCATTCTACCTCCTGGAGTGAAAGTTTTGAGTTCGGAGACAGCACGCCGACACGACAACGGTCACAATTGTGCTAGAAAGGAGCAACGTGATAGACAGAATATAACAGATCGATAGGACAGAAGAGGACCCTGCCTAGAAGAGTCCACCAACCACTCATGTGTTGGAGTGAAATCTATTGATATTGCAAGAAACCTACTAAAACAAAACAAACCAACGCACAAATATACAAATCTCAAGAAGTTTACTCCAAATCAACCAATATTTTTTTAAATTTAAGTTTTAATTCAAAGCACAATTACTCGGTATACGTTTAATTCAAATGGACATGTTTAATTATAATATTATGACAATATGCAGTGCAAGCAAAGATTCTAGAAACAGTAAGATGAGACAGCTAGCCCTTTTAGCGTGCACGGATTTCGCACCCCGCCCCCTGGTGGCGAATGCGCGGAACTCATGAACATTGCCGTATTTTTCAACGCCAAATAGGGAAAATATTGAATTCTCTCCAATGTTCAGCTATCGCGATAGGCCTTGATAATGATAGACGTTCCTTAATAATAACTTCAATCGCTGTGGGAATGATAGACGTTCCTTAATAATAACTTCAATCGCTGTGGGAATGATAGACGTTCCTTAATAATAACTTCAATCGCTGTGGGAATGATAGACGTTCCTTAATAATAACTTCAAACGCTGTGGGAAAAACTCTGGCTATTGTTTCTTTTTTTTTTTTAGTCACAGTAGCACTGCAACAAATCAACATCATTAATGTATCAATATATCAAGCATTCTTTTCACGCAGTGCACTTAACTTCTGTTTCCACGCATTATACAATATGGATCACATCACCGGTAATGGTATAGAAAGACAAAACATTACTTAAGGGAGGGGCCATGGGGGAGGGGAGGGGGGGGGGCTTAGTATGACGGGGTCTTCCTGGATTTACTTACAAAATAATGTGAAATTATAGTGTGCAGTTTTTGTCTGTCAGTAGCTGACTGTGCCGTTCCCTGCATTGTATGATACCCCCATTAGTCGATGGGACGAAAGTATTTGCTCGTCTCTACATAAAGTTTCGCTACGCACTCCGGGGGAGGGGGGAGGGGGAGCATCCAAATACGTGCTGAATATTATGTCGCTTATGAATACCTCCAATAAAAACCAAATTTTGTTATTCTTAAGTGTGCATATTCCTTGTGAGACACTTTTTTTTTTAATTTGAAATATTTTATTAATATTATATTCAGCGTTCCAATATTTTCGTTTACTAAAAAATTTCAAGCCTTCTTTTTTTGAAGCTTGCATACATTCTGTGAACGAATCAAATACCCAGTCTCTCGCACCATTTACTATCATTTTCTTATGAAATTAAAACATAATTTACACACAAGAAAAAAATGTGCAACATTTGAAATGACGACATTGGTTATTTTGGACTGAAATCTATCGTATTATAACTTGCATGCAAAAATAAAATTTTTAAAAAAAAAGAAAAAGTTTTTTCCCTTACGGGTGAGCAACGGAACGACAAGGTACATAACAGCTTTCACCCCACGGCTTATAATTATATGAAGATGCAATAAGGTTACACCTCCACGGCGTTCTGTGGCTCTATTACAGATTAGCAGGAAATAGGTTCAATAAAGCAACATGTGAACAAATACACAGGAATTATTCACATCGTGCTATATGTGCAACATTATAAAGGTAAGAAAATAAGTATAACATTATTGATTGTCAGTGTGTGATTTCTCAATATGTTCAGTGAAAATGGGAAAAATTTTATAGAAGAATTAAATTGTTGTTGTTGTTGTTTTCGAGGCGCTACATTCACTATGTCTTCGGAATTATTCTTATTTTACTCTGTCAGCAGATCGCTTTCTTGGTTCCGGCTTCAAAACCACACTCAGTTCTGTAGTGATTATCAGCCTCCCTTTTTTATATAGATCTAGTTGAATTCTTAGAGATGACCACTTCTGGCCAGCTAAAATGCAGGTTTGTTTTTTGTTTATAATTGCATTTAGTCATATTATGTCCGGTACAGACACATTAAATGTTAAATTTTACCACAGTACCGTTTTACTTTCTGTGGGTGGTTGGTAGGGACAATTTCTGGATAGCTGAAAATAATGCAGGTTTTTGTTTGCTCATTGCATTTAGTCTCATTTACATCTGCAATGGAATAACCTTAATGCAACTCGACCTTAGTTCTTGTTTGTTCCAACTCCGCTTTTTCCACAACAGAGAAACTCGACGTTAGACGTTTGCGACTTCGATAATAGTTATGATGAGGGGTTAGAATAAATCAGAGCTGTGAAAAAGCTTGACAAGTGCCACAGCGTATTTTAAACAAGTGTCAGAGTGTGCATTTGTTATACCTCTTCCATTATACTAAAAGTTCTCTAGTTTTTCAGAAAATGGTGATAGAACCAACAAGAATTGAGGTCACGATATGATTTATGTTGATAACAGAGGAATGTCCTAACCTAGTATTCTCTTCAGAACTGTATCTTTCTTTGGGTAACGTTTGCATTATTTTTTCTGGTTTCTCTTTTCTTTTCGATTCGCGGTATGGGAAATTGGTACTCTGAAACAGTACCACGTAGATAGATTACTGGAACTGTTTTTATTTTATACTTTCAGGAGAACACTTGGCCACACGGACATGTCTTGACATCTTAATCTCTCCAAATCTTTTCCTCACTAAGACTACAGTTGTTGTTGTTTTGTTTTTTTTTAGCTTTCCAAAACGGAGAATTGGGTACCCTAGGATAGTACAGCTTAAATATGTTAAGAATTACCTTTATCTGACATCTTAAGCAGATCATTAGCAATGTGGCAGCAAAAGAATGTCCTGGCATCTTTGTGTCTTCAGAACTTACTTGACAATAGTTTACTTTTTTGTTGTTGTTATTGTTTTGTTGTTGTTGTTGTTTTTGCTTTGCTTTTGGATAATTATGGGAATTTGCTACTCTGGGACAATACTTCTTAAATCCGAGTTTGAGTTTGAATTCGAGTTTCACGGCGCGTCGGTACGATAAGGGCCATTCTGCGCCTTTCACGGTCTATTTGGTTCTCGTTTCATGTTTGATATTCAGGGCTTTTAGATTTTAAAAACAGAATTAAATAGTTCCGTATAAATTTCATTACCTTGGTAATATTCTCAAAAGTTGTTTTGTATAGTTGTAAAAAAAAAAAAAAAAGTTTTACAAAATATGTATATACGTTTTTCAATTAAGTCGTAGATAATACTGCTTAAATCCGACTCAAAAAGTACTGAGACGATATTACTAAAGAATTTTGTTATGAAGAAATGAAATGTTATGGTTGAGGACCAAGTACGCTATGTTACAAGAACAAAGAATAAGGCGCCGCGGTGTAATAATCCACCAAATGGGCAAATGTTAATTTGACTCTTACAGCTTTCGTGAGAGAGTTTGAGCGACGTATTGTTACGGTCGGAGACGTCATGACGTGTGCACTCATCGACACTAAATTCTGGACGTGCGCTAAATCTTGCCATGTAGATGTTAATATCTGAATTACACTAATTTCTCTGCGTTCTGCTTCGCTTCGTAAGCTCTATATTTTTCACGACACTAATCCATTTAACCCTCACCCTCCGCCCGTTCCTTCTCATAATATGAAAGGGTTTCATAAAACTAAATGTGTTTATCACAAAATAATTTAAAGATGTTTGATGTTTGAGTTTGGGTTTTACTCTATTCATGTTTGGTATGCAGAGCTTCTAGATTTCACAGAAAGAATTACTACAAAATAAGGTTTCTTCAACAAAATCTTAAAAATCAATATCGGTGATACTTTCAGTGCCGATGTCTCGTTACTGTATCACGCAAATGGTACATTAATTATACTCGGCTTTCATACATTACTGCTCTTGGATATCTTCACATCATCCGTTCCAGCTCCTTGCTGGGTTTCTTTTTTTACCATAGCGACTGTGTCGCTGGCTGGACGGTTTACTTTGACACTGTCGGTTAACTCACTGGATGGGGGACTGACCGGGGAAGGTGGCGGCACTTTCAGTGTGAGACTCTCTTGTTTTAACAGAGCTAAGATCGACACCAGGGTAATGATTGCAAGACAAAGAACACCCACCATCACTGCTATAATGCCGTTAAGGCTACGTGTTGACTTTCCTTCAGTCGCTGCCTGTGTGGCTAGCCTATCACAAGCCGCTCCTTCCACGCGGATCCGCATGATAGCATAGCCTGACAGAGTCTTACAGCTACGCCAGAGTGACTTATTGAGTTGACTGTCGTCACGAACCTATTAAAGACACAACGGGTTTGACTCTGAATTTTAGTTTAGCGGTGAGACGGCATGATACCAGCAACTTTCACAGCTTCTGTGGCAGCCAGCAAAACAAATTACTTTAAATATCTATGATCACAATGCATCGAAGTAATAAGACGAAATGCGCCTTTGAAGCTGCACTGATATGAAAATTTGAGAAGATATTAAATGAATATACTCGGAGCTGTTCACATGGTTTTATGGTTTTATTAATGTGCCTACGAAATACTCTAGTCCAAGGAAAGTTAGTCGGTTTATCATTTAATAATAGACAAGGAAAATACACCAATGACTAATAGATGAAATTAGAAAAATGGTGATTATCTGACAGAATCCAAAGGCGAGGGGAGGGCGGGGTGAGAAAGGGGGGACAGGAACGTAAAGAGTGAATGGGGATGAGCTGGGTTGGTAATAGGGAGAAAAAAAAGAACGAATGAGTGCATAGCCGGGCTTTGGAGCTAATGAGTCCAGTAATTCTAATGGGTGCTATTCTCCTTAAAACCTGAAATGTTGCATTGGATGTATATTGCTATGTGTTGTTGTATGTACGTGGCCAGGTTAGATTTCCCTCGATTAATTAGGAACAACTGGTCGTTCTTATTTATTCATATTATTTTATTCCCTCCCTCCATAAAAGCAAGGAAAAAGATAAAAACGTGCTGAGATGCCCATTTCCAGTCATAGTGGCATACTACATGTAGATAGATCAAGCCTAGTTGTGAATTTGTTAAAGTACAGCATATCCCGTATATAAAGGGTTTAAGGTAGGCCTTGAATGGAAGGACGGTTGTATGAAATGAAGTTTATACTCTACTTGGATGCGCAGTGATCTGGCGGAGTCAGGTTTATCCCTTGGATAGGCCTCATCTAGACCTGCCCAGATTATGTCAAGATAATTATGTCAGTAGTACTGTTCGTAGAACGGGCGCTTTTGGCTAGTCATACTAAGCCCGGTCAGACACTTACCCGAAGCACAAGGAACACTAATTTACTTCGGACGTTTGCAAAGGCTTTAGGGATGAGCTTGATTTGGTATTTCCCCTGCAACGTGTACATGATTTCGTACATGCTTTCGTATTCGGGACTGGAACCTGAAATGTATACAGCACACTCCAAGTTAACATGAATGTTGTTACAAGTACGTACATCCTCTACGTTTTTGTTGTTGTTTTTTTTTGCGCTAGTGGTAACGTATTTTAAAGACTTTTACGACTCCGGAGCTAGAGAGCTTCTGCAGAAATGCTCCTAACAACAGCCTTAATTAATTATTCTTTCAGATTTTATTTTCTTGTTTTCCTCCTGTTTTGGGGTTGAACAGATAGGGGGCAAGGTTATGGATTCGATAAGATTTAGGGTTGACGTTATGGAAAGGGTTAGGGATAGTACCTGTACGTAAACGCCCTTAGGGGAAAACGCTTGGGGTGCGTACGTACTAATAACAACAGCCAATTATCAGACAAAAATATTCTCAATTTTACAGACATATCAAACACAAATGATATTCTTCGGTTGTTGGTCCTCATCAGCGGTCCAGGTTTCCACAATCGGCATAAATGAAATGAAATCACAAATGAATCAGTAACAAATTTGAACTATAATACAGTTTCCACTGCAGTCGCTTTCTGCATCTAATGTGGTGCGTGTTACGGCTCCTGGGTTCACTTTTCTTGTCATATTTTTGGACATGCCATTTTAGAACAGACCTGAAAGCGTTTCAGGATAACGCGTACTTCATTTCACAAAAATCACGATTCTAAAGATGAAGTACCGTCGAAACCTTAGGCTGTGTTTTGATGCGTACGGAAACGGAAACGTCAAAAATCCATCAAGTAGCAAAACGAATGAGTTTTTCCATTTGTACTTGAGCGGCGTTTCTTTGCATATGAAATCACACAAAACATTCTTTCTATTCCAATACTACAATGGATTTTGACATTTCCGTTGACGTTTCCGTTTCCCTACACAAGAAGACTCAGCTTCACTTAGGCATTCCTACTTGCATCTGCGTATGTGTTTACTTGGCTAGCTGTTGTTATGTTGTTGGGGGACCGCAGCATTCTACTTGGTAGCTTATGGGTGAACAATCAACATAACTCAATATTTTTTTTTCTATCTATCTGGCTTTGCAATTTTATCACGGTCCTCTAACTTTATATTTTTCCTGTTCTGGCCATGACTGCAACGGTGATTTTGGAACATACGTTTAAATAATGCAGTATCAAAATGTGTCATGATCAGTGACAATGAAAGTACAGTGCATTCCGCAAGTTTGGGATTAATTTATGATTCTTCCTCGTGGTTATGGTGGCAGAATGAAAATAGGTCATATGACGTAAAAAAAAAAAAAAAGAAAGTAGGTCACTGATGTAAACAACGAAAGTAAGTCACCTGACATAAACAACGATCATAGGTTACCCGATATAAACAACAAACGTAGGCCACCTTACCATTTCATGCACTGCGGTGGTTCATGCACTGCGTGTAAATGCAACAATGAATGGCTTAGGGAGGTATCATGCTAAGCCCGATCCGACACAGTCAGGCGTTGGTCAGGCAGGAAGTGCACACCATAATTTCCTATGTTTTCTTTGTAAATCCTGAAAGACCCCCATCATACGGCGCCCGGCCAGACGTGGACAATTTCTGCCACTGTTTCTTTGGTGTACCTTTTGCTGGCAGCATCTGTCTGTGTCTGGCCGGGCTTAGTATGACACCTCCCTTACGGAGACATTGAAAGTTGTGTGATCTTGCCATTTGTAGCGCTTTATGTTGAGAATACCAGAAAAAAAAAAGTATTTCATAACACCAGATTTGAAGTCCCAAACTGGAATGCTTAATTAACTAAGAAATAATAATAATAATAATAATAATAATAAAAGTATTTCTAGGAGAAAGTAAAAGTGTTGAATTTTACGAAACACGATCCTTAGAGCACAACGTAAACATCGTTTGTATTTGCCTTAAGGCATGGTGCTCTGAAGATGATGCTTATAGTAATTATATTTCAAGACGACAGCTTCATAGACTGTGAAACTGGTCTCAGTTATTAGTACACACCGGCAGCAACATCCAAGGTAACTGGGTCACCATCAAGATCAGAATACGAAGACATGTCCCCGTCCCCATGGATGGAGTAAATGTCCTGTACAGATGAATGCAAGATTATTACCGTTGCATTTCAAACCGGTAGTGATGTAGGTATGCTCAAATTGTGGTTTTTGGTAAAAAAAAATAAAAAAATTTGACCATGAGTGCCCTTATCTTTTAGATCTAAGAAAGATGAACAGGCAGTTCGAACAACAGTTACGTTTTGTTAGAAATGACCATCGTATTAAAGGGCCAGCCTCTTTTAGAAAGTATCATAATGGGGCCGATCAAAAACAGTCAGATGCCTTCAGAGAAGCAGTGCACACCATAATTTCCTGTATTTTCCTAGTGATCAGGGAAAATCTTACCATACTATGCCCGGCCAGACACAGTCAGCTTCTGCCACTAGGCTATTTCTTTGGTGTAAATTTTGCTGGCAGCGACTTACTGAATCTGACGTGGCTTAGTTTGATACCCTGCTGAATTGGGTTATCTTTTGGTTTGATTTTGTTCTTGTAATTATTTGGACAAGGCAGTGTGGAAACGAGAATTATTTATACTGTCGGTCAGTTTCATTTGGAGAAGGGAACACATTGGTCTAGATGTAAGATGCTCGCCTCTCGTGCCGAAGGAACCGGGTTCGAATCCCAGTCAGTGCGGGCATGTTAGAATTTCTTTTGGGGGGGGGGGGGGGAATTCCTGTCCCTGACCCCATGGTAGGTAAGATCGAGCGCGTAGTCTTCTCGGATAAGGACGAAAAATCACGATGGCCTTTGTGCACGTTGCGCACGTTGAAGACACCTTGGCAGTTGGAAATCGTGAAGAGCAGGCCCGGACAAGGCCGCTGCCCGGGCAAAATTCTAAAAAAAACGAATCCCTACCACAATAAGGAAAATAGAAACAGGAAGAACGAGGAGTAAATGGCAATGGCAGCGAACCTCCAAAAAGAAAGACTTAAATACATTTTGGAAGTTGTCATTACGGAAGATATTGAGTGATCTATTTTAGATTATGAACAAAATCTCCATCACGGAAAATACAACTAGAAAGCATCCACATAACAAATATAATAATGAAGTATAATTATTATTATATTATCTAGAGCAACAATCTCCACAAATGAGCCCAAAGCGTCTCTCTCCCTCTCTCCCCCCTCCCCCCTCCCTCTCTCCCCCCTCCCTCTCTCCCCCCTCCCTCTCTCCCCCCTCCCTCTCTCCCCCCTCCCCCTCCCTCTCTCCCCCTCCCTCTCTCCCCCCTCCCGCTCCCTCTCTCCCCCCTCCCGCTCCCTCTCTCCCCCCTCCCGCTCCCTCCCTCCCTCTCCCGCTCCCTCCCTCCATCTCCCGCTCCCTCCCTCCCTCTCCCGCTCCCTCCCTCCCTCCAAACTTATAGGCTACTCTATGCCAGCCTGCACGGGCAACCAGTGGAATTCTTTTAAGATAGGATGTGACTGTAACAGTTTGAATCTGAGTTTGGGTTTTACGTCGCGTCGGCACAATAATGGTCACTTTGTGCCTTTCACGACCTATTTGGGTACACAGTCTTTACTTATGTCACGTATTTAGAGTATTTATTCTACCACCTTGGTAAAATTCTCAAAAGTTGTTTTAAATGGATCTGAAAAAAAGGTTTTGTAAATGAGTATAAATGTTATCAAATCAAGTTGTAGATCTCTCAGAAAGGACAGGATGCGTTTAGGGGTCCAGGTCAGAAAATAATTATTTCATGGATCCGCAGGTATGGTGCCGTCTACAGGTATGCATCAAATGTTCCCCGAACAGTGAGGATGTAACCTTAGGCAATCTTAAATCTACAAATCGACCCCTTCAAATGACAAGTCTCTATCGCCAGTTTGTGCTTGAACTGAGTTACACACGACACACTACTTTTACAGGTGATCTCCATTGCGTGTCAAAGTATCAAGCGGATTCGGTGTCTAATTTGTAAGTATTGCTAAAAAGAAATAAAAACTATTATCTCTAAAAGCTTTGAGCACATGAAATTTCAATCATCAATTTTCTCGAAAGTTGATGGAAGGGAGGTAGTACCTTGTCATTCTAAGGGGACAATAGATAATAGATTATGATAATAATAGTTCGTCCATCAGGTATGATGATGACCTTAACAACACCAGAGGAATAAAGAACAGAAATTGTTGAGAATTTCAACACATGGACAATAAAGAGAACTAAAGGACACAGAGGACAGAATGGAAAGACTGTTCTTTCATGACTTATGGCTTCTCATGTGACTGATAAGTCCTATTTTTGCCCTGCAGACCCTTCCGCATAAATGACAAGAGTGCTCCGTTGGTTCAGTACCAATGGGCCTTTTCTTGCGCCGTTCTCTTTTTTTGATAGCCTGCTGGACTCTGTCAGCTTCCCATGCTTTGCTGCCTCTGGTAAGGGCCGCCCTCCAATTTGCACGATCAAGCGAGAGCTTTTCCCACTCACTCACATCAATGGCAAAGGCCTTCAGTGATTGCTTGAGAGTGTCTTTGTAACGTCTCTTTGGGGCCCCAACATTCCTCGTTCCATTGGAGAGCTCAGAGAAGAAGATTTGCTTAGGGAGTCTGGAGTCGGGCATTCTGACAACATGTCCTGCCCAACGTAGCTGAATTTTTTTCAGGTGGCAGAAGATGCTCAATTCCTTGGCACGATTGAGGACCTCAGTGTCTGGAATTTTATCCTGCCATTTGATCCTTAGGATCTTTCTAAGGCAGGCCAGATGAAAGTGATTTAGCTTTCTGGCATGCGATTGGTACACTGTCCAGGTTTCAGCCCCATAGAGTAGGGTGGGAAGGACCACAGCATTGTACACTTTCAGCTTAGTGTCTGTGCGAATGCCGGCAACATCCCATACTCTCTTTCGAAGCCTGCCAAATGCAGAGCTGGCTTTGCTGATTCTTGAGAGAATTTCAGTATCAACACGAGCCGCGGAAGACAGTGTACTGCCAAGATAGGTGAAGTTCTCCAACACCTTCAGAAGACTGTCATGGACTTTGATATTTGGGGTCACAGGATACTTATCGTCTGGAGTAGGCTGATGGAGCACTTCCGTCTTCTTTGTGCTTATTGTGAGGCCAAAGTTGTCACAGGCACTAGAGAACTTATCAACACAGTTTTGCATGCTATCCTCATCGTGTGCCAGAAGTGCACAATCATCAGCAAATAGTAGGTCACAGACTTGAGTACTTTTGGTTTTGGCTTTTGCCTGAAGTCTCCTGAGGTTGAATAGACTGCCATCAGTTCGGTACTTGATGCTTACCCCTTGATGAGGAGAGGTAAAGGCTTCTTGTAGCATTGCAGAGAACATGATGCTGAACAGAGTTGGGGCTAAGACACAACCCTGTTTTACCCCATTTGTGACAGCAAAGGGCTCTGAAACACTGCCGTTGCTTTTGACTGCAGCTTGCATGCCATCATGAAACTGGCGCACTATTGTGATGAATTCGGGTGGACACCCAAACTTCGCCAAGATTTTCCAGAGGCCTTCACGACACACTGTGTCAAATGCTTTTGTGAGGTCAACAAATGTGATATACAGCGCTTTATTTTGTTCCATGCATTTTTCCTGAATCTGTCTGGCAGCAAAAATCATATCCGCCGTTCCCCTCTCTTTACGAAAGCCACATTGGCTCTCGGGAAGCAAGTCATTTGACGAGAGGTGATCAAGAAGGCGATTCAGAAGCATTCTTGCCAATATTTTGCCAGCAATTGAAAGTAGAGAGATTCCCCGATGGTTGTCACAGACTTGGCTGTCCCCTTTGTTTTTGTACAGATGGATGATTGAAGCATCTTTGAAGTCCTGTGGCAGCTTCCCTGCTTTCAGCATATGATTGAACAACTCGGTCAACCTTTCAATAAGCTTTTCTCTACCGAAGGCATACACCTCAGCAGGAATTGAATCCACGCCTGGTGATTTGTTAAAGGACATCTGATTTGTGGCAGTTCGGGTCTCATTTGCTGTGAATGGCTTGGCAAGAGCTGCATTAATAGGAGTCTGAGGGAGGCGGTCAATGGACTCAGTATTTATATTTGATGGCCGATTTAGCACACCTCCGAAATGTTCTGCCCAACGCTGAATTATGGCATTCAATTCAACAATGCGTGTTGAACCATCTGACGCAAGAAGTGGCGTAGTGCCAGAGCGGGATGGTCCAAACACAGCTCGGAGGCTCTCAAAGAACTTTCTAGTGTTGTTTGTGTCGGCATATTTCTGAGTTTCTCTTACTCGCTCTTCAAGCCAGTCATTTTTCATTTTCCTCAGCTTCTTCTGGAGTACACCCTTACATGCACGCAGTGCATCAGCTTTTGCTGTGGAAGAGGGGTCACTGCAGTGAGCTTGGATGAGACTATTTTTTTATTTGATGAGCACTTTGATTTCATTATCATTATCATTGAACCAGTCCTGGTGCTTGCGGACAGGAAAACCAACTGTACTGCTGGCGCAAGAGTGTACAGTCGTATTTAGGTCAGTCCAGCTCTGTTCAATGTTCTCAGGGTCAAAAGTCACGCAATCCAATTTTGAGGAGAGTTCTGATGAGAGCTCGCTCTGTTTCTCAGCTGAGCAGAGTTTTGAAACATTTAGGCGTTTAGGTGGCGCTTTCCCTTGAGGGCGTCTATTGCGCCTCAATGTTAGTCTGAGCTTGCAAACAATGAGTCTGTGGTCAGTTCCACACTCGGCACCACACATCGCCTTTGTTACAAGGACATCCTTTCTGTCAGTCTTCCTCACAATGACATAGTCTATGAGATGCCAATGCTTTGAGCGGGGATGCATCCATGACGTTCTGTTTCTCACGGGGAGACTAAAATTTGTGTTGGTAATGAACAGGCCAAATTCAGCGCACAAAGTAAGTAAGCGCAACCCATTGTTATTGCATGAACCAACTCCATGAGGGCCCAAAACATTTGGCCACGCTGAGATTTCGGAGCCAACCCTAGCATTGAAGTCCCCCAAGAGAATCAGCTTACCAGCTGCCGGGACAGAGCATATGACAGATTCTAGATCAGAATAGAACTTGTCTTTGGCTTCATCTGGGTTTGTCATGGTGGGCGCATATGCGCTAATGAGGGTGGCTGACTGGCTTTTCCCAACTGGGATCCTGAGTGTCATTAGCCTGTCATTTATTTCAATTGGCATGGACTGCAAGTTTCTGACAAGGTCATTTTTAATTGCAAACCCAACACCATGCTGTCTCGGTTCGACTGCACCCTTACCTTTCCAGAAGAAGGTGTATCCACCACTGAGCTCTTTGAGTTGGCCACTATCAGGGAGTCTGGTCTCACTGAGTGCCACTATGTCCAGGTTGTACCTGCTGAGCTCAATGGCAATAAATGCAGTGCGTCTTTCCGGGTTGTTTGAGTTGTCCTGTAGTGTGCGTATATTCCAGGCTCCTAGCCTGAGTAAGCTGAATTTCTTTTTGTTTCGACCGCAAAAAGGGATCCCCACTGGTCGCGGTATACCAGTCAGGGTGATGTGAAGTGGGCTTTCTTTAGGGCACCTTTTCTAGCCCCTTCCTCAGTTGAGGTGAGCAGTGCTATCCTTAAAAAAGGCTGCTCAGCTACTGTGGGTGCTGCCTCCCCACGCCTCCACTTCAATCGACGATGAAGCGACCATAGCCCACAGCCACCAACGTGTAGGTCTGTGCTAACAGCTTCCAGTCTATCCAAACCTGCTGCCACCGCACTCGCCCATCGCCGTTGGAATTTTGAGAGGAAAGAAGACGAGACAAAGATGAAAGAAGACGAGGTGAGTGTTAAGACTGGCGCAAAGAATTTGTTTTTAGTGAGAAAGAGCTGCGCAAACATCAGACTCACTCTCTCGCCTGGACACAACTTATCCAAGTGGCAAGACAGGGTCAAGACGACTGGAAATGTATCCAGGTGCAGGAGGATGCCAGAGGGACAGTCATATTGCCTGACCGGCTGCCTGTAGGCTACTCCACAGCCTCGCAGTCCCAACTGACTAGGGTGAAAGACCCAAACCAAAGAACACCAATACTGGTGGATGCTCTGTGTCACGATATCCAGGCCAGAGTGACGGTATATTGCCATCTGCCCTATCAATCAACCACTGGCCTGCTGCCGCCAGCTTCGAAGCTGCGTCCGGGAAGTTTGCTCAATTCTTCGTCTGTGATTTAGGCAAACAAGCCTATGACCACACCGCTACCGGGGGCCAATATGAAGGACTCAAGTACTGAGGGTCACATTGTGCCCTAGCATGTGGCCGTTGGGTTAATGAAACCTCCTCCGCCCTGGCCGTTTGCACCGACAGGTGCATGCCCACTGATACCATGCTAGCGTACCAGTTCATGAAACAGGTTGTACTGGATTACATGTTACCAGTAGCAGATTTTTCTGACCTGACCTGAAATGTCTTATCTATTGTTTCCATGATGGCCCGGAAAAAACAGAAAACAACAAATAATTTTAAAAAACAAATGCAGTGCTACAACCAACAGAATTATTCTTCAGGTTTGTTTACCATCGATACGACGACTTTGGCCTCAATGACGCTGCTCTGGAACTGTGGTGCGTTGTCATTCACGTTGATTACCATTATTTTGACCAGGGCCCAGGCACTTCTCCTTCCACTGTCCTGGGTCGAAAAATTCTTTTGGGTAACTAGATGAAGTGCCCGGCATTACCCGGGATAAACATGACATTGTGTTCCAATTCTCCTCTCTCCCTCTGCTGATCTAGACAATTTCCCATAATAATCTGCAGTCTTACTACACACCAACTGAACGCCTGTCACATAAAGTCCCCCCGTGCGACTGGCTTATTAAAGCGGACACAAAAGAGACCATTGTATATTATATTTGTACTTTTTACAAAGATTGTCTGAAACGTGAATGAAAAGAAAAAATGTCGATACAAAAACGATTGGTTAGATGAGTTGGCACTTTAGAAAACCTTTTCGATAATATTTGAGATTGTTATTTAGGCTGCAGCGCTGAGGAAAGGAAGAGTGGCCAAATTGCAGCACAGTGAAATACTCCCGCCACTATTCTTTTTTTTATTCTGAGGTGTCAATGAGTGGCACTCTCAGTGGCTCAGCAGCCCGATCTGAGTACAGTAAGTTGCAAGAAACTCTGCAGTGATATAATATGGAACAAACAGATTGCCAGAAAGTGAGATTTACCCACCCATAAAATTCCTCTATGAAGAGTTTGTTCAAAACCTCGTAATCGTAAACAAGTTACAGTGTCTTCAAAAGGCTATTCAATGCCTCTTGCCTAAATGACCGTCTTAGTCCAATGGTTGTTATAGTGGTGGATTTATAGTCTCGGTCGAAATAAATGAACAAAGTTTTTTGTTGTTGTTGTTGTTGTTTTAAAGATAACTGCTTCCCTTCGTGAATCAGTGTATTTAATTTAGGCACGGCATTCTGGATCATTTTGTCTTAATGAAAAAAAAATGTTCATTTAAATTGCAAGAACACTCAAGGAAATTGCATCATAACCTTAAGTTAAAATCGGTAACAGCCGAGCTCAGTGGGCACTTGGAGTTTTACCTGTACATGCAAATAAAAAAATAATTACGATGTTTAACTAGATAATATTGCGAAAATCCAAGAAATACAAACGCATTAAAATGTGTTTGCTGTTGAAAAGGCCATAAACGATGAAGCAACTTTCTAATGTTGTTCTTTCATTCTCATGTATTAGTAAAACCCCTGGTGCCCATGCAACTCACCTGTTATCGAATTTATTATGAGTTATGAAGCAATTCATGAAGACCTTCTGAACACAGTGAAGATAGCTGAAATGTATGGACATGGGACACGAGCCAGTTGGACTATCAAAGTCCAGGTACAGAGCAGGGAACGAGGAGATGGGACACACAAAAAAAGAAATGGACGGTCAATACTGCTGAATGGACAGAGGAAAACTTTGCCACAATACAGCCCACACCCTTGCCCACGACCGCCAGAGGTGGAGGTCGAGACAGTTGGTGCAACGCTCGCTAGTGCAGTGTCCCCACGACTCCGGGAAGGAATTAAGGGATACAGGGAGAGACGAAGCAATTTCCTTGTAATTATTCTTGCAATTTAAACGGGAAATACTTTTTCGTTTAAAATTTTAAAAAAAACTAGAAAGCCATTCAAATTTGGAAACACGGATTTACCAAAGGGCGAATTTACCTTGAAAAAGCGAAATACATTTATTTCCGTAAGGAATGTAGTGGAAAAAAAAACATTCATAATGTCCTTTTCAGTTTTTAGTTCTATTTTAACAGAGGTGTAATGCACACTGCACCATGGAAATTTTCTCGCGTTGTAGATGAAAGTAAGTAGCGGCGTCTGAGGACAACATCAGTTATGTTCAAAATTATCAGACAGGCGCATTATTTCTGATGATTATAACAGTTACTAATGGCGTATAATACCTCAGCAGTGATGTTCAGGCAATACAGCCTAGGCCCGGTATCGTAGTCCAATATCATGGTTTGTGACACATCTCCTTGGTGTGCTACGGTGTAAACGCCTCGGCCATTTTCCTGTCGAAAGTTGTTTTCCAATGGTGTAATCGGGAAAAAATAAAATATAAATTAAAAAAAAAAACTTTTAAAAGCAGATTAAAGCTGGGATTTCATGTGTGCGGAAAACAGAAACGCCACAAGCCCTTGAAATAGTGAAATTGAAAGAATGCTTTCACGTGTACGCAAACGCCGTATCTGTATACATGAAAACGCTCTGCCTTTTTACCACTTGATGGATTTTTTGGCGTGTCCGTTTTCCTTTCTCTACACATGAAAACCTAGCTTTAGACTTCCCCTGTTTTACAAGATAGGCCTACGTGTTTCAGTGCGCCGCCTCTGTTAATAGCTGACATGTGATGGATTGGGCGGTGAAGTATTCTATGTGGTAATATCTACCTCGTGCCCTGACCGAATCTTAGAATCTTATTCCTCCAGTCCCCCTTTTTAGAATCGCAGTGATAAAAAAAAATTGAGGTGGCCATTGGAACAGCAATTCAGTAATTCCCGGGAACAGAAGAAAGAATCCACATCCCTCTTTCATATGTTACTACAAAATAAAGTAACTCCAACTTTCAATTGTATTCCTCTTTTATACATGGGTAAGAAATGACCTGCTCAGACTGAAGCAACCTACCACAGCCATAATCATTGGTGTCGGGGAATAAGGTGTAATTCAAGATAAGTCGTAACGCTACTTTGAATATAACTATACAGAAATACAAGGGTCTAGCTAGGACTGGACTCAACCGAATGAGACACGACGATGAACGGCGCCTCTAAATAAGAGTTGCCATCTCTAAATAAAAATTTAATAACAGCTGGTAACCGTAATAGAAACGTAAACCACCCAGACCACGTGGCCGCTTTTCTGCAAAAATGACGTAGAGCTCCCCATCGACATCAGCCTAACACCTCGGATGTTTCCTTTTTCTACAAGGTGATGTAAAGGAGGGATATCTCTATAAATCATTATTTTCTCGCCTCCTTTGTTTCAAACCAAACATTCTACAATGTATAATTATATCAAAACTAAAATGCCTAAAAGATTTACTTTTTACTATTTGTATTTTGTTTATGCCTCGCACGATCGATTTTTACCTAAGACAAACACACCCCGAAGCCCCGAAACTTTAACCAACATTTTCTCAAAACTATGATTTCAATTTTACGCCAGTATGTCAAAAAACCAGGGGATTACAGCAAGTCATTGACTTCTCTCTAAGCCAGGTGTTTTCCAGCTGGCGGGACTATTACCCCGACTGCTATTGCTAATACAGGACTGTCTTAGCTCTCCGAACACTATGAATGATTTAGTTACTCACGCAAGGTGGATGGTTGCTTGAGGACAATAGGTTGACACGAAAGACCATCTTGGTCTCATCACTAGGGGGCTCCAGGTCTCTGTCCACAAACACCTTTAGCTGTGCCAGATTTGCAAAAGGTGAACTGGTGTTATCATCCTGCCAGAAAGAATACAAAATTGGACATTTCCCTGTTTGAAATCATTATAAACTCATATTGTCGAGCAGTAATTGTGGTTGTGATGCTCATAACAACGTCAGTTTTTTAATTTGGTGACTGGTCCTTCCTGTAGAGTATCTGACATGAAGTCTGTGACAAATGCTTCTTCTGTTCCCTGGTTTGAGGAAAGGCATTCCGAAAACGTTTCTCAGAACAACGCCATCGATGCACGATTTGTGTCTGTAGGCGGTGGTCGGGCCAAATGCTTGGATCTTCTTCCACCACTCTGTGTTGTCCGCGCCGATTGCGGCATATTTTTGGTATGTGAATTTCGATAGGGCATGACCGAGAAGACTTATGCTGAACTAGCTATAAGCCACTGGTTGGGTTATTTTCTAAGTATTCTATTAACATCCAGGCGTATAAGGTATTCGAGACTGTATTCGACTGCTGCTGATGCTTTTTGTATGCCTCATCACTAGTGATGTTTGCATATTAGCATTATGTCAACTGGTGCTTTTTGTAAAAAAAATAACCCATGCACACATTATATTACCATTTCGAGAGCCCCATGATGAACTGTCGTAAATCAATTCGTTCCAAACATTAAGATATTTGGTAATTATGCTTGTAGCCCTTCACGGCCAGCAGCTTGTGTTATACGTTCGGGGTTTAAATCTGAAAACTAAGGGCTGATTAACGTTGTTGTTGTAGTTTCTTTAATATCGTAACTATTAAATCTGACAAAGGAAATAATTCAGCGTTTCGATTTTGAGAAAAATGTGAAAAGGGAGTTCTAATTAGCTAATCCCTAGGCCCTCGATTTAGCTGGCTCAAGGCACACTAAATTTTTTATACCGTTTAACGCGTTATATTACCTCTCTATTGGATAGGATATGGCCCGTAAATTCAGGAGGAAATTCGTTGACTGGCATAATCCACAGCCGAAATTCTCTATACTGGAAAGACAAGAGTTTTGGGGGCTTTTTTTAATCGGAGAATTTGGATTACCTCACAGTGTAAAAACTTCGCAATTCTGAGACATCACTTACTTCAGTTTTCTTATGATCAAACAAACATCTGTCTGTCTGTCTCTGTCTGTCTCTGTCTGTCTCTGTCTGTCTCTGTCTGTCTCTGTCTGTCTCTGTCTGTCTCTGTCTGTCTCTGTCTGTCTCTGTCTGTCTCTGTCTGTCTCTGTCTGTCTCTGTCTGTCTCTGTCTGTCTCTGTCTGTCTCTGTCTGTCTCTGTCTGTCTCTGTCTGTCTCTGTCTGTCTCTGTCTGTCTCTGTCTGTCTCTGTCTGTCTCTGTCTGTCCTGTCTGTCTGTCCTGTCTGTCTGTCCTGTCTGTCCTGTCTGTCTGTCCCTGTCTGTCCCTGTCTGTCCCTGTCTGTCCCTGTCTGTCCCTGTCTGTCTGTCCCTGTCTGTCTGTCCCTGTCTGTCTGTCCGTCTCTGTCTGTCCCGTCTGTCTGTCCCGTCTGTCTGTCCCGTCTGTCTGTCCCGTCTGTCTGTCCCGTCTGTCTGTCCCGTCTGTCTGTCCCGTCTGTCTGTCCCGTCAGTCTGTCCCGTCCGTCTGTCCCGTCCGTCTGTCCCGTCCGTCTGTCCCGTCCGTCTGTCCCGTCCGTCTGTCCCGTCCGTCTGTCCCGTCCGTCTGTCCCGTCCGTCTGTCCCGTCCGTCTGTCCCGTCCGTCTGTCCCGTCCGTCTGTCCCGTCCGTCCGTCCGTCCGTCCGTCCGTCCGTCCGTCCGTCCGTCCGTCCGTCCGTCCGTCCGTCCGTCCGCCCGCCCGCCCGCCCGCCCGCCCGCCCGCAAATGCCAAAGGCAGCGATCACTCCCAGAACAAAGACCTCAAAACGATGATAGACACATTCTAGCTGACTGTACTTGTATACATTTCATACCAAGGATCCACCAGCTGAACAGTTCAGGTATAACATTAATGGAGCCCCGGCCAGATTTGAGCCCTGAAAATAAACGTGAATTGAAGAACAGTTGTTGTTGTTGTTTTTTTTGCTGACAGTTATTCGTGTTTCTACCTAACAGTAAAGAAGTGTCTATCCTATCTACATTGTATTAACAAATATCTAACAAACGCTAACATCCCCGACCAATGACATGAAAGATGATTACGAGGGTATTTGCCATATTGTTGTATGCGACATTTTGCCCATTTTGAAGTTTTGTCATTAAAATGGTTCTCTCACTCTTAAATTCATTAGGTATAAGTGTCATTCCAATTGGTAAAAAACTTTTCGAGATATCTGTTTGTGACGTAATGGTGTGTGCCGTTTGGCCCTTTTGCGACCAAACTTCAATCTTCATTTTCTCGAGGAGGCCAAAATGTACATACAACAGTATGGACAATACCCAACGATATTTATAATGCAAAAGCAGAAAAATATCTATACATGTAGAGTATCGAATTCTCCCGGCCTTGCCCAGAACAAACCTGGTTCCAACTTTTTTTTTTCTTCTTTACCGTCCTCCTCTAGCCCCCCCCCCCCCTCTAGAGCGTTAACTGGCTGGTAGAATAGTGCAGACGTATTACTACAATTAAAATGGTGGGAGGTTTCGACCTATGAGATAGCTGAACTAATTGGGCCAGCGGACTAGCACGCTGGGTAGTTAGATAGTATAAGACATCGTGTAACGTTCAGATTTGGTGAATACAGGCGAGCAGAAGCATCGTGTCGCGAAGTATCTCCGGTTGACCAGTACCTGAACTGTGTGCTTTGAAGACAAGACGTCCTTGCTAACGGACTGACTGAGCTCTAGAAAGAAAGGTCTGAGTGGGCTGACCTTTGAAAGCCCACGCTGCGCTATTTTGATGTTCGCGCCTACCAGTAGGCGTGAGCAATGGTAATATATTTTATTTGTTCAAGCATAATAGAGATCGGAGATAGAGAGAGAACTACAGCCTCATAGGAAGACTAAGGAAACCCCAGCTGGCACTCGACCACGAGTGTCCTGTATCATAGATCTATTGCCATAGTATGATTGGAATAATATAGCACATTGTTGATGAATTGAATAGTGATTGTGCATAAAATATAGTCTTTTGGCAACTGCTTAAATTACCTACAAGCCGAAGAGTGCTTCTGTAGGCTTTGAACGTACTGGGCTCTCCTAACATTTAAGCCCATATGATTTATGGAGAGTTTGCCTGGCGACTGGCCAGTGGCGACTCAACTGTCACTTTAAATTGATATCTAGTTTCGTATAATATACCTATTTGCTATTGATTGCAGTACCTCCATAGTTACATGAATATCATTGGTTAAGTTATTAATTAGAGTTTTTTTTGGTTTGGATATATACCCCTATTGTCTTTTGTTTTGTTATTAATATTTATGTAAACTATGGCCTGACATATATACGCTCTAGTTATTTAATACTTTTCTTGTGTGGTTGTGTCCGAGTGTGAGTTAGCTGCCTCTCGTGCAGTCGTAACATCCCCAAGACCCTAACTCTGCTCGTGACACTTATGGTACAATTTTTTTCAAATTAAGTATAGCCGCTGAGAGCTTGAGTCTTGCACCATCTTTTTGCCACAGAATCAACGCAAAACGAAGCTGGCCACTCTTTCCTTTCCCTTCGTACAGTTGTTAGCATGCACAGCTTGCCCCAAACTTTCCGCCATATTTAGATTTCAACTTGACACAAAGTGCGAACCATGTGCGCAGCAACACTTCTGACTCCTGTGCTGTGTGCACTACAGGCTCTTTTGGTATCAACTAACTTAGATACACGTGCATGTGAAAATACGGCTGAGTTTAGGCAAGAACGGCTCACATTGATCATTCCTGTTAGTCTGCTTGTGTGGTCTGAAAACAAAATATTTTTTTAAATAAACGAACAATTATGGCTTGGATTCTAAGCATCATGATTCATCAACCCACCGTTTCCTTGTAGATCTCCTCTAAGTCCAGCGGTTTCCTTATGGACATGGTAAATGAAAAATTGGCTGTTTTCTCCACGATGTAAAACTCCAAGACATGACTAACAGTTTTGTCCCAGGAACTCTGCCATTTCCCTGGCCCTGTCGCAGAGACTATTGTCGTGCCTGAGGATTGGGCAAAAAGAAAGAGAGGGAGGGAGGAAGGGGAGGGGGGGTTGAGTTTGAGTTTGGGTTTTACGGCGCCTCAGCACGATAGCAGCCACTTCGCGCCCCGTCACGGTCTGTTTGGGTACACTTTCTTTATTTATGTTTCGTATTCAGAAGTGTTAAGTTTAACATAGAATTAAATGCATTCATATAATTTCAACACATTGGTGAAATTCTAAACAAGTTGTTTTGTGTATTCTAGAAAAAGTTATTATAAAGTTATTAAATCAAGTTGTAGATCTTAGCCTTTCTTAGAAAGGACAGGATGCGTTGCGGGTCCACGTCAGAAAATAATTCTTTCAAGGATCGGCAGGCATAATGCTTTCTTTGGATATGCATGAAGTCTACATAGTCAATTAAAATGTGGAGGGGGGAGGGGAGGGAGTTTTGAGTTTGAGTTTGGGTTATACAGCGCATCGGCATGATAACAGCCACAATACGCCTTTCACGAGCTATTTGGGTATCCTATTCATGTTTGTTATTCAGAGACTAGGATTTCACAAACAGAACTTAATAGTTACATATTAAATTATATTACAGTGCTAAAATTCCCAAACGTTGTTTTGTGTGTCTGAAAAGAATTTTGTACAGGTATATAATTATTTTTATAATTAAGTTGCAGATCTTAGACCCTTTCAGGAAGGACAAGTACACATACTGTATTAAAATAGACATTTCTACATATTATGGCATTTTACTATAATATAGTAAAGCGTAATGAAATGAACTTATCTCCGTGCAATCCATTTTTAATGAACTTGGGTGAAAATAAACAAAAACAATTAAGCAAAAAAGTGACTCTTTCCGTCTTAGGGCCAAAGTCGGGTTTTATCTGAACAGTTAGTTTTTTTATTTCTATTTTTAAGATTAACATTCGGTTTAGTTACTGCGGCCATGGCCAAAATTGTTGTTGGCGACATGTCCACAGTAAAATTATTTTTTCGGGAACTTGCCACAAAATTCATGCAAAAATCCTATTGTGGCCACAAGTTGGTCTAAAAATCCTATTGTGGCCACAAGTTGGTCTAAAAATCCTATTGTGGCCACAAGTTGGTCTAAAAATCCTATTGTGGCCACAAGTTGGTCTAAAAATCCTATTGTGGCCACAAGTTGGTCTAAAAATACTATTGTGGCCACAGGTTGGTCTAAAAATCCTATTGTGGCCACAGGTTGGTCTAAAAATCCTATTGTGGCCACAAGTTGGTCTAAAAATCCTATTGTGGCCACAAGTTGGTCTAAAAATCCTATTGTGGCCACAAGTTGGTCTAAAAATCCTATTGTGGCCACAAGTTGGTCTAAAAATCCTATTGTGGCCACAAGTTGGTCTAAAAATCCTATTGTGGCCACAAGTTGGTGTAAAAATCCTATTGTGGCCACAAGTTGGTCTAAAAATCCTATTGTGGCCACAAGTTGGTCTAAAAATCCTATTGTGGCCACAAGTTGGTCTAAAAATCCTATTGTGGCCACAAGTTGGTCTAAAAATCCTATTGTGGCCACAAGTTGGTCTAAAAGTCCTATTGTGGCCACAAGTTGGTCTAAAAGTCCTATTGTGGCCACAAGTTGGTCTAAAAATCCTATTGTGGCCACAAGTTGGTCTAAAAATCCTATTGTGGCCACAAGTTGGTCTAAAAATCCTATTGTGGCCACAAGTTGGTCTAAAAATCCTATTGTGGCCACAAGTTGGTCTAAAAATCCTATTGTGGCCACAAGTTGGTCTAAAAATCCTATTGTGGCCACAAGTTGGTGTAAAAATCCTATTGTGGCCCCACAAAGTTGGTGTAAAAATCTTTTTGTGGCCACAAAGTTGGTGTAAAAGTCGTATTGTGGCCCCACAAAGTTGGTGTAAAAAATCTTTTTGTGGCCACAAAGTTGGTGTAAAAGTCCCATTGTGACCCCACAAAGTTAGTGTAAAAATCTTTTTGTGGCCACAAAGTTGGTGTAAAAGTCCTATTGTGGCCCCACCAAGTTGGTGTAGAAATCTTTTTGAGGCCACAAAGTTGGTGTAAAAAGTCCTATTGTGGCCCCACAAAGTTGGTGTAAAAATCCTGTTTTGGCCACAAAGTTGGCATGCAAATCCTGTTGTAAGCATTCAAGTGTTGACTACATGGCTCTGACAGCCTCTACCGAGAAGTAAAACAATGAAACCTGCTTGAGCCGAAAGTCAAGGGTCCAACAAGTGTCTTTCGTTTAAAGTTATTTTGGATAGAGCAAAGGGCTTAAAATCACAATATTTTCAAGTTTCAAGTTCATAATGGGAAGGAATACTAAATGTCTTAGCAATGTTACTTTATTATCTCATACCCGTCATGTTGAAAAACTGTGTTGATCATTATTATTTTATTAGTTTCTTAAATGAACGCCTTCCTACCTATCTTTTTTGATGTACCTTGATGTACTGTCACTCTGATCAATACAGAGAACTGCGTTACAGCATTCAAATGGCACCAATCTCTCTCTCTCTCTCTCTCTCTCTCTCTCTCTCTCTCTCTCTCTCTCTCTCTCTCTCTCTCCCTCTCACACTCTCTCTCTCACACTCTCTCTCTCACACTCTCTCTCTCACACTCTCTCTCTCACTCTCTCTCTCTCACTCTCTCTCTCTCACTCTCTCTCTCTCTCTCTCTCTCTCTCTCTCTCTCTCTATTTTATTTGTGTGTGTGTGTGTGTTTGTGTGTGTCTAACTTTTTTCATCTCTCTGCTCTCTCTGCCTCCCTTTTCTCATTAGACAACATTATACCACGACAAGCTCAGTTTACTGTAGAACAGTGGTGCTCAATCTTTTTCAGGTAATCGCCCCACCCACCCCCCCCCCCACCCATCAAATCCCTACTCAAACCCATTGGATACATTGCACAAGAAGACAGTCTACATACAAATAATGATGTACAGTTTGCTAGAGCCTTATAAATGACAATAGTCGTGTTGATTATTCATTATAAAGGATAAAACAAAATGCATTAAAAGAAATGAAATTTTTCTATTCATAAAACGCACCTACGTATGCTGTCGAACAAGTCAGTGGCTGCCCTGTATTTGCCCCCAAATCATCCTCCAATCCCATGTTCGCCCCCAGCGCCTTCTTTCATCGTTTTCACCCACTTGACGCCTTTTTCTGCGTTTTCGCCCCCCTGGATATCAAAATCACATACACACCCCCCGGGGAAGGGCGAAATCGTCCACGTTGAGAACCACTGCTACAGAATGGATAAATACCTGCCGGATCCGTCTCTTTAATCTCAGATTTAAAATCAGGGTCGCCGCACTTCTGTGCATCTATATAGATAAAACACAAACGATTCTTTATTATTTGTACCAGTGGTGTGCGCATTCCACTGTGAGTAAGCTGATTTCAACCCCTCAAATGCATCAGGTATACGCCTGTGGCCTTCAGTGGTCTAGCGTAGGTTGCCAGCACCCGGGGCCAGGAAAGTATTTGAACTTTCAGTTTGAGTTTGGGTTTAAGAAAGTACGTCGACTCGCAAACGGCCAAATAGTGCTAGGAAAATGCCAGACGATAGATAGAATGTAACTGAATGCCAAGGCAGAAGAAGACCCTACCATATGCTCCCCCTGAACCTTGGACCGTTAGCAGTCAACGTTTATTTGCCCCGTCATGTCCAAAAGCTGTGTTTTGGAATGTTCGATCATTGAGGGATTTTTTTTGCTTTAAGTTATTATTACAGTTTTGTTTTTCTTTTGAAATTTGGACCCGTAAGAATATTTGCGACCGGGACAAACGCCCACGCTACGCCACTTGTGGCCACAGAATAGAGATACATGCACTACCAGAAGTGACACAAGGCAGACATACCTCATCAATTATTACTACCCTGCGCCATTCTGGATGAGACCGATTGTTCGTAATTAGTTAGACACGCGCCTAAGGATGTTTAATATAACATCAGAGAGTATGTATTTAGAGAGAGATCTCACTTCCTCCCCAAATCGAGAAACTAGGTCACGGTGGTAGCCAGAATTGAAAGAGACCGTCTTTACCAAAGACAGTGTGCGTATTTGTTTGCTGTGGTTTGTTCATATTTTTTTGGGTTGATTGAAACTATTCAGAGCCGTCTATAAGCTCTTACACCCGTGGAAATGCACAAACTGGTATTGTTTACCGCCGATCAGATAAACTGAAGTTGCAGTTCATCCATAATGGCGGTGGACATACTTCCTGTAATCACAAAAAGTGGGCTTCTTTCGCTTCTGGTAGTTCCCTGTTCTGTGCTGTTGGCCTTTAAGCTCTTCCACTTTTTCTAGGCATACTATGCCGTGAGTTCCAAGATTTATGTTTTGTGTCCTAGAATACAAATAATGTAGAAACTCCCCCTCTCCTCCAAATAACTACAGGAAAAGGACATGACTCACCACAGGACCGTTAAGCTGAAAATCCATATCTTCAATACTGTCGCGATACCGAAACGAAACAGTACTGTCGGTATCAGTGCAGGTACCGGTGTCGTTTCGGTGATATTTTGTATTAACAGACTAAAAAAAAAAAAAGTAAGATTTCCTCTGGGTCGATTTGTTTCGCCTCGGTCTTGTTTCGGTTTCGTTTGGTGGTCGGTTATATGGATTTTTAATTGGGACCACCATAATTATTATCAAAATATACAAAAACAATCTACGGAAGTGTGCGGAAACGGCAACGGCAGTTGTAAATATCCCTCAAGTAGTGAAAAGAAAGAGTGTTTCCATGTGCACAGAAACGGCATTTCCGTACACATGAAAACATTCTATTTCACTACTTGAGGGGTTTTCAGCGTTTCCGTTGCCGTTTCCGTATACATGAAAACCCAGCACAAGAATTCTTACCACAAGGGCGTCCAACGAATAAGAAGCCGTAAACGACTAGATGAAAACATAGTGAATCCTGAGGCCTCAGTGATGAAGGCCAAAATGTTCTCTTCATTCTGTAGCTGAACCATTAGCTCTGTTCTTCGAAGTTTGGTTACAATACCAGCCTGGTGAGCTAATTTTCTACATAGGAGGATACATAATAAAGGCAAACATCGTTTTCATATCTATGGTTGGTTTTCTCCTGTCATGTTGACATGTTTTCTACTAACTGCGTTATTTTGGAGACCCGATGTCTGTAATACTTTGGTTTTACGAGGAATCGGCGAATAGATAACAATAGTAATGTTCGTCTCCTTAGAATGACAAGGTTCTAACTTCCTTTCGTCAACTTGTGAGAAATCGATGATTGAAGTTTTCATATTTCTCATGGCTTTTAATGATACGTCTTTTTTTTCTCTTTAGTAATACATGTAGTTACAAATTACACGCCAGATTCGCTCGATACTTTGACACACAATGGAGAAGGCCTATAGAAGTACTGTGTAGATCTAATGTGTGTCCCAGTTCAGCCAAAAAGTGGCGATAGAAACTCGTCATTCTGCGGGGACGAGCTGTACAACGAAAAGGCTTAACATCTGGATGTCGAAGGGGACCGAAGATGTCAAATTTGAGATATTTAGATCTACTCCTTTGTGGTTATCAAAAGTATACAGATCTAGATCTAGAGGGCGGTGCGGGGGGGAGGGGGGGCGTTACCCAACACGAGCAATTTTGTTAAATCTCATTGTTTTTGTGTCATGAAATAAATGACAAAAAGACGAGAAATTGATGATGAGAAAAGAGTGGCAAAAAACTGAATTTCTCACAACACTGATTTGGGGAGGTTTGTCCCTTCGGCATACAGAGAAGTTAAGCGTTTGCGTAATGGTTGGACAGTAGCCGTTGATTCTATTCGCCCTTTCCTCATGAAACTGACGAATACTATAGGTAACTGCTGCCAGCATTTAAACACTTCCTGCACAAGGCACAGGGTGCAGCATTCGTCTTGTCTGAGGCTGAATGTGACCTCAGAAAGCCCTCAATAGATGTGTGGAGGCTGATGGCACTGCGCCTTTCCGTTCACTGAATGTGCTAAACAGTACCGTACACAGAATAAAAAAGGCTGTTGTAAGTACGAACGCACCCCAAGCGTTTTGCGCTAGGGGCGCGCACGTATCCGTAACTATCCCTAACTCCGTCCTTATCCTCAACCCTAAATCTTATCGAATCCCTAACCCTGCCTCTTGCACTTTCAACTAAAAAATAGGAGGAAAACGAAAAGAAAATCTGGAAGCAGATCAGCGCCAAATTTAACATGGGTTTGATACCAAAAACCATGAACATGTCTAGGCTACTTCAAAAATTGTTGAAATTGGAAATTATTTCTTTTATCAACGTAAATAAATCTCGGGGGGGGGGGTGGGAGGAGAGAGAGAGAGAGAGAGAGATGGCCTGTATATCGCTCTGCATATCTCCGGGATGATTTTCCCTAATGCTTGGGGTGATATACATGTTGAAAATTTCAAGTACTCATAGTTCATTTTTGTGGCAAGAAACCTCAAAGTAGCTGTGAGGGGATCATGAGGAGAAATGGCCTCTCTCATCACTGTGTTCTCCTTTGTAATAAGGGGTGCACTGAGCGACAGAAACTCCATGTAAGTGTCTTCATCCATTCTGTGGATTCGTTAACGGTATGATGAAATCGGCCAAACGCCCCTAATACCGTCACTCATTTTTTAACTGAAAAATAATGTCCACTTAAGGGCCCATCATTCTATGAAAGTCACCGGGTTGAATTTCAATTAGAAATTGCCAAAATATTACACTAATGTTTTCGACCATATCCATCCGGCATTATGAGGCGGACATCCGACAGAGCGCCGATTAGACGATTTTATCATGCCGATTAGGAGGCCTTGGCGTCTCTTGACCGACCGGGCGCCACGGGTGTCTATACAATGAGACGCTATAATTGTAAGGTGTCTGGCGGATTAAAATCCTTTGATCTATTGATCTTAGTCGAACGGCAGTTCCCATCTGGTAAGCTAGCTCTTACCTGTCCTGCACGTTTATTTGTTTATTTATTTTTAAAATTCAGAATCAATGAAAGATGATTAAAACTAAATGGTAAAGGAGACTGCCAGAAGAAAACCAACTTAAAATCAAAACTCAAATAGAAATTGCAGAAAGTGCAAAATTGCTGCTATTATTTTAATGTTTGTGTGAGGGAACTGGGTAAAAAATGTGCAGTGCTGAATTATTGTACGATATTTACCTAAAGAAATTTGCAGGGATGGAATTCAGGTTATAATAAAAGATTCTCCCACACATACACATCTGAAATAGTTCTGTGGAAGTTTAATTTTTTGAGAGTGTTGTTGGGTTGGAACCTTTAAGTCTGGGTTAAAAGTTATTCAATGTTTTTCTTTTTTAAAAAGTGCGGGGACTTTAAACCCCGTCAGTAAAGAAAGTCGAATGTGATTCTGATTCTATTTCTCATTTTGGCGAAAATCTTGGAATACAAGTACTGACCGTATGTATGTAATGATGATGGCGTTGGAGGGGAGTAGGGGAAGTCTTGAAAATATTTTGATACAGGTATGTAACTTCAGCCACTGCCGGCGACATCAAAGGAAAACATTGGGAACAAGTTTACCGTAGCCAACAGATGGTCCGCTGATTAAGCAAACCAATCAGACTGCACATCAATGATTGGTGACCATCCCATCTGGTCCAGACCATTTTCATTGGCTTATGTCGCGTCCAAGATTGGAAATGAGCTACCCGGGAATATTCGGGCTTCACTCCGAACTTTCTGCTCATCCACACTGACATCAAAGTTTGTTCATACTCATAAATGTGCAAGGGATAAGTTTACTCCGTTTAGGCAGGAATGAATCCCCTCAGCAGAGCGGGAAGAATTTTGCAGTTGTCAAAAGAAGTTAATTCCAATTCAAGTGAGGATAAGAAACATCAAGAAAATAAATATTTTCTGGATATATCGCTGACAACGTCGTAAAGAGTTGTGAATGATGTTCCATTCAATGACACTGTCGATATGGATATCTCTGTGTCAGTTTTTGACGAAATCTCCAGTGAAAATCATGCGAGTGTAGGATGTTCAACCCCGAGACAGAACGCCAACTATGCAGGCAATATTCGGCGGGATGAAATAGGTGAGCGATTCATAAAATATTTTTCTTTATATTTTCTTATCATGTTTATCAGTGTATTCAATCTTCCAAGCTTTTGAGGAAATCCCTCTTTTTGTTAAGGAAAATCTACATTCAGTATTCCGGTGTCAATATCATTTATATGTCAGAATTTACTATCTTTAAAGTGTATTCTTCCTGTTCCATGTACCTCACCACCACATCTTCTTTTTCTTTCTCTCACCCTCCTTCATTTTCTTCTCCTTCTTCCGTTTCATTAGATTTTTCACCAGCTTTAATTTAAGCTATTCTCCTTCCTCTAATATTATTAGTAGTCGAATACTTTTCCTCTCCCAGTTTGTGCTCGTTCAATACTGTCCTAGTAGTAAGGGATATCAAAACATTTTATTTTTTTAGATTTGACATCACCACCGGTGATGTCTGGCCATACTCCAAATTCTGGGCCATTTCGTGTCAAACATGATTGTCGGATCTCATCCAGTTTCGGATGACTTTCGAATGATCAGTCAGACCTACATACATTGATACCTAGTATTCAGCCAGACTTTAGTATTTCACCATTCGGTATCCTAAAATACTTCCAACCGTCACAAAACAACAATCAACCAGACCCTCAGCTATTACAGGCGTCAAAGGTCAGTGACCGACCGGACTCTCAGCCTGAGTCAAACGGTACTCAACTGTGTCCTTCACCGACAGAAGTCATTTATCGGCCAGATCCACAGTTGCCGTCCATCAGCGCTAAACGGACAGGTGACATACCTGACCATGAACAAGCATCCGCCTTTGCTCAATTGCCTTCCCTCTCCCTAGAGGCACAAAGCTGCAGTCATCCAGATCTTCAGCTGGCATCCTCCAGTAGTCAACTTTGTCCTTCAGCGACACGGACAAGTGACATACCTGACCATGAACAAGCATCCGCCTTTGCTCAATTGCCTTCCCTCTCCCTAGAGGCACAAAGCTGCAGTCATCCAGATCTTCAGCTGGCATCCTCCAGTAGTCAACTTTGTCCTTCAGCGACACGGACAAGTGACATACCTGACCATGAACAAGCATCCGCCTTTGCTCAATTACCTTCCCTCTCTCTAGAGGCACAAAGCTGCAGTCATCCAGATCTTCAGCTGGCATCCTCCAGTGGTCAACTTTGTCCTTCAGCGACACGGACAAGTGACATACCTGAACATGAACAGGCATCCGCCTTTGCTCAATTGCCTTCCCCCTCTCTAGAGGCACAAAGCTGCAGTCATCCAGATCTTCAGCTGGCATCCTCCAGTAGTCAACTTTGTCCTTCAGCGACACAAGCCAGCGACCCTCCTGACCCTCAAGCGGCATCAACACTAACTCAGCTGTATCCCTCTACTAAGCAAGCCATTTGTCAGCCTCAGCTAGCATCAGCCTCAACTCAACTAGATGATTTGACAGACGAGCACAACATTACGAATGTTACAAACAACAGCCAAAAGGCGAAAGCGAATGGAAGCAGAACACCAGAAAGTGCCGAAGAGAGATGGGAAGTGAGTACGTCAGCTGCACGGGGAAAATAATGCCAGCAAAAAATCCTTGCTCGTGCAAGTCTAAGGACACCCAATGTTCCGAGTTTTCTTTGGATGTCAGGAATGAAATTTTCCTTCAAGTATGGTCACTCAGTTGGAACAAAAAAAGAAATATTTATGGATTAGTTGACAAAACAGGTGTGAAAAGAAGACGAACAAAAGGTATCCCTTCGAGGAATGCTACTTTTCAATATTCTTTTAAAAAGAATGGACAAAAGCTGCCTGTTTGCCGCACCATATTTTTAGGCACCACCGGCCAAATAAACTACTTCGACCACTCAAGTTTCGATTCGAAAAAGGAGAACTACAGACAATCTTTCCTTAACTGAACAGGGCAGCTCTGAGCAAGAGATAGCCCAAGTGAAGAACAATACAAGTCACAGCATTTCTAAAGAGAAGAGTAGGCCGTGCAATCCTCATTACGAGAGAGGAAAAGAAGCCCATGACTTTCTCCAAAAAATTTTCGATGACCTGCCTAAATTGCCTAGCCACTATTGCATGCAGTCCTATGCCAAAATGTATCTGGAGCGAAGGTAACGCTCCTTAGCGGAACTTCATAAACATTACCAACACCATTGTCAATCCAACCAACAATAAGAATTCATTTCAAATCAGAGCATTTTCCAAAGAATTCCATAAGAGAAACTTGTCCATCTATGTGCCCAAGAAGGACAGATGTGACCTCTTGTAGGATATGAAACTGGCAATGTGTCCCAAGACGAATGGCAAGACCATAGGACTTTTTTACAGCAAGCTTTGGAGCACAAGGACAATGACAAACAAAGAGCGTTGCAGAGCAAAGCCAACAATGATGGCCAGTTTGCAGCATTTTGCATGGACTTACAGTCCGTGCTGCTGGCACCAGACACCAATGCTTCAGTCATGTACTTTAAAACCAAGTTATGTGTCCACAGTTTTACCATCTACGTCTTGGCGACTGCAGATGTTACCTGCTATGTGTGGAACGAAACTGAGGGTGGACTGTCTGGAAATGAATTTTCTACCTGCATTATAGATTACCTCAAAGGAAGAAATGTGACCTAAGAAATTGTAATCTACAGTGATGGCTGCACATATCAAAATCGCAACCAAATTCTTGCCAATGCAATCCAGTATTTTGAGGAAACATCAAAAGTCAAAGTCCACCAAAAGTACCTAGTCAAAGGACACACCCATATGGAGGTGGACTCTTCACATAGCCTCATTGAGAGTATGGACGAGTACCAGACGGCGGTGCGATTGAAAATACACTTTTTGATACGCTGAAATCAGGACGCTAGAATATTTCTCATCAATCAACACAAAACGGCTTGCCCTTTGCATTTGTCGATGATGGGGCTTTTGGTTTCATTTTTTTTTTCTTTTTCTTTATAATAGAATAAATAATAAGTCCACAAATTCCTTTTTCTCTCTCAGTCGCCATATGGCTTCACTATCACTTTCAATTTTTAAAATAATTCGACAATCGAAAAAAGGGTTATGCCATGACACGTTACAAAAAAGAAAAAAAAGAAGAATTCAATAAATTAAATTATATGAAGATTCTGTAGGAACTATTATAGTCAACGATTATGCCACTGCATGTAACAAAAAAGAATTCAATAAATGAAATATTTATCCTGTGAGTGGGCAAGAGAGCGACAAGATGAAAATACGGTACCGTAGCCAGGTGACTGAGAGGTGGAATGCAGTGCGTACCAAAAATTACCGTGGTCGCGGACGGCGTGTGGATGGGCAAAAATCACAACCAACCAAACCTAGGTGGTGGCACGGGTTCTCGCCTGGAGCCTTTGATGCCAACGTGTATGCCCCGCTTAAGTCAGAGGCCTTTGTTTCCTTTATAATAATATACATATTGACAAAACTTTGATATTAAAAAAATATCTTTCAGTTTTAAGAGTTGGTAATTTTTCGAACATTTTTCTTTGTTGTTGTTTTTTATACCAAAGTAGAATGACCCATAGGTGGCCAGCAAATGAATGTACCATGTTACAAGTACTTCCTGAAATGTAGCCAACAGTTATGCCCGAGGATAGCTGATGAGGATAGACTAATTTTCAATTAAATGAAAAATAAATGGAGGATAGTTATATACGTGATTTTCAAATGCAGCAGTAACTGTTGTGTTGGTCTGGCAGAAAAACATGTTTTACGTCATGGAGTCGGGCTTTGCTGCTGTTGTTGTTTTTTTTTTTGTTGTTTTTTTTTTTTTGCATTTCATTTATGGAAAAAAAAGATCTTATTTGAAGTGTTTGGCTGGCAAATTACATAACATGACCGGTGTTAAAACAAAACATGGAATATAGAACTATAGATCTCAGCCAAAAAAATAAATTCATTTTTTCTTTTTTGGTTTGGGGAGAAAAATATTTACCAAACGGGAGCTTCCGTGACATCGAAACTTCACACTCCCCACAAGTATCAACTTTCTGCTCTCAGATCAGAAATAAAACAAACAAAAAAAGAACACAAAAGAGAGGGGGTGGGGGGTGGGGGGGGGGAGTACACAGTAAATCATTACCCCGAGCCATTTCTGCTGACACAGTTTCGGATTTCTTCGTCAGCATGAAGTTCAATATAATTACGTCTTCTCTCCTTTTTCCATCGTACTGACACGAAACCTCCATAATTATTCTTTCCCAGCTTGAGAAAAACCTTTGTTAATTAGATGCAGGATGAACATGAACCCGTCCTCACCCCCAGTATCGTTACACCTCTGTCTCTCCACCTAGAACATCCATATTATTCTGATATCAACTGTGTGTCCCGGTATGGTTGTATTAAATTCTTTCAGCTGACCGTACTATATCTATTTATATGGTCATTGACAAAAGGCTCGTCCTTGCGTCATAATTTAGCCTGTCTCAGAGAAAACTCGTTTCCTGTGGTTTCCCCATCTCTCCCAGCCTCGTTTTCAGGAGGCGGACTCTAAGAGCTTCCCCATCTCCTCGTATTGGCCACACTACAAATGTAACTTCCCTGGTCATTTTTGCTTGTCTATTTCCCAGAATGAAGGGTACTCAGGACTTTGGGTGGTGGGGAAGGGAAAGAAGGTGTGTATTAAAATTTGTTTGTTTGTGGTGTGTTGTGGAGGGGGGGGGTGAAGAGAGAGAGAGAGAGAGAGAGAGAGAGAGAGAGAGAGAGAGAGAGAGAGAGACGGGCAGACGGAGAGACAACTCTAATACAACTTTTCCCCATAGATTCTAATTCGGATGTTTTATTAAATTTAGACCCTCTCGTGAAAATGTCATGGTTTCCGCCCAGTCATTCCCACTGGTCTCTTCAAAAATCCCTTCACATTTTCTTACAGACTGACCACTGTACTTTGTCCTTGCTGAAAACATTGTTCCCAAGCTTTCGTATCCATAATTTTACACACGATCTGCAGCATTTTTTTTTTTTCTGACTGTACTGTCAAAATCATTATTTTACTCGAGGCTTTGCTACAGACAACTTTTCCTTTTTTGCCACTTTTTGACTTTGCTACAGACAACTTTTCCTTTTTTGCCACTTTTTGACTTTGCTACACACAACTTTTCTTTTTTGCCACTTTTTAACTTTGCTACACACACCTTTTCTTTTTTGTCACTTTTTGACTTTGCTATACACAACTTTACCTTTTTGCCACTTTTTGACTTTGCTACACACAACTTTTCCTTTTTGCCACATTCTGACTTTGCTACCCACAACTTTTCCTTTTTGCCACTTTTTGACTTTGCTACACACAACTTTTTCTTTTTGCCACTTTTTGACTTTGCTTTAAGCCTTACCACCTCTGATCCTACACATCCTTACATACAGAATGATATATCTTGGCCCCTGTCAGCCAATGTTTAACACATGGACATGGGCATGGCTTTTCCTTTACTTCTTGGGGCATTTCCTGGTGTTTCTCTTTAAACCAAGCGGCCTTTGTTTTGTTTCCCCGTTTCCCTATTGTTATCCTGGTCTACTATCCTGTACTCACACTATGTAATTTGTTTTTGTCATTCCTTGACCTTATTAGCGAGAAGGTGTGGCATTATTTACGCGATTCTTATCCCATTCTCTAGGGGAGATTAGAGTTTTCTATCTGTTTCTGGGACTTTCCAATTTGTTTTCGGCACCAGCAATACAATCAAATTCAGAGGGCGAGCACTGGTTTCTTTAGGTATCTGAAGAAAAAAAAAATCGTTTTTAGTTGCGTATTTAGGGCGTAAATTATTCTTCATCCCATCGCCTTAAGTAACACCTGGACTTTGTGCATGACCTTTTTGCCCATCACCCCTACATATTGTTCTCCATCCTTTTGCCTCAAGTAACACCCGGACGTTGTGCATGACGTTTTTGCCCATCTCCCTTACATATTATTCTCCTTCCTTTTGCCTCAAGTAACACCCGGACGTTGTGCATGACGTTTTTGCCCATCTCCCCTACATATTATTCTCCTTCCTTTTGCCTCAAGTAACACCCGGACGTTGTGCATGACGTTTTTGCCCATCTCCCTTACATATTATTCTCCTTCCTTTTGCCTCAAGTAACACCCGGAGGTTGTGCATGACGTTTTTGCCCATCTCCCTTACATATTATTCTCCTTCCTTTTGCCTCAAGTAACACCCGGACGTTGTGCATGACGTTTTTGCCCATCTCCCCTACATATTATTCTCCTTCCTTTTGCCTCAAGTAACACCCGGACGTTGTGCATGACGTTTTTGCCCATCTCCCTTACATTATTATTCTTCATCCCAATGCCTCATTCCATTCCCTCAAAGTACCACCCGGACTTTGTGCAGGACCTTTTTGCCCATCTCCCTTACATTATTATTCTTCATCCCAATGCCTCATTCCATTCCCTCAAAGTACCACCCGGACTTTGTGCAGGACCTTTTTGCCCATCTCCCTTACATTATTATTCTTCATCCCAATGCCTCATTCCATTCCCTCAAAGTACCACCCGGACTTTGTGCAGGACCTTTTTGCCCATCTCCCTTACATTATTATTCTTCATCCCAATGCCTCATTCCATTCCCTCAAAGTACCACCCGGACTTTGTGCAGGACCTTTTTGCCCATCTCCCTTACATTATTATTCTTCATCCCAATGCCTCATTCCATTCCCTCAAAGTACCACCCGGACTTTGTGCAGGACCTTTTTGCCCATCTCCCTTACATTATTATTCTTCATCCCAATGCCTCATTCCATTCCCTCAAAGTACCACCCGGACTTTGTGCAGGACCTTTTTGCCCATCTCCCTTACATTATTATTCTTCATCCCAATGCCTCATTCCATTCCCTCAAAGTACCACCCGGACTTTGTGCAGGACCTTTTTGCCCACCTACCCTTCATATTGTTCTTCATCCTTTTCCCTCAAATAACACAAGGACTTTGTGCATACCTGTTTACCCGTCTCCTCCACATCTTGTTATTCATTCCATTCCCTCAAAATGCCACCCGGACTTTGTGCACGACCTTTTTGCCCATCTGCCTTACATTATTATTCTTCATCCCAAAGCCTCAGGTAACACCTGGACTTTGTGCACGACCTTTTTGCCCATCTGCCTTACATTATTATTCTTCATCCCAAAGCCTCAAGTAACACCCGGACTTTGTGCACGAAAGTTTTGGCCATCTCCCCAACATAATAATATTGTTTTTTTTATTATTTTTGCCTCAAGTACCACCCGGACTCTGAGCATGAGTTTTTGAGCATCTCAAACACATACTTTTATTCTTCATCCTTTTGCCTCAAGTACCACCCGGGCTTTGAAAATAACCTTTCTGCCCATCTCCCCTTCATATTCGTCTTCATCCTTTTGCCTCTAGTAAAACTTGGACTTTGTGGATGACCTCTTTGAGCATCTCCCCTACATATTGTTCATCATCCTTTTGCTTCAAGTAAGCATCCAGACTTTGTGCATGACCTTTTTACCCATCTCATCTACATCTTCTTATTCATTCCATTCCCTCAAAGTAACACCCGGACTTTGTGCATGAACCTTTTTGCCCATCTACCCTTACATATTGTTCTTCATCCTTTTGCCTCAAGTACCACCCGGACTTTGTGCACGACCTTCTTGAGCATTTCCCCTAGGTATTGTTCTTTATCCTTTTGAATCAAGTACCACCGGGACTTTTAGCATGACGGTTTTTCCCATCACCCGTACACATTGTTCTTCATACTTTTGCCTCTAGGAACACCCGGACTTTGTGCATGAACTTTTTGCCCATCTCCCCTACATATTGTTCATCATCTATTTGCTCTATGTACCTCCCGGACTTTGTGCATGACCTTTTTGCCCATCTCCCCTACATATTGTTCATCATCTATTTGCTCTATGTACCTCCCGGACTTTGTGCATGAACTTTTTGCCCATCTCCCGTACATATTGTTCATCTATTTGCTCTATGTACCTCCCGGACTTTGTGCATGACCTTTTTGCCCATCTCCCCTACATATTGTTCATCATCTATTTGCTCTATGTACCTCCCGGACTTTGTGCATGAACTTTTTGCCCATCTCCCCTACATATTGTTCATCATCTATTTGCTCTATGTACCTCCCGGACTTTGTGCATGACGTTTTTACCCATCTCCTTTGGGTGGAATCAGGACAAAACAGGGGAGGGGGTGAGTGGGCTTGGGTGAGGGTGAGAGAAATCGATTTGGGGGGGGGGGGTGTCAGGTGGGTTATTTGGCATTTTGACTGTTGGAGGGGGAGTTTATCCTTTTGGTAGTGACAAAGGGAGGAGGGGGGGGGGGGTTGAACAGTGTTAATACGTAAGGAGAATTGGGGGACGAGGGGGGGGGGTTACAAAAAAACAACTCAAACCCAGAAACATTAACAGTTTAAAAGGAGATTCAGATGATAAAACAAGTCAATACAGATAAAATATAAATAAATGTTTACACCTTATGTACATTTTAATGCTATAGATGTAAATCAAACCCATTTAGCACTAATTACTGAAATATTTAATCAGCAGTTTGAAAGGGGTGGGGGCTACATTTTCCCTCTCCCCTCCGCCTCATCCCACTATCAAATTTGCACGGGCCTATATGGATTTTGCCTTTCCTTGACTTTTTCCTTCTTCTCTACCTGGTATAATTGTTTGATTCGTACTACTGTAGTTATTTTTTCCATCTCCATCTCCTGACTTATGTTCAAGGCAAATGTTGACTTAGATCTTTACCTTCTGTCCCCTACCCTTGCATCAAGGTAGTGTATCTTATTTGTTTCTTACTTAATTTCTCTCCATCCTCTGGCCATTAATACGCAGGACATTGGCTTTTTTTTCTATACTCTCTTACTCATCCCCCTATTCCTGAAGATGTATTGTTTTATCCTCTCTCTCCCTCCACTTTTTTTCCCATTTTCTCCCATCTCTTATTCTTACATCAAGAGAGGTGCTTTATTCTTCTTCCGCGTCCTTCATTCCTTTGTAAGAAATGCCTCCTGTTGTTTTTCCGGGGGGAAAAAGGGGGGGGGGGCGAGGGGCGAATGGTTCTCTAAGAATTCAATCGAACTGATCGTCAATGATTTCCTACATATCTCCCTATTACAGAGGAAATGGACTTTTTAATTATACCGATGAGCTGGATTAGATTTCCTATGTAGTTCCTTTTTACCGTGGAAATGGACCATAAAATTTCTTTTTCCATATCTTATACCCAACAGATGACTTTCAATCAAAGTCCAGGCGTCTTGTGACAATAAGATAGGCTTTGTTGCTTATTCTGTATTTGGACATTCAGACTTTGGAGAGATTTGATTTTGTTTCGCTGTTTCTCAAACTCCTGGCCTCCACTTGAAGATATGAGAAACCTTCTCTCTTTCTCGAGAGTCTTTATATCCAGAGAGGCTTTTCATACCACAGTTTAGGAGAGACTGTGAGAGATTTCTTTTGCTTCACTGTTTCCTGAACTCCTAGCCTGCACTTGAAGATGCAAGAAACGTCTCTCCTTGAGATTTTGGAGAGATTCGGTTTTGCTTCACGGTTTCCTGAACTCCTAGCCTGCACTTGAAGATGCAAGAAACGTCTCTCCTTCTTGAGATTTTTGGAGAGATTCGGTTTTGCTTCACGGTTTCCTGAACTCCTAGCCTGCACTTGAAGATGCAAGAAACGTCTCTCCTTCCAGAGGGTCTCATACCCAGAGATTTTTCCATTTCCACATCTCATTTCCTCCCCCAAGGAGGAGTGGGGACTATAATTTTCTGTAATCTCTTCTCTCCAAGTCTGTGTCATAAAAAAATTCTTTTGTTCCTTTTTCTCTCTCACTGATTTGGTCATCAACGGAACTGAATCTTCTGTATTCTAACCACTTCTGAATCATCTGCTCATTCCCGAATTCAACGTTAGTTAAGACTCATTTTATTTCTTTCTGGTAGTCCATTTCCTCGGTGTAGTTCCCCCTTACAGTCTACAATTTATAAATATCATTTTTCACAATTTATATAGTTTTCTTCTTCAACTCCTGGTCCCCTAGGTCAATCCTCAGGCAGTGCACCCGTTACTCAGAACGTCTGGTTCCCTCTTTTTCTATATAGATAAAATTATTCTGGAATCTGCGTCACCCATTCACTCCCTCACCCCCCCCCCCCCCACAAAAAAAATCGTCCCCACATTTTTATAATATTATATAGAAAATAAGCCATGTCCTTCTAACTGCCTCTTTTCTAGCTTACTGAGCAGTGGGGATATTCATGCTTCCCCCATCTTATTTTCATATTTAGGTATGGGTTCGTTATATTCCTGTAATATAATAAACAAGGGGTTACGTTCCCCCCCCCCCCCTCAACCATAATTATTCCAGCTCTAACATGAGGTTGGTCTATTCATTAAATTGCTTCCCTTTCTCTCTTTTCTTATATTTTCCCACCCCTTTATGTTTAGGCCTTGTAATAGTCTATTTCCAAACTCCCAAACTGTCTATCTACCCACCTCCTTTATTTTTTGGAGACGGGCTTTGTAATCGTCTATCTAAAAACCAAAATTACAAATTGTTTAGGAGATGGGCTCAGTAATCGTCTATCTACCCACCCCTTTATATTTTGGAGATGGGCTTAGTAATTGAACATCTACTCACACCATTTATGTTTAGGAGATGGGATTTGTAATCGTCTATCTACCCACCCCCCTACATGTTTAGGAGATGGAGTTAGTAATAGTATATCTACCCACCCCATTCATGTTTAGGAGATGGGCTTAGTAATAGTCTATTTTCCTACCTCCTTTTTGTTTAGGAGACAGGCTTAGAAATTGTCTATCTACCCACCTCCTTTTCGTTTAGGAGATGGGCTTATTAATCGTCTGTGTACCCACCTCCATTATTTTTCAGGAGATAGGCTTAGTAATCGTTCATCCACCCACCCCCTTTATGTTTAGGATATTTGCTTAGTAACTGTCTAACTACCCACCTCCTTTATGTTTAGGAGATGGGCCTTTTAATCGTCTATCTGTGCACCTGATCTACGTTTGGGAGATGGGCTGATTAATCGTCTATCTACCCACCCAATTATGTTTTGGAAATGATCTTAGTAATCGTCTATCTACCCACCCCCTTTATGTTTGGGAGATGGGCTAAGTAATCGTCTATCTATCCACCCAATTATGTTTAGGAGATGATCTTAGTAATCGTCTATCTACCCAGCCCCTTTATGTTTGGGAGATGGGCTAAGTAATCGTCTATCTACCCACCCAATTATGTTTTTGAAATGATCTTAGTAATCGTCTATCTACCCACCCCCTTTATGTTTGGGAGATGGGCTAAGTAATCGTCTGTGTACCCACCTCCTTTATGTTTAGGAGATACGCTTAGTAATAGTATATCTACCCACCTCCTTTATGTTTAGGAGATACGCTTAGTAACAATATATCTACCCACCCCCTTTATGTTTAGGAGATACGCTTAGTAATAGTACATTTCCCCACCTCCGTTATGTTTAGGAGATGGGCTTATGAATCGTCCATCTACCCACACCCTTTAGTTTTACGAGATGGACCTTCTAATTTTCTATCTGCGCACCTGCTTTAAGTTTAGTAGATAGAGTTGGTAATCGTCTATTACCCATCCAATTGTTTTGGCGATGGGGTTAGTAATCGTCTATCTGCCCACCTACGTCAGGTTTTGCCCACTTTCTTTATGTTTAGGAGATGGGCTTAGTAATCGTCCATCTACCCACACCCTTTAGTTTTACGAGATGGACCTTCTAATTTTCTATCTACCCACCTCCTTTGTGTTTAGGAGATGGGCTTAGTTATCGTCTATCTACCCACCTCCTTTGTGTTTAGGAGATGGGCTTAGTAATCGCCTATCTACCCACCTCCTTTATGTTTAGGAGATGGGTTTAGTAATCGCATATCCACCCACCTCCTTTATGTTTAGGAGATGGGCTTAGTAATCGTCTATCTACCCACCTCCTTTATGTTTAGGAGATGGGCTTAGTAATCATCTATCTACCCACCTCCTTTATGTTTAGGAGATGGGTTTAGTAATCGTATATCCACCCACCTCCTTTATGTTTAGGAGATGGGCTTAATAATTGTCTATCAACCTACCACCTTTATGTTTAGGAGAGGGGCTTAGTAATCGTCTATTTAACCATCACCTTAATTTTTAGGAAATGCACTTAGCAATCGTCTATGTACATTCTTCCTTTATGCTGGGTAATAAATCAGGGTAGGTTTTTCAGCTGTATTGTTCTGCACACAGGAAGGGTCCTTTCAGTTCTTTTCTCTCGTCGTTCTGAATACCCCACATTCCAATCGCCTTTTCCACACCGAGTTTTTCCTTTAACTTTAGCGAAGCCAAATCGTATCTGGTCCTGTATAAACACTGGAATTATGATCTCTGTCAGCCCCCCTGTCTAATACCTTTGGTTTGATTAACGCGTGTAGCAAAACTTGAGGTACCATTCCTGTCTTCTCACTTCATCCTAAAACCCTGTTGAACATTATTTTATCCAACCATTTCACTTTAGCCTTTGTTTTATTTTCTGCATGAAAATTTTGTAACTTGACCATCCTCGAACTAGTCTAGCAAATTTTCTCAAAATTTTGATCTGCCGTTAAGAGAAATGTTTTAAAAATATTTGAATCACTCGCCAAAAAAATTTTGAAAAAATAATCTAGTAGTAGCTAATTAGGGTTTTCCATCTCATTGGACAAGGAGCCAGGGCACCTAGATGGCCCCTTGACCAGGAGATAAGAGAGCAGTTTGGTTCTCCTTAAAGATCTGGGTCTGGCCTTACCGAGAGACGCAAACTCTGAGAACCGCCGTCGACCGGTAATCTTCCTTAATAGCTCCCCACACTTTGTCCAGCCGAGGCCTCTCACCCTGTGCAACATGCAGATGACGGGACATGACAGCAACAACAGAGTCACACACAATAACATACATGACCACAACTACAAACAAGGGTCTACCGCCGCCAGACAGTGGGTCACTACAGAGAACCAAACTATTTTTCTCATGTCAGGGTCAAGTTTAGTGTATCCTAACGTTATCAAGAAATGTTCAACTTCTCAGTGTCATGCCCAAAATTCTGAACTACCTCCAAAATTACCACCCGAAATCTGCAAAAATTCAAGTCCACTATCAATTTAGCTATACCCATGTACGTATGAGTCCCTACTCTGCAGGCCTTTGTTTCTGTGGTGATGGTTGTCACCCTTCGTCCTTATCATTTTCGATATCCCTATTTCCCCAGATCCTAGTTTTTACCCTAAGACACAGACTGCTTTTAAACTGTTTTTCACATCTCTCGACCTGCTTCATTACCGCACTGTATCTATGTGTACCTATTTCCTTGTCACCCTCTGCCATTGCCTCTCTGTATAATTATCATGCTCTATGTCACTCTGCAACCCCACGTATCTATTGTTCCGGAGATGGGGCTCTATTTCCGAACCCCCCCTCTATGTTCAGGAGATGGGGCTAGTCATTGCAATATTTCCCAGCCCCCTTTATATTTAGGGGATCAGATTAATATTCCCTACTCACCCTGCAGTCCTATCATTATCTTTGCCACCTTGTGTCCCTATCATGTTCTATCATTGTCTCCCTAAATCTTTATCATACTCAATGTCATCCGCTATCCCCACCCCAGTTCTGTGTAGGGGATGGGGCTACTTCTTGCCTACCTCCCCCCCCCTCCACCAGCTTTATATGTAGCTGGGGGATGGGACTAGTTATCCTCCACTCCCCCACCCCCTTTATGTTAATGAGATGAGATTAATGTTCTGTCTTCATCCTGCCTTCCCGTCATGATCTATGTCACCTGAAATCCTTGCCATGCTCTGTCATTGCCTGTCTGTATCCTTATCATGCTCAATCTCGCCCATCACCCCCCCCCGGTTATGTGATGGGGATGGGGCTACTTAATCTCTATTTCCCCCACCCTCTTTGTGTGTAGGGGATGGGGCTACATAATCTCTATTTCCCCCACCCACCCCCTTTGTGTATAGGGGATGGGGCTACATAATCTCTATTTTCCCCCACCGCCGTTATTTGTAGGGGATGGGGCTACATAATCTCTATTTCCCCCCACCCCCTTTGTGTGTAGGGGATGGGGCTACATAATCTCTATTTCCCCCCCACCCCTTTTGTGTGTAGGGGATGGGGCTACATAATCTCTATTTCCCCCCACCCCCTTTGAGTGTAGTGGATGGGGCTACATAATCTCTATTCCCCCACCCCCTTTGTGTAGGGGATGGGGCTACATAATCACTATTTCCCCCCACCCCCTTTGTGTGTAGTAGATGGGGCTACATAATCTCTATTTCCCCCACCCCCTTTGTGTGTAGGGGATGGGGCTACATAATCTCTATTTCCCCCACCCCCTTTGTGTGTAGTGGATGGGGCTACATAATCTCTATTCCCCCCCCCCCACCCTCTTTGTGTGTAGGGGATGGGGCTACATAATCTCTATTTCCCCCCCCCCCCACCCCCTTTGTGTGTAGGGGATGGGGCTACATAATCTCTATTCACCTCCCCACCCCTTTGTGTGTAGGGGATGGGGCTACATAATCTCTATTTCCCCCCCCCCACCCCCTTAGTGTGTAGGGCATGGGGCTACATAATCTCTATTTCCGCCACCACCTTTGTGTGTAGGGGATGGGGCTACATAATCTCTATTTCCCCCCACCCCCTTTGTGTGTAGGGGATGGGGCTACATAATCTCTATTTCCCCCCACCCCCTTTGAGTGTAGTGGATGGGGCTACATAATCTCTATTCCCCCACCCCCTTTGTGTGTAGGGGATGGGGCTACATAATCTCTATTTCCCCCCACCCCCTTTGTGTGTAGTGGATGGGGCTATATAATCTCTATTCCCCCCCCACCCCCTTTGTGTGTAGGGGATAGGGCTACATAATCTCTATTTCCTCCCACCCCCTTTGTGTGTAGGGGATGAGGTTACATAATCTCTATTTCCCACCCCACCCCCTTTGTGTGTAGGGGATGATGCTACTTAATCTCTATTTCCCCCATCCCCTTTGTGTGTAGGGGATGGGGCTACATAATCTCCATTTCCCCCCACCCCCTTTATGTGTAGGGGACGGGGCTACTTAATCTCTATTTTCCCTAACTCCTGTGCGTGTTGGGATCGAGCTCCTGATTCTCTATTAGCCCCACCTCCTTTATGTGTAGGGGATGGGGCTTTATCCTTATCACGAGCTATGTTATCCTGCATCCTCAACATGATCTATGTCACCCTGCATCTGGATCATGATCTATGTCACCTTACATCTGTATCATGATCTATGTCACCTTACATCTTTATCATGATCTATGTCACCTTACATCTTTATCATGATCTATGTCACCTTACATCTTTATCATGATCTATGTCACCTTACATCTTTATCATGATCTATGTCACCTTACATCTTTATCATGATCTATGTCACCTTACATCTTTATCATGATCTATGTCACCTTACATCTTCATCATGATCTATGTCACCTTACATCTTTATCATGATCTATGTCACCTTACATCTTTATCATGATCTATGTCACCTGCATCTTTATCATGATCTAAGTCACCTCACATTTTTATCCTGGTATCACCCTCAACAAACCCTGTCATAATTTATGTAATCCTATATCCCCACCTCCCTTACTTTTAGGAGATGCTAAATTTCCCCATGTTTCCCAACCTCCTGTATGTTTAGAACTTGATGTTCCCCCCTTTTCCCCCCATCTCCCTGATGTTTAGGAGATGGGGCTAAGTTTCCTTCCCTTTCCAAACTCCCTTTATGCTTAGGAGATGTGGCTAAGTTTCCTTCCCTTTCCAAACTCCGTTTATGCTTAGGAGATGGGGCTAAGTTTCCTTCCCTTTCCAAACTCCCTTTATGCTTAGGAGATGGGGCTAATGTTCCTTCTGTTTCCCCACCCCCTCGATGTTTGAGAGATGGTTTAGTTTTTCCCTACCCTCTTTATGTTTCGGAGATGTTTTTTTTTTTCTCTGTCATTCTTCATCCTCTGTCATGATTTGGTACCACACACCCATTTTCTTCATGCCCGTGAGCAAGATTTACCATTCTGCCTCTGATCACTTTCCCACATCTAAATCTCTGACGTAGTACAATCAGATGGCTTCTCCGAACTTTTGCCCATTGCCTCAGAAAACCATGCGAGAAAGTTGGTGTCATATGGAAGCTCCCATGTCACTATTTTATCCAGGGCATGTTGGTTACAGTGGCGTAGCAACAGAGGGTGAGGAACTGGGGGCAGTTTCCTTTTCTATGCACTCGCTCAGTCATAATACAGTTATACAGCATCGTTATGCTGACGTAGACTAGCTGCACCCCTATGACCCGTGAACTCTTACTACGCCACTGGCTGGGTATGATGGTAGCCCCCCAGCAAGGCCGCCAGTGACAGATAGTACCACTTACCTGTCATTAGTGGTAGCAAGGGGTGCTGGCCCCTGACATCAGGGGAGAACACTCCATGATCTGACTTGAAAGAAAGAATGCAGAGATTTCTAACAAATTGCAATAAATCCCATCTGACCATCTTTGCTTCTTCATAAAATGCCCGAATTTAACTTTAAGCTGTAAATCATTTTTATGCCTTAGAATTAGACCTTATAAATCATACTTGGGTAACAAATCGTGGCTTTCCGTGGAAGGAATACCGTGTCATTTTACACAACTTTACTTGGGCACCCTTTTCATGTTCTGAGTGTCACCGAGCCGCGCATTAACTAGAAAAACGTCCATCTACAGGACTAGCTTGCCAGGGGAGAGAATGGGGCTCAGCCCCATTGTGACCGCTCGCGCCTTTCCTAAAATCGCGTCCTTTAACCGTTCTTCCTGTCCTGTGCCTTCCCATAAACAAGCAACAGGCCAGAACCATGTCTAGACCTACATGAATCGCCCTGATCAAATCAGTAAGCTCAGAAATCACTTTAGGAAAGAGTTCCTTACGGTCCCACCCCCCCCCCCACTTTGTTTAAATCTCTACCCCTGATCCTAAACCTTTTCTCAATCCTTCTCTGTCCCTAATACTAAAGCTCTTCCTAACCATATTCTGACCTATAAGCCTAAACCTAATGATCTTATTCGTCACTGTACCCCCGTAAAGAATTGTAACAGGTGAACACGGCTGGGACGTATGGATCTCTCTCCGGACATTTTAAAAGTGAAACTGCCTACCTGGGTCTTGCCGTCTGCCAGTCTTCATCTGAAAAAGCACACATAAATTTAACTTGCCGCACTTTAACGTTGATCACAGTATAACTGAAAAAATCACCACACGATGTTGTCTCTTTGACAGACGAAGCAAGAAAGGAATTCAACTCGCGCCTTCTTTCGGGTCAATTCAGAGTCTGACTGTGACAAATTCTGTTCAAAACATCGTGCGATGGGTGAACGCCATCGTGAACAGTCATCTCTCTGTTACGTGGCCCACAGTCAAAAATACGTTAATTTCAGTTTGTTAACTTCCTTTTTATATAAATTCATTTTTAAACTAAAAAAATTCATTGAACTATTGTCCTGCTGAGTTGTTTGTGGCATTATATATAACTAGCTGAGGTCCCCGGCCCTGCCCGGGATAAATCGGTTTGAATATTGGTTTCAGTTCTGGGTGGTTATTATGGACCTGCTTCATCTGGCCTGTTCCTATTTGTTTATTTTATTTTTATTTGTTTGTTTTTAAATAAGTCTTACTGCTCTGCCTTTGTGAGCTACACCCTGCGCATCCCGTACAACAGCATGATTTGCGCACGGGTTAGTGTGTTTGATAGTGGACATATCGCAGGAATTGATAACGAAACCTTAAAACGGCGGACCACGACTCGAAACAGATCTAAATGATGGCGAAACAATAAATTTCCAATAAAAAAAACTACACCGATTTGAGACTTCTATTAAAAACTGTGCACTCTTACATCCATTCTGATGCACCTATAAAATTTGAAGTCTAAGTGTTGAGTGGTACAGAAGCCTTTTGCAACGAAAAATCTCAAGTCCACAAATATATATAGCATAGATGATTATCCCCCCCCCCCCCCAGTGCGGAAATTCTATTCGACTTATTGTAAACATGTGAACTGTTCACTCACATCATTTTTTTGCTTTCTATCGTTATTTGCAAACGACGGTGATTATTTATGTTCATGATTCATTGAATCAATGGGGAGAGAAGTAGCTAGAAACTCAGGGGGAACCAGACAACAGAGAGTCTTCAGAGAAGAAACCCACCTGTTCAAGTGTTTCGGCCCTGAACTCTTTACACTCTAAGGGGCCCGGGCCACACCTAGGTCATGACTCCCAGGAGAGAAATGTTTAGAAGCTTATTTATGTTTGGCAATGAAAGTTAAACCTGAGTTATTTTGACTATCAAAATAAAACGATTTTTATAAATGAACAGAGGCGGCAGCCTTTTCTTATTGTCGTAAAAAAAAAAAACAACTAAAAAAACCTGTTTCTGTAACAAGTACAATTAAATGATTCTGTTTAGTTCTGCTATGTTCTTCACAGGCCCCGCACAGGCCTTTTGTTCATTGCTAACATAGAGCGATGGCTATTGATGTGTTCATCATAATTATTTTGTTATAACTGGTACAGGTACCCGGCATTCTCCGAGATAAACTGTTAACACACCCTTCTCTCTCCCTCTCTTTTTGGGTCTAAAAAACTCCTCATTATTCGACAGTCTTACCAGAACGCCTGGTTATCATGCTGAGGTAGTCAAACTTCACTTTCAAACCGGTTTTAAAAAATGTAATGCAGACATTGTGTTATCAAGTTTTGTAGTTGTTGTTGTTTTTTTTATTTGTTATTCTTTATTTTTAGCAGAACTGAAATTTTCAGGAGAGTTAGTAACAAATATTACCCAAAAAAAAGTTAGAAAATTAAAATTAACATAACCAAGAGGTTAGAAGACACTTTCTTCTTAAACTGCCATTGAATACCGATAACAATTCTATCTCTCCTGCTTCGACTTAAAGAATATTTAGTAAAACAACTAACAATGGTCATCATGAATATTCGATGACACAGAGTCAATACTGGTAAATAGGAGGAACAAGATCAGAATTATAAGACTGGTAACTGTGAGGGGTTGAAGTTGTACTGTAGCTTTGGTAAGAGGGTGAGGGTGTTGTCCTGTCTTGCTGATTTGGATGCTGGTGTGATTGGATGTACCTGTTGGCAGGTGGGTGTGACGCAGTGGATTCTGGGAATGCAAAATCTTCAAGAACCACTTGAATACGATTTCGAAAGGCAAGGTTTAAGTTACCAGGAATTAGTTTCATGTAGAGGAGCAGAGATCTTAGAAACAAAAAAATCTTCATCATTAGCTTTAGCAAATTCAGGAGCGGGGCAGCAACACACCTCCCAAACACAGGACATCGGCTAAGGGATTTCTCGTCCTATCGAACACTGCCATGGGTGCTACAATCTCTGGACTGTGCCTGATATGACTCTGAACGTCACCGAAAATCCCTGGGATGTATTGGAGCTGTCCTGTGTTTGGGGGTGTATTGCTGCCCGCTCCTGAATTAGTTACAGATCGTACCGGAAGAAAACAAATCACGCATCCCCGTCAGACACAGTCAAGAGTCTGCCATGAAAACTTTGGTGTACATTTTGCTGGAAGCATCTGGCTGTGTCAGACAGGGCTTAGTATGACACCTCCCTAACTGGCACAAGTATACCGCACGCAGAAGATGGAAGAGTCATGAAAAGTTAGGAATTCTGCCTTCAGATTATAGAAACAACAAGCATGAAAACAAACATATTCCAAAAGTTCATTCGATTAAGAATTTATTAGAAGCCCTAAGCACTTGAAAGCTTTTGATTCCTGTCACAAATCCCAGACTGGGAGATGTAATAAGTTATGACAGGACAACAATCACGAACGAACAATTTTAACACTTAACAGAACAACCCATCAGACTCACACATTTATTAAACATAATTATACAGATAATAGCGCAATTACATACATTATATTATTGAATTTAACTGCCGTACAACGGCCTTATTCCCACATGCACTCTTCCCTCAGATCCACAACCCGGTAGTTACTTCCTAAAGACACTTCTGCCTCAGCCTCTCCCCTCAGGGTCTTAATAGCACATTAATAATTCACTGGCACCGCAGTCTCTCAATATCACCTTCCTATTGCCATAACACCTTAGCATTCCACTAGCACCTCAGCAGGGCAATAGCACATTATCATTTCAATAGCCCATCAACATGGCAATAGTACATTATCATTTCAATAGCCCATCAACATGGCAATAGTACATTATCATTTCAATTAGCACATTCACGCTCATATCTACGTCCCTGTCCGTGGCCAGACTGCCACGACTTTATGTGCCTCTACTGTCCTGCTCCGACAGCCTCACTCTTGGCCTATGTGTGGCCTCCGGTCCTATGCTGGCCTATCCCCTGTGCTCACCGAGGTGGCTCTTCGGCCCGTCCCCGACACCTACAAGAATAACATTACATTGGTATAATACCATACCATTTCTATTCACTCCACCTCTCCTTACAACCCATGAAGCGTACACACAATAGTGCACATTTCACTCACCAAACATCTTACGGTAACACACCTCCATCGTAGTACACAATACTCACTCGTGCTACAAATCCATGAACTCAACTTTCATCTGTCGCTCATGGCGCACATTGCTATATCCAATATCAAGGACTTCCACATTCCTCACATATACTTATTTACATCATGGTAATAGACGAATATAATACATCAATCATAATTATCAATCATCGTTTCACCTACCAGTCATCACTGGAAAAAACTCTCTCACTAGTCTTCCGACTGCTCCCCTTATGTTCGCCCACTGGGCTTTCTCTTGCGTCCGCTCTTTAGGACGTTCTAACTTGCATTGATAGTAATACAGCGCTCTCGCCTCCTTCAGACCCCCACCACTCATAACATGCACGCTTTCCCCCACTTGTCTACGTGCGTTAATTTTACTCTCCTCCTTTCCCCTCGTAATTATTAACTATCGCTCACTCCACTCGTGACAATGCCCCCATACACTGTTTATGTAATTCAAAATATAAACAAAAATAAACATTGAAATGGAATTTTAGTTTTCGAAATGAAACAGAACTTGCTATTAATACGAGTAAGATGGAAATTAATGTTTATTTTTGTATGGACCCTTTTCACTTCCGCGTTACGGTTGTTTGCGGGGAGCCGCACGGCTTCGAAAAGCACCGTGTAGGGCAAAAACCTCAACTTGCCTTGATGATGGCACCTGAATATGTGCACAGTCTAAGCAAAGATACATTTTTATGCCAGAACCAGCACGTAACGGGTTTGTCCAGTTGGGTGCCCAACAAGAGGATGGCATCGTTCGACCGTTGTCCACCGCTTACGCCCTACTAGTGGGGCACGCCGCCATTTTGTTTGCAAATCACGCGATATGGAGGACGGTAAATGAAAAGGGTCCATACTCGCACTTTATTTTTATGTGGAAAGTTTTGTGGACTGTGGTTCAGCTGTGCCATTTCCAGTTTTGCACCATAAAGTTCCATGATGAATACGGCGACGAAAAATTTCTGCGGTGCCCACCCCCCCCCCCCTTCCCTTGATGTCCTAAGCACGCGCTTACTTTGCGTAATGGTTAATCCAGCCCTGTTGGCGTGTCATGAAACATTTCCACAAACAATTATTATTTTGAGGGGTCGGGAATGTGAAGGAATGAAAGACGACGGGAGCCCCTCAGTGCACGAAATAAAAGAAAACAAACAAATAAGGAAAGAAAAACAAATCATACGTCATGCATAAGATGATTTTATTAATTTTCTAGACATTATCTAACTCGCAAACCGACATACTTATCAAGCTAAGACATACGATGAGCTTTAAGTTAATCTACACACGAATACACACACACACTTGTCTAATTTCGGTAGTCTGTATTTATTCAGATAAACGAGGAGCTTTCTTGTAACTTGCCAAGGGAGAAAGACACAGATGATCATTTCTGCCCTCATCAAGTCCTCTCAACAATACATCAAAGCAGATTTCTATACAGTTCGTTACCATGTTACGTGATGTATGGCTGTTGTTGAGTTTATTAAGTTGTGATATATGATACATGTATTACTTATTACCTTTATGTAATGAAGCGTAACATGTCATGTGTATACCATGTACACTGTACTATGTACTCTTAAACCTTTTGTGAAAGAGAATTTCCCTCTTGGGATAGTCAAGTGATTCTCATCTTTTCTAAAAGGAAGGAGAACATATTTATGCATTTGTAACTGCAGACAGCTATAGAACGTACAATGAGAGCCGACATGTAAAAACAGAGATTCATACTTCTGATGACACACTGGAACGTCCTGCTTCTGAAATAACTGTAATAGTACTAATAGTCGAGGCTATACTCTCTTTCGAATCTAATTTTGGGCTTTCAACCGGGATATCCTGTGGAGAGGCACTCTCCCCTTGAAAGACAGGGACGTTCTTTGGGCGAGGATTTTTTGGAGAGGTATCCAGAGGAGTGGGCTTCTTATCTTCCTGGCAACGTTCTCTGATTATAAGGATTATCGATGTGATCAGAAAAGAGCACACGAAGGTCACGAGCCCACCCACCACAGCAAACATGACTGAAACTTGTGCGATAAGATCCAGCTCATCAGAGAGGGCTGGAAACTTGTTAGCGTAGGTATGAGCTGCTTTTAACTCATACTATGAAGAAAACATTAGAACGTGGATGCTTTAGTCCGATGACCAGACTCTTAATCACGGGTGGACTTTCACCATGTGGGGTAAAGGAAATGTAGATTGCGAGAAATTCGAGAACATTCATTACACCTCATGGCCTGTACTTATGGCTAGTCGATGACGTTCGACCTGTAAAAAGATATGGATTGGGAGAATCAAAATGTAGTTTTTATTTCGAACATGAAACGAGTTTGTTACGATGAGAAGATACTTAATGACTTTGAGTCAACGGGAAGAATAGCTTAAACGTTCAGTAGAGAACACTCTCCTGAAAACGTAGTTTGCCTTGATTTTCCAGTGTGTTGGGGCTTGAACAAACGAAACCACTGAAAATGGCCCAAAACAAAGCGAGGTTTAAATGCACTCAAGTAAGCTTCGGAAAATAAGATTAAAACCATGCAGTGGGTAGCTGGGACGCGTGGACTCACTTTGGAAAGATATAGGGACAAAGGTAAGAGTGTTAGAAGTATATATAGTATTTTTGGCAGGGAGTATCTTTGGTGAAATGGCCACGAAATCTTGTGAGGCTATTTAAGGTAAAACTAGAAACCATTTACAGGAGTTGATTATTGGGATGGTTGGCTTCTCTGTAGAAAGAGGGACAAAGATGATAGAGTCACATGTATCTCTTATCTTTGGTAAGGATTAGCCTTGGTGGGATGATAACGAAATGTTTTAATTAGCTGGTTCTAAGACTGCAGGATATTCTTTGTGGGTGCTGGCTGGTAGCTTTGAATAGAGGAACTGGTTCTGCGCGCAGTCCGAACGTCAGCTTCAATACGCACTGCAAATCCCCCAGCGATGGTTATTCAACCTGCCTCGGTTCTAGCCTCCTTATTGAACCACGTCACCTCCCTCAATCCACCCCCCCCCCAAAACACACGCACACACACACACACACACCTTTTTAATATGGAAACTAGCGTCAATATTACACTCCCCTCCCCCCCCCCCCACCGCAGGCTGATTATATAATCTGCCTCAGAAACAGCCTGTACACAGAACACCCCCCCCCCCACTCCCATCTTTTCTGTATAGAGGCTGACATTGGCCTTCCAAAGGAAATTATCATAGTATTCATAGGCTTCTTCCGCGCCACCTTCTATGCCCCTGCCACTTCTGATAGTTCCAGCTTATAATCCCACATCTCATGGACTATGGATTTAGAATGGGAGTTCTTTTCGGGATGTTTGAATAGTTCTCAAAATCGCTTCGTTTTACGCAGTTAAAATGATATAATAACTAAAGTTAAAATGATATATTATAATAACTAAAGGAACATTCCTACTCAGAGAGGTATTGATACTAAACCCGGTCCCTCGCAGTCAGATGCTGGCAGGCAAGTAGTGCACGTCATAAATTCCTAATTATCTGAGTAAATCCGGGTAGACCCTATCGTGCTAATGTCAAAATTGGGCAAAGAGAATGTAGCAAAGCCCCGCGTAAGAAAATACCCAAACGATACAATGCATACAACTTTTTCTCTTTGCCCAATTTTGACGTTGCTTATAGCCCTGCTGCGACTTGTCTGTGGTTTGAATATATTTCGTCAACCTATCGTGCTAAGCCCGGGCAGTCACAGTCAGCTTCGCCACTATTTCTTTGGTGTACATTTTGCTGGCAGCATCTGACTGTGTCTGACGGGGCTTAGTATGATACCTCACACAGTTCTTTAGGGCCTTCCGGAAGTTTCAGAATACATTTGACGTCCGTTCAGAGGTGTGGTAAGCGGTGCTATGCCGTGGTTCTAAGAGTAAATTTGCTTTTATAGGCAATGGGAATTTTCATGTGAAGTGGCGTCACGACTTTCTGCGTTCCTACTTGTTCCGGTAGCAAAATGTTGTCGAAAGCGCTCTTTGCGTCTATATCGCTGACAGAAGACGATGCTCTTGAAACTAACTTAGAATGGAATAAGATATTACTCCCAAATCAATCAAAATCGTTCGTGCTTAGGCCATAATCTCCTTTGAACAGTGTTAAATCATGTAGGCCGTAGTTGCTCCCCGAAGTCATGAGAGAACTATTTTTAGTATATCCAGTCCACACTTCCGTTCCCTATACTGCGCAGACAGAAGATGTGAACGGTAGGTAGGTTGAGGCTCGGCGCGCATTAGCCACTTATGATTGGATGGTAACATCAGGACACTGGACCTTCTCGCAACAGCCAACTTCTTCTTCTTCTTCAGGTGTCAGGTCTGGAGCAGACATCGACGACCATGGCACGCCAAGCTTCTCTGTTGTCAGTCATTCTTATCAGCTCGGTGTTACTAGTTTGGTATAAAACAAAGGTGGGGTGGGGTGGGGGTTGACGAACACCGATAGTCATTAACTCGGTGTGGCCGGGGTTCTAGAATAATATCATGTCAGGAAGTTAAAGGCCGAAACATCTAATGAAAGAATCCACTCTTTCCCTGAAGATAGTCATCTGTCTCGCTCCACCTGAGGAGTTTCTTACCACTGGATCTCATGGGAACTGAAATGTCGTGACGCCATCATGCAGTTAATTGTCCTGTTATTGGGGACAAGGCGGTCTAGAGGCAAGGTGCTCACCTCTCATGCCAAGGTTACCGGGTTCAAAACCCGGCCGGTGCAGGCATGTTGGAAGTTGGGGATTTTTTTTTCTTTTGGTAGCACTGCAAATTCTTATTTTTCTTCCGACTTAAAAAGTGAAGCTCTATAAGTGTCAGTTTTTACTAACCGCAAACAAACAGAATAAAAAATAGCTGAGATTATGTAATCAAACGATTAGACATATACTTGAGTCATTCACATACACGTCAGATTAATTAATGCAAATTTCTATGTAATTCTGTCAGAGGGTCTGTAAGAAATCGTATTTCGAAGAGGGACATCTGTTAATTTAATAAGCACCGGTAAACTACCTAAAGATTATGCCGGAAAAATAAACAGAAGCCTGTTCAGTTGCGAAGGCAGCCCCCTGAGAGATTGCTCGGCTCCCGCAGGACACATTAATATGCCTGGCGGGCACTCCACTGAACGGAATGCCTTGATTCCACTTGACTATCCAATATGATGTCAATATATGGCAGACGGATACAAGCCCTGGAAATGAGATGCTACCGTAAGATCCTGAACACCTCATACAAAGACCATATCACGAATGAAGAAGTCAGCCACAGGATCAACAGAGCAGGTGGACCCTACGATGACCTGCTCTCAGTGGTGAAAAGCAGAGAGCTGCAATGGTACGGACATGTGCCAAGATCCAGTGGGCTTGCTAAGACCATCTTGCAGGGTACCGTACCAGGAGGGAGAAAGAGAGGTAGACAGAGGAAGAGATGAGAAGACAACATCAAAGAGTGGACAGGCTTGACCTTCGCTGACTCACAGCGAGCTACGGAGGACAGAGACCGATTGAGGAGACTCGTCCGAAAATCATCAGTGGGGACTCAACAACGATCAGAAACGGAAACGGAAATGGCAGACACAAACCGGCCGGGGGGGGGGGGGGGGATCTGATTCACGCAACTATAGAAATGTAAGAAAAGACCATGATATTGTTGCAAAACTTAGTATTCTAGAGAAGCATGTTGGCTTTTGCCCTGTAAAGGTTCTTTTTTAATAATGTCAATAGTGAAATCAACAGCGTTGTTTGAATCCTGTGGCCGTTGCCATGTTGGAACACGGCGTCATTTTGAATTCTATGTGAGACGCCATTCTGATAAAAAAAATACTAGAATCTAAATTTGCTAAAATAAAAAAATTTGGAGAGAGAGCGTTTTCTGTGTGCGCTCCAGCTGTATGGAACTCCTTACCACCAAATATTCGAAGCATAGAAAGCGAGGCACTTTTTAGATCTGGAATGAAGACCTATCTCTTCAGAAAACACTTTAATGTATAGTCTGTGTGTGTGTGTGAAGAAGAGAGAGAGAGAGAGAGAGAGAGAGGAGGGAGAGATAGTGTTTGTGTGTGTGTGCCTTTGTGTGTGTGGTCAGTTGTTAGGAATGAGATTTGTTCTGTTTTTGCATGTTTTGTAAAGCGCATAGAGCATCTCTGGGTATGCGCTATATAGATGAACTTTATAATTATTATTGGACAATTGTGGCAGGCACCTCGCAACTCTGCCACGCTCCGCCAGCAGGCAGCCTTACTAGTAGTGGGCATTGAACGGTGCCCCTGCAGGAAAAGCTAGGAATGTTAGATCCTAAAATGCGTCGTTGGAAAGGTTTGGTGATTTTTTAAAATTCTGCTCTGTTATCATTATGATAATTCTTCTTCAAGTGCCGGATCTGGAACAGATATGGACGATCATGGTTCGCCACTCATTCCTCCGCACGGATGCTCTCAAAAAGCCCATTATTGTCCTGGTTTTTCCTTGTCGCCCATCTGTTCAAACTCATTATGTTATTCTTTATTATGACAATATCTACCCATAATTTAATTTCTTATACTGGAAACTTTTTTTTTTTTTTTTGGAAGAAATGTAGATGAAAACTTTACGTTTGGTTTTTTCTTAAGCCTGTGTTTTCATGTGTACGAAAACGGAAATGACTACGGAAACGTCAAAAACCCTTCAAACAGTGAAATAGAAAAAATATTTTCATAAAATAATTATGTTCGGAAACACCATTTCTTTACACATGGAAACAGTCTTTCTTTTTCACTACTTGAATGATTTTTGCCGTTTCCGTTTCCGTAAACATGAAAACGCAGCTTTTATTGGGTCACTGTTTACTCGGAACTAGGTCTTAAATGTGTCTTCTGTCGCTGTGGAAATGAGACCTGCATTTCCCAGCGCATACCCAGTCGTTTTGACTGGTTTGTGTTGATTGAACGTGGAAAAGGATTTCCCCTTACTGTTGACTGTTACATTCTTAGTGTGTCGATTTTTATGTACTGGTGTGTAGCGTACTCCGAACAGACATAAACAAACTGAAAGTGTGGCAAACAATATTTTCCAATGTTATTATGTATTGGATTTTTCAATTTTACAAAGCCAAAGAAATAAAATATACAGTTGCATAATCAAACCAAAACACGAACAAAACAGAATACAAAGCAAAAAATGTTGGAATTAACAAAATCAAAAATAGATTATAATTTTTTTTATATGTATTGGATTTTTGGACTTTGCCTAGCCAAAGAAATATACAATTGCATTATCAAATCAAATCATGAACAAAAGCAGAATACAAAAGGGCAAAATGTTGAAATTAAAATAAAAAATGTATATAATGTTATCCACACGTATTGGATTTTTGGATTTGGCAAAGCCAAAGAAATTGCATAATTGCATAACCAAACCAAAACATGAACAAAGCAGAATACAAAAGTGCCAATTATTGAAATTGATATCATAAAAAAATATATAAGATTGCATTATGTATTCCATTTTTGGATTTTGCAAAGCCAACGAAATATACACTTGTATAATCAAACCAAGACACGAACAAAACAGAACACAAAGTCCAAATGATGAAGTTAATCAAATAAAGAATATGTCCTCAATTACTTAACAGCTTTGGTTTTTGGGGTGCGGAGAGGGGGTGGAGGAGGGTAATTGTCTCATTATTAACATATATCTAGGAATTTGCATAGGATGTCTCAAAATGTTCGAACAATCATTATTGAACACTGTGTGTGTATTTGTGTTTGTGTGAGGTTGACTTTGGCCCTGAATTTGTAGAGAGCGCGCCAACACGGTGACGGTCACATAGTGCTAAGAAATAGCGAGACGAAAGGCAGAACAATAATAGAACAGAGAGTACAGAATGATATCACGAGCGCAGGCGAGTATAGGTGTGTTGTGTGTGAGTGTGTATGTATGTATGTATTTATGTATGTATTTAGGCGATGGATCCTTGGCTACGGTGGATGTGTGCTCCTTACGATCAACTTTACCTACCCAATCCCTGCCAGGCCTACATGGACGACGTGTCAATGACAACGACCAACGACCAACATATGACTGAAATGCTTCATAAGAGCGAAGAGTTTTTGAGCTATTGCGGCATGGAAGTAAAGCACAAAAAATGGGCAGTGTTACACGGACAGAGAACTGGTAACAACTGGGCTAGGAGAGACACAACCTCAGAAGTGACATTCGAAATACAGGATGACATCATTCCCATGTACGGGAAAACTAGGCACTATACTTATTTGGGCCATGACTTAAATCTTAGTGGAACAGCTAGTAAAGAACAACTAAAAGATATTACTAACAGCCTTGCAAATATTTTAACCAAAATAGAGAATTCAGTTTTGCCTTTATCTTACAAGATTGGGGCCATAAATTCAATGTTTATTTCCAAATTGATGTTTTACTTTAACAATAGTTTATTCACAGACAATATGTTGACCCATCTTGAAACATGTATTGTTAATTTTATTAGGAATGCATTTAATCTTAATGACTCAACAACTCGTTCATTTATTTTTGTACCAATGAAGCAGGGTGGCCTTGGAATACAAAAACCTTCCACATTGTATTATGTCAAAAAAGTCACTTTTATTTTGTCTATGTTGAACTGTGATGATGAACAGGTAAAAAAGACCACACGTGATGCATTTCATCTGCATATGACGAAACGGAAGGTCCCACTAGTTGAACATAACACACAACCTAATTTTGGTGGATACGAACTGACAAACAGCAATACTTTGAATAAACTTTGTAAAGTTAACTGGGGGGCTTCTGAATTTGTGGAAATGAACAGATTATGTTGTAAATTGAAAACTTGTTTAGGATATGATATAGAAAATGATTGTTACACCTTATCGATAAATGACGGCAATGGTTCTATAATTCATACCAGTGATATAAATAAAGTGTCTAAATTTCTAAAAAGTCAAAGAATACAAGATGATATCAATTACTGGCATAATCTAGAGCAACAAGGACAAATTGTTAACAAAGTACATGCAAACATTCACTCATCATCCAGTACTGTTTTTAAAAATGCAAATATCAACGATGCTATCATTAAATTTGCTATGAAAGGGAGATTACAATTGTTAGAAACAAACGCAAACATGAACAAATACTACCCACTGTCCTTTCAAAGATCATGTCCCTTGTGTAATCAGCCTTATGACACCAACTCACATATACTTAATGGTTGCCAGAGATTTAAAGGTTTCTACACAGAGAGACACGACAAAATTGTAGACTTTTTATTTGAAAATATCAACAAAAAACTTGCAAGTGATCAGTGCATTATCAGTACAAACAAATGTGTCAATGTTGAAAACAACATCCCCAACAAACCTGATATATTGATTATTGATGAGAAAGAGAAAATTGTGTTTATAGTGGAAGTCTCTGTTCCCTTTGATAGGTTTATTGATATTTGTTTTAATGAAAAATTTCTGAAGTATTTACCACTACATAATCATTTCAATGATATGGGATACACAAGTAAAATCATTGTCTTTATTGTGGGTTCACTGGGGACAGTGCACAATAAGTCAGCATCAGGTTTGAAGTTGTTGGGTTTCACTAACAGTGAAATAAACCAGTTTTGTAAATTCATGAGTATCAGTGCTATTATTGGGTCACACAGGGTCTGGAAGAAAAGATATCATTTAATCTAATTCATCTCTAACAATATTTTGTCATATACAGTAGCTTTCAGTGGTGCATTCACTCCCTTATTTCTTCGTTTTTTATCAGTCAAAAGGCTTTTATCAATGCAATGCATGTTGGTTATTCCATACACTATATTACTACTATGCATTCTCATTACAATGCATGTTGGTTACTCCATACACTATATTACTATTATACAGTTTCATTGCATTACACTATTTAGGTTGTTGGTATGCTTGTAAGCTGATATATTATGTTGAATATGTGATTATGCAATTGGATTGTTCATTGCATGTAAAAAATCATATAGTCAATAAAATTCTCGAAGTATGTATGTATGTATGTATGTATGTATGTATGTATGTATGTATGTATGTTGAATAATGATGATGTTTTAGTCAAAAATGCTGCGACCCAGTCACTTGATTTGCATATGACTAAAAGAAAAGTGTCAAAAGTAGAGAGTGATGGAGAAAATATAAATTTCGCAGGATATGAACTGAAAGAAAATGGTCAACTTAATAAGAAAAGCAAGGTCAACTGGTCAAAATCAAATTGGGTCAACCTCCAGGAGGTGTGTGCCAGAGAAAAAATTGAACTACAGGAATCTAACAATATCTTTAAATACAATGTCGAGGTTGATGATGATGTTCATTTTTCTCTTCATGATCATGTGAAATTTCAAAAATGTTATAAAAATGTGAAACTAAATAATGTTGTTGAAGAACTGAAAAGTTTGAAATCACAAGGAAGAATAATTAGAGAAAATGGGAACAACATTGATTACACTGTATCTTGTAACTTTTTAACCAACCACAAAATAAGTGATAAAGTACGAACGTTTTGTGTGAAAGGGAGGATGCAAGTGCTTGAATGTGAGAGTCTTTTGCACACATACTATCCAAACAGTTATTCAAAAACATGTAAACTTTGTAATTTCTATGCTGAGACAGTATCCCATGTTTTGAATGGATGTAAAAAACTGAAGCCGCTTTACCAGCAAAGACACAACAAAGTTGTCAATAAGATCTTTGAGAAAGTAAGTGATGTGTACAAAAGGAACACGCATGTCTCATTGAAAAAAGACACACCTTTAAGGCCAGCTCATTTTGATAACACCCAGGAAAATTTTGACACCACTGCCAACAGGCCTGATATTACAATTATTGATCGTGAACACAAAAGAGTATGGCTTGTAGAGGTTGCAGTCTGTTTTGATGCCCATATTGAAAACTGCTACCAAAATAAATTTAATAAATATTTCCCCCTCAGTATGGAGATAAACAAAATGGGATTTAACACCCGTGTAATTGTTTTGATTGTTGGCAGTCTGGGCCACATTCATAAAAATTTTTCTAAAGGATTGTTCCAACTAAATATCAGAAAATATGAAATCCGGGGTCTCTGCAAATACTTAAGCAATAGTGCAATATTCTCATCCCATCACATATGGAAACGCCGTTGTAAATCCCATCCTCTATAATCTATGTACTGTGTCATTACCCTTTTATATCATTATTTCAATATTCTTCATGAGTCTTGTTTCCTGTTTACCTGCATCCAGCATGCTACCATCCATTTTGATGTATTTCTCATCATCATTTTTCTATGATGTTACATTACTTGTATTGTATTATAGAGAAATAAAGATATTGATATGTATGTATGTATGTATGTGTGTATATATGTGTGGGTATATATGTTTGTATGTATGTGTGTGTATGTATGTGTGTGCGCGTGCGTGCTTTTATGTGTGTGTGTGTATGTGGGTGTGTTTATGTGTAGCATCAATACAATCGGATGATAACAATGATATTAACTTTTGGGGGGTGGGGGGGGGATGTTATGCATTGTTATTTAATTTTATTCATTAAAGCAAAGATACTAGATTAATAAGACGAGACATTCCCTTCTTCCGGCCTCGTAAAATACCGTTTATATCCGGTCACGGCCACCGCCCACTCTCGGAGTGCAGAGCCAGCTCTTCGCACAATGGATTTGCACAGAAAATACCACACAACACCGATCATTTACGCTTAGTTCCAGAGGCAATTTCACAGTCAAAATATTTTTAAAATGAGTGGGATCTACATCTAATTAACAATGAATTTATTTTTTTTTATATATAAAACAAAGCGCAAAAAGGGCGGGTGAAGGAAGGAGAAAAAGAAACAGATTTTTCATCAATTGCCATAGGCCTAGATCTATTAATGTGCGTGCGGCTTCCCCGGCCTCTCTCCCTATAAGTTATTTTTAGCCTAAGGGCAGCTTTTTGGGACTCGACTCCTAGTGTTTGTACTGCTATGCGTCTCTGATGGAATGGGTAATGTGTTTGTCGGCGAGGTTGTATTTTTCGTGAATTTGGAGTTGAAAAAGAAGAGGAGGAAAAACAAGAAGAAGGAAAATCCAAGGTTTGTCTGTTATTGTTAAAGGAAAGTTCGTACACGTGATCAAAACCCTTCATAAATCCCGCTGTTGTTTACTTTCTTACTTGCATTTCCCACTGGGAGAGAGATCGCGCGAGTTAGTTATAAATGGAAAAATCCAGCCTCGGTCCCATGTTATTCTATAAATATACTAGATCTGTCTTCGGTATGATGGTCAGTTTATAAAACGATTGTAACACTGTTACCACATTTAAAAAGGAAAAAAGCAGCCAGAGGTTTTCTGCAACAAATTACTTTATAATTACAAAGTAAGCGAAATCCAGGAAGGTCTAGGGTGAGAACTGAACAGTGAACAAAACTCGGCATTTTCTCTATTCGGCTTTGTAAAAAGAAAATGCCGTTGTAAAAATCTCTGATGACGCCGCTAGATGGCGCTGCGAAACCCTTGCACGCGAAAACCCCGAGCTGTCTCATCTTATCGTTTCTAGTAGCTTTGATTAATGCATGTGATTACTTCATTTTCTTCATTTCACAAACAGCGAGGCCTCTAACACTGTAATTTAATATGAGTACGTTTTTATTTTTCTGGTTGGTGAGTACGATTTTAAAGTAGACAACTTTTTTCACTTGTCTACGTTGCCATTAATCTCCCTCCAGCAAACAGGATTGGTCCTCCAATCAGGAAAAAGATTCCACCTATGATGCTCAGAAAAAATGAATATCCAAACTCAAGGTGCTCATCAAAATCATCAAAACTGAATGCAGTCGGCGTTTTCTGCGCACTATCGACCCTCTTGCCAAGTTCATCATGTACCGAAAGAACCCAGAAGATGACACAGATGCCAACGCAGCCAGCTTGAAAAGAAAGCAGATAAAATTAAAAGTTCTTGGCTGACCATTTCTGACTAAGGTATTGGTAGATTATTCTCATTATGGAACTGTAAATTGGACATTTATAGGGAGATTATTGTCCTTTGGGACTGTAAATTGGACATTGATAGGAAGATTATTGTCATTATGGGACTGTAAATTGGACATTTAATGGGAGATTATCGCCAATATAGGACTGTAAATTGGACATTTATAGGAAGATTATTGTCCTTATGTGACTGTAAATTGGACATTTATAGGGAGATTTTTGTCATTATGGGACTGTAAATTGGACATTTCGTCGCTGGTATGGCATAGGGGCGCATCGATTAAAATATGGGTTTTTACATTTTTACATTTTTGTGATGTATATTGTGAGATCTTTATTGTGTATAACTGGTTTTGCACTAAAAAAAGTAGTTTTAGAATTACAGCCACTATGTAAAGGACGTATCCCCTCCTCCGGTCATCTCGTGGTATGGCATAGGGGCGCATGTCTGATGCGCCCCTATGCTATACCAAATAGTACACCTGGCGGGAGGCGTCATACAGCCGTTTATCTCCGACTCATCCAGCTGCGCTCGGGAGATGGTGTCTTTATTGGCTCTTGCCTATTGTTTTCTTCACACCAGCGGGGACAGCGGCGTGCTTTTGAAGTCGGATTAGCTAACCGGACATGAACTTCAAAAGGAGCAGATATCTAGCCACATGCCATTGTATGAATGTGATTGTGAAAGTAGGAGCGAAGGAGAAGATCTAATACCATATAGTTTGCTCTTATAGTTATATAACCATGTTTTGATACTTGAGCTAAATAAATTAAAACTGTAGTACCGAAGCCAAGAAAAAAATGCCGTACATGTATGAAGTCGGATTACTGTTGAAAACTGGCGTCTGTGTTGTCATTTTGAATATGGCATCCCCATTGTGCCTCGGAGATGACCATATTTGGTTGTCAATCACCATCCTGCCTAAAAGATGACCATATTTGGTTGACAATCCCCATCCTGCCTAAAAGATGACCATATTTGGTTGTCATGATAATTACATTGAGATCAAGAGCACTGTGACACATTAGCGAGTGAAGGCAAAGGAGCTGCCATATAAACTCGGAAGATGCTCTGGTGCTACGCGGTCTCAGTTACCCCTCCGAGCTTTAAACATGGACTACCGAAATTTCAGTAGAGGAAGGCGCATGGTAGAGTTAGCCAAATCTGCTGTTAATCAAAGTACACAAAGTAGAAGACCCGAAGAGAACGCTAGCCAAGATTTAAGTCGACCATCCAAACTATTCGTGAAACCTGACAATCACCAAACCAAGAATACTCCCGCAGATTTACTGGAAGTTTCACTCATCAGTGATTTAGACATTTCCGTCACGTCAGCGGCCAATGAACTGTTCCATGCCAGCATCGGGTCTGTCGGCGAGATCGTACCAGATGTTCTCCAGACTGAGCCACGGTCAGATGTAACTAATTCAGTCTCTAATTCAGTCTCTGAGTCACCCACTGTACACCAGGCAGCACCAGACAGTCCCCAGCATCTACCTGAACAAGCGCTCCAAAGACTGATTCCGGAGAACTTTCATGTCGATGGATTCTATTCTACCAGCCATGATTCGCACATTCCTGAAATCATCCCTGTCTCTGCAGTCTGTGACCATGCACTTTTTCGAAAAAAATCATGGTCAAAGTGAAGGAGATTCAATGCATTCTGTTGTGGAAGCTGCTTATAAGAGAATTGAAAGTATCATGGTGCCCTCCGAACTGGTCGGCATAATTAAATCTGCAGCACGCAAGAAACCATAATTATATAGTGAATGAAATTCACACTAATGACATCATAGACTGGAAGGCCACTTCTGGTACATCTGGGGTTTTGCGTGTTAGAAAATCAGATGAGGGGATGCCAATATCTTGGCCCGATTTCATGCAAATAAAGATCAGAAAGGACACCCTGGTTAAAATTGAATTCAAGACCTCTCACCTGCAGGAATCCTTCGCAACCATTACCTTACCACCAAGAAGGAAACCCGAGGTCGCACCAACTTTATTGGAGGCTTCTCCTAAGATCTCCAAAGGCAAATATGAGGATCTTGCTGCACTGTGCAATGGACCTACCCCAGTTATAAGCAATCCAGATCATAAACGATTCTACCTGTCTTTACCTCATGACTGAGAAGCGATAATCACACTACCATCATCAGCAACAAACGAACATTAAGCACCATTGTCACTGTGATAAATTCTGTTATCATTTCATGTCTTAAAATGATATGTCTTTAATGTCTTAACTATTGTTGCCACTTTACAGAGCAACCCATTTGCAATACAATATACAAGCTATTATCATCATTATCGACGCCATCATCATCATCGTCATCATCATCATCTCTTGCTGCTCTAATAATATTGTGTCAGGAGCCAGCCTTTTCATAGAAGGGCTAGGTATCTGTTAATATCAATTACACTGTCAAGTTGTTGTGTTCTTCTTTAAAACTGCACCACTCAGCCTTTTTACAGCAGATCAGTAGTCAATAGAAACTTGTAATAAATAATGTAATCTTCTCTGCATCCATCGTCAACATCACCATAAGTTATGATTTGCTGTCAGTGTCATTGTGTCATTATGTCATATTTATTAATTTTCATGTCATCTTACTTGTTATCGCCTTAGTTATCATCGCATTTTGATAATTAATTAATTCTTAAATTACTGTCACACCTTTATTATAATGGCATGCAGATTTTAAAAAAATTAATAAAGTTGGTTTATTCTTGTAAACTTCGTGTTCCGACCTTTCCTTTATGCTTCAAGTGCGAGATGTTGCTTTTCTGTGTTCTTTTCTTTCTTTTTCTTGCTTTCGAGGTTGGTTGTGTGTTGTAAGTCGAATTCAGAATACATTCTGTCAGTATTTTATTATTACTCTTTCCACTGCGTATGGACGTAACCTGCGAATAGAGCCCATTTGTGGCATGTCATAGGGGCGCATCGGGCCGTCGCGGGGCGCATCGGGACATCCATGTCAAAACGTGGTATGGCATAGGGGCGCATCCTATCTACTGGCTTATATACTAATAAAATCACAAAAACAAGATATCAGTATAATAGTTAACCTGCCACAGACATCGCAACAGCAAAAACTATTCGGATCGAGCCAGAAATAAGCGAGCTACCACAATTTTAAGACTCCCAAAGTTTCAAAGCGCTGTGGCTCAAAACTAGGTTTTGCCCGATGCGCCCCTTTGCCGTACCAGCGACGATTTATTGGGAGATTATTGTCCTTATGAGACTGTAAATTGGACATTTATAGGAATATCATTGTCATTATGGGACTGTACATTTGAAATGTCCGGGGAATTTATTGTCATTATGGGACTGTAAAATGAACATTTATAGAATTAGAATGGAATTTTTCTTTTCATATTCTCTGTATATCAACACGTGAGAATAATTACCATTAAAATGCTAGAAACAAGAATGATACAGTACAGAAGAGTGCACTAGACATGCCTGCAAATATCACTTAAATTTTAAACATCCAGGCCACATGCCGACATTCTCATGGGCGCAGGTTTGTACCACGGTTAGGCGGTGGGTGTTGAGGCCAAGGGTAAGAAAGAGGTACATGGGGAAGGGGATTTAAAAAATCGTGAAAATCGAGGGTGAGTACGTTACGGGCGGAGCCCAAACGGTGAACTGCATATTTGGATCTAAAGAAAGATAGACGAATATGGAAAGATGGAGAAACGCACAGACACTAGTGGTGTTACCTGCAAAGAAGGCTGCAACCATGGATACAATGTGCAGAGGTGCTTTTACCTCAAGTCCCCACATGGGCAGGAAGACACACAGACCGGCAGCTACAGTTGCAATAATGGCAGCCAGCATGCCGATGATGGCAAAAGCTTCAGCTGCCTCCAGTTTACCGTCATCTTTGAAGAATACAAGTTGTAGTAAATGATCTGACAAATGACTAATAATTGTAGTAGACAAACAGACAGACAAACAGACTCACAGTCAGTCAGTCAGACAGACAGACAGACAGACAGACAGACAGACAGACAGACAGACAGACAGACAGACAGACAGACAGACAGACAGACAGACAGACAGACAGACAGACAGACAGACAGACAGACAGACAGACAGACAGACAGACAGACAGACAGACAGACAGACAGACAGACAGACAGACAGACAGACAGACAGACAGACAGACAGACAGACAGACAGACAGACAGACAGACAGACAGACAGACAGACAGACAGACAGACAGACAGACAGACAGACAGACAGACAGACAGACAGACAGACAGACAGACAGACAGACAGACAGACAGACAGACAGACAGACAGACAGACAGACAGACAGACAGACAGACAGACAGACAGACAGACAGACAGACAGACAGACAGACAGACAGACAGACAGACAGACAGACAGACAGATAGATAGATAGATAGATAGATAGATAGATAGATAGATAGATAGATAGATAGATAGATAGATAGATAGATAGATAGATAGATAGATAGATAGATAGATAGATAGATACTCACAATACTCTTTCCCCTCTCTAGACATCCCAGCACATTGTGCACCGAAACACTCCTGCCATAGCCCGTATGTCACGGTAGAAAATCCATCTAGAATTGCGGACCATTCCGGTGTGGCTAGACCAATGATATGAAGCAGAAGGCCCACAAGTTGAATTCCGAGTCCACTTCTTGCCAAAGCCGAGGCGGCCATGATGCATCCTGGAAGTATGATACAGTGGCGAGAATTTGAATGACGACGCCGAGAGCAGCTTTCTGTTCAAATCAGGTACTTGTAAAGCTGCCACGGACAATGGAAAACGAATTTTCTTCGGATGTGAGGAAGGTGCGGTTGTAATTTCCAGATAGTGCCATAGCTTTTAGTTTAAAAAAATTGAAGAGGTTGCCATGTATTTTTGAGCTGACATTTGGTAATGTCAAGGATGGGTGTCTGAAATTTGGACAGGGGAGCAATTTCATGTGCTGGCCATTGGGATTGTTTTCTGCAAATACATCCCTGATCTGAAATCATTCTAGTGATTTTTGAATTGGTCAATATCTGAGTGATTCTTAACTTAATACCTATGGGTCGTCACGATAAGAGGTTGCAGTTATGTCAACAATTATTTTGAATCCTGGTAAACCAAATAATGGAAATTTCAAGCATGGGTGACAAAAGATCAAACAAAACAGGAGATTGATGTTTATTTAACTAGTTTTGCATCATCATCATCATAAGTATTATCATCATCATCATCATCATCATCATTATCATCAGTTGGCCTAGGAGAGCTGGAGAGAACGTTTCCATAATTTCTATGCTTCACGCTTGTTACTGAAGAGGTGAAAGCCATTCTGTTTTCGTGCTTCACCGATGTTTGTCTGTGTTTGTATTCTCCTATTAACATATTGACTGCCAAGCTGTCTTCCTTTCTTTTTCGACGTTCTTAAATGTTTGACGATACCACATTGTGCCATAGTGCTAGAAGAGATGTCAATGAGGAATTGGTTTGTTGGTATCTGGTTGTTGTTTGTGGTATATTTCAATAACTTTGTCACTTCTTATAATTTCGATGCAATGCTGAAAATAATTATATGAATAACACAACATCAATCAGCCCAAGTTATCTGGAGGGAACATTTCAATATTAGAGAGTCCGCGCCGGGGCATCACGTTGGCCTGAAGTTACTTATCAAAAGCTACCCGAAGCGCATCATAACGCAGCCCTTATCGTAGCAAAGCACACTCCGCGCACCGACGTGTTGTTCGGTGCTAATGGAAGAGAAGGGAGCTTATTCGCGTGGAACAGCAGACCAAAGGACGCTGGCCTTGCATGAATCTTCCGGCGTCTTTCCTACTGATTCAGTGATTGTGACCTACATGTGCACTGCAGCGGCTGTTCAACGAAGATGGCTTAACTAGGCTACATGCATATCTTTTGCATTAGGCCTAAGTAATCACAAGGTGTACCATTTTCCACCCCCACCCCCCTCGGTCTCTTTCAGAAAGTTGAACAACGAAAGCAGCGTGACCTAGATCTACGTTCGCAGTCACACACATTTTTTTCAAGCTTGCCCGTGATTACGCCCTTCCTACTGTAAAAAAAAAAAAAAAAAGATAAATGTTCTTAAGTTGTCAGGATAAAGTCTTGTCCACAATACTGTGGTACCAACAGGATTATGGAACGAAGATTAATCTGATTTTAAAGTTCTGAATCGGGAAGGCAGCCCCGCTTCGATAAAGTAGGTCATGCGAACAGGAAAAAGCAGGGCGCTATGCTACCACAGCGAAATCGGGTTTTCACCATAACGTTGAAAAATGAAGCTTGATGAACATAATTATCAGTCACAGAAAAAGTGGCCATCAAATTCACATGTAAAAAAGATTAATAATTCATAAAAATCCATTCATATCGTGAAAAAAGCTTGCTTCCAGGTGGAAAGTCCCAGAAATAGAAGCCCCGTATCGACAGCAGTTGCAAAGTTACTTTCGTAACTCTCACAGCCGAATCGCAAATAAGCGCGACCCAAAATCGTGGGGAAATGGACAAATTCCTCCGTGTTGGGTAACTTTCGCCGACGTCACGTCTATGCGCGGACTATGAGTTGTATCGTAATACGGTATGACCAAGCATTATGTTTCACCAACACAATGTGCACAAAGCTAAATTTACACCGGATATCTATCAAAACGTCAGAGCTACGCCATCGATACCCATTTGTCACTGAATATTGAGCCAAGTGACATGTTCATCGGCGATTTTACATGGATAGTTTTCCATCTCGTGCTAAATGTAGAAAGTTAAAATTTATGCCAATAAAGTAATATGACATAGCATTATACTCATCCTGCTATCCTTCACTGAAAGTTTACCGAGAATCAAGTCCACTAGATGCAAATCGAAGCCTAATAGTAATATACTCTACAGTCTACAGACTGAACTCAAGATCTGAAAATTGCGGGCTGGGTCCGGATGTAGGTTACTTGTTATGTCCTTATTTCAAAGTATTTCCTTTTCATAATAAAGGGTCTGGAAATGGGAGTGGAAACTTTTAAATTATTGTTAAACGATGTAACTGGCCAAATGGAAGGTGTGAGTGGGGAGTGTGTACTGTCACATTTGAAACAAAATGAAATAATGCATTGATAAAGATATCATTAGCCCAAGACCCAGCCTTCCTAAGTGTGTGGCCACATGTCTAGCGATGGGCCAAGCGGTGAGCTACACTGTAGTGAAGCGACGGGAATAAATGCATTAAACCTAACCTAGGTGTCCACACCACAAGCGATTACCGCTAGCTAGGGGTTCGCTATGAGCGACGATAAATAACTTGCCATTTAACATCGCTCGTCGCTCAAGCGGTGTGTCGTGACCCCGTGCCCTCCTAAAGATCGTGAGGTTTTTGCGCGCTTTCACTTTCTGTCTAGTGTCTTTTTTCAAGCACATCGTCAATGAAAGGCTTTTTTAACCGGTGAGCCTTAAATCCTACAAAATATCACATTATGTATCAGAAGGCCTAAAGGTGTGTGTGGGCATATTTTCAAAGGTCTTAATGCTCACTTTATTTTGTAATAATTGTGTTGATTTCGATTCCCAACTGAATTGATCGCAAGAACGTGTTGCGATATTTTGAGCAGATAAAAAAAATGATACAATGAGTATACATGTAATAGGACTGGATCTATAATTTTTTTTTTTCAAGCAGCCATAATGAAAGGTGGAAAATACCGTTTTTCTCTTCAATATTAATTGAGATATTAATGATTTTCAAGGTAGCTTCAATGTAATTTTTGTACATTCGCTTGCAACCAGTGTTTGTATTTGTTTATTAATAATATTAGACTCCCTTCACATTGCAGTGGGAGAAATTAAAACAACAACAAAACAAAACATCATCTTTGGGTAATATTCATAGGAGAAATGTACATATACTTTTCTGGCCAAGCCACGGCACCAGGAGTGGACAGGACCAACAAAATATTGCACCAGTAGACCAGAGCCTGTTGGGAGTTCAGCAATGTTTGCATCAAGCTGAGTTTGTAGCTCAGATCTTGGAAATATTCCATCAACAGCCACCACACAGAGTGCGGTTTTCGTCGACGGAGAGTGCTATCACACTTATGAACGAACGAAAATGCTTTTGTTCTTATTTTTTTCTTTCAATAAACTGTTATTTTTTATCTATTTTATCTTGTTGTTGTTCATTCAATTTATTTACTGTGTGGAGGATGAAATGAAACAAAATGAATATACCGTAGCTAGTTTGTGGGTTATCTTAATAGTTGCATTAAAAATAAGTAGAGTTTATTCCAGCCCAATAAGGTCCATAGACTAGCTGAATGAATCTCAGCGAGCTACAAGCGAGCTACTGAGCTAGCTATAATCGCTTGAACCGTCCACACCATGAGCTATTGCCCAGCTAAGGGCTAGCCTGTAGCTTGGAAATCCATAGCTAGTGGTGTGGCCACCCAAGCTCCATCGCTCACAACACGACCGTCGCCTGATCATAGCGAGCTGGTAGCGCGGCTCGACATGTGGCCACATTGTAATAAAGTAACTTTGTAATTTTACAAAGCTGTTAGATAATCATGCAGAGATCCAGATTTGGATGCTTCAGGACAATAAATTAAATAAACTAAAATGTGGCCAAAAAGAAAGGTCACAAAGCCGAGCATTAGAAATGAATAATATTTTTTTTTTAAACTGTACGATAAATCCCCAAAGAAATGTGAACCCAATAATTCTTATGGAATTAATTGTAGGCCTATAGTTTGTTTTTGTTGCTGTTCTTTTTAACGCGGGCCATTGTGACCTATCTTCTTTCTACATTTTAGCTTTATCCTAAACCCTGTTGTATCCCAAATGGTTGTTTTTTTTAAACTAAAATACTGCGTTAGCTTTACGATTAAAACCATACTGTATGGTTTTTGAAATAGGAAAGACGGATCCTTTCGTTCCACTCTACACATCCCTACGATATTTCGGTGAGGCTATTCTACGTATACCACAGACTAATAAATTAACCAGACTGGAAACACGAGCTTCGGGCTGTGTCGTTTTTTACGCAATTTCCCGAGCGACGACTGTATAACCAACATGGCCGCCGCTCGGGAAATTCCGATTCTAGTTCTATCTGCAGTAGAAATTTCTTTTGGTTGTACATGTATTAATTTCTTGGTGCGGAACCAAACTTCCGCGTTCAGTAGGCGCGTCAAAATGGTGTCATTCAAAATTGTAGCTATGCTGAAGCGACGGTCGCTACCTTAAACCTAATATGGCGGATGGTTCATGACCTTTCGCTGTTTTGTGACGTCACACAATGGGATCATTCAGTCTGGTTAATTTATTAGTCTGTGACGTATACAATGTTGTGCAGTGTACAGGCTTGGCGGTGTTCCCGTTTCACGCATGCCCACAAAATAAAAAATAAAAATCCATCAACTTCCAGCGGTTCCTGTCTCGTTATTTGAGATCTCTCGGAGTGGTTCTAAACTTCTATATCACATTTTGAATATTCTGAAGTACTCCATTCACAACCAAGCTTTGGTGCCTTTACCACAATGCGCACAATTCATACAGAAAAAAAACAACAACACCCTAAATGATTCTACTCTCCAAGACAAAAGGAGTCACGATCGAAATAACCAAAATTATGGGTGTCCCAGGCGGTCGAGAAAGAATCAATTGTCCCAAGACAACAGTCCGCACTGCTTTGCTATCAGTGAAAAAAAAAAAAAAAAAGGTAGAACTACATAATCAGTACACAAATTATTATACAAATAAATAAATACGAAACAGAATGACCTGACGGGAAATTCTTGATTACCATAATGGCTATTATAGGTAGTTACCAAATTCTTCTGAAAACGGACGTTGAATAAATACATCAATAAATATAAATAAATAAACAGAGATATTACTATTAGATAAACAACAATGTGTTTACTCAAACTGTGAGGCACGGCTGCTCTCCGTATCACTATTTCTGTCTTGCACTTCTTTGGCCGGTCTCAGACAAATGATCAACACCCTCAACAGAGCAAAAGGCAAAAAGAGCTTGGATTTAAAACGTTACCCTCAAAACGTTGGATATATTATGACTTGACGTGAATCCAGTGACAAACACGAGATAACACGACTAACGTCAAGTCTGTGGCGGGAAACACGTGTGATGTGTAAATACATAATATAAGAAAATGTACTAGTTTTCACTTGCGATAGGGCCGTAAAATATCTCTCTCCTTGCCCACATATCACGGCAGTGGCGTAACGTGGCGGGCCAGCACCCGGGGCAAGGCAAGCATTGCGCCCCCCTGACCTGTGCGGCATTAGCGCGTGGCAACGTTTATTTGGCTCATCATGTTGAAAAACTGTGTAGAGTGTTCGAATCTTGCGTGATTTTCTGTCTGTGTGGGTGTGCAAGGGGGGGGGTGGGGATGTCTTTAATTCATGCTTACTGCTTTTTTTTTTTTAATTTTGGGTCCCTGCCAACGCCCCTGTGGCACCACCCATTCTGTGCGACTGTGTCATGGGACCACGGGCGCGTGTATCTTCCATACAGCCACCTTTGTTAGATAACAAGCGAGTTTGCACTATTGCATTGTCGTGCTGCGGCTTCAATGCATTGGAAAGGTTTACTTCAGCACGTCTTATCAGTGGAAACTCCACTTTCTTGTATAAACTCATGCTTGCCCGTAAAAAGGTTTGGCAATGTAATGATCAAAACACAAAGCAACTCAGTGTATGTACAATCTGCGGAAATATTGGTCCAAAAAGGTAATGGCATCTTGTATCTATTCGATGATGTTGAAACTATTCTAGACTCTCCCTTTTCCACCTCTCGAATGCACATTGAACAGCTGGGCTTGAACAATAATAGTAATGATAATAATAATAATGATAATTTCTTATTTAAAAATAGTGGCGGGAGTAATTCATTGTGGTGCAATTTTGGCCATTTTTTTTTTTCGTTTTTCCTCAACTTGACAGCCTAAATGACAGTTTGAAAAATTAAAAATTTTTCTTAAGTATCAACTAATCCAGCCCAGTCACCTTTATATTGACCGATCACATTCATTTGTTTCAGTTATTTTTAAACAAAAAGTTCTGAAGATGTAAAATACAATGATCTTTGTTTTAGCTCCTTGTAGGAAGACCACAGCACCGGAAACGATATTAATACTCGTTCAATTCCATGCGCGCAGTTTCCCTACAAGAAATGAATGCGCAGTGCTCTGGTGTGCATGAAATCTGTAGTAAGACCAGCAGAGCGACAGGATAGAGCATTGTGGGAAACCTTCTAGACCAACAGAGAGGGATATAGAGCGGTGGGATCACTGGTTTATCCCGGATAATGCCCGGTACCTCATCTAGTATTGATAAAACAAATTTAGCCTTTCTGACAATAGGGGTGCTCTGTCATCAGAATAAACGTTTTTCAGGAAATTCCATTTCCATTTTACACGTAAACACAATCACTGTTTTCTGAAATACGGAGTATTCGTTCTACACGACAATCGGTGTGTAGTGTGCGTTTGACGTGTGTTGTTTTTTTAATTCCTGCTGATTACAGTTACGCAATTTAAGAACCACACTGGTACCAAACTGATGCTCCCTCACGACTGTAACTACAGACTCTTAAAACTGCCTCCATTGCGTTCCAAGAGAGGTGCCGAATGATTTTTTGTTCATTCAAAGGTAGACTGACATTTCCTCAGTACATGTATTGCTGAAAGTATTTGATTATGACCGTTCTTGACAAAGAGTGACAAAACGATCAATACATCGGCTGCAAACTTTAATCTAACTGCGGGAATGCGATAAGCCAGCAAAATAAAAATCGTGATATCCTTGACCCCGCTACTGATAACACCCAAGCTCAGCCCAACTGCAGTATCACAGTTTAAGTTAAAGACAGATAAATCAGTGGCGTATCGTAGGTTTCCAGCGCCCGGGGCAAGGCAAGTATTGAGCCCCCTGACCCCGTGGAGGGTTGGTGTATGGCAAAGTTTATCTGCCCCTTCATGCTGAGAAACTATAGTGTTCGAACACTCTGAGACTTTCTTTGTGAGGAGGGAAGGCACACTATTATTTTTTAAGTTTATCACGCCATGTATTACCAGAGAGTATTGTATTTCACTATCGGCCGGTTTGCACTGCCAGGCACAAGAAGCGCCGCGAACCCACTGTTAGCATGAATGTGGAAAGTACGTCCCTGAGGTAAACAATACAGGTTCGTGCATTTCCACGGGGTGTGAGACCTTACAAACGGCTTTGAATAGTTTCAATCAGCCCAGAAAAATGCTAGCACGCTACAATAAACAGATAAGCACACTGTCTTTGATGAAGATGGTCTCTTTCAATTCTTATAACCACAGCCATCTAGTTTCGCGGTTTGGAGGAAGTGAGATCTCTCTGTAAATACACAATCTCTGTTATTACCCGACACACAGGATGCTGAGACCATTCAACTGACCAAATTCCTTGTGTCGATTTACTCGCGTATCATCCGTATCAACAGTGCAACAATTCGCACCACCACCCCTTCATAAGTGAATGAAAAAGACTAGTACATGTACTTGTACTCACCGTATTTATACGCGAGCAAGTTGTGGACAAATGGTGGGAGAAAAAGAAATGGCTCGTCTCTTTATTAATTCATTTTGTTCTTCTTTTGAAAATTTGCGTCCCCAAGAACTTTGCGCCCGGGGGCGGGCAACCTCCCGCATGGCACCGCCTACGCTATGCCACTGATAGAAATGATGAAATGTATTGACCACAACCTCATATTAAGTTTTGGGAGCGATATCTTTATTGCGGTAAAACTGGCTACTGAATAATATTATGTACCCGCTCAGCTTTGTCAAGTAATGTGGGTCGAAAGTGGATAATGCAAAAAACAAAACAAAAAATGAACCCTACACAATTGTTAATGTGTAGACAGAGCGAAAAGGTGGACAGGTAGAAGATGGACATGCAGACAGAGACAGAAATAATTCTTATCTTTTAAATTGTACTCAGAGGTCAATACCCCTCCACCCCCTCCCCCCCACCCCAAATCCCCAACAACAACAACAACAAACACACGCACTCCACAATCCTGACCAATACAACAATGAAAGGAGTCGAGTTGTTTGTTTTTCGTCAACTGCAGTGGAAATAAAGGGGATTTTTTTTCCTACGAAAAATGCCGTCTATTGATTTTTCGATGAAAATGTGCGGGTAGGGTAAGGGCAGCAACCCATTAATTTCTCAGTTTCTATATTGTATAAATATGGATTGCTTCCCTTGAAAGTAAATGTTACCACCTAGCCTCCACAATGGTGATAAAGTATATATTATATAAATTATGCAAAAACAGTTTTACAGTTTGTTAATTTTTTTTATTTTTTTTAATTTCTTGCTTTCATGGTACTGTTGTTTTTTGTGTTTTTTTTGCATGTACTAATATTTGAATGTGAAGTCTTGTCAGAAATAACATTCCCCTCCCACATTTTGATGAATGGTTGTATTCAACACCTATCAAATAGATTTTAGGAAGTACAACCCGAGACACAGAATACCGAAATGAACTATTCCTTCTCCCACAAATTGCACGCATATAAATATGGTGAGTACTACTTTTTCATTCAATTATGAAGGGGTGTGGCTCAAATTGTTGCACTGTTGACATCAATGATATGCGCACAAGTGGATGGACAGAATATCGATGTTGTGCTCTAATCGTGCAACTGGAAAAAATTGACCAACTCATTTTTTTTTAGCTAAAAATAGTCACCACGCCTTTCCAGGGGTTCCCTATCCAAATGGGAAGTCTACACGCACTATAAATAGCAAAAAAGGCATCGAAACCTTACCATTCCTGTATGTGGCTGTTCTAATCGTGTAACTGATTTCTGGCGGAATTTTGTTGTGCTCTAGTCGTGCGCATCTCTAACTGCGTAAGTGCATACTTTGTGTGATAATCGCGTAACAGGATTAACCAGCTTAAAGACCTGCATTTTTTAATTTTTTTAAAAATATTTATTACGACAAAGACGCGTTTAATTTGATTAATACGACCAAACAGATATAGTCCTCAATAAAAAAAAAACTCGCAAAAAGATTTTTTCGTCTTCTGGAAAACAATCCCAAAACCACGGTTAGAGTACAACACCATCGATATGACAAATTGATTCGTCTCAGTACTCTGTGTCTCGGGAACAACTAAGTGCTAAACATCTTGGTCAATACTTTTTAATTACAAAGTTTATGTGGTGATGGAGAGAGACAAAGATTTTCTGTAACAATTTTTGGATTGGGCGCTATAGAAATGATCATTATTATTACTATGTCTTACTTTTTCAACCAAACATAAATCTCTCATCTCACCTCGCCCATGGGAAATCAAAATACAAAAACAGACCAACAATTTCCATGCTTTTTTGTATTTAATTCTCAACAAATTAATACAATCAATATTAGGATGTGATTCAACGTTGTCACGGCTTTTCTAAGAGAAGGGTGTTTCAACCCCCATCGTCCCACCCTCTCACATTTTAACTTAACAGAAAAACATCTGATTAAATTATACAGTGTCCACACATATTAAGGGTGTAAACTGTTTATGTCCGAGTAATAAAGCATAAAATTATGCCCACCAAATTGCACAATTAGTCTGAAGAAAATAAGCACACCTCAGTTGCTTGAACTGCAGAATGTACTAAACACAGCAAATTGAAACGCTAAGAAATTTTAATAAAAGTAAAAGAAAATTTGGATCTATACAGGGTTATTGTCTACAACTTGAATAAACATCCCCCCCCCCCTCCAAATAAAATAATGAAGAAAGGAAACCTTAAATTACAGGTAGGCTATGGCAGAATGTACTAAATAAAGTAAACTGAAACTTTAAATGAAAATATAAACATGTACATAACTACTGTCTATCGACTGAATAGAAACCTCCCCTCTCCCTCCCAACTTTGATTACCCAGCACAACTCAAATACAAGGACCAAGGAGTTTCTATGTCACGCGTCACACTGATCATTTAATTCAACATTAGGGAAGGACTAAAATAACAAATCGTAATTGAGTCACAGACCTGTTTGCATATGTTGCACACTATACTTACCTGTTTCAGACCCCAATTGCCTGCACAACTTCTCTCAAACTTTGGTCACTGTTTTCAATGACTCAAAGCCAGGATGGGTATATATTGTGCACAAACTGGCAAGTGCCTTGACTCAATGTCACGGGCAGATGTATACATACATGTGTATACATATAGGGCTTTGATAATGAAAACAACTTGGTGTGCAGGTCTGACAATAAAACAACTGAGTTGGGATTTCTAATCTAACAATATGAATTAAGTGGGTAAAGGGTATTGATTAACATGAAATAGGAGATAAATAAATGAACTTGTGTATTCTTAAATTTTAACAGGCATTGATAATCTACAATTTAACAAGCTGAGAAATTTCAATTTTCGGAATCAGGGAAAATATTTGAAGAATTATGTGAATTTAGTTTCAATTTGGGCTTTGCTGCGCATCACCTTACAATTTACTAGACTAATGCAACCTGTACAATTTATTGTCTAGGTCTCTGTACAAAATTTCTGTGGCCAAGAAATATCAAATTTAAGTTCCCCCCCCCCACCTCCCCTTTCCCCCCACTGGCTAGATCTAACACTCAAGATATGAAAGTCAACTGTTTACAAGTGATATCTTAGTAGACTGCTCAGTACTAAGCAGTAGTACTATAAAGTATGGACTTGTGTGCACTGCTTTACATAAAAGATTGCTTGATGGGTCATCCTGACAACACTGATGATAAAATATTTGTGTTTCATACTGACATGGACATTTCATGGACTTACAAATAAGTTCTGATCATATCAAGTTATACATGATGAAACGACACCCAGAAAATCCTATATGCAACCAGACTGACTAAGTGTAGGCAACTGTTTTACATAGAGCAGATTAAAGTATTGGATACAGAATATACAATTGTTTCCCCAGCCTAGAAAATTCCCGTCCCCAATAAATAAATTTTTACTTCTTGAAGTAATCTCTACTTCCCCCCCCCCCCCACACTTTTTGTTTAGTTTCCAACTGGATCAATTGTGTATCCTGATCACTGACCATTTGTAGACAACAAAAATCATCAATCACAGTTATCAATCACATAATACACCGATTGCAGTTATCAATCACATACAATACATCAATCACATTATCAATCAAATACAACATCAATCACAATCCTTAATGCTCCACGCTAATCGCGTAAGTCATTTTTTGACACTTTTCAGATACATGTATTAAGAGAAAAGTTTCTTTTCCTGCCATTTGGTGTCTTATGCCATTATGATTCCTTTGGATTATGACATTTTCCTATTGGTGCATTTCCTTTTCTGTAATATCTGATAGAACCTCAGGCTCAGGAATGCAATGAACCGTCAGTTGTCTTTTGGCATAAGTCTGACATATGCGATTAGCCTAGAGCAGTGACAATATATCAATCATAAATAATATATCAGTCATCTATAAAAATGCATACACAAACCACTGTATTATTATAGAATAAATGCATAAGAATTACTCAAACTTGAAAGTCAATTTGGTTGTGAAAGTAATTTTCCAGAAGTTTACTTTAGGCATCCCATTTGCGTCTACATTGTGAAACGGAAATTTACATGAATTTATATCAGTTTCAGTGGTGGTTCAGGTGCTCATCCCTCACCTTTTCTCTTTTGAATCTATCATACCCCATTAACAAAGAAAAAGTTCTACCAAAATAAATCAACCTAAGAGAAAAAGAAACCAAAATAATTTTTTTTAAATATCCCCCCCCCCCCCCAAACCCCATTATATTTAGTACATTATTTTTTCATAGTGTTTATCTTTTTACATTAATATGTGCAAAGAATTTTGATAAATATTTAATGTCCTGCATGTGTCAACATTTAAACACTGATGCTGGGTTAAGGTCTTGCTCTCCAATTCTGCAATTTATCATCTGTATTATAAGTCAACATTATCATCCTATAGTCATTGCACAACCAAATTTACTGACATCATAGTTGTCAAACATTTAAATGTCACACCAGGAAAGAACAATTCTGCCTTTTTTAATTCAGTTTCATCTCCAGCATAAATTAGCTCTTTGAACTAGGTGGAACTAAAATAAAAAATGATATAAAGATATATCATCTCAACCAAAAATTCCTATGAAAATTAATGTCGCACTGTCTATGCCAGCTCTAAGATCTGTGGGGAAAAAGTTTACCCCATGATTTTCAGGTTTCAATTCCGATTAGAAATGAATATTATTGTCCTCATAAGATTAGATCTATTATGATTTTCAAAACAAACAAAAAATCAACATGTCAGATAAAAGTGTTGTATGAGTTTTGCAGTCTTGTTTTTTTCTATTCATAACGGTATTCAAGCTTATGTGTCCTGTTGCATCTGCATTCCCTTGTATTGGGTTTGAAAGCCTAACTCATCCCTTTAAAATGCTCACGTCTATCACCGGCATCCTATTTTGCAGCCTTAATAATTTCCATGGCAGAATAAACACTGGATATTCTATACTTGTACGTCATTTGTAGCTTAATTTTCATGGCATAATTTACAGTGTGCACTCCATTGTTCAGGTGAAAGAAAATCTGCCCTTTTTGACAACAATGCTCAAATCACTTAACAGCATCTGAATCCGTGAACATCCGGACAGAAAAATCTGCCTGTCAAACTCCAACAGAATTAAATTCCAACTTGTCAGACTCAATAATCTATATGAAGAAAATCAATGAAACTGGTAGGTCAAGAATCAACATCAATACCGTCATGATAAAAACACCATCAACTCCTATCCACAGAAATTTACAAGAAGAACCATTGAACAACACTAAAAGCGAATCAGCCCCTACTCCTAAAAACAACTTAAAAGCAAGGCGCTGACCATCAACTACTCCCTAAGAACTTAAAATGAAAAGTGCCGATTATCCCCTACTCCTAAAAACTTTAAAAGCAAAACTGGCCAACATTAAAACCGTTGAACCATAAAATGCACAGCTTATGACAAATAAAACCTGAGCACCATGATCAAACCTAAATGAGAGTTAAAAAGGTTTCTATGTACAGGAAATCTTAAGACAATAGGACAGACTGGTCTAAATCAACAAAATCCACAGCCTCTTCAACGTCTCTAGCATTTATAACAACACCTATATAACCAGTCGTAACCTGTGAGAATTCACATTTGAAGCAATGGAAATGCACACTGCAAAAAGTATAAACAACTTTATACCTCTGACATCCAGTACTACCCTCCATCCCCCACCCTGGAAATGATAAGATTCAATGAATTAAATTAATTTTAAACACCTTTTGCGTTATGTTCTAAGTACCCCACCTTCCTCCCAAAGTTTGCTTTCACATTAATAAATCAGCTTATCTACTGGTAATCATGTCTCCTAGATCCTGTTATTACACTGTAGAAATCAAAATGCAAACATTCAATAATCTAAACCTGTACATGTAATATATCTTTACCTGTCAGAAAACAATGACTTATGAGGACAATGTTTAGCATTTTCATTTTAAAATTTATTTCTTGTACCAAAGCTACATTTGATTTGCCAAACCTTTCTATGTTACACTGATCAAGTGTAACAGATCATATTTCAGATTTATGAGACTTCCAGTGTTTCAAATTTACTTTTTACCCACTTCCAATTTGGTCCAAATATTTAAGCAATCCCACCATATTGGCCTATATAAAGATGTGAGTCAGTTTTTTGCCTAAGGCAGATAAACAATCCAGGTGATAATTTTGTGAATCATGAAACACTGACAATCTTTTCTGTAACTGTTTTCAAGTTTTTATCATTGAGAGTTTAACACATGCAGGACATTTAGTATTTCTGTTCCCACTACCATTATGAAAGCTAAATAGTGCCGTACTTATATGGAAAAGTATGAATGAACAATGACATCAAACCAAATGAGATGCATACTGAATTTCTCAAACTGCAACATACTTAAGGCGCTCCGGGCAAATGGTCCACATGTCGCGCTCTGCACTTTCGAGATAGAGCCAAAGATAGGTGGATAGGGACTTCCTGGTCCTATATCAGTTTTTGGCATAAACAGATTTCTCAATCATTTCTTTATGCATAGGGAAAAAGATTTTAATGAATTCCACCTACATTTATGTTTTTTGTTTTTTTTCCATTTTTTCTGTACCAATCAAATGGTCTCTTAAGTTTACGTAGACTTTTAAACGTGTTTTTCTCAAAAGTGACTTTCTCCTTTGCCGCCTTGAAATTGTCAAAACTGTCAATTTTCAACATTTTTACATGAAATAAAACAGAATATATACCTTGTATACCTTTAAACTCAATTTGGAAAAAAATTTCCCTAGAGCGCCTATTGCATAGAAACCTGCAAATGCATGATTATGTCAATAGGCCTTCCTGAAAAAGAATAGAAATTACAATGAAAATGAAAATAAAGTTAATTATAAAATTACAATTATTTTCTACACATAATTTGATTCACTCAACATGACAAAACCACACTGAGAGGAGGAAAAGGACAAGATAGAGTATGAAAGAAGGACACCCTACCAGCAACACCCGCCAACCTCCCACGTGATACTGGTAACATACAAAACACAAACATTTCATATCAAGCAACTGCATTAAAAGTGTCATAGCTACTACTTGGTCGAGTGAGGTGTTTCCTCGCTCTCCCCCCCCCCCCCCCCCAAAGCAAGATTTACAAAAATTACCAATCCCATAACTATACAATGCTGCAAATAATTTCGATTAAAAAATACAGCAGTCACCACCACCCCCCCACCCCCCCCCCACCCCCCCCCCCCAACTTTTCCCTAATCCTAACCTAATACAAATTACTATAATTACAGTTCCAAAATACAGCAAACTCAGATTCCCCCCCCCCCTCCCAAGTTTTATCAACCCAAATTACCACAATTAAAAAATGTTGCAGAAATTAACTTAAAAATTACATCTCCCCACCCCCCCCCCCTTTCACAATGGCTTTGTGTTCTACTTTCTTATTGTCCAGAACTGGACTGATAACTATCCCACTCAACAATAAAAATAAAATTAATGGAAAAAGTATGGCGGAACATTTTCTATACTAAAAATATTTTTCATTTACACATTACAACAAAAGTACACTGAAAGTCGGAAAAGGACAAGAAAGACTGACGAGATAAGAAAGAGCCGATAGGAAAGAAGGAGAATCCTACCAGAAGCACCCGCCAACCTCCCATGTGCTACTGGTAACAAACAAAACACAAATATTTCACATCAAGTAATTGCATAATTATTCAATGACATAACTGCTTGGATGGATGAGATGTTAGCTCATCTATGGCAACTCCAATAAAACAAGGTTGGATTCATTGTACAGGTCTTTATGGACACATAGTATCATACAGCTCTTAATTTGCTACTTGTAATGAAACAGTATTTTTTTCATATTTGATGTGCATCTTATAATGACACCTTCATATATAAGGCTATGCTCTTCAAACCCACCCACCCCCCCCCCCTTCCAAAACCCTCAAGAATTAAAATTCCCATAATTAGACAATACTGCAAATAATTTAGATCCAAAAATACAGTAAAATTTACCCTCATACTCCTCCTCCCCCCCCCCCCCCCCCGAAACATATCCAAGATTTATTAAAAGAAAATACCATAATTAAACAAGACAGCAAATAATTTAGATTAAAAAAAACAAAACACCTAATCCTCCCCTCCCCCCAAGATATATCAAAAGAAATAAAAAAATATAGTAAAACTAACTCCCTATCTGTATACAGTTTCAACAGATTCAAATCATCAACATATTTTGTCTTTTGACAATGACTGTTTTGTTTTCATATTGTTAAGAACTGAAATGACCTTCCACCCTTGCTGTAATGTTTCTTTACTGTTTCCTATGGAAGGTTCCTCCCCCCACCCACGATTTTTTCCTCTTTCAATTCTGATTCACTGTAACATTTCCTTACCGTTTTCTACACAGGGTTTTGGAACTTACAACCTTTACGCTCCCTTTCCCACCCTCCACCCTTTATATTTTTTTGCTAAATTTTAATTGAGTTATAATTATGCTGTAATAAGATTGGCAGTCTGAACGGTTAATTGACCGAATGGGATCCATACTTCTAACACTACTTCATGTCCTCTTCTCACCTAGACACACTGTATATTAAGTTGCTGGCTTCAAGTAGTTACGTTTTTGTTTCTCAATATTGCTAATTAAATCCATGCCCGTAATAACACTCACTGGTAACTCTCCCTAGTCTAGTCACTCTGTACACATGTATTAAGTTGTTGGCTTTAGATAGTTACATTTTTGCTTTCTCAATATTGCAGGCCACACCTGTAACACTACTTGGTATCCTTCTCTAACAGTCACTCTGGACATTTAAGTTGCTGGCTTCAAGTTTTTGCTTTCTCATTAGTATTGCTAATTAATCCATACCCGCAATAATACTCCTTGGTATCCTTCTCTAACCTAGTCACTCAGAATACACGTATTAAGTTGTTGACTTCAAATTTTTTTGCTTTCTCTTTTATATTGGCAAGTTAATCTATAGGCCTACCTGGTAACACTATTTCGTAACCTCATTTACCCTAATCACTCTGTACATGAAGTTGTTGGCTTCAAATAGTTATTGCACTTCAGCCAAAATCTCTCCTCTGTACATTTATTTTCACATTTTTGAATCGGTCACTTTTTTGTTTTCTCTTCTCTTACATTTGGTCAAAGTTTGCTAAAAATATGGAGCTAAAGCTCCACTGTCTTTAACAGGAATGTAAAGGAAAACAAAGGAAAAAAAAAACAACTTTGCAAACTAACGGATCAAATTTACTAAATTTCAATCCGCAAATATGAAATTCTGTGGAATCACTAAATGCAAAATCTATTACCTCTTCAGGTGATTTGCTCATTAAGTTCCGTCACATTTAACAGGAATTTAAAGAAAAAAGAAAGAAAAACAACTTATACATTGCAACAAAAGGTTTGAATTTACTAAATCTCAGTTGGCAATGATGGTATTCTATCTTGACAAGTGTGAGGCACAAGTTCTATATATTTCCAAATGCTCATGTTGATAACTTAATGTTTGTGCACTTCATACAAAGTCTCTCCTATGCACATTAGTTTTACACTTTTGGCTCAGTCTTTCTTTTGTTTTCGCTTCTGCCTCTTAAATTTGGTCAGAATTAGCTATAAATATGACTTAACTGTGGCATTACTAAGCACAAAGTCTATGTCCCCCCAGCTGATGGTCTGCTTAAGCTCTATTGACCTTGACAAGTATAACTTAAAAAAAAAAAACCTGTGCAACGAATGGATCAAATTTACTAAATTTCAGTTGGCAAAGATGGCATTCTGTCTTGACAAGTCCAGGCATATTTCTTTTATATTATAGTAACTAAACCTTGTCAGTGAACTGATACACTTTGCAACAAATGGATCAAGTTTACTAAATTTCATTGGCAAGATGGCATCCTGTCTTGATATACACAAGTACACTGGTTCTACATATTTCCAAATGTTCACATTGATAAATTATTTCCACAGAGACACAACAACCGGCATGCTAACTATGACTCCTGATTGGTCGTTTAAGGAAAGAAATATATCTGGCTGTGTATATATATGGCCTTTAGCGTCTTTACAGACGGTCTTAGCAGCTAGAATATTCACTTTCACTTTGACTGACAGCTTCTCTCGTGGCTTATTCTACCAATGTTTGACCCGAGAGTGCGATGGCAGTGATTGCAGGTCAGTCTTTTGGGTTCACTTTGGCGAGTGTTTTCATTCCGCCTCTGTCGTTTTGTCAGGTATGTTTCTTTTGCCTTGAAGTCTATTGCGAGCGTGCCACTGCGCAATTTTTGTCTCCATCTGCTTCGATCATTTGCAAGGTTCTCCCATTCATTGGGGTCGATGTTGAATGCTTTCATCGTGACCTTGCAAGTGTCTTTGAATCGCAGATGTGGCCTACCTCTGGGTCGGTTGCCAGTAGCAAGTTCCCCGTAGAGAATTTGTCTGGGGATGCGATCATTTTCCATACGGTGGAGATGTCCAAGCCACCGCAGTCTTTTTTTGCCTAGGAGAGCCTGAGTTGATGGAATGTTGGCTCGGCTCAGAACTTCGATATTTGAGATCCTGTCTTGCCACTTGATCTTGAGAATTTTGCGTAGGCAGCGCAGGTGGAAGGAGTTGAGGGATCTTTCATGTTTGGAGTAGGTGGTCCATGTCTCTGAGCCATACAGCAGGGTGCTTAGGACGCAAGTTTGGTACACGAGTACCTTTGTTTTGATGGTCAGCTTGCTATTGTTCCACACCCTTTTTGAGAGTTTGCCAAAAGCTGTGGCCGCCTTTCCTATTCTGGCATTTATTTCAGTTGTTATGTCTGTGCTACCACTGATGGTTGAGCCTAGGTAGCAGAATTTTCCCACTTGCTCCAGAGGAGAGCCATTCAGCATGATTGGGTTGGGGTTTCTCAAGCCTTGTGTCAAAACTACAGTTTTTGAGACACTGATCTTTAGCATGAATTTGTCACAGGTTTTGGCAAGGCTATTGATGAGAGCCTGGAGCGTGGTTTCATCGTGGGCCACGATTGCAGCATCATCTGCGAAGAGGAGCTCTTGTAACATAATATGCTCTGTACGAGATTTTGCTTTTAGTCTGGCAACATTAAAAATGGAGCCGTCCACTCTGGTGTTAATAAGTACTCCACCTGAACATTGACCAAAGGCATTCTTGAGTAGGGCTGCAAAATATATACCAAATAAGGTAGGAGCAAGAACACATCCCTGCTTCACACCGCTGTTTACAGCAAATGAATTGGATGTGCAGCCCTCAAAGTTGACACATGCCCTCATGTCAGTGTGGAAAGATGCAATAAGTTTTAGCAATGTTGGTGGACAGCCTATGGATTTAAGGACTGCATACAGGCCAGATCGGCTTACGGTGTCGAAAGCCTTTGTTAGGTCCACAAAGCATGTTATAAGCGGCCTGTTTTGTTCTTTACATTTTTCTTGGATTTGCCGAAGTGCAAATATCATGTCAATAGTTGATCGTTTGCTTCGAAAGCCACATTGTGTTTCTGGTAAGACTTTTTCCGCCAGTTGTTGAAGGCGGCAGAGGATGACGCGAGCAAAAGCCTTTCCAGTAATGCTGAGGAGGGATATGCCTCGATAGTTGTTGCAGTCGCCTTTGTCTCCTTTGTTCTTGTAAAGTGTGACAATTTTGGCGTCTCTCATATCATGTGGTATCACGCCTTCTTTCCAACACTGCAGTAACAGATTATACAGGTGTGGTAATAGTGGGCCTTTTAGGTCTTTTAATACCTCTGCCGGAATGTTGTCACTTCCTGTGGCTTTTCCAGCAGACAGGTGGTCGATTGCATTGGAAAGCTCGACTAAGGAAGGTTCAGCGTCAAGTTCGCCCATTATTGGCAGTTTTTGGAGGTGTTCCTCAAAATCTGGTGGAATATTTTTCTCAGTTGAATACAACAGAGAGTAATGCTCTACCCACCTATTCAGTTGTTCATTTTTATCTGTGATGGGTTCACCATTTACAGACTTAAGTGGGGCGCTTTTGGTGATGATTGGCCCAAGAGCTACTTTCATCTGACTAAAGGCGGTTTTCATATCTCCCTTTTCATTTGCCTCTTGTATGCTGTTACACAAGTCTGTCCAGTATTTGTTGGCGCAACGTCTTACCTCCAGCTGAAGTTTAGCTTTTGCATTTTTCAAACAAGTTTTTGTACTCTGATTGCAATTTTTGTTATACTCATTGAAAGCAGATTTCTTTTGCTCAATGAGAGGTAGGAGAATTTCGCTGTTCTGGGCTACCCAGTCGTTGTTTGAAACTTTATGCTGTCCAAAAGACTTGATGGCACAGTCATGAATTTTTGAACTGAGAGTGTTCCATGTTTCATCTGCCGAGTCACATTGGGTGACATTATCCATGCTTTCAGCAAATAACTTTTCAAATGACTTTCTATTTGATTCATCTCTGATTGCTGTTACATTGATCTTAGGGATTGAAGGGGCTTTTGATCTGTATATTTTCTTGGCCGAAATTTTGATTTTGCTGACTACCAGTGCATGGTCGGTGTCACAGTCAGCACTGTGGAGGGAACGAGTTATTTTTATACAGCCCAAACTCTTCCTCCTTGAGAGAATAAGATCTAATTGATGCCAATGGCCAGACCTGGGATGGCGCCATGATGTTCTTTGGCATCTCTTAAGGTCAAAGTACGTGTTTGTAACACATAATGAGTTTACGGAGCATAGCTCCAGAAGGCGCTGCCCGTTTTCGTTGATGTTGCCAATGCCGAAGTGCCCAATGCACTTTGGCCATGCGGAGTGATCTGCTCCCACTCGAGCGTTAAAGTCACCCAGAATTAGCAGGCCTTCGGTGAGAGGGATGTTGTGGAGAGTCCTCTGCAATGCCTCGTAGAAAATGTCTTTGGTTTCGTCAGAGGAGGTAAGTGTTGGGGCATAGACACAGATAATGTTGGTAAAACCAGACCGGGTGTTCAGTCTGAGTGTCATGATGCGTTCTGACACTCCAATTGGAGTTGCGATCGAATTGATAAGGGAGTTTTTTACGGCGAAGCCCACGCCGTGGATTCTCGGCTGTTCGCTGCTAAGGCCCTGCCAGAAGAAGGTGTAGTTTTCTTCTTTGACTGACCCGGAGTCGGGAAGTCGAGTTTCTTGAAGGGCAGCGATGTCGATGTTTAGTAGCTGAAGTTCTCGATCAATAATTTGGGATTTCCTGATGGAGTCAACATTAGTGAGATCTTGCTGTTGCAAGCCTGGGCGCATTGTTCTGACGTTCCAGGTACCAAGTTTTAGTATTTTTCTGTTTTTGCCAGGTGCACACTTTACGTCAGCTTTTTGACTTTTGGTCTAGCTCCAACCACCTTATGAAGCAGGCTGACGTGGCGGAACAACACCCAACTGCCTGGGGGCTGCCCAGGTTACGGCGGGCGGTAGTTGATCAATGCAGCTGAAAAGCCGCTCCCACCGACAGAGGGGACCCCTGGCGCTCATCCGTACGCCAAATGGATTGAGCTTATCACCGGTAACTGCCACCTCCCGTGTTGTGCCCATCCGTAACGGATGGCTGGAGTGTCCTCTCCAAATCGGAAATGGGTGGGCTTATAGAGGAGAGACAGACGCTTGCCAAGCCCGAGCAAACGCCTCCTCGTTTTGCTGCCTTGCCTGGGCTATTTTTAAGAGATGGTGCTTTGCCCAGAGGCACCACCCCTCTCTCTGCCATTCTAGTTAAACCCAAGGGAGAGACCAGGTCAATACATTTGGAACTAGTCCGGCTGCAGGAGATGCTGGAAGCCAGTTTGATGCAGTTCTCCCTGACAACCACCTTCGGGTCTCCACTCCTGATTTTCTGTCTGGGTTTACTCCCATAGCCTTTGCTATCATAGCAACACACAAGGCAGTGTGGTATTTGTATTCAGGGTTACCTTCCCCTAGTCTTCCTCTCTCCCGAGATGACCCACAAGACAGTGGGGGTGACAGTAGCAGGCTGTATTGTGTACTGTCGTACAATAGCAGAAAACTCTGGCCTGGCTGTGTACCATTAAGAGTAATCTGCTCAATACATTTAGTTTCAACCCCACTCCACCCTCCTTTCCTCTGAAGGAAAGAAACAAATATTGAAGTAAAAATTGAGAAAACCTCACATTTGTAGAAATACAAAACTGAAAATAATTTGTTGTCCAGCATTAACTTTTTGAAAAACCTGTTTAAGAGTATTTCTCATCTCAACCGTTCAACTGTCTCTGCATTATTTACGTGCAAAATCTTGAAAGACAATATCTCATTCATATTAGGTGAATATACCATGTTCCAGTATTACACCAGTCACAAAATTTGAAGTTTCTTGACATGCAGACTGCGAAGTTGATCAAGGAAATGTGAGTAACGTGCTTGGGGCTACATGCAGGTTAGTAGAGTTGGTAAAGAGCTTGGATCATTCGTGTATTTCTCCATTTTAATAGTGATGTTTGCCTTTTTCCTGACACCGAGTCAATTTCTACAGCTGATTATGCACAATAAAGCTATCCAAGCCCTTTCTAGAACATTATGGAACATTCAATCTTGTGACTGGGCAATACTAACTTCCTGTGTGCCAATAGCACAGAAATTGCTGTTTATAGTGACAAAATTTCAGAAAATTGAGATGAGATACAGTACACTGAGAACCCGAATTAAATTTAGTCCAACCTCAATGTCATGTTTGTGAATAAAAAAAAAACTTGATTTAACTTTTTCTTTAAAGTACTATTATGTGCTTAGGTCCTACTGTAATTTTTAAAACTAATAACAGCCATGACGTGCTCTACACAGTTCACTGACAATCACTATAAAATAAAAAGAATTTGCTTCACAATTAAAATAGCAAATGCACTTCCTATCATTTAAACTGTGGGCAAATTTTGAACTCAAATGAATGCTATCTTCACATAATATTATACTGCTGGTTCCATGAACAAACAAAAGATCAAAATACCTACAAAAATTTATTCTGACTGCCTTACAAATTTATCAGCATCGCATCTGTATCATGTTAAAGTAAATATACATATCAGAAAATTTGGAACGTGTTTTATAAACTCATTTGGCCAAAATATTCACCATTAACCAAAAATTACCAATGCCTATGACCATTCATTATCAGCTCTACTTCCCCATTATATTTACAAGTATCCTTCACTCATGCCCTTTCTGACAATTTCTATAGCTATATCATTTTCTGGCCACTGATAAGCCATATTTCTTTGCCCATTTCCAGCAAAACGAATTATTTGTCCATCTCTTTTGTCAATTCAAACCCATTCAAAACTGACAAACACCTTTTATATGTCCATTTCCATCCTGACTCCAGCCAGGGCAAAGTTTGATATCTCCTTTTGTTCCTTTCTCTATGCCCCAGCAATAAAAGAGCAAATCTTACTCGTGTCCGTTTTTCACAATTTCCTTATTTTCTTTTTTCTTTTTTAGTAACTCCGATCCCAGAGAGCTCCTGAATCATTTGTTCTTCACTCACTTGGGGGAGAGGGTGCTTTATTTTACCTTAAGCCCCCCCCCCCCTTCAAAATTACTTCCCTGGAGGGGAGTACCACACTTATTTATTTTTTTTTGACTTCCCCTCCAAGGGAGTCTTTCTGTTTCTTATATCTTCCTATTATACCACTACTTCCCAGGAATGAGCCACTTTTTGAACACACCATATGTCTGGTCAATGTTCCTGGCCATTGGCATTTGTCATCAATTTCCTTTTCCCAATCATCATCTCTTCACTCACTTGGGGGAGGGGGTGCTTTATTTTACCTTTAGCCCTCCCCCCCCCCCTTCTCAAAATTACTCCCCTGAAGGGGAGCACTACTTTTTTTTTTGACTTCCCCTCCAAGGGAGTCTCTGTTTCTTATATCTTCCTATTATACCACTACTTCCCAGGAATGAGGCACTTTTTGAACACACCATATGTCTGGTCAATGTTCCTGGCCATTGGCATTTGTCATCAATCTTTTCCCAATCATCAACTCTTCACTCACTTGGGGGAGGGGGTGCTTTATTTTACCTTGACACCCCCCCCTCCCCCCCCCCCAATTTTTCATTTATTTTTTTTTTAATGATTACCTATCTTTTTTTCCCTTCAAAATTACTCCCCTGAAGGGGAGTACTACACTTTTTTTTTTTTCTCGACTTCCCCTCCAAGGGAGAATTTCTGTTTCTCATAAATCTGTCTTTCTATTTTTCCACTCTACTTCCTATTTGAACACAACAAGAGCATACCATGTGCCTGGTCCATGTCCCTGGCCATCAGCATTTGTCACCAACGGTTTTCTTTTCCCAAATTCTAATCTCTCCATCAAGTATTGCGTTTCAGAACTTCTCGCCCCCCCTCCACCCCCATCTCCCCCTGCCTTAAAAAAAAAAAAGCAAAAACAAGAAAAAAAAACAAGGTTATCTTTTCATCCCCTTTTCAGCCTATTGAAAATATTTGATGTCTAATGCCACCATTGGATAATATTAGTCCTCCCATCTGGATGAGCAAAGAGCTTTGGGCGCCAGGGCAACCCTTTGACCTGCAGGTGGTAGAACATTCCAGATCGATTATCTTTGAAGGTCCGGGTCTGGGCCCCACCGATAGACAAGAAATCGGGGAACCACTGCCGACAACCTTTCCTTCCTTGATAGCTCCCCATTCTTATGCCAGACGAGGTCTCTTACAGGCACGTAACTAATTTTCTGACAATGAATGTACCGGCAACTCTCAGTGTGGACTAGGTCAGATTAGTCTTAATAGATTTCCAGAGAAAGAAAGAGACAAAATGAAAGATATATGTACATGTAGATAGACAGAGTGAAAGCTATATATACATGCAGACAGAGTAAAAGATATATACACAAGTAGATAGACAATATACAGCAGATAGAGAGAGCAAAGGATAATATACATAATTATATACATAATTATTATATACATAATTATACATAGACAGAAGGGAAAGAAAAGATATATACATGTATATACATGGAGGAAAGACAGCGAAAGATATATATACATAGAAAGTGAAAGAAAAGAGTAAATGAATGCTAATCTGCCAGTGGAGGTGCCTACTGAAGTATCTTTACTCCAACTTCATTTGATTCAGAAAAATCACTCGATCCTGAATAGCTAAAGGACCAAGATTGTCAGAAAATTGTTTACGTCCCTGTATCCTGTGCTACATGCAAGGGACAGGGCAACATAGAAACAAAGTCACGCACAAAAGCACACTTAACCACAACCACAAACAAGGGGACCACGCTGGACAATGGGGCACTACAGATAATCGACCACTTTGGTGAGAATATCAAAATTTTGAGAAAAAAAAAATAAAACCCAGACCAAATCAAGAACAAACTTTACATTGGTAAATAAAGGTCCAAATGAAGAAAAATTATTATCTTGCAAATCCCAGTTAACATTTTATAGTTTGGCAATATCATTAACCTGAGGATCTGCCGACCGATATTCATTCCTGCCTCTCAACTAATGCCCAAACACAGCACCAGCCTCTGTCTTGGCCATTTGTCAACTTCTGTTCATTTCACTTGTATCCAGAGCTTGTTTGTCCTGCCCCCCCCCCTCCTTCCCCAGCTGTTTCTTTTTTGCCTCTGGCTGGCAAACAAACACTTGAAAGACTAAATGTCTCACTAATAAGCCTCTCATAATTACTGAAGTTTTTTAACCTATGTTTTAATCCTCCAGATTTCTTTTCAAACTTTCACGGATACCAACTTGTTCTTCAAACTCTGACCAAATTGTATACATGACAACCTGATGCCAAAACGTTTAACCATTTATGTCCACAGCCTTTACTCATATTTCTTTTGATTTAAAGTTCTACAAAAACTGACTTCTTTTCCAAAACTTTGACCAAATGTAAGTGATAACCTCCAGGGTATTTCTTGACATAAAAAAGCTTTTTTGGATGGGCGCAGGCCTAATGTTTCAATTCCTAAACTTGAACTGAGAATCTCTTTTGACATCTTTTCCGAAAACTAGTTTACAATCCAGAAAAAAAAGGAAAAAACTTTAATTCCTACCCTGGAGGTGCTGGGTGTAGGATCCTGTGAAAATTAGTTACTTTCTGTTCCAATTAAATTTGATAAAATTGTCATTATGACTGAAACACCCATCTGACTCAATTTTCACAGGATCCTTTGATGGTGACTGCCCGCTCAGTCAACAGACACAGGATAGTACCATTTTACTGTCATAATGGTAGCAATGAAGACCTCAGACTTGTCAAATTAGCTCAGTTCAATTTGGAAAAAGGTTTCAAACTTAGGAAAATTTCATCAAGGTCTGGGAACCATGTACAGATCAGATGAACCATAATTCACTGTACAAAATTTCTGCATTTTGGTCTGTGGCATTGCAAATTTGAACATGGTTTGCCACAGCTACATAAAAGCCCATATCATGAGTGTTGTACTCATGAGCGCAATTATCTTTTTCAACTGAAAGACCAGAAATAAAATACTTATGGACTGAATAAGTTTGTTCATTACGAAAATGAGTTTAGAGTTAGTGGTGAGGTTGAAATTTTGCTGAGTCCTGGATATGAAAACAATTAGAACATGCCATTTGATAATAAAAAGGGTTGGCAAATCTGAGGCCCTCACTGACCTGACACAAAAAAAAAAACCTATTTACCGGTAACTATGATGTTGCAGTTTTATTTATTATGACAAAATATACGAAGCCTGTCCTTTCATTCTGCCCAATCTACACTACACCAAAACAAATCCTGCAATTTGATGTGATCACAACTGACAATCTTAAAAACAATCACCAGCTTTAGTTCAAAGATTAAGTTTCAAGGGATGTGAATCCCTGTATGGTAGTTCTATTTATGCCATCTCAACCTCTTGTTAGAGAATGGAAGGAAATAGCATCTCCTAGCCTTTGTTGGGAAAAATCACCTGCCTTGCCTTCTTTGTTAAGTTTAATCATTTATTCCCTTGAAAATAATGGCATGCTGTCCATGGCTGCCCAGCCATGTGCCAGGATAAAGTTTACCCCAAGATTTACAGGTTCTAATTTTCCTTTAGAAATGACAAACTTCAATATCTCGATTGCACTGAATAACACCTATGAATCCAAAGCCATAAAGTTAGAAAGCTACTTATTAAAACTTTCACCCCAATAACACCACTATCAGCCTATTCACTGTATTGCATCTATAACTTTATAAAATTTATTATTTCCTTCTGTGCTATAAGTCAGCGATAAAGTTATCTGAGGTTCGATAATGTCTCACATTTTGAACTTTTAATATTCAAATATAATCCCACAACCAGTTCTATTATCTTGATCTCATTCTAATACATTTATTTAAATACATGAGCAATTCTATCTTCAAAAATTTTCAGCTACACTGATTGCGTTATCCCCAGCTGCAGAATATGCATGTGATATCTGTTTCAAATTTTTCTAGAACCCGATGACGAATTCATGAACTTAAACTGCATTTTCCCTATCAGTAAGGTTTAGGATGATAATTCAACTGTTATCCTGCTCTTTCCAATTCCAGTATGGTCATAATATTGGAAATCACTAAATACCCTAAATGCTAAAAATTGTATTTTTTTTTTAAAGCGTGCTGACGACTGAATCTGATGGACTGCTTTGATAGTCATTTTCAAATTCTGCCTCAAGAACCTCCTCATATCAAGAGTATTACGGTATCCCCAACCTGTTTAGCCTGTCAGGATTCCTGTGGTAGCCATGGTTTACAAGTACCTCCTCACAGTCATGGAAATAAACCCTACGTCAATTTTGCATCATGCGTACAAGTTGCCAATATTACATTCTCTTCCTGGCCATTTCATTTGGGATAAATGGTTTAACCTCTCTGGTGAATAGTCTATGATCAAATAAATTACAAAAAATACAAAAAAAATAATAATAATAAAACACTAATTAATCCACCGTCCAAGTCTTGAATGCTGTTGTCCTGCTCTTCTAAAAAATCCAGATCAAGTAATGCTCTCAACTGGTTTATCACAATGTCTTCCAACTGAATTGTGATAAACTACTGCTAAAGAAATCCAGATCAAGTGATGTTCTCAGCTGTTTTGCCATACTGAGTTGTGATAATCTTAGGTTGAAAGAGTATTGTACTCACTGTTGCCATTTTTCAGGTATCAGGGAGCAATATTGCACACAATCACTCAATCAGGCTGAACAAACTGTCATGTTGACTGGGATTGACACAGGTTTGAAAAGATTTCTGGTGAATTCTTCTGATGCCAAGAGTTCACACATAAGTGGTGGGTGTGGCTCAGACATCTGACAATTGCCTCTGCAACAAAACAAAGGAAGGAAAATTTGTACAAAATGTTTTGTGACTATAAATGGTAATGAATTAAAAAGTTTACTTATATTCAATTTTTTTTTTTCAACTAAAATGGAATATGATTAAAGACATCTACCAAATGAAATGGAAAGACTAGCTCTAGACTAAATCTGATGCTACATCATTAGGAAAACTTTGAAATAACTTGTGGAAATTCCAAAAAATTGGGCTGAGTTTTGATAATCTTAAACTGAAAGGGTACTGTACTCACTATTGCCATTTTTCAGGTACCAAGGAACAATATTGCACATGATCAGGCTGACCAAACTGTCATCTAGACTGGAGCTGACAATGTCACACAGGTTTGAAAAGATTTCTGGTGATTTCTTCTGATGCCAAGGGTTCAACCTCAGAGCAAATTGGTGTGGTTGGCTCAGTTGTCTGACAATTGCCTGTGCAACAAAACAAAAGGAGGAAAATTTGTACAAAATGTTTTGTGACTATGGTAATGAAAAGTTTTGTTACATTCAATTATTTTTTTCAACAAAATTTATTAAATCAAGCATTCTTTTCATGTTGTGCACCCCCGATCAGTGCGCGAAATGTGTGCACGATTTTTTATTTTTTAGAGGTGCGAAGAAGAGTGTCTCATCCTATTTTTACACTCAGGTCATGTACGTTATGAAATGGAAAGCTCTAGACAATGTGCCATATCATTAGGAAAACTTTGAAACAATTTGTTAGAAATTCCAAATAATCAGACTGAGTTGTGATAATCTTAGGTTGAAAGAGTACTGTACTCACTGTTGCCACTTTTTAGGTATCAAGGAGCAATATTTCACACAATCAGGCTGCAGATTCTGTCACGTCGACCGGAGTTGGCAATGTGCAGGTTTAAAATGATAGTTTCTGGTGAATTCTTCTGATGCTATGACATTAATACTTCACAGCAAAGTGGTGTGTCTGGCTCAGACATCTGACAACTGCCTGTGGAACAAAACAAAGGAAAAATGAAAATCTGTATAATGTTTTGCGATTATAAATGGTAATGAATTAAAAAGTTCAGTTGTATTCAATTTTTTTTTAACAAAAGAAATAGGATTATCAAAATACAAGCCATGTACCTACTGAAATGGAATGACTACCTATAGACTAAATCTAATGCCATATCTGATATCATTAGGAAAACTCTGAAACAAAAATTCTGAAGAATTAAGACTAGATCTGGATCTACCACTGTCTAAGAACAGGAATTTCATTCTGAATGGCACTTGCCAAAAGTTTTTCTGGATAAATTTCAGTTTGAAGGAAACAGATCTAGACTAGATTGTGACATCTATTAAGCCTAGTTTCATAACTAACTTTAAAAGAACGAAATGTCTTGTTCAAAATTGTTGCGGACTACGGATTAAGTTTTTATCCCCATCGCATGAACAACTTGAAGTCTGCTGCATATGTTATCACCATCAACTTTCTACTGTGTTTCCAGGTTGCCAAATGGAAATCTTAGGTTTAAGCCAAACAATATTAGCAAAACACTAACTCCAGAACCAGGTCACGATTATCCTCAGCATTAAACCCTATAGAATGACAAGGTTCTATCTCCACGTTTTGGCTGAACTGAGTTACACACTCCACACTTTGTCTGCCTGTGAGCCTTCATTGCATGTCAAAGTAGCAAAGTGGCTCTGGTGTGTAATTTATAAGTATTACTAAAAGAAACAGGGCAAAAAGAAACTGCGCTCAAAAAGCTATCAGCACAATTTCTCAAAAATTGATGGGAGGGAGTTGGAACCTTGTCATTCTAAGGCAACGGCTTGGGTGAAATGAACTACTACTGAAGAACTCCTGATCAAGTGATGTTCTCAGCTGTTTTGCTGCAACACCTTTGAACTGAGTTGTGAAATTTTAGGCTAAAAGAGTGTTTTACTCACTGTTGATATTTTTCAGGTATCCAGGATCAGTATCTCACACAATCACTGAATCAGGTTGTAGAATCTGTCACAACTGAGGTTGACAATGTCACCTGTGCAGGTTTGTCTTTGAAATGATAGCTTCTGGTGAATTCTGATGCCAAGAGTTCAAATCTCATGTCATAACAAAGTGGTGTGCATGGCTCAGTCGTCTGGCAACTGCCTGTGCAAACAAGACAAAGCAAGGAACATTAATTTTAATAGGCCTATTATCTATGTTTTGCGATCATAAATGGTAGAAGATCTAATGAATGAGAAGTTTTATCCAATCTTTTTTTCAACAAAACGGAATAGGCATAACGAATACAGGCCATGTATCTAATGAAATGGAACAACTAGACTAGCTTTAAATCGAATGCCATATCTTTAGGAAAACTTCGACACAACTTGTGGAAATAATCCGAAGAATTCGGAAGTTCATTGTAATGTAAGTGTCACTTGCCAAGAGTTTTTCCGGGTGAATTTTACCGTTTAAAGGAAGTAAATTTAGGCTAGATCCTCAGATCTGTCAGGCCCAGTTAAAAAACTATTTAGAAAAAGAAAAGAACTAAAGCTCTTGCTGAAAATTAAGTTTCTATATTCTCATTTCGTGAATAACTTGTACTCTGCCGTCATGTTATCACCATTATAATCTAGTTTTCATTAAACTTTCTGCCGTTTCCGGGTTGCCAGATTGAAATCCGCATTCTAAGCCAAACAATACCAGCAAAGTCAAACAAATTTCAGTCTAGATTTCGTATGAACATCACACGAAAAGCGACAGATTCAGGTCACGACCATCCTCAGCACCGAGTGGGTGGGATATTTGGTTTAAATCTTAGATGTATAATTTTTTTTTTCAAAGCATTGCTGAAGATGCAGTCAAAGTCTTTGCAACATTTATAGCAGTAGTTCTACCCCTGTTCTCGCAATAGCACCAAGAAGATTCAGTTGCATTTGGTTTCTACAACATTGCTGTCTGGGGTTATTAGCAAACGAAGACACGAAGTCTCAATCTAAACGGCAGTGTGTGTAGGGAGGTGTCCTAAAGTGGGTGGCAGTCTTTAATTTAAAAAAAAAGAAAAATCCTATTGCAGTTAAATGTAAATCATAGAATCAAGTGTCCAGTGGACACCGACCTTGCCGCTCAGCGCATTCTTGACGTAGTTTTCGTGCAGATAATTTTTGTATGTAAAGAAAAAGGCCAGGAAAAGGCCAGGAAAAGGCAAAAAAAAAAAAAATAACGAATTTTCTGACGCCAATCTGGTAACGCTGCTGTGTTTCGTGTTTCATTTTCAATTATTCATGCTTCATAATTATTCCAAGTTCAGTTTCTTTGAATCTTTAACCTAACTTCAGTGGTCACTAAATGGGTTGGGATCGATGTCAACGTTGTATCCTCACAATGGTTTGTTCAACTTTAGGCTACCTTAAAATCTGAACCAGATCTAAACGCTCTCTCCTGCCATGAAAACGTACTTAGATAATTCGCTTCTTTTAAAATTATTTCTGGTAATTTTGAGCTCAAGGGTACATTTTTCCTGTCGTCTCCCCTAATATTTTACTCTTTTTTTTTTTGTGCTTATGGAAGGATTACCGAATACGGGATATCTCAAAAAAAAATAAAAAAAATTGAGGGGCAAGAGTGAGAAAAGACATTAAAATGATCAAATTCGAGGGCGGAGTTCCATATGAGTTACACAACTTTAGTTGGTCACATTATTTCATGTACCGAGTATTATCCACCGAGCCGGGCATTTACCAAACAAATACATTACCAATACTACTAGCCCTATCCCCAATCCCTAGTCTGTTATCAAACCTATTCCTACTTCATTATACTATCCGTAAGTGAAACCATCAATTCAAGATAACCTTTTGTAAAACTCCCCTCCTTTTTTCTGACGTGCTTTGACCAAAGATGCTAGAAACCATATGACACAGCTAGCGCTTTTTGCGTGTACATATTTCGCACCGCCACCTAGTGGAGAATGCGCGGAAGTAATGTACAATGCAATATTTTACAAGGCCAAATAGGGAAAATACTGAATTTTGTTCACCGTTCAGCTAGCGTTGTTGACCTTGATTGAATCGCCTATTTTGTCATTTTAACTTCAATCACGGTATGAAAACTAAATGCAAATTTCTGAGGACATCGACCAGCGTCACTCTTTAGACTGGGGGAATATTAATTTACCATGTTATTCATAATACGGTACTCATGACCCAGCCTATTCGCCTACGATTTTAAACTCGTACAATTTCTAATGCTCCAACTAAGCAGATAAACTTGGCTTACTTATATTGGTATTTGAAAATTATGCAAATTTAGAACTACCCTACTTCGCTAAAACGCTATGTGTACTGTTAAACAGCGTTCTGTGATACATCATCCTATGTAAGCTTTTGCTTTCCTTAAAACAGGTCAACGGTTTTCAAGATGTACAAGGCGGGCCATGCTGTTTGTGATATTTCATCATTTGATCATGAGATAGGATCACCAAATTGGAAATTTTATGAAATTAAATCAGACTTACCTTGAAAGGTGGCCTTTGTAAATGTAGGTTCTGCTGTTGCTTTTTTTCACTTCGAGCAGACCAGGTGTGTTTTTTTTTTTGTAGTATTACAACACTGTCTGTTCTGCCTGGCCGCTTGTTGCAAATTCGTAGTGTGAATTTTGCAAATGAGTAGACCTACATTGGAGCTCAAGTAGGTATTATTATGCGCTACCATCTTTTAGTCGGTCTAATCACAGAGCTCTGTAGTTAGATATTGTAGAGATCTGTGGTTCTGATTCACTACTTGTTTCAAATCTTCACATTCGTCTGGCAAATGTCAAAATGCATGAAATAGGAATTCACAATGGCGCACGCCGATTTTATACCCGGCTGTGTCGTCAAGGTGAACACAATTCTTATGGCACGGGTATTTCGGCCAACTCACAGAAAAAGTCAGATAATTATCTGTTTGAGCTCAACATTTCCCGATTTCCCGGGTCTCACGAAATGTGTCTTAAATGATTTTCAAATTTAACCTGGTAAACTTGAGTCCTTTTGTTTACCTGTGTCAGTTGTCATCTTCGTGCTCAGTTAACCTTTTGGTTACTAAAGCGTGAAAGCTGGATTTCTCAAATCTTGTCGATTATTGCTAAATCGTTTTTCATTTACATTAACTATTTACGAGAGCCGATGTGAATTTAAAATTGTGATATTCAATGGCAATTCAATATTATTGATTGAGAACTAAATAGGCCTACATGCAACTTATGGAGTGGTAAAGGATTCTCAGCAATGCTGCGCCGATATTGATAGGGTTAAAGAAGACGTATGATGGCCTTAGTGACGTGCTGATATTATCTAGTATCCGAGACACACGATACTGAGACGGTTCAATTCGCGAAATTCCGTCCGTCCACTTGCGCGCGTATCATCCTTGTCAACAATGCAACAATTCGCACCACACCCCTTCTTAATTGAACGAAAATGACAAGTATTCACCGTGTTTATACGCGCACAAGTTGTGTGTGAACATATAGTGAAAGAAGGAATGGTCATTCTCGGTATTCTGCATCTCGGCCGTTATGTTCTACCCCACTTTAAATAGTATTATAACCCTTTCCTTCTTTTTGTACTTACGTTATAATGGCATAATAGAGGAGGGCGATACTGGCATGAAGAATTGATATAATGGAAGGGGTTAGGAGCAGCATGCATTGACCAGACAACCAATCAGTCAGACAGCCAATTCATCCATCAATCAGACTGATTTTGACAGATAAAAAGAAAGATATGGCTGTGCTTTTCTATTTTCAATGGGAGAGAGAGAGAGAGAGAGAGAGAGAGAGAGAGAGAGAGAGAGGGAGGGAGAGAGAGAGAGAGAGAGAGAGAGAGAGAGAGAGAGAGAGAGAGAGAGAACAGAGAGAGAGAGAGAGAAACAGACAAAATAAAAATATTAAAGACTGACGAAGAGAAAGAGATTTATTCTGAGAGACTCCGGATACCTTTTTTTACATTCAATGATACTGAGCTTAGAAGTTACTGTGTCCTTGTCAAAATAATATACTAGTTATTTACTGGCGTGAAACCCATTCATGTGTACAGAGTTTTAAATCAGTGTTTCTCAATGTGGGACACATGCCTCACCAATGGAGTTTGGTGGGGCGTGGGACTTCAGAGTAGGGTGTAGGGATTTTTCATGAAATTCATGATTCAATTTCATTGTGTATTCTAACTTAATTGTAAAAATATATTGTTGTTTGTTTAACTCGGATTAAAACATCGAACTGAACAGAATCACGACTTTAATGGTTATGCGCAAGCAAGCCGGTTACATTATTGTATGATTATTGGCTACTAAGTCTGTCGGATTATGGTGGGGCGCATGTTTTTTTGTTGTTGTTTTTTTAATTGAAGTGCAGTGGGACACAAAAGGTTGAGACACAATGGGTTAAATGTTTTAGTGGTATGAGAAATGGGGTTTACGAAGCAGAGCAGAATGCAAAAACAATACTTTTATTTTTTTGGGTTATTCCACAGAATGTAGCAAGATTGAGTACGCACGGAGAATTTTCTTCACCGAACTCACACATCGTGGTGTCGCGAAAGAAAAAAAAAAAGTCACCTCAACCCTCTCCCAAGCTGAGAGTTCAATCGTTTGCGGACTAAACGTCCCCCCCCCCCTCCCCAAAGAAAGAGGGTCTGCCTTTCGCTTCCCCTTCCACCTCTTTCATGCAAATAGACATAGACTCTTTCAACTCCCCCGCCGCCCCCCCCCCCACACACACACACACATTCACACAATTTTTTGTGTTTTAGGTCTTTATTGTAGGAGGTTCTCTGCCCTTGGCATTTACACTTCACGTTTGTTGTTGTTGTTGTTGTTTTTCTTCTTCTTCTTTCTGTGTGTTTTTGTGGTAGGCATTCGGTTTTTTTTTAGAATTTTGCTCGGCCGGCGGCCTTGTTCAGCCCGCTTTTCTCGACTTTAAACTATCAAGGTAACTTTAACGTGCGCAACGTTCACACGGGCCCTCCGAGTTTTTCGTCCTTATCCGAGAAGACTAGGTGCTCGATCCAACCTACCATAGAATCAAAGACAGGAATTCTCGCCCCCCCCCCCCCATCCCGAGAAAAAAATTCCAACATGCCTGTACCGACCGGGGATCGAACCCGGTACTTTCGGCATGAGAGGCGAGCACCTTACCTCTTGACCAACGTGGCCCCTGGGCCCCCCCCCCCCTCTCAAACCCAACAGATACATTTCACAAGAAGACAGACTACACACAAAATATGATGTTAATATTTTCACAGCCTTATTAATGACAATACGCCTGTTAATAAATCATTATAAAACAGAAAGCATTCTTTATAAAATTCACTTTTTAAAAAAAATAGGCCTTTGCTATTTATAATACCACCTACGCATGCTGTTGGACACGCCAGGGGCTATCCTGTATTTGGCGATCTTAGTTTTTGTTAGTTCTAACTCCATTTTCTGTGAAACTAGAGATCTTTTAGTATGTAGAAGAGGCGTAACAAATGCGCACTGTGACACTCGTTTAAAATGCTTTGTGGCATTAATATCAAGCTGTTTCACAGTTCCGATATATTATAACTCATTTCATAATACTAAAGCCGCAAACGCTCAAAGTCGGATTTTTCAGTTGTGCAAAATGTGGAGTTGGAAAAAACAAGAACTGTCACGATTTCCCGTGATTTTGTGATTTGCCCCCCAATCAGTTCCATTCATGTTTTCACCTCCCCCCCCCTCCCCCAACCCCCACCCCACCTTGTCCTTCATCGTTTTGGCCCCTTTGTCCCAGTTTTCTGCATTCTCACCCCTAAAAATGAAACTCGTCCCCGGGGGTAATATCGCCCATATTGAGAACCATTGACCTAAACTTTTGTTTCTTGGTTTCGGTATCAACTGTGAACAGTTTTTCCATGCAGCTCACGGGATACACTGACAGTACAGTCTAAGCCAAGGCCGGTCAGTTTCAAAGTTTTCATATCGACAACATCGGTGTGAGATAGGGGGAAAGGTTTTCGCAGTTGACCAAGCGATGTCCAGCCAGCGTGCCTACTTCAATGCGACGTAAGATTTATGTATGATTTCTGTGACGATGGTAGGCTTTCCGTGCGTACCAACGTAAATTTGTATAGGATTTCTGTAGGGTTGGCGCGATTATCATAATTGTAAAGGCACCAGACTAACGTCGGCGTTATGCCGTGACCGGTCGATCTAAGTTGGAACGATGTCATTCTTATGAGCAAACTTGACGTCAATCCTACGCATCGGATATCCTCAGGGTTGCTGACTGGGTAAGAAGCTGAAATCACCTATCTGCTGAAGGTGAAGTTTCTACAAGGTAAGTTCATGCATGTGCTTTTATTTCTAGTATTGAATTGATAATTGCTACGGATTCGTGCATGTTGATAGATCTAGGCAGGCCAGTGTAAAGCTGGTTATAGACCCAGACCAGATGGGAAATCGCGACCTGAGTTCTTGTTTGTTGCAACTCCATTTTTCTGCATAATTGAAAAATTCTACGTTAAACGTTTGGGGTTTTTATACAATCATGTATTATGATTAGGCGTTAGACTAAATCGGAACTGTGAAACAACTTGAGAAGTGCTACAACGCATTTTCAACAAGTGTCAAAGTGTGCTTTACTAAAAGATCTCCACCTTTTCAGAAAATGGAGATAAAACAAACAAGGGAAGGTCTTCCGCCCGTCCGCGCCAGTCAAGAAAACACAACTACCCCAGCCCCTTTTCGCCTGATTGGTCAATCTGACTACCGCCCATTGATACAAACTGACTAGACCCTCAATCACGCGCCCAGGTCCATCTGACCATTCCATGTGTTGTGAGTTTAAATTGATAACTGTGACAATGTGTAACCGTGAGCTTTACTTAATAGCGGTAAAAATTATGGCGCGGACGGGCGGAAGACCTCCGCAAACAAGAACTAAGGTCACGAAATGCAGGCCGCCATTGTAAACTGTACGACAAAGTTGTAAACTGCTGGTTACGATATGAAATCTTAGTTTTGACCAGACTAAAGCCGTGTTTTCATATACTTATGGAAACGGAAAAAGAAACATCCAAAATCCATTAAATAGTAAAAGAAAAAAGGGAGGAAAAAAAAGGAAACCGGTCCCTAACCCCATCCAAATCTATTATTAAACCCTTCCTAATCCCATTTAAACCTATTATTAAACCCATTCTTAACACTACCCAAACCAATTACTAAACCCGTTCTCAACCCCATCCAAGTCTATATTCGTACTTCCGAAAACAATACATAGCTACCCCGGCGGCTTTCCCTGATATGTCAATCTAACTACTGCGCCGACGAACATCGGCCTACGGCCTCGATGATACAAACTGTCTAGACCCTCACGTCGTTACATATCAATCTGACAATGCCTATGCATTTGTCGAGCTATGGAACGCATTCGGAAGTCCTCCCTTTAATCAGTTCTTAACCCTATCCAAGTCATTATTCAACCCGTTCTTAACCCCATCCAAATCTATTATTTAACCCCGTTCTTAACCCCATCCAAATCTATTATTCAAACCGTTCTTAACCCCATCCAGACCTATTAGTAAATACGTTTCTAACTTCAGCGAAACCTTTTCTGTCGTGCAAAGGCAGAACGATGTATGTGATCTCTTTATTTATACTTTATCAGTTACGTCGCTCTGCCTTCGCATGGCAGTGTCATTAGACCTGTCGCTAATCCCACCCAAACTTATTATTAAACCTGTTCTTAACCATGTCCAAACCTTTTATCAAACCTATTCTTTACCCCATCCAAACCTATTCATAACTCCACCCAAACTTATAATTACACTTATTCCTAACCTCATCCAACCCTATTATCTAATCTGTTCTTAACCTCATCCAAAGTAACTGATAAAGTTAAACCTGATCCTAACAGCACCCGAGTCTATTATTAAACCCGTCCTAATCCCATCCAAACTTAGTATTAAACACATTCCTAACGGCATTAAAACTTAGTATTTAACCTGTTCCTAACCCCATTCAAAAGTATTAAGTCTGTTACTAACCCAACGCAAATCTATCATTAAACCCGTTCTTAACCAAATTCAAAGTTATCACTAAAACCGTTCTTAACCCCATCCAAACCTATTATTGAACCTATTCCTAAACTCACCCAAACCCATTCTGCCGTGCAAAGGCAGACCGACGTATGTACTCTCTTTATACTTTATTAGTTACGTTGCTCTGCCTTTGCATGGCATTATTATTATAAGCCTGTCCCTAATCCCATCCAAACTTATTATTAAACCTATTTTTAACCATATCCAAACATAATAATATAGTTAAACACGTTCCTATCCCCGTCCAAATCTATCATTCAACTCGTTCCTAACATCATACAAACCTATTAGTAAACCCATTCCTAACCCCATCCAAACCTATTAGTAAACCCATTCTTAACCTGATCCAAACCTAATCTGCCGTGCAAAGGCAGAGCGACGTATGTGCTCTTTATACGTTATCAGTTACGTCGCTCTGCCTTTGCATGGCAGTGTCATTAAATCTGTCCCTAATCCCCCCCCCCCCCGCCCCCCAAACATGATTAAACATGTTTTTAACTTTGCCCAACCTGTTACTCAACCCGCTTCTAACCCTATCCAAACCTATTATTAAACCTATTCCTTGCCCCGTCCAAGTTTATTACATGTATTAAACCCATTCCTAACCCCACCCGAAACTTTTATTAAACCAATTCCTGACCATATCAAAACTCTAACCTACTGTCAAAATTTAACCGTAAAAAAATTATGCTGAATGTTGCTTCTTTTCAACACATTTCACTAGAGTGGATTTTATTCTTCTTTTGCATGATGCGATTTTCAAATTAATACTCAATTTCAATGTTTGGATGATGTTTCCGTTGAAAATTGACAAAACGTTCATATGTTCAAGATGAGATTTTGGCCCTGAGGCTGACATTTGCATGGAAATGCCCATTGTCAAACTCATCCCTAACCTATTATTAAGCTTATCCCTAACCCTCAACTGATTCACTTCCAGCAAGTTTCTTTCAGAGAACAAGACTTCTCGTATTGTAGTCTTTGAAAGTCGGTGATCAGTGATATAGCTGTAAAGGAGCTTGGAGAAATGTAAAATGCCAAATTATTAGCAGTCAAACAAAGAATATTTCTCAGTGTATATTTCTAGTACTCTGTGAAGTAGGTGCTTTTCGGACGGACAGCTCAGAGCGGCCTGTGGTAGTAAATCAGTAAAATGCTGCCCGTAAACCCTCAACTAAAAATAGCTTCGCATGGAAATATTCCCAAGAGCTGCAAGAGTTCAAGCCGGTTGGGACGTCCACAACTCTTTCCTCAAATAGCATGGTAATTTGACATGGATTTTCAAGACAACTCAGCTTTGAGCCCCACGCTAATTTTGTGTCCATGTCTACTGGCTACCGGTAGAAAAACGAAAAATGTTTGACGATCCTGTGTCACAAATGTATGTAGGCCTTCAAAAACGCACCAACTTATTTAACTGATCTTTTAACTCCCCATGTACCGTCACGGCATCTTAGATCATCTGCTGATATAAAAAGTTTAAAATTCCTAAGATGTCTCTCAAGACCATGGGTGAAAAATCTTTTTCTTTTCAAGGGCCTCAGATTTCGAATTCTCTGCCTCCGTCTTTGAGAGACAATGACTTTTAAACATCAGCTGAAAAGTCATCTTTTTACACTCTGAATATCCATTTTTTTGTTTTTTCCTGAGTATGCCTGTGTATTGTGTGTGTGTGGTATATGATATAAATGTTGCAAAGTGCTTAGAGCCTGGTTGTTAACGGGATGAAGCGCTATAGAAATGCTGTGTATTATTATTTACAGGGAGTCCCGAGAATTGGATGTTGAGGGAACAGGAGCCACTGCCCAGCAGAAGGGCCAGCAACTACTTCACTTCACGAGACGCGTCAGCCGCTGGGACTGTGTAAAACCAGCATGGGCCCTGAACTCCAGAAGGTCGGGCCGAATCATCTACTGAGAAACCGTGTGGGCTATGGTCAGACCGGGTCCAACAGCGCTGGAACATCGGGTAGAGTTGTACACATTTGGCAGCTTTACTTCTTGTTGTTCCAACTCCACTTTTTGCACAAGTGAGAAATTCGAAATGAAACGATTGCGGCTTTAGTATTAGGAAAAGCAGTTAGAATGAAACTGAATAGTGAAACACATTGATAAGTGCCACGCCGCTTTTTACACCGGTGTTAAGGTGTGCATTTTTTATGCCTCTCCTACATAGGCCTACTAAAAGATCTCCATTTTTTTCAGAAAATGGAGATAGAACAAACAAGAACTAAGGTCGCGATTTAACATGGGGGGGCCATCCATAAAATGTGTCCGTTTGATTTGAGCGGTTTTATCTTCCCCCCGCCCCCCCCCCCCCCACATCCGTTTTCCCGCGCACGCTTTTTCAAACGTTTGGCTTCAGTACCCCCCCTTCCCGCGTCGTTCACCTCCCTGCTCAAAGTGGCCATCAAATTGTTGAATGTGCATTATAAGACCTTGATATTTGAAAACGTCAAATGGCATTTCGCATGAATTATTCCACTGTTTTAGTAGATTTTGAAACAGTGTGTAAAATCTAACAGTTTCGTTGCATTTTTTTAAAAAGGTACATAAAACAAAACGAACTTTTTAATTGGCATAGCTGAAACGTGTACTGTACCCTCCAGACCCCCGCCCCTCAACCGTGTACGCTTTTCGTAGGCTGGAAGCACCACCCTCCCCCCCTCCCCCCAACCTCTTACTGTACATAATTTTATGGATGGCTCCCGACTTGAGAATATCTGGATTTGATTCTCTTTCATTTTTGATTTGTTGATAAAGACAACAGGATTTCCTTAATTTGCTTTCCCGAAACAAATTAAACTTGTTTTTGGTTAATGTTGGATAACAAACGGAGATAGCCCAGCCAGCATCCATATGTCAATCCGATGTAGATTTGTTTAGGATTTCTGTAGGGTTGGTAGGGTTTTCATGGGGTCGGTAGGATTTTAATAGGGTTTATAGGATTTTCATGGGGTTGGTAGAGTTTTTATAGGGTTGGTAGGTTCACCGTAGGGGCGGGGTCCATACATCAAACAAACGTCAGGGCGATGTCGTAACCAATGGACCTACATAGGAACGATGTCATGCATTCCTATCTGCAGATTTGACGTCGGTCCCACGCGAGGGATATCGGTAGGGTTGATGGTTAGGATGTTGCTTTTATAGTACTAGTAACGCGGACTGACAGGCTGCCGTATCATGGCAAAAAGACGGTACAGACAAAAGAAAACGAAATTTTGCAGGACGCAAAAAAAAAAAGTCCCTTTGTGGCGTGATTTAAGGAGTTCCGTACGTCCTGACCACAAAGTCAAGACTACTCTATCCCTAATCTTAAACATGTTTTTTACCCTGTACTTATCCCTAACCCTAAACCTATCACTAACCCTGTCCCTATGCCTAACTCTAAACATGTCCCTAACCCTAAACCTAACCCTGTCCTTATCTCTAATCTTAAACATATCCTTGATCCTGTCCTTATCACAAACAATAAACCTCCATCTAACCTCAACCTTATCCCTACGTCCTTATAGCTAATCCTAAACCTATCCCTAAACTGGCCTTATCCCTAATCCTTAACCTATGTCTAACCATTAATGTATCTCTAACCCTAAACCTATCTCAACCTTAAACTTATCTCTAACCTAAACCTATCCCTAATCCTTAACCCATCTTAACCCTGCACGTATCCCTAACCCTAAACATATTCCTAACCCTGTTCTTATCCCCAACTCTGAATCTAATCATATCCCTAACCTGAGCAACCAGAAAACAAAAAGAAAATCCGGAAAGAACTTTAAGAATTCAATATGGTCGGGACGTACACGTAACTCTTTTCCATGAGTTAGACTTAGTTCAATTTTCATTCCGTGATGACCGAAAGAACCTATTAGTCATAAAAAATTAGAAAACGTAGTTAGAAAGATAGAAGACTTTTCTTGCTAAAAATGATGTTGAAATGTGAATTTTACCTAAATTGGAATATACCGTATTTTCCGTAACTCGGCAATACCCAGCCAGCATCCCTACGTCAGTCCAACGTAGATTTATATAAGATTTCCATAGGATTAGTTGGATGATCGTAGGGGCGGGTTAGTCACTTTGTGGCATCAGTCCGATGTCGTGGCGATGTCGTACGCCAGCGGATCGAGATAGAAACGATGTTGTTACAATATGAAAATACTGACATCAATTACATGGGTTGGATTTTCTTAGGCTTGCTGGCTGGGTAGATAGGAAACTGCAGCAGAGGAAGTCTAGACGAGTGAAGAACTCCTCTCCCCCGCCACCCCCCCCCCCCAACTCTCAGCACAACCCCCTCAGCCCACCCCACCTCAACACCCCCAATCCACTCCCCACCTCCTATTCACATACCCCACCCCTACCTTCCACCCCTTTGCCCCAATCCACCCCACCCCCACACCCCGATCTACCCCACCTGCCACTTCGATACCCCAATCCATCCCATCCCACCCCCATCCTTACACCCCAATCTACCCCACCCCCACCCGCATACCCCAATCTACTCCACCCCCACCCTTACACCCCAGTCCATCCCACCCCCACCCGTATACCCCAATCCACTCCAACCCCATCCCCAAACCCCTATCCACTCCCCCCCCCCACACAACCCAGTTCACGCACCCACACCCCACCTCCACCCCCATCCCACACCCCACCCCCATCCCACACCCCACCCAACTTCCCCCCCCCCTTCCCGCCGCCCTCCCCCCCACAGGCAAAAATTTAGAGGGCAACCTCAACCAAAATAAATCTGTCTTTCGAATTCCTCTCCCCCTACACCGCTCCCAGAAAAACACATGGATACCCTTGCTTCCTCCCTACTCATGATGTGTTGTTCAACTGGTGCATGCTGATAGACTTCTCACCATCCTCTCGACCACCTGAACCAACGGGGCAGGTTGAATCTGGAAATCAAGGCCAGACCCACGGGGAATTGGGGTGGGGCAGACAGGGGGCAGATAGTCAAAGGGTGTCGGGTATCATGATGGGGTGTGTGTAACATGATGTACATTGCATGAGCTTCAGTGAGATGTGTCGGGTTCTTTCAGAACTGGACTTGGGGCTTTGTCGAGTCTTTTTCGGCTCGGAATTAAGATTTGTCAAGTCCTTGAATGTGTTTGTCCATCGCTAAGGTTTGGTTCGTTTAGAAATTCGTGCCCTCAGACTTCTGAAATGCTCTCGAAAATTGAGTTTTAAAAAAATGGCAAAAAAGAAAAAAGTTGTAAGTAGCAAAGCCTCGCGTAAGAAATAATACCCACAGGATAAAAAAAAACATTGTTACAAGTACGTGCGCACCCCAAATGTTTTGCCCCTTCCCCTTTCAAAAAAAAAAAAAGAAAGAAAGAGAGCAGGTGGAAAACAGAAAGAAAATCTGAGAGAACAATTAAGTTTGTTGTCAGGGAGTATTTCGGGAGGAGCTCTCTGCCTCTGGGGTCACAAAAGGCCTCAAAATACTTACCTCTAGCCTAAAAATAAAAAATTTGAGGGACGTACGTACGTGTAATAAAATTTTTTAAAAACGCAAAGAAAAAGTCAAGACCAAAAAAAACACCAATATTTTCGTTAAACACATTTTTCGGGAAGAAAAACAACAGGAAAAAAATGAAATTTTGATGAGATAAAATAATCGAACAGTAGAAAAAATTTGTGGAAAATGAGATATTTGTAGAATATTAAATCAACACGATGACTTTATCTGCGAGTTCTGACTTGTATTTCCGCACCGCAGCACGTCCGCCAATGTGTGGAGGCTCCAAGTGACGTCATTTCTGTGGTTTTTATAATAATTATCTGGAAAACTGATTGTTGTAGCAGTTTGCGCTAGGGGACCGCACACTAATTACAAAGCCGTATAGAGAAAATACCGAGTTGTATTCTGAAAGGTCAATCCATCAGCAACGGGATGTTTTCAAACCGGCGAATTTCGTTGATCATTTTCTAAAATATCAAAAAACCCAGCCATTGTTTATGTGGCAATCTGAGATTTTCCAGGACCTTAAGATGTTCTGAATGGTAAATCCATAAGCTACGTGAATTTCTTCAAAGCCACGGATTTCGTTGATCATTTTCTAAAATATTACCAAAAAATTGCTGTGAAGCAGGGGTTATCAACGAGGGTGATATCGCCCCCTCCCTCGTCCACTAATTATCCGCTACTAAAATCTTGAAGACCAGTAATCCACATACCAACTTCCAAAATATTCAGTCAAAAGTTCTAAAGTTATAACTTTCGGAAGAAGGGCACAGATTTCTGAACGAACGGAAGTTAGGCTACCTACAAAATTATAGTTCGTACGTTCATACGGGAAGAGGGAGGATCTTATTTGGGGGGGGGGGGGTTATTGCGGGTGGGGGGGGGGAGAGTTTGACTTTGGGTTTTACAGTGCATCAGTGCGATAACGTCGATCAGTATACTCCTAGATCAGAGTTCCCTTTAATTCTTTAGAAATACGATCGTACAAGTTTTTTTTTTCCGTATTACATTACTACAGCCCCCCCCCCCCTTTTTGCACCTTTGTGTGTATGGGGGCGGAACTAGGTTAAGCGCAGGAGTACAAACTGTCAAGTGGTGGGGTGGAGTTTGACTACGTCTTTATGTGAGAAGGCGAATCATTAACTAGAGTACTTGCAATGCTTTGTTGTTTTCTGAATGTAATCTAAGTAGTATCAGGTTAGTCCTATAAAAAATGTATTTGTTTTTAATTCAAAGGATTGTTTATGACCAAACTATAAAGTAGAATAAAAGGAATTTGGCATTATATTGGCAAATATGTTGCCAGTAAATTCAATAATCCCCTTTAGATATCCCCCCATGTGTGGTTCCTTTACAAGAAGTCTCACCGTTGGGACATGGGAGACACGAAATAGCACAGGGTTGGGGGCGGGGGGGGGGGAGTCTATTTAGATTAAACATTAATGAACATAATGAGTTTGAGTATGGGTGTTAAGCTGAGTCGGCACAGTAACGGCCATTCTGTGCGCCTATCGCGGTCTATTTTGAGTACGTCATTTATGTTTGGTATTCAGAGCTTCGGAATTTGGCAAACAGAAATTGAAATTAATAGTCCCGTTTAAATTTTATCACATTGGTAAATCTCTCAGAAGTTGTTTTGTATGGATCTGAAAAGTTTTGTAACTGAGTATAAATGTTTTATAATTGGAAATGTCTGAAAAGGGGTGAGACTGGGCATAATTGTTAAATTCCATATATTCAATTTAATTTTGTTACAGAGAGTGAGACGAGAGCCGTAGGGCACGGAGCCACCCCAAGACGTTGGCTTACTTGGGACATTAAAAGCCAGGGACATTTTTATTATTCATATGGACTCGCGAGGCGTTCTCCGCTAACTCGTTCGCTGTCGTAGGCGATAAAGAAACGAAATTTTAAGGAATAATAGTTCATTTTACATTGGATTTTGAAAGAACGTTTTTTCTTTTTTTCCGAAAAAATTTTTCCCCGCAGAGTGCATGATTGATGTCAACTTTTTAGGTCACAAGAACTAGAATTGGGAGGGGCAGGTAGTATTCTAATCCCGGAACGGTACAGTTAGCCACTGGCAGGCACGAAGTGCACACCATAATTTCCTATGTTTTCTTAGAAAATCCAGGAAGACCCTATCATGCGAAGCCTGGTCAGACACAAGTCAATTTCTGCCATTATTTCTTGGGTGTACATTTTGCTGGCAGCAACTGGCTGTGTCGTTGTGCCATTAGGTCGTGACGTACTGCTGTTCACTACAAGTCCCGCGCACATGCGCACCATAGGAAAACGGGTCAGACTTGGTGCGAGATCATAGACTAATATTCATAAATTAGAAAGTGTTCCACATAATATGGAAAAACTTCGACAGGGACAATTCTTATTGTTCCTAGAGGTTTTCGTATGGCAATAAGATTGTTTCATATTTTATAAGAATGCCCGTGCAACTTTTGTGCATTTTAGATTAAGCCGTGGTTACATTCTATCCATCCAAAGATGTGTTTTCAGGCGTTTCTGAAAAGTGTTACATGATGACTGTGTTGAGTGTTCTTGTAGTTAAGCAGCTGTCCAGACGTGTAGGCTGTGGGTGCGAATATGTCCCTTCTGTTGTTGTGGACCACTGTGCAGTGCAGTGCTGTGCTGTGCTGTGCTGTGCTGTGCAGTGCTGTGCTGTGCAGTGCTGTGCTGTGCTGTGCTGTGCTGTGCAGTTCTGTGCTGTGCTGTGCTGTGCTGTGCTGTGCTGTGCAGTTCTGTGCTGTGCTGTGCTGTGCTGTGCTGTGCAGTTCTGTGCTGTGCTGTGCTGTGCTGTGCAGTGCTGTGCTGTGCAGTTCGGTGCTGGCTGTGCTGTGCTGTGCTGTGCTGTGCTGTGCTGTGCTGTGCTGTGCAGTGCTGTGCTGTGCTGTGCTGTGCTGTGCTGTGCTGGCTGTTGACCTGCACAATATACTAAACCATCCCTACTTTGCGCCGCTGAATTACCAATTGGTCGCCGAAGTTTGAGAAAAGTTGTGCAGGCAATTTGGGAAAAATGGACAAAATCAATTTGTCAGACTGTGTATACTTCGTCATCAAAGTCCTTAGGACCAAAGTCCTTAAGGCCAAAGACCTCACAGTGAGGCCTTAGAGAAACGAAGAACGATCATGTCCACAGTCTACTTATGACACTGGTTCTGTCAGCAGAAAGAATGCACAGCAGCCTTGCTCTGTACGTCTGGGTTCTGCTCGTTCGTCGGGGTGAGAGAGAATGCTGTGCACTTATAAACCAGGTCTATACAATGTACCAGCTACATGTGATAAGATTTTCCCATTCACAGAGACAGCCAACTAAACCAAAGGGCACAAAGGTCTACACGCTATACCTCTGGGCTCTGCGCCATTATTCGGGGTAGGAAGTACGCTGTGCGTATAACAATGTACCAGCTAAATATAACATGATTTTCGCACTCACAGGCAAGGATGTCCAAAATGCACACAGTTTCATACTCCGTATTGCTGGGCCCTGCTCAGTAGTCGGACCGAAGGAAACTGTGCACTTATGAACCACGTCTGAACACCGTACCAGCTACGTGTAACATTTTCTCACTCAATCAGCTGAGGCAAAACGCACAAAGATCCACATTCTGTATTTCTGGGCTCTCCTTTAGTAGGCAGAGTGAGAGGAAAGTTATGCAGATAATTTTTCCCACTCACAGCGAGTCGGCAAATCTAAAATGCACAAAGGTCTACATCTTCTCTAGCTGGGCTCTCGTCTGGCAGTCGGGTTGAGGGTGTAAAAAAGCCGTAACTAAACGGTGTAACAGCCAAATGTACCATGATATTCCCACTCACAGATGGCCAGTTACATTCAAAATACAACAAGTCGAGGCTTCGTATTGGTAGGATCTCCCCTTAGTGGTCTAAGCTTGGAACAAAAAAGGTGCTGCACGTCTCTAAAGCAAATTGATATTAATAATAAATATTAATTTTATATCAGGCGTTATCCTGTCAAAAGTTAAGGCCTAAGCCTTTGAAAGAGTAATTTCTTCAAGTCATATTCAATTCGCTCATACAAAGAAGATGCTAAGCATATGGGACAACGATCAGTTGAAAAAGGCGTGTTTTCGGCCGTTTCTTAAACGTATTACGTGTTCTATCAATAAGTTGTCCAAACATGTACGCTTTGGGTGTGAATATTTCCATTGACCTTGTCTGTATTCTATGTAAACAAGCTGACACCAGCATGCAGTCTTTGAGACAATCCTCGTGTTGGGTTTCAGAAAAAGGTAAAAAATGCGTGAACTGCAAAGAGTTAACTAGCCGTATGATCTGATGTTGGCTCCGTGTCAGTGGCCTGCAGAGGTCTGCTGATGCCCCATCATGCCCGGGCCGGGCAACGCCTTGATTTGTATGCCCCAAGACTCAAGTATAGGGCCTAGATACTCGTTGATTGGATACCCCCTGAAATGGACGCACGGGGCCTACGCTCCCTCTGCCAGCCCTTTCTGCGCGTCATTGATCCGTGCGACAGTCTTCATAGCGATGATTCTCAGAGTAAGGGGCATTGGCTGCCAGGGGAGGGAATTCAAACCTAAGGCGAGGAATCTGAGAGGAATTTCAGTCCCGGACAGTCTTAACATTATTTGGGCAAAGCAATAGGATTTTGTTCCCCTTTTCAAAAATCAATCTAAATGTGCATGCATGGGGCCCCCTAAACCCTTGGGCCCTCCCCGACAATTGGCTCTGTTTCAGTCAGAATAGGAACTCCAAACTGGTAAAGAATGTGCGCACTGTGTGCAGATAGTCTTATGATCCACTGAAACAGGGATTTTTTTTTTCATGTGGTTCCAATTAAGAAAGGAATTTAGTTCCATAAATTATTTCAATAATTACCAGTGTAAAAGTCTAATGATGAAATAGCAGTTGAAAATTTAAAATGGGAGAGGGGGTAAGCAAACTTGGGATGGCAAGGGGGGGGGGGTGGGGGGAGGTTCTATAGGTGCTGGGGTTTTTATTGGGGGGGGGGGGTCGGTGGGCAAACCCATGTACATTGTGTTGCACATATCTCATTGTGATATCCAGCACCCGTTGGCTTTCTGGTCTCTGTCTGTCTTATCTCAATTGCCTGTGTGTGTGGACTTGGTTTTCAGCCTCGATCTGTTGCCACTGTTTCAGGTCGTCAGTGGGAGGGGGAAATGTCTGTGAGTATGTACAAGTTCAGCAACTCATCATGGTGAATGGGAAGCAAGGTTGTCCATTTTTTTCCTGGGTGAGGAGGGGGGAGGGGGGGGGGTGAGGGAAGAGGAATTCGGAAAAAAATGGGGTGGGGGGGGTATTGACTTTTTTTTTTTTGAAAGAATTCCGTGCGTCCTGACCACTTTCAACTCCGGACAGTTTTTTTTTTTTTTTTAATAGACTTAATAATTTTCTTTTTGTCTTCTGGCTGAAAGGCCAAGGGGCAAGGTTAGGAATAAGATTAGGTTTCAAGACTAGTGGCAAGGAACTGAGTTAAGGATATGATAAGGATTAAGGATACTATGGATTGGGGATTTAGCATAAGGCATTAGGACAGGGGTTAAGGATATGGTTAGGATGGGAGATAAGGAATTAGGGGATGAGTTTAGGATTACGGACCAGAAAGAGCCAGGGGCAGTCTAGGATTTGGGATAAGTTCAGATTTAGGATTGGGAATAAACACAAGAGTTGGGGGTGGGTGAAGGAGAAAGGATACGTTTAGGGTTTAGTATCAGGAATGCGGACAGGATTAGTGATGCCATTAGGTTTAGAATTAGGGATAAGGAAATACGACGTTGAGGAAGGATCGGTTTAGGATTAAGGATAGCATGGATTACGGGTAGGTTTAGCATTAGGCATAGGACAGAGATTAAGGGTAATGCTTAGGATGAGGGATGAGGAGTAAGGGATAGGTTTAGGATTACTGGTAAAGACAGGGTTAGGGATAGGTTTAGGATTAGGGATAAAGACAGGCTTATGAATAGTTTTTGGGCTAGGGATAGGTTTAGAGTTCAGGATAAGTTCAGGGTTGAGGACTGGGGATACGAACAGGGTTAGGGTTGAGATTAGGTTTAGGATTAGGGTTGAGGAAGGACAAAGCTTCTGAGGATAGAATTATGCGTAGTTTGTATTATGGGTAGGGTTAGTATTAGGTATAAGCATAGGGGTTACTGGCAGGTTTAGAATTAGGGACAAGGACAGGGTTAGGGTGGACTTAAGAGTCAAGGATAAGATTGGGATTACTGATAAGGACAAAGTTATGGATAAGATTTGGGATCAGTGGGTGGTCGGGACGCACGAAACTCTTCTCTAATTTTAGTCCACGGTATCCCGTCACCTGTTATGCTTCCACCATTGCAGTTTTCATGGCTTCTCCATGTAAGTGTCTATTTAAGGCGGCAGGGAAAAAAGGCAAGCGGAAAAAGTCAAGTGAAAAGGAAGAAAAGTCACTAACATTAGTTTTTCTTTCTTTTTTTTTAAAACATAAACTAAAACCATCCATCTAGGAGACGTATCCCTTTCCTAAAGTCGTAGCTTTTTATTTTGATTTTTACGCTTGCCTTTTTTAATGCCTTTTTAACCTTTGCCTTTTTTGTTTAACTCTTACCTTTTTTCTTTAAACGCTTAACTTTTTTTTTTTAAATACTTAACTTTTTTGTTTGAATGCTAAACTTTTTAGTGTCCAACTTTGTTCGTGTCATAAGTTTTTTTTTTAGGTTAATTTTTTTTACCCTCCCCCTCCCCCCCCCCCCCCCTTGTCTTTTTTACGCTTGCCATTTTTTCCGTCTTTCCGTATTTCTAGATATCTAGTCCTAAAAGTTGGTTGTTTTTTTTCATCAGGAATTGAATTTGGTTTTTTTTTTTTCCTCTCTCTGTCTCTGTCTCTCTCTCTGTCTCACTCTCTCTGTGTCTCTCTCTCTCCCTCCCTGCTCCTCTTGCCTTCCTTTTATGTTTCTCTATATGTACTGGCAGATAATGAATTTTTCCATAAAAGTATTCAGTAAATTACCTACTTAAATCTACATTACAAATTACCAGTCATACAGGAGATGAAAGCTTTTCAGGCTTCACAATTCAGATTAAGTAAGTTCAAAATAAGCTTAGAGCCTGCTCTCATGACGCGTGTCTTCGAGGTGCATTCTGCGAGTCTTTGTCACTCAATGAATACGGGGGTTTTCTGAAAAAAAAACAAAAAAACCAACTACTCCTATTTTTATTGTAAGTGTTCCAGTCTAAGCAGTTAGTGGCTGATTTCGTCAGATCCACTCGCATATTGTTTACTAAAGACACGTTGAAAAGGTAGAATCTGTATAATATTATATAATGGAAATCATACCTTTCGATCGACCGTTTTCGTTTGAAAATGTGATGACACTTAGTCTTTCGCCAGTATTTTTCATTTTTCAGCAACTTGATACCGGTTTTTCTGCAAATCTTGACTTCAGAGGAGTCCAGTTTTTACCCAAATGAAGATGTGAGTGATGAATCATTCAGACATCACTGAGAATCAGCGAGAACACGCGTATCACACAAGCCCTGTTTTGAGAAACTGATTGTCAAAGACATGGCAGGTATGTTTTTAGTGGGAGCGATGTCGATAACGTGACCATAGTTCTTGTCTGTTCCAACTCCACTCTTTGCACAGTTGAGAAATTCGACGTTAAAAGTTTGCGGCTTTAGTATTACGATAAGGAGTTAGAATAAATTGGACCTGTGAAACAGCTTGATAAGTGCCACAACGCATTTTAAACAAGTGTGGTTAGGATGGATCATCTAGTCTTCTGGGATAAAGACGAAAAACTCAGAGGGCCCGTGTGTACGTTGCGCGCGTTAAAGATACCTTTGCCAGTTAAACAGTTGAAAGACTAGAAGAGCAGGCCGAACAAGGCCTCTGCCCGGGCAAAATTCTATATTTTAAAAAAAACCACCTAATCCCCACCAGAAAAACACAGAGAAACAAGAAAAAGAAAAATGGAAACAAGAAACGTGAGGTGTTAATGCCGGTGGCAGCGAACCTCTTAAAATGAAGACCTAAACAGCTTCAGAATCACTGCCAAAGGTATTTTTTTTCTTTACTACTGATTTAAATAGACCCAGTGAAGGTAGCGCCATGCATATTAGCCTATTTAATGTTGGGTACAATTTTAACCTGAGATGGTTTAGAAATGTTATGAAATTAGTTTTGTTCATTTAGTATTCCCAACAAAAGTTTCAAAAGAGTGTCGAGGGTCGCATGGTAGAACAATCGTAACTCGACATTTTTCAAAAATTGAGGTATTTGGCTTGTAGCCCTGTGTCTGGAGGTATTTGTTTTGGGAGTATCTCTGTCACAAATCCCAGACTGGGAGATGTAATAATTATAATAGGACAACAATAATAATAATAATAATAATAATAAGTACATTTATATAGCGCTTTATGCCTAGACCTCAAAGCGCTTTACAAACGCATTCACTCCCACATTCTAATTGTACATAATATGCACACAATCTCACTCAAGCACATGCACAGATTCCTAATGCTATAGAAGTTAGTTTGACAAATATTTCTTAAAAAGGTAAGTCTTGAGGTGTTTTTTGAATATTGCAACACTGCATGCAGACCTCAATGAAAATGGCAATGAATTCCAAACAGATGGTCCGACAATACTAAAAGCTCTGTCATCATATCTCTTAAGTTTGGATCTTGGTACCTCTAAAAATTTTGAATTTTGTGACCTAAGATCTCTCGTAGGTGCATAGGGACAGAGTAGTTCTTTTAAATAAAAAGGTTCTGAGGTTTGAAGTGCATTAAAACATAAAACCGCAATTTTGTATTCAATCCTGGCTTTAACAGGTGGCCAGTGGAGAGTTGGTAGCATTTCTGTTGCACTTTCTGATTTAGACTTGCCGAGAACCAGACGAGCAGCGTAATTTTGTACTTTTTGAAGTGTTCGAATATTTTCATCAGACAGGCCCGCTAACAGTGAGTTGCAATAGTCTAAACGAGACAAAACCAAAGAAATTACCAGTGTCTTTATTGATTCTTTGTTTAAAACAGACTTCATTTGAGAGATCTTTCGAATTTCATAGAACATTGACCTGATCATAGAGTTTATTTGATGTTCCATGGACAAGGTGCAGTCAAGAATAACACCCAAATTTTTGGCTCTATTTACAAAGTTGACAACTGCACCTGCAATATTGATGTTTTCTATTTCGACTTTATTCAGTCTGGAATCAGTGGAGCACAGCAATACCTCAGTTTTGTCATTATTTAATTTGAGTTTGTTGGTATACATCCATGATTGTACAGATTCATAACAATCACGAACGAACACGTATAACACTTAACAGAACAACCCATCAGACTCACACATTTATTACACATAAAGATAAAGATAACAGTGCAATTACATACATTATATTATTCTAATCAACTGCCGTCCAACGGCCTTCTTTCCCTCAAGCACTCTTCCTCGGGTCCACAACCCGGTAGTTACTTTTAAATACACGTCGGCTTCAGCCTCTCCACTCAATGTCTTAATAACACATTCCTATGGCAATAACACCTGAGCATTCCAAGAGCTCCTCAACATGGCAATAGCACGTTAATAGTTCAATTCACATTAATCTCATAATAGCACAGTCGTATATCACTATCACATGTAGTACATCTTAAGAGCACATTAACAATTATATACACATCCCTGTCTGTGGCCAGACTGCCACGACTCATGCGCCCCTCCTGTCCTGCTCGACAGCTTCACTCCACTGGCCTATGCGTAGCCTTCGGCCCTATGCTGGCCTATCCCCTGTGCTAGTTCGCTTACCGCGGGTGGCGTCTCTGCCCGACCCCGGCACCTACAAGAAGAACATTACATTGGTATAATACCATACCATTTCTAACCACTTCACCCCTCATTACAAACCATGAAGCGTACACACAATAGTCCACCTTTCACTCACCACACATCTTGCGGTAACACACCTCCACCGTACCACACAGCACTCACTCTCGCTACGAATCCATGAACCTAACTTACATCTATCGCTCATGGTGCACATTTCTATACACAGTAATCACTGACTTCCACATTCCTCACATATACTTATTTACATCATGGTCATAGGCGAATATAATACATCAATCATCATAATTATAAATCATAGTTCAACCTACCAGTCATCACTGGAAAACACACAACAATCTCCCGACTGCCTCTGATCTCACGTCTGTCCCCTGGGACTCCTTAACTTGCAGTGATTGTCAGTACAGCGCTCTCGCCTCATGCCGACCCCCCAACTCACAACATTTCACGCTTTAACGTTAACTAACAGAAGTCAATATAGGTGAGCAGCCTCACTATCCCATCCCTCACTTCCATGCCCCCGTAATCCTTGAATCCCGCTCACTCCACTCGTGACAATCTCTGCCCTTGGCACCTCTTTTTTTTTTTCTTTTTAAATTTTCTTGTTCTTGTTTTTGTTGTTGTTGTTGTTGTATACTTCTTTGGTCCAGTTGAGGGGGAGGGAGTGAAGGTTTTTTTTTTTTTTTTGCTTCTAGCCCTTGGCATCACGCAGGTTGTGTTATAAGTTCGGGATTAAATCTTGAAAACTAAGGGTTAAATAACTTTTCAGAATATCGTAACTGTTAAGTCTGATTCAGATATTCACTTTTTTCGAATTTCTTCATTATTTTGTTGGACAATGAGATACCCTTACGAGTATGTACACTACAAGGCCTTGTAATCTCTCAGTTGTATAGTGATCTAACTCCCAAGAGACGAAATAAATTACGTCTTTCTTGTCTCTTCTCTTGGCCTACTTTTTTTTTTAATTTGTGAGTAGACCTGACGAAATCGGGCTGAGTGTGAAAGACCAAATTCCCGACAAGGCTCCTCCAAAGGGGGAACATTTTTCAATTGAAACTGAGATTTGCTTATGTGATGTGAACGATTAGCCATTTTTCTATATTCAGTTAAGATATTTGGCATGAAATCGTCTTAGAACCATTTCACCCTAGTTTGGTTTTGTCAGATCCACCCGTATTTGCGTCCTCTTGGAATGACCAAGTTCTATCTCCGCTTTTTGGCTGAACTGAGTTACACACTACACACTACTTCTACAAGCTTTCTCCAGTGTGTGTCAAAGTATCAAGCAGATGATTCGGTGTGTAATTTGTAAGTATTACTAAAAAAAAAAAGAAAGCTATGAGCACACGAAACTTCGTCATTCTAAAAGGACGATCAAATCAAGTTATTTGAAGTTGATTGTATGCCTTGGCGGGCCGATGCAAAATAAACAGAAGAATCATGCAAACAAGATATGAAGAAACATTAGAAACTGAATGCTCCTTGATGCCAAATACAGTTTATACATTTACTTTTAGTAAAATATACAATAAAAAATATAACGACTGATAATTGCCAGAAACTGTCATCATTCTTCAATCTCACCCACCCACCAAACTGACCTTTATCTCTCGTGAATTTACTATACACATGAAAATGTGACTAAGATTTACATTTTCACACAAATTTTCATACACATTCAGTTTCCAGACCTCACCAGGAGAAGTCACAAAATGATATTATTGTACTAGTTTAGTACTTTATGGCAAAACAGCCCAAACAAATGTCTCCATAGTGCATCGCCGACAGAAAATTTATGAACTTAAACATGTTTGGCCTAACAATTAGCCAAGACAGTAAAAAAAAATGTTTCCTTATATTTTGGATTTTTTTTTTTTTTGCAAGATAACAGCATGCGAAATTCATCCTCCAATTCATTACAATTCTCACACACACAAAAAATGTTTTTTTTTTTTTTTTAATTTAAACTTAAATTTTCTGTAAAACAAAACAGGAGTTAGGCCACTCTTACTTTGAAGGGCATGAGTTTGAGTCTGAATTTGGGTTTTGCGGCACATCGGAACGATAACGGCCACTTTGGCCCTTCACGGTCTGTTTGCGAACGTTTTTATTTTTGTTTCGTTTACAGAGCTTTTAAGCTTAACACAGAATTAGTTACATTCAGATAATTCTAACATATTGGTGAAATTCTAAAAAAAAAAGTTTTGTATAGATCTGGGAAAAGTAAACGAGTGTAAAAGTTATTACATCAAGTTGTAGATCTTAGCCTCTCTCAGAAAGGACAAGATGCGCTGTAGGTCCACGTCAGAAAATAGCTCTCTCATGGATCCGCAGGCATAGTGCCTTCTTCGGATATGCATGAAGTCTACACATTCAGTTAAAATATGTGTCATTGATAGTATTGGCAATTGCATTACCACACATTTTGGGGCTCAATTAAACTTATTTATTTTTCCAAAATGTTTTGTTTTTTTCATACCCAGAAGCCAAATGCCGTCATGTGGAGACTTAGGACCAAACACAATGGACCAACGGACCCAATGCCCCATCTAGCTGGCCACCAGGAACTGCTACATTTAGCAAAGAGTATAGAGAAAGCACGGCGACACGACAACGATCACATTGTGCTTGGGAAAAAGCAAGACCATAGACAGAATATTACAACAATGATAGGATAGAAGGAGACTTGACCACAGGCGTCCACCAACCACCCACCTTGAGAATACAATTACAAGACTTCGAACAGGAGTTCCCAACTTGGGGGGAGGGGGGTGCAGGGGGGTACGGATGGGGGGGGGCTAAATTTCATCCACCCAAAGGGTATATTTGCCCAAAGACCTGGAAATTGCCGCCAGATAAGAGAGATAAAGAATATTGAAATTTTCAAGAAACATCCTAATACTTACCCTTTCATTTGATGGAATACAACACAACTATTTTTGGCTATTGTCAGGTTTTAGTATGTTCTTTGTATTGGTAGAATGATTGTAAGGGGCTGGAAGTTTATATTGCGGGATAAAATGTTTTTATTATTGATTTATTATTAAGTTCTGGCGGTAGCTCTGAAACTGTCTTCAAAAGTAAGTAGAACGGTTCACTTTCATCATTATAAATTAGTATGAACTCTCACCATTAGGCCCTCACTGGGAGTGAGAGAGATGGATGTAAACGCTGTGGGTTCATATCAAACCAAGTAGCTTAGGCTCTGGAGCTTTAAATCATGGCGCTCCTCACAATATGGACTGCTCAACTGCGTCTCTATGTCTCTCATCTGGCTGAGGACTATCGCCGTCCACCTCGTAAATGGATTGTCTACATGTGGCCTCTATCTAAGCTCTGCACGGGTTTAAATACTAAAGCTATGTCTCGACCTTCCGTCCAGATTCATACATTTGATTGGTGCAGCCGCTCGGAGCTCAGCCTGCAATATTAATTTATGCTTGTCATGGCCTTGCGCCAAAATAAAGGTCAATTTTACGGTCTAGACCAAATTTAAAATGCGAAACATTAACTACTAAAATCTTCAAACCCCGTGCTTTCTACTCTTATGCACGAATTTCCGAACGCCAACTAAGCGTCTAAATAAACTACCTTTACTCGCCCCTTATCTATGTTAATCAAAATCACGGGGTCGAGAACTGCTCTGTCATTCCTAGCTATACATTTATTCTATCTCGCCCCTCCTTCTCTCCATCCATCAGAAAAAAGGTGTTTCAAAACAAACTGTTCACGAGAACAGCTCAAGGACAAATTACGCTGGTTATAATCAACAAGATCGTAAAAATTAACTCACTGACGTCGTGACCTAGCACGGCATTTATGATCCTAATGTGATCATGACACCCAGCCTTGAGATTAACAAATATCAGCCAAAAATACATCGCCATCTCTGTAATGTTTGGAAGTGCTTAGAGAGGGACACATGTCCCACTCTAAGCAAGTGCTTACAGAGGGACATATATGTGAAAAACGTCATCGAAATATGGTGACTTGCTATTTTTACTCAGCCAACCGACGGATATTCTATTTTGGGAAGTTTGCCTGTTTTTGATTTCGATCGTCCGACATGGCGGCGCCCTTAAATAGCCTGTAGGCTATTTTATGTATGACTAGATCGAAAGATCTTCCCAACCCTAAATCTCACCCTACCCCTAACACTAATTGCCATGCCGACTTTGACAGCGCATGGTCATACGCCATCGTGCGTAAAAATAGCGAAAGGAATATTTTGCAGAAATACGTAAAACAGCCTACAGGCTATTTGCTGTCATACGTAAAAGAGACATTCCGCACTCTCGAAAGAGGTAAAATATCCTATTGGCCGCCATACGTAAAATAGACGCTCCGATGTTCTGTCACCTTGTGATTCTTCTCACACGTATAGGCTAGCACAGGGGTTGGTGCATGTCCCTGGTAGTGGTAGGCTCATTTTCTATCCTGTCATTCTTTTACCTCTGTCTATCATCTGACTTTTCTCAGCACAACGTGGCTGTTATCGTGTCATTGTGCTTGTCTTCAAACTTAAACTTAAACGTACTGGCCACACAAACAGATTAAATTTGGAGCGCATATTATTGCTCCGGCATCTGTGAGATCCAGAACTAGATCTAGATCTTCAAAAATATTTATTTTGTTTCAGAGCCCACACAGTGACTGCATAATACGTTCTAACTATGCCCCTCCATGCTAAAGGAACTGATCTATGCAACTGTCCCTCTTAAATCCTGCGCTGAAAGATATCTTAAATCCTGTGCTAGAGACATTAAAATAATGTGATGTGTCCCTCTGTAGTAAATGTAAGCACACATTTAGAGGGGGGAGCGCATGTGTCCCTCTGTAAGCATACATTTAGAGCGGGATATGTGTCCCCCTGTAGGCACTTGCTTAGAGGGGCTCGTGTCCCTCCGCAAGCACTGGCTTAGATGGGGACATGTGTCCCTCTGTAAGCACTTGCTTAGAGGGGGACAGGTGTGTATGTCCCTCTGTAAGCACTTGCTTAGAGGGGGACATGTGTCCCTCTCTAAGCACTTCCGTAATGTTTTTAAATTAAAAATAATTTCACTGCATGGAAATTATAACCGCACCTTCCTCACATCTGAAGAAATGCACTGCCCGTAGCAGCTTTATATGACTTGAACAGAAAGCTGCTCCCGGTGTCCCCATTCAGCTGCTGACCACTATATAATTTTTTCCAGGATACATCATGGCTGTTGCAGCTTTGGCAAGAAGTGGGCTCGCAATACTAATCGTGGGCCTTCTGCTTCATACCATTGGTCTAGCCACATCGCATTGGACCGTAGTTCACGATGGGTCTTCTACCATAACAAACGGGCTATGGCAGGACTGCGACCCTGCAATTTGTGTTGGGTGGTCTAAAAAGGTGAAAGAGCAATCTATCTATCTATCTATCTATCTATCTATCTATCTGTCTATCTGTCTATCTGTCTATCTGTCTATCTGTCTGTCTGTCTGTCTGTCTGTCTGTCTGTCTGTCTGTCTGGCTGGCTGGCTGGCTGGCTGTCTGTCTGTCTGTCTGTCTATCTGTCTGTCTGTCTGTCTGTCTGTCTATCTGTCTGTCTGTCTGTCTGTCTATCTGGGTCAATCTGTCTGTTTGACTGTCGTTCTGTTTGTCTGATCTGACTGTCTGTCTACTTCAATTATTAGACATTTGTCAGATAATTTACTATAACTTTTGTATTCTTCAAAGATGACGGTAAACTGGGCAATTATAGCGTTTGCCATCATCGGCATGCTGGCTGGCTCTGCTGCAGCTGTAGCTGCCGGACTGTGTGTCTTCCTACCCACGCGGGGACTTGGGTTAAAACCACCCACGCATATTATATCCATTGTTGCAGCCCTCTTTGCAGGTAAGATCACCAGGATGTCTGCGTTTCTCCGTCTTTCCATATTCGTCTTTCTTGCTTTAGATCCAAATGTGCAGTTCACCATTTGGGGCCGTCCATAAAGTACACACCCTCGATTTTTGCGATTTTTTTTTTATTCCCTATGCCATGCAGACTTTTCTTACACTTGCCCTCAACACCCACCGACTACCAGTGGCACGAACGCACGGCCATGAGAATGTCGACATGTGGCCTGGATGTTTAAAATTTAAGTGATATTTGCTGGCATATTGAGTGCACACATCCGTTCTATTAACTATATTATTCTTGTTTCTATTATTTTAATGGTAATTATTCCCACGTGTTGATGTACAGAGAATATTAAAAGAATAATTCCATTCTAATTCTGTAATTGTCCAATTTACAGTCCATAATAACAAGAATCTCCCCATAAATGTCCAATTTACAGTCCCATAAGGACAATAATCTCCCTACAAATGTCCAATTGCCGGTCCCATAATGACAAGAATCTCTCCATAAATGTATTTACAGTCCCATAAGGACAATAATCTCCCTACAAATGTCCAATTGCTGGTTCCATAATGACAAGAATCTCCCCATAAATGTCCAATTTACATTCTGATAAGGACAATAATCTCCCATGTCCAATCTACATTCCCATAGTGATAATAATCTCCCGATAAATGTCCAATTTACAGTCCCACAATGACAATAATCCCCCAATACTTCAGTCAGAAATAATCAAAAACTTTAAATTTTTATATCTGCTTTCTATTCAAGCTGGCTGCGTCGGCCTCTGTGCCATCTGCTGGGTTTTTTCGGTACAGGACAATCTTACCAAGCTGATCGATACGATCGAAACGTACAAGCTTGGGTTTGGATACTCATTCTATCTGAGCATCATTGGTGGGACCCTTTTCCTGATTGGAGGACCAATCGTGTATGCTGGAGGGAGATTACATGCTGCGAAGACAAGTGAAAAGAGTTACCTATTTTAAAATCTTACTGTCTAAGCCAAGGGGGGGGGGGCTACTCATATTAAATTACAGTGTCAGGGGCCTCGCTGTTTGTGAAATGAAGAAAATGAAGTAATCACATACTTTAATCAAAGATACTAGAAACGATAAGATGAGACAGCTCGGGGTTTTCGCGTGCACGGGCTTCGCAGGGCCACCGGGTGGCGTAAGCATGAGAGATGTAAAGAACATTTTTTTTTTACAAAACTGAATAGAGAAAATGCCCAGTTTTGTTCACTGTTCAGCTATCATCCTAGACCTTGCTGGAAGTCGCCTACTTTGTAACTATAAAGTAATTCGTTGTTAAAAACCTCTGGGCATTTTTTTTCCCCTTTTAAATGTGTTAAGAATGTCACACTATTTTTATTAATTTACCATCATAGCGTAGATAGATATAGTATATTTTTAGAATAACATCGGACAGAGGCTCGGATTTTCCCTTAATAACGTAACTCGTGCGTCCTGTCTCCCAGCGGCAAATGCAAGTAAGAAAATAAACATTAGCGGGAACTATGACGGGTTTCGAAAACGTTTAAGAACTTTCCTTTAACAATAACAGACTAACCTTGGATTTTCCTTCTTCTCGCTCTTCTCCTCTTCTTTTTCCTCTCCCAATTCACGAAAAATACAACATCGCCGACAAACACATTACCCATTGCATCAGGGACGCATAGCAGTACAAACACTAGGAGTCGAGACCAAAAAGTTGCCAGTGGGCTAAAAATAACTTGTCGCGAGAGAGGCCGGGGAAGCCGCACACACATTACTAGATCTTTGCTTAAGCCAGCTCTTGAAAAATCTCTCTCTCTGTTTCCGTCCTTCATCCGCCATTTTAGCGCGTTGCTTTATAGAAAAATTCATTTTTAATAGATCCTGCATATTTTTAAAATATTCTGACGTTGATATTGCCTCTGGATGCGAAACCGATCGGTGTTGTGTCTTATTTTGTATGCAAATCCGTTGTTCGCAGAGCTGGCTCTGCCCTCCGAGAGTGGGCCATGGCTGTGACCGGATATAAACGGTATTTTAAAAGGCCGGAAAAAGGGAGTGTCTCGTCTTAGTAATTTTTAGTATCTTTGCTTTAACAAAGGAAATTAAATAATAATGCTTAAAAAGCGCCCCCCCCCCCACGCCCCCAACAAATTAATATTCTAATCATCCGATTGTATTGATGTTACACACACGCACACACACACACACGCGGAAGAACACACACAAATCCACACAAACACACGCATGCGCTGGTGATATCCTTCTGTACTCTCCGTTCTATTATAGTCTGCCTTTCATCTCGTTATTTCCTAGCACCATGTGACCGTAATCGTGTTAACGTGCTTTCTACAAACACAGGATCAAAGTCAACCTCACACACACACACACAAACACACACACACACACACACACACACTCACTGTTCAATTATGATTGTTCGAACATTTTGAGACATCCTATGCAAATTCCTAGATAATAATGAGACAATATTATTACCCACCTCCACCCCTCTCCCTCCCCACCCCTAAAACCAAAGCTAGTAAGTAATTGAGAATATATTCTTTATTTCATTAATTTCATCATTTTGCACTTTGTGTTTTGTTTTGTTCTGTCTTGTTTTGATTATACAAGTGTACATTTCGTTGGGTTTGCAAAATCAAAAAATCGAATACATAATGCAATCTTATAATTTTGTTTTGATATCAATTTCAATAATTTGCACTTTCGTATTCGGCTTTGTTCATGTTTTGGTTTGATTATGCAATTATGCAATTTCCTTGGCTTTGCAAAATCCAAAAATCCAATACATAAAAAATAACATTATAGATATTCTTGATTTTGATAATTTCAACATTTTGCCCTTTTGTATTCTGCTTTGTTCGTGATTTGGTTTGATTATCCAGTTGTATATTTCGTTCGATGGGCAAAATCCAAAAATCGAATACATATATAAGATATTATATTATTGATTTTGTTAATTATTTTGCTTTGAATTTTGTTTTGTTCGTGTTTTGGTTTGATTATGCAACTGTATATTTTATTTCTTTGGCTTTGTAAAATTGAAAAATCCAATACATAATAACATTGGAAAATATTGTTTGTCAAACTTTCAGTTTTTTTATGTCTGTTCGAAGTATTCTACACAACAGTACAAAGAAATCGACACACTAAGAATGAAACAGTCAACACTAGGGAAAGATCATTTCCCAAGTTCAATCAACACAAACCATTCAAAACGATTAGGTATGCGGTGGGGAATGAAAGTCTTATTTTGACAGCGACAGAAGACGCAATTAAGCTCATGATTGGTAAATCTGTACGTAAGAGGCAGTTCCGTCTAAACACTACAGTGACCCAATAAAAGTTGTGTTTTCAATGTGTACAGAAACGGAAACGGAGAGAAATTAGAGGCATTTCTTGTAAATTTACATGCCTTTGCAGTTTCCATTCATACTAATAATGCGTCTGAATAACTTTATGACTGTGTCAGGGTATATAGATAACCTATGGTGTATCTACTGCTCAATGCTGGATTACAATTTTTCAACCTTTGGTAAGAAGGAGATTAAAAAAAGATTTTTTATTTAAAAAGAAGAAGAAAACTGCACCGCAGTTCGGACACAATTAATTGTTTCTCTAAATTGGTGTCGTCACCACATTTTGTGGTCATTTACTTGACTTACACTATGTCACGATCACGTGCGTGAAGATGGTCACGATCACGTGTGTGATGAGTACCTAACTTATTTACCTTTCAAACCCAGCTAACAAGCCAAGCAAGCAGACCAGCGATCAACGGACACATGGGGTGAAATTTAAATTAAACGATATTTAATTATAAATGCATGACAAAACTGATGTCAAAACATTCAACTCATGATAATCACATACATAATCACAAAAACAGAGATATTTCAAATTTACTCTTGGGGATCATGGCTATTCTCTATTCCCCGATTCACATCTAGATCTAACCCCTCTGTCCATACTTAACTACGTATACTTAATAGTCTGTCAACAGCTGCCCTCCTCGTTGATGCAGTTTCACTTCTCCAGAGTTCACACAATCCTTTCTAGATCTTTAACTTCGACGATAAAAGGGGAAACAGATGCCCCTGGCTTCTCACAAATAAGAACACACAGTTCACACCCGCCATCGTAGATTACTTGTTCCTTGAGGGGTTCTCGACATCCCGTCCTCAAGACTCTTCAACTTGCAAACACACAGCACACCGACGGTTCACACCCGCCATCGTAGATTCACGAGCTACTGATGGGTTCCCATCCTATCATCAGAACTCCTCAACTTCTGGTCCCCACTGGCACGACCTTCCACTTGTCGCCCGGATCGATAAATTCTGCGTCTTCCTTTAGGAATGAATAACTTTGGGAACCTTCATAGATTCCTCACATACATAACACCCCTGGTCCCCATGGCACGACTTTCCACCTGTCGCCCGGACCACTTCTCGCTGCGTCTTCCTCTAGGAACGAATAATTTGGGAACCACGTGTGTCGAGCTTCTCCTCTACTTATACTCCCGAGGTTTTTGCACACGCGACTAGTTTAAAGCGAGTCGTGTGTATCTATCCACGTTCGTCAACAATGTTAAAAACCGTGTTTTCCCCTGCTAAGCTCACCCCCCTTAGACTCGTGGCGCACAAGGCCACCGACCTTCCTCGTGATAGTAATCTTTCATGCTAGTCAACAACTTAAAAAAACTCCCCTTCTCCCCTACTAAGTTTACCCCCTCTATACTCGTGGCGTACAAGGTCATCAACCTTAATCGTGACAACTACAGTAGCGCCGTCCTTCACAATTGATTTGAAATCTCTAGTGTAGTTAGTACTCAACTATGACCTCGGACACACAGTCTTCAGTAAACGTAACCCTTTGGAAGTCATGAGAGAAGGGGTGAAGTTCTCTCGTTTTTCATAATATTTGGTGATCAGACGCTTACAGTAAAGTTACAACAGTACTGTTGTGTGACGTACCCTTGCACGTACGTACTTCAGAATGCACCAGGACAAGAACATTTATCAGGGGTGGTCAAACTTGCTTAGCGTAAGAGTAAGAGCCATATATACGATAAACTTCAGATGTTCGAGGGCCACTAGATATGATCTACAAAATCACACACGTTTTTATTGTCACATACACATTTTGTTACAAACAAGAGGGAGGGGGGAGGAGGGCACATGTTTTTTCCTCATGCAATGCCGAGTACCTCATCTGATAGGAGTGAAGAAAATAGGGGGCCACCCGAACGGTAGGTACACCCGATTTTGTCGATTTTTAACACCCACCCACCCCCTTTTCCAGAAGTACGCTTTTGTTCACACCCTTGGCCTCAACCCCCTCCCTCCAAAGGCGGGTGTGTGTATGGGGGTTGGGGGGGGGGGCTGTACTGGCAGTGGAATGGTGAGTGGCCTTGAAAAGGGCTTAAGTTAATTTTCTAGGAACCGTTTTGATTGTATGTGTGTTTCATAGAATAGAAACATGATTTTTGTATTCAAATAACAGAATGTCCGTGAAAAAAAAGAAAAAAATCAATCATTACTAAAAATGAAAACGTACCACGCTCGCCATAGACCCCCCTACCCCCGTGAAAGCTTTTCATAAGCCTCCCCCTCCCCTATCTGAGCGTACATCCTTTATGGATGGCACCCACACATAATAACATGATGATGCCACCATTTCTATATTATCCGAGCACGTTAGAAACTGCTTTATCTTTTGATCTGCTTGAAAAAGTACACTATTTAGCGCCCCTGGTTTTATGGCATTTAAGAATCTAATTGCTTGAAGATCCAAACCCGCCATTTACCTTCAGTGATAATTGATATTTCACAAGATTAGATAGGAAGACCCCCACAAAATGCTCACAAACATACATATTTATTATATGGGCTTAAGCTGCTGGAGAGATCTTGGTAGGAGAATGACGAAAACTGACAAATGTACTCTTTAACCGATCTATAATTAGGTTGATCTATGATTTCATTGGCAAAATGTTTGGCTTCATTAGTTTGAGTTAAGAGCTTTTCTCGATGTAAAATTTCTTTCATTTGAATTGTACTAATCAAAGAGGTAGAACGGTGAGACAGACATACACGTGTGTAATTTATATACAGACAGACGGGATGATGGAATAGTGTAAGTTAGACAGGTATAAAATTGACAAAGCAAGCAAAAGTTGATGCAAGCTGGCAGTAACCTTATGCTCATGCACTCGTTACAAAATATTAAAAGGTTCGGTTGGTGTCTCATCACTGAGATATTATGAATATAATACAGTAATATCACCTTATCAGGTAGGTGAGATGTCTAGGCTTTTCGTGGGCCTCTGCGTAAGGACCCAGACACAAAGGCTACCGTTTTGTTTCGCTTTCGTGTCGCTTTGGGCATTTTTGCGAAAGCGGTATTTAATAGGCAAGGTGAGAGTGACGACATTCAGCAAAAGTACCGAAAGAGATCCGAAAGCGGAACGAAGCCGAAGACAATGTGTTTAGACTCTTTTAAGACCCCAAGCACAGTGGCTTCGGTTTCGTGAATACGTCGGTCCCAAGGATTTTAAAAAAAAAAAAAAAAAAAAAAGCGGGACGATGTCGGAAGCAGTGTGCGCTCTAAAATACGCGCTGAGGGTTTTTGACAGCTTTTTGGCTTCCTAATAGGATGCGACTGGGGTCATCTGTTAAAATCCCGAGAGCGAAACAAAACTAGAAGCTACTGTATCTGGGCCCTAAAGCAAAAGTACACATTAAATAATAGTAATACGTCTCATTTTCATTCTCTTTCACACATTTTTCAATCTGTTGGGAATCCCAATTCTAGGAGGACTAACGGCAAAATATTTTTTTTTTTATTTAGAAAGAGAAAAGAACACAGAAACATCGCAAGAACAGCATGGATTTAATACTTTGAAAACAGAACAAAACAAAAAGTTGCCCGTTTCAGAGACTTAACTTTAGATATGTTAATCCACCAGCACCCATGGCCCTTTGGTTGAAACCAACTGTAAGCTGTCTCTGGTTGAAACACATCGGGCTGTGCTGAATGATCTATTTTTTAAACACATCCTCTAATTTATCAACCACTGCTCTTTCATGATAATAATTATAATATGTTTGTTTTTTAGATTTACATTTACACTGTCTGATTCTGATTTGGTGGGTCTGCGTGTATGTCGCCGTCATGCTCACTATGAAAAGCATCCCCAGAGACAGTCAAGCAAGCTCAAGCATGTCTGTGTTATAATAGAAGTCTTCACCGAGAGCTATTCCGGACAACTCGGGGAATACATATATATAAATATAGATAGATATAGATACAGATAAAAATACATATTATATATAAAACTCGACTTAAGCATTTAAGCCGTGACTGGAAAATAAAAACAATGGAAAACCAAATTCCAACCATATCACTCAAAGTTGTCTGTGAAGATGTCCTAATCTATGTTCATGACTTTTAAGTCTGAGTATCTCTGAGAAAGCGGTGAGCGTTTTTGGGACACATTAAAAAAATGAACACTTTTTTTTTTCTTTCGTGCCATTTAATTTGACTGAATGCAAGAAACAAACAAAAACCCTTGCATTTCAGTTATCCAAACTTGTTATTACCGAACACAAAAAGAAAAAAAAGCTGTGCCAGATGCAAATGTGTCTGACTGAATGGAATAACTAAACAAAAAATGCATTTTAGCTATCTAGAAACAGTCACTACAGGTCTCAGAAAGTAAAAAGACACTGTCGCAACTTAGTTCTTGTTTGTTCTACCTCCATTCTCTGAAAACTGGAGATCTTTTAGTATGGAAAAGGTATATAACACATGCACACTTTGATACTAACTTGTTTAAAAAACGTTGTGGCACTCAACAAGCTGTTTCACAGTTGTCATTTATTCCAACTCTTTAACATACTATTACTAGTATTAAAGGTGCAAAGAGTTAACGTCGAATTTCGCCTTTGTGCAAAAAGTGGAGTTCAAGTAAGCTCACGTTGTGTTAAAAAGGTTCCATTTTGCAGATATAAATGTGCCTAAATGCAATAAACATGGAGCTTCGTGGAAAAAAAAAAAAACAGAGAGATATTCCTGGACCATGATGTGCCAATGTCCCTTAAGAGACAAGTATTCAACTAGTGCATTAATCCAACGATTACCTATGGTTGCCAAACATGGTCGATTGCAAAACAACTTAGGAACAAATTAAGAACTACCCAGAGGGCAATGGAAAGAAGAATGCTTAACATCAGACTGCGAGACAGAATTCCTCCGCTGAAGTACGCAAACAAACAAAGCTGACGGACACAGTAAAAATCATGTTACAACAAAAGAGGAATTGTGCTGGACACGTGGGAAGGGTGGATGATAATAGAAGGAAAAACGGACAGGAAAAAGAACACGAGGACGGCCAGGGACAAAAATGGCAGGATGATATTAAAAAGAGATGGGGAACAACATAGACGAGGAACTCATCTGACAGAAAAGGGGTGGAAGCCATTGTGGGAGGGCTACATCTTGCAGTGAATGGATAATACCTAGGTGAACGGTGAAAGGTGAAAATGCAATAAACAAACAAAAAAAACCATTTCAGATGTCCAGAAATTGTCATTACCGGACACAGGAAGTAAAAAGGCGCTGTGTTACATATTTCCGTGCCGGACATAATATGACTAAATGCAATAAACGAACAAAAACCTACATTTTAGCTGGCCGAAAATTGTCATCTCTGGGAATTCAATGATGTAAAGGGGGGCTTGCATCCACTACGGAACCGAGTGTAGATACTTTCTTCACGGTGTTTCTTTTTTTCTTTACTTGTCTCTGTATGTTCTTGGCGAATATCTTGCTAGTGTATACCAACCCTATTTGTCTGGCGTTTGCTTCTCTAGCCATCAGAGCCTGTCTGACTCTGATCTGGTGGGCCTGCGTGTATATCGCCGTCAGGTTCACCATGAAAAGTATCCCCAGAAACGGTCATAATAGGCGTCTTCTCCGAGAGCTGTTTTGGACAACACGGGGAATTCAATCTGACTGTATTTGTAAACTACAAAGAGACTGGTGATGGTGCAGTGTCTGGGCACGTGTCCACTGTAAGATTGGCGTATTGCAGTATTGTCGCAAGCCTGAAATTGCCAGAAATAGATCAATGGTGAGTGCGAAAAGTAGACTCGTTTGATTTTATTTATATGAAAAGAAAAGAGCAGTATAAATCTTTTGTCAAACCTGCAGAGCAAAACACTGGCTCGGCAATTGAGTTTAAGTTTGAGTTGGGGGTTTTACGGTGCGTCGGCAAGACAACAGCCACCTTGCGCCTATCACGGCCTATCTGGCAACTTTATTTCTGTTTCGTATTTAGAGCTTTTAAACTTTACCAATAGAATTAAACAGTTCCGGATAAATTCTATCACAGTGGTTAAATTCTCAAAAGTTGTTTTGTACAGTTCTGAATTGAGTTTTGTAAATGATGAGTATAAAAGTTTTTAAATCGAATTGTAGATCTTAGCCGCGCCTAGCAAGGACACGAAGCGCTCTGGGTCAACGATAGATAATAATTCTTTCATGGATCCACAGGCGTAGTGCTTTCTTCGGATGTGCATGAAATCTATACATTCAATAAAATAATTTTTACTGATTTTTGATAATTGTATGCTACACATTCGGCGGGGGGGGGGGTGGGATCTTTCCCCTTGACTAAAAAAATAAAAAATATGGTGTGTGAGGCGGGTACGACCCAGGCGGAATCTATTAAGGCCACTTTCATCTCTGCGATTTCGTTGAGGGGTACGAGCTCATTATCCAATTAGACCCTCAGTCAGTAAACTGTCATAAGATTTGGTGTAATTCACAACGATAATTCACTAGAACATGCAATAATAATTAATGTGTAATGTTTTTTGTAATAATTGAAATTCTGTATTAAAGCGCTATGTTTTTCAAACTCATGAACCCATGACGTCATCAATTCGTGTCGGTTATTTTGAATGACGAGGCTCCTACACTAACCGATGAACTCATTTCCAAATTTCTGGACTGATTAATTTTGTAGGATAATAATAATCAAAAACAAATGGACGATGATTATGAAAGTTTCAATAGTAGGGCAAAGACAAAAGACGAGAAAACTGTGACAGAAAGTAGCAAACTGATTAATTCCTTAGTGTTAAAAGAAACACGTCCACCGTTGTCATGATACAGTAGGATAGATGGATTGGATGGACAAACAGACAGAGAGAAATTTCCAATAGACTGAGATAAAGAGTTCGATAGATAGATAAATAGATAGACAGACAGACAGAGAAACAGATAGATAGATAGATAGATAGATAGATAGATAGATAGATAGATAGATAGATAGATAGATAGACAGATAGACAGATAGACAGATAGATAGATAGATAGATAGATAGATAGATAGATAGATAGATAGATAGATAGATAGATAGATAGATAGATAGATAGATAGATAGATAGATAGATAGATAGATGAATGGGTGGGGGAGGGGGGAGTGCAGACGGGAAGGTAGGTAAGTAGGTACCCCCAGAGGTAGGCAGGAAGAAAGGCAGGCAAGCACGTAGTAGGCAGGCAGGCAGGTAGTAGATACTAAGGTAGGTAGTGTATAGGTAAGCAGGTGGGTAGATAGGTAGAGTGGCGGTAATCAGGTAGGATGGCCGGTAAGTAGGTAGGTAGGTAGGTGGTGGGTAGGTACGTAGGTATGTAGGTAGGTAGGTAGGTAGGTAGGTAGGTAGGTAGGTAGGTAGGTGGGTGGTTCGATAGGTAACGTGGCGGGTGGGCAGGTAGGTGGGTAGGTAGGCAAGCAGGTAGACAGGTAGGTATTAGCACACCTGCAGCACCATGATGAAATGAGAGATCTCTTGAGGGTTGGTAAGATACTTGATAACCGCCACACTCCCGCTTGATTTGTTAATAGTGATGTATTCTTTATAACTCGGGGGTGATCCTAAGGACAATATCACATAACAAATTGCCTGCACTGAGTGATAACAGTACAACCTGATATTTTATTACGTGAGAAAAAAAATACTATTATTGTTTAATGCAGAAGTGGTGACTGTGACATTATTCCCTCGTTGCAGTCATACCTGGAGTGATAAAATGCGTGCACAGGATTTGCAACGTTTGCCTTCTGAGGTGCCGTGGAAGGTGCATTTACATAATTAATGCATAATGTTTCGCATGCAGTATCGCAGTATCGCACAAGCATTATTAACGGACAAACATACATAAATCTTATTAATAGGACACGCACACAGTTGACCTGTTACTAAACTAAACAAGAATCAACAGGAAAAATGGGCTCAAGTAACAGAGAAATCTGAGGTTTTAACTCACTGAACTCTGTCTATCATAGACGGCGTTATTTTTAGACGGCCATTTTAGCGGACTGAGCAAATTTCTGTCAAAGATACTGAAGTAGGTTTCACAATGGGATATTTCCTCGGGCTTGTGGCCAACGACCGCCTTTTTTTTTTATCTACATTGTGACTTAGCCCGTTTTTCTCATCGACTCGTTGACATATTTCCACCTGCTGCATTTAGACAAAGAGTGGACCTGGTCAACTAAAGTGCATAGGGAAACAATACTGAACTGCAGAACAAATTATTATCCAAAGCTTTTCATTTGTCATAGAACAAGTTATTTCCCTGGACTTTTCCACACGGCTTTAACAATTATTTTGATTTGAGCTTGAGTTTGAGTTTAAGTTTGGACTTTCACTGCTCGTCGGCACGGTATCGCTCAATTTGTGCCTTTCACGGCCTTTTGGCGTATTTTACTCAACTTACGCTTGGAATTCTGAGCTTCATCAATGTAAATTACACAAACAGAATTATCATGGCAATAAAATATCAACATATTATAATGAAATGATAAAACATAATGTAAAATATATAATGTGTTACACAAAAATACAAGAACGCATCGCTCTTAAATTTGACATGTAAGACATGAAAACATGCTACTAAATCGTGAGGAGCAGCCGGGCGTTGATTGGCTGTTATTTTTGGTATCGCATTTTGCGGTGGCCATTGACGGTAGGTCGATCGCCAATGGTTACCGCAGCCCCTTTTCGCTTAATTGGTCAAACTGAAAACGGCCCATTGATACAAACTGGCTAGACCCTCGCGCCCCCAGGTCCATCTGACCATTCCAATGCACACTTGAATCGACAACGGACACCGTATTCCGCGGTGGCAATTGTAACAGCCAATCGACGCCCGACTGCTTCTCACGATTTAGTCGCAAGTGACATGAAATAATGGTTGCTAACTAGCTCTGTACAGGCTATATCAAGAGCACTAGTCAGCCCGCTGACTCAAGGAATACACGAATGTGATGTTTAAAGTTGAGTTTCAATCACCAGTGTGTCAAGTGAGGCGCAGAATGAAATTTCAGGTCATACTTTTTAATTCTATTTGAAGAAAATGCATCTTTTTTTCTCCGGTTCAACATGTCCGAACACTTTCTTCTGTTCAACTCAGTTGTGGCTAAAAATCAACGAAACTATTACACCTGTAGCGAACTTCAAGACATTTGAAAATTCGCCCACCTACACATTTACGTCTTTGTATGCGTTGTAGAATTTAAAGCTCGGCGGTTAAGAAGCCGTTCATGATTACATTGGAGACCTTGCATTCTTTATAATATGATACAATGTCCCGACAGAGAAGCTGTTCTAATTGGCCGTATTTCAGATAGTCATGCATGCCCTTTCATGTGGGCCTATCGGAAGGTAAATGTACCTGACCACTTAAATATCCAGTACCTGAGATGATCTGGAAGACCACGGGATCTTTATCGCCATCACGAGCCTCAATAGGACCAGGCTGAACATTAGTTAACACACCCTGAAATTATCAGAAGAATATGCTATTGATAAAGCAGTGCTTGGGACGTGCTTGTTTGTGAAACCTGTGGTCGCTGCAACCAACGTAATTTACAGTAATAATTTTCTCATTTCACTGAATTTAGAGGCTATAAATTACAAGGCAAATTTTTTAACTGTGCTCTTTGAAAGTATATCAAACCCACCTCCTCCCCTCCCATTCCACAGAGAGTATAGTATGTATAGAGAGATCTCACTTCCGACAAATCGCGAAACTAGGTCGCTGCGGTAAACAAGAAATTGAAGAATTGAAAGAGACCGTCTGCATTAAAGATAGCATGTATATCTGTTTACTGTGGTTTGTCCATATTTCTGGACTGATCGAAACTATTTAGAGCCGTTTGTAATTTCTTACACCCCTTGGAAATGCACAAACGGGTGTTGTTTACCGCAGTCACCTACTTTCCACTCCACGCTAACAGTGGTATCGCGGAGCCTCCCGTGTCTCGCTATGCAAATCGACCAATAATGAAACATCTCTATACATACTGTCATACTCTCTGCCTTCCATAGTAAGGAACTCTGTCACACTCTCCCTCTCCGCCTTTACTATGGCGTCAGCCTACAGGGAACAAAACAAAGAAAAGGACCAGAAGAACAAGACCGAGCCCAGGATGAAGGCAGCCCACTAGGGAGCCCTTTTGAGGGCTAAGAAAGCAAGGACAAGGAGAAATACATCAACAATAACGAAACAAGTAAAAGAAGAGTGAGGTGTAAATGGCTGCCCCAGCAATCCTACTTAAATGAAGATCTACGAATGAATAAAGTTCTTGCCGCGGAGAAGGGTGGGGAGGGGGGGGGGTTGAGTACTACAAGTTTAGAGAAAGCACGTTGACACGATAATGGTCACATTGTGCCAGGAAAAACAAGACGATAGACAGAACGGAACAGAAAGATAGGCCGGCGGAGGGAAGAGAACTCCGTGACTCAATGTCTGAATAATAATAACAAGCTACAACTTTGGTCAGGTGACCCATATCGCTTTATTTGCTACTAATACAGGTACTGGATAGGTTTTTGAAATAAAAAGGCAGCAAACATCTCAGGTCTACGTTTCCTTTTACCAGTTCACTTACCGTGAAGTAATAATCAACAGTCACGTTATAAGTCATCATCGGACAGTCATGGTCGCACTTTTTATATATGAAGACGGGTTTCTCATCATTGACATTCACAACTTTTATAATGACCAGGGCCCAGGAAGTTCTATGGCCGTAATCCTGAGAAGAAGAACATTTTTCCAGCCAGGACACCGTGGCCTGGGTTTCGTTTCGCTTTCGGCACAGATTGGGCCCGACTTCGGCAGTCTCGATGAGAAACAAAAAGAGACGAAAGCGGGATCACTATCGACGATGGGAAGGCTTTTGACATCTCGGTTCTTCGAAAAGACGGGACTGATGTCATTCGGTAAAACTGCCCGAAATCGAACCGAAAACGAAACAAAACCCGAAGCCACTGCGTCTGGGCTCTTAAACTGGTTCCTTTTTCTGGTGAACAACCATAGCAAAGTGGTACATAGTCCCCTGTGTTCATTTGTCAATGTTTTGGACTTTTTGAACTTACTATTCAGGAGAAGATTGGTGGTTCTGCTTTTAAGAAGTTCAGTTGTGAAAAGAGAAGCGTTGTTTTGAATCCTATGGCCGCAGCCATATTGGAATACGGCTTCATTTTGAATCCTATGGGGAGGGGGGGGGGGGCATATTGGCACTCTACGTCCATTTTGAATTCTATAGGGGTCGTCATATTGGAAAACTGTGGTAGGCACCTCGTAACGCTGTCATCCTCACAGACTAGGGATATTATTATTTATCTATGGTCATCCTCCACCAGCAGGCAGCCGCGAAGGCTGCTGCCTTGCTGGCAGTTCGCACTGAACGGTCAGCGTGCAAGGCGCGTCAAGGCGGCCGCACAACTGAACACGCCTCTGGTGCGAACAAAGACACTGTGTCCAGCATGCGGATGGACTCGGAGGCTGTTACTAAGGCACTTTGTTGGCTTGCAACACGGCAGCCCAGCACAGACTATGCCGTCGCTGTCACAGTTGTGCAGATCATGCTGCGGGGTTTGGACAGGAACATGCGTCGGTGCGAATGGCTTGATATTCTCCAAGGCCTCACCCTGTCCCTCACATGGACATACTTCCGGGGCCATGCTGGAGTTAGGGGCAATGTGATAGCCGATCTGCTTGCCCCTGACTCGTGGAGACCTGCAGCACGACAGGAATGAACTCATGCACCCACCGATTACGAGCGGAAGCGGATCCTTTTCATTTACCGTCCTCCATATCATGTGATTTGCAAACAAAATGGCGGCGTGCCCCACGTAGAGCGGAAGCGGTGGACAACGGTCGACCGATGTCATCCTCATGTTGGGTACCCAACTGTACAAACCTGTTACGTACTGGTTCTGGCATAAAAATGCATCTTTGCTTAGACTGTGCATATATTCAGATGCCATCACTAAGGCAAGTTGAGGTTTTTGCCCTACACGGTGCTTTTCGAAGCCGTGCGGCTCCCCACAAACAACCGTAACGCGAAAATGAGAAGGGTCTATAACCAGAATGATTGAAGCAGGGTACAGCCGGGTGATGAATGTGAGACAAGGCGTGGTGAACCGGACAAATATGGAGCCAACTGGCCACTAGGACCATATTAAGTAGGAAAACCCACGAATGGGCCTCCGGGAGGGGAGAGGTGCACATGAGGATGCCCGGCGTGCTAGGATTCTGGTTCCTATCATCCAATCAAGTCAAAATCAATGGTTCCCAATCTAAAGTAGATTTGTATCCGGGGGTTAAAGTTGCTGGTTCTTTATGTCTTCATACATAAATGAAATAATATTGGTATGTGGTATTGTTGTTGTTAATGTTATTTGAGCGTAAAACAATGATGCTAAAAACTGGTGGTTTAAAATTAACTCTTTGAAGGCTACCTTGTTATGGTAGGAGTGTATACTCAAATTACTAGACACGGTGGTCAAGAAGCAGGGAGCTCGCCTCTCATGCCGAAGGTAGCGTGTTCGAATCCCGGCAGGTTGGAAGTTTGGGATTTTTCTCATATTTTCCTGTTCCTGATCCCATGGTAGATAGGATCAAGCACCTAGTCTTCTTGGATAAGGACGAAAAACTCGCGAGGGTCCGCAGGCACGTTGAGCAGATTAAAAATACCTTGGGAGTTGGAAATTGAGAAGAGCAGGCCGAACAGACCGCTATCCGGGCAAAATTTAATTAACGCCCTGTGGCCACGACGTGTCTGCTCCAGATGTAACTGGGCTGCTATGACACTAAGGCAAATTTCCCAAATGGGATTATAAAAGTATACAAAATACAAGATATAAAAAAAAAAACGCAAAACAATGAGTTTGAGGTAAATTTACTTTCGGAAAGTTGCCAAGGGTAAACGGGAAAAGAAAAGTTTGGGAACCCCTGTCTTAAGGAACTCGCAATACTATAACGTTTGAAATTAAGTGTTAGTTGAAAGATGTTTGATTTTTTTTTCTTTCACTCAGTATGAACACAAGACATAATATATTATACATCAAAGTAAAGGAAAATCAATGAGCCAAGATATGATTCGATATTTCGAAAGTTGGCTCAGATATTAAATTTGGAAAATCTGTGTGCACTCAAGCCGATTATTCGGTTTTGGGTAGCGAAGCGAAAACCTGCGAGCCGAATATTCGGCTTGCCGTAGCCAATGAGTTAAATGCTGCCGTTGGGTTTGCTCGTGCTTAGTGTTCTCGCAGCATCAACGCTGGAACAAATTTCATCGAGGGAATCAGTTCCAGACGTCTGTATGCTAATGAGTAATCGTGCCATTTCACCTTACATCTTTCACCTAGGCGTTTCTATTCTGTGCAGGATGTAGCCCACAGCCAATTACTTCTATTCTTCTGGATCTAATGTTTTTCCTCATCCATGATGCCGCCCACCGCCCTCTCTCTGTTTAATGTCATCCTGCCATCTTCTTCCTGGTCCGTCCCCTTGTTGTTCCTGGCCGTGGTTGCCACTCAGTGCAGCGTTTCGTCCATCTATTATCACTCATCCTTCCCGCATGCCCAGCCCAATTCCACTTTTGTTGCCTCATGAAGTTTACTATGTCCGTTATTGCAGTTTGTTTGCGTATTTCAGCGGGGGTGGGGTGGAGGGGTAATCTTTCAGTGGTATGTAAATAGTGGCATGCTGTGTATTAACATTACCCCCCAAAAAAGCTTTTTTACATTTCACTGCTTTGAGTATTTCCAAGATGTCCATACGTTGTAATATAAAGACGGGCTTTCCCTTCAGAATCTATTCACTGTTAAACAGTTTGCTGAGCGGTTTCACATTCCAGAATACATGCTGTAACATTTCAGTGCTATTACTGTTTTACTGGTGAAGTTTTCAATTAGTGATTTCTTTTTCCGCCTACTGATTCAAAGACAGTTTCCACATGCCTGAACTAGACAGACGAACATGTTTAAGTCTCAACACTGCGAACGGTTCCATTTAACCCGGTGGTGGTAAGAAACTCCGCAGGTGGAGCGAGACAGGTGACGATGGTCAGAGAAAGATTGGATTCTTTCGCTAGATGTTTCGGCCTATAACTTCCTGACATCTTCTGGAACCTTGGCCACATCGACGTCATGACTCCTCGTCGCCAGGGTCAGGGTTTGAACCAGTTTCGCTAGTTTTTGGTGCAAGTGTCTTATCCATCTAATTCTTCCCAATCGTTGGACCTGGCTGGGTTTGAGTTTGAGTTTCATTTTGAGTTTAACGGCCATTTTGCGCCTCTGGAGTTTTTTTCTGGCTGGAATTGGCGGTATCCTTGGACGCCTCTCGCCTAGAGCTTTGAGAAGTTTCTCCTTAGACGACTTGAAATGTTGAAGTCATTAGCACTGCGGTTTGCTACTCCCACTAAACCCTACACAAAAGAGAATGCCTCAGTGCGCCATTTGCCTTATGGTCTTTATCTCCAAAGTTACGCAGGATTGCAAAAACTATGATTGTATTGTCAGAGTGCTGTCAGGGTTTGATCACTTACCTGGACCGTCACATTTAGGTAGAATGTTGTGAACTGACTCACTTCATAGTCAATTTCCTTTAGTAGCCAAATCAGGCCTCTACTGTCCACATAGAATGTCCTTTCACCTGTTTGCTGGTGGATTACATACAAAACAAAAGTCGATAATAAAGGGAATATCACTCGCTGGTCCTGTCATGAGGCAAATATGGTGGGGGGATTGGGGGGGGGGGGGGGGGAGTCCTATGAAAGTGGTACTCAGCCTTTTTCAGGCAATCGCCCCCTCGCGTTCCAAGTTTTCTTTCACCCCCCCCCGCCCCCTACCCCCCGCACCCCCACCCAACCTCTATTCAAATCCAACAGGTACATTTAACAAGAAGACATAATATACATAAACTATGATGCTACGTTTTTCACAAAGCTTTGACAATGGCACTAAGCCTGTTGGTTATTCATTGTAAAACAGAATGCATTCTTTAGCAATACCATTTTTAAAAAAAAAAGGGGCCATTTCTGTCCATAAAACCCATCTAAGCGAGCTGTTGAACAGGTCAATGGCTGCAGTGTATTCGCCCCCAAATAGTTCTCCATTTATGTTTTGGTATTTGGTATTTGCCCTATTATTGTATGTGCATTTTTTAAATTGTTTTTTTTTTTTTTTGCCTTTTCGAGAAAATGATGATTGAAGTTTGGTTGGCTAAAACGCATAAAACATTACATCATGTAGAAATACACAGATGTGATAACGTTGATTTTCGATCATCAATGTGAAAAGAGAGGTCAAGGACATGATTTCTGGTCAAACTTTTCGGTTCTTTTAGATGAAAATGCGTCTCCGTTTTTGCGGCTGAAAAAATGTTAATATAAATAATAGTTAAGACTGATTTTTGTTCAACATGAATGTGTCCACGCAGCTCTTCGTCAAAACGAAGTGATGCAGTACACCAAGTTTCATAATTTTTGATGGCGTAGTTTTTAGGCTCATCCAGCATTAGCTCAGTTATGGTAAGATTATTTTGTTGTTTTGTTTTTTTTTCGGGTAGACCAATCAAGTCACAAAGTCCACACAAATAAATGGCATTTGTGAGGCATCAAACTGAGTTCCAGCCCTAAACACTGGCATCCTGGCACATCAAACATCACAGAATGCTCAGAAAATTCATCCCTGATTTCACGAAACGATTTCAATTTTTAGGATCGATTTTCTCAAACAGACATTTGGCGACTATTGTTCTTGTTTGTTCTGTCTTCATTTTCTGAAAAACTGGAGATTTTTTCATTTGTAGAAAAGGTATAACAACTACACACTTCGACACTTGTTTAAAATGCGCTGTGGCACTTATCAAATTGCTTCACAATCAGTTTCAATTTATTCCAACTCCTTATCATAATACTAAAGCCTCAAACGTTTAACGTCGAATTTCTCGGTTCTGCAAAAAGGGGAGTTGGAACAAACAAGAACTGAAGTCGTGATTTTGTAACTTAAGTGCTTTTTACACCAGTGTCTTAATTTGTCCACATACATTAATGGATTTAAGATTAATTAAAGGACTAGCATGCCATTGTTCTTACCTCGGATCCGGTGTACAGATTCATGTAAATCACCTGAATATCCCCATCCACTCTCACGTCGTCATCAGTGACGTAAGACCTCAAGTCGGCTACAGGTTCACTTAGTGGAAAGTCCTTCATAAAAAAAATACACATGAAAAAAAAACGAAAAAACTGGAGCTTAATATAATAAAAACCACAGAAAAACTGTGGACTTCTCTTTTATTTAGTTTGCGTTGTATCGTTTGGTTATTATTAATTTTCTTACGCCAGACTTTGCTACAATCGTCATACAACTTTTTCTTTTTGCTTTTGACACTGGAGATTAGTATACTTCACTTCTTTTCTTTCTTCCTTTCTTTCTTAAAAAAAACTGAAGGTTAATATATATTATTAGAAATATTTTCTGTCTTTCTTGTTTTTTCTTTCTTAAAAAAACGGAAGGTTAATATAACAACATAGTTTCTTTCTTTCTTCTCTTCTATATTTCTTTCCTTCTATCTTTCCTTTCCTCTGCCTTTCTTTCTTTCCTCTTGACTTTCTTCCTTTTGTTTTATGTTTCCTGCTTTTTGGTTTCTATCTTTCTGTTTAATAACATGAATATTCCACATAAAAAAGCCTCATATTATTCGAAGCACTGATTAATGAAGATCACTGAATTATAAAAAAAAAAACTGGGAAGTCCAGATTAGATATAGATTGAAGAGGCATGAATGAATCACATTTGCCCAGTGGCGGATCTACGCTGCGGTGCAAAGGCAGAGTATTTGGGTCTTTATTTTAGGAGGATCTCTGCTGTGGGCATTTACACCTCATTTTTTCTTGTTCTTTTTCTTTTCTTCTTCTTCCTCTTCTTGTTATTGTTGTTATTGTTGTTTTTGTTGTTGTTGTTGTTTTTGTTGTTGTTGTTGTTGTTGTTGTTGTTGTTGTTGCTGTCATCTCTCTGGCTCTCTTAGCCCTCAGAGGTGCTCGCAGTTAGGTTCCTCTGCTATGTTCTTGGTCTTGTTCATTTTCTTTCTTCCGTCCTTTCTTGCTTGCTTGCTTGCTTGCTTGCTTGCTTGCTTGCTTGCTTGCTTGCCCTCACAAGAGCTCCCCATCTGGCCGCTTCCTTCTTTTGCTTTGTAGTTATGGGTTGGCGTGCAAAGGTAGAACGACGTATGTGCCCCATTTTATAGATTTCAAAAAAGCCAAAAAAACATGTATGGCACAGACAGTCTGTATATATAATAAAAAATATAATTGTAATGTTGGATTGCCACACTCGAAACTGCTATTTCGGTAGCAGATGCGTCTGTTTGCATGTGACAAAAAAGAATTATAGGGCTTATCATACATGTGAAACAGTTCATAGAGATAACAAAGTAGAAAAAGGCCGTGCTGTCAGTTACGTCCCTCTGACTTTGGTCGTTACTACATTTTTTGGGACCCTTAAGCTTGAGCTGTTATGGGATCCCTTTGCAACCAGCAAACAATAAGGCAACGTCCAAAATTCACTCATTAAAAAAAGTTTGTTCAGGGGCCCTCCGGGACGCGTGATTTTTTTTCGTACTCACTTTACCAAATTCAGGAGTGGGGCAGCAGCACACCCCCAAACACAGGTCATCGGCTAAGGGATTTCTTGTCCTACAGAACACTGCCACGGGTGCTGCAATTTCTGGACTGTGCACCCTTACCCTAAAATGATTCTGAACGTCACCGAAAATCCCTGTAAGATAATGTTGGGGCTGTTGCTGCCACGTTCCTGAATTTGGTAAAGTGAGTACCAAAAAAAAAAATCACGCCTCCGGGATGAGGGGCCCTGAAGCTCAAGCTGCATCAGTTTCATTGTAGATTCGCCACTGCCTTACCTCCAACAGGTAAATGACAGGCAGCCACGGCTCGAACTTAGGTGGAAACTCACTGACGGATTCCACGTGAATGATCCGGTCAAATGTCTGAGGGAGCAAAATCTAGGGTTAATATATTGTCCGGAATTTCCCCATATTGGTGTATGTACATTTCTGCCTTTTCGAGAAAATGAGCATTGAACGTTTGGAGAGTTGTGTAAAATCAGGGTTTTGTTCAATATGCTTCAAAATCGAAACTTGAGTAAAAATGCCCACAAAAAAAAAAAAAAAACTATGATACTTACACATAGTAAAGGAAGTATGGCCTCCAATGTAATCATGAAAGGCCTTTTAACCGCTAACCTTAAATTCTACAAAATATCATATCACGCACAGAAAGACGTAAAAGTCTACGTGGACATATTTTAAAGTTGAAGTTCGCTATATGTTTGATACTTTTGTTAATTTTTAGCCACAACTGACTTGAACGGTAGAAAGTGTTCCGACATTCAGAGTCGGCAAAAAAATGCGCATTTTCTTTGAGTAGAATTAAAAAGTATGACAGGAAATTTCGTCCTGGGCCTCATTTTATACATCGGTAACAGAAACTCAAATTTAAAAATCACATCTGTGTATTCCCCGCCTCAGTGGGCCAACTATACAAAATAAAATTAGGAGCGAGAGAACCACGTTCAGCGCAAAACCTCAAAATCTGCGAAAAATGTCGTATATAACAAAATGGCAAACTCCCCTCGATAAGACTAAGAGTACGACAAAACTTGAGAGTGAGGGGGAGGGGAAGAGAAAAAGAGAGAGGGGGAGGGAGAGACAGACACAGGGAGACACAGAGAGAGAGAGAAGGGTGGAAGCACAAATTTCACCCGAGGCAATGCTGGGTACATCATGTAGTATTTGAAATGTTTACAACCCAAAGGCGAAATAAAATTACTTTCTTCGCACGTGAGCCGTACCTTAATACGGCTCAGAGAACTGTTTAACTAATTCTAATTATGAAGGTGCCATTTTCTATTTCAGCCACCGGGCATCCTTCTTCGGCCACTATTTGTTTTCGCAAAGTTTGTACTCGATATCATTATTTTGTTTAAGATAAATTAATACAAAATTCGAATATACGATGGCTTATGAAAATAGGGTGGCAGTGGGTAATCTGTTCTTCTGATTGGCAGGCTGAAAGAAATTGACAGTAGTAGCTGGCGTGTTCGAGTTAAACTTCTACGTGGAAAGTCAAAAACCGATTACACAGATATGCTCGTGTACGAGTGGCGATAAATCCAGGAAACCTTAGTTTTAGCCACTTTGTAACTGAAGAAGTTAGTTCAAGAACGAGGTTAAGTCACATTTTGCTAAATATTGAACTGCCCATATCAGCCGGAGCTAGATAAAACGAAAAGGGCTATCTATTTATATTAATGTCGTCCTTCTCTCATTAACTGGCATTGAGAGAGTTTGATTTGAAAGTTAACCACATCAATGCCAGAAGGTTTAATCCAACTGTTTTGTTTTTTTGCCTTTTCTCGAAATGACTGACTCTCTCTCTCTCTCTCTCTCTCTCTCTCTCTCTCTCTCTCTCTCTCTCTCTCTCTCTCTCTCTCTCTCTCTCTCTCTCCCTCTCTCTCCCGTAGTCCTATGGATCGTTTGGGACGCCAGAGGTGATCTCGCAATCGGCATCCTCCAATCCTCTCGGTTTTCTGACCTCCTGATTCTATCGCTCAACCCCAAGCCTGTCCATTCTGGGATATTGTCCTCCCATCTCTTCCTCTGTCCGCCTCTCCCTCCTACTCCTTGTACTGTGCCCTGCAGGAACGTCTTGGCAAGCCCCGATGATCTCATAACATGGCCATACCATCCGAGCCTGCGTCTCTTGACCAAGGTCAACAGGTCTTCGTAGGGCCCAATGACTTGCCTGATTCTGTTCCGAAATGACTCAGATGTGACTTGACCCTGGTCTTGGGCTAACCTCTTCAATTTATTATCTAGATATTGAAATAGCACGCCAACTGGCCTTCAGAGAGATTCTACCCCATGGGTTCATAAGCTACCGCCGATTTGATCTTGGACAGTCCTGGCAGAGAAAATAAAAGCGCTCGGTTTGGCTCCTACTCCTAGGTGCAGGTGCCATGATCATGATGTCGCCAAGTTCTTCCATTCAGTCTTTGCTCTGCAGCCCCATTTTTGATTTGATTTAACGACATAAACCATAATCCTAGCACACTGGGTATCCCCCATAAGTGCTCCTCTCCCCGCTCCAAGATCCATTATTTTGAGGGGTTTCCTACTAATTGTCCCAGTGGCCAGTTGGTTCCGGGGACAATGTGGTCTAGTGGCAAGGTGCTCGCCTCTCATGCCACGGGTCCCGGGTTCAAAACCCGGGCAGTGCAGCCATGTTGGAAATTGGGATTTTTCTCATATTTTCAAGTCCCTGATCCTATTGGGGGGTAGGATCGAGTACCTAGTCTTCTCGGATAAGGACGAAAAATTCGGAAGGCCCATGTGCACGTTGCGCACGTTAAAGATGCCTTGGCAGTTGGAAATCGTAAAGAGCAGGCCGAACAGGCCGCTGCCCGGCCAAAATTGAAATTAATAGATTAAAATTTATCCATATCATCCCCCCAACAGCAACAACAAAATTTATTATTCATTATTAAATATATATTATTATTAATAAATATTCAAATATTATTTGAGTTGTGAGCTATGAACTGCTGTGAGTTGTGAACTGCGCCTAACAGGTTGCGTTACAATTTGCTCTGAGATAGATAGAGGTAGAGAGAGAGTGTGTGCGAGACAAGGAGAGAGAAGGAAGCAGTGTAGTTAGTGTGTTGAGCGCTTCGCAGGCGCTCCTTTCTGCTCTATGGTTGACATGTTGCTTCTGTAACGCGCACAGAGCATTTTAAAATGGATATGCGCGATGTAAATGCCATTCATTATTATTATTATTATTTATCAATTTGTCATGTTCGTCCGGCCTTGTCGCACACCAAGTGCAGTAGCCAATATTGGTGTTCACCAGTCTCAATCTCACAGTTCTGGTCTGTTTCTTTCTCTTTCCTGCTCTCCTCTTCTTCTACTTTTTTCGGACGAAAATCTCCCCTTCGACGCCCTCTTCTGAATTTGAAGTAAGCGTCATTCTCAAAGCACGCTCTCCGTAGCTCTATTGAGGAGGTTGCTGATTCATTTGCGTTTAACCTATTATTTTCTGTGGTTTTTATGATATTTCGTGAATGTTTAACCTATTAGCTGACGCCAGAGATAAAGATAGGGTTTACCAGTCTGTGGAGGGGGGGGGGGGGGGTCATGTAATCAAATCTGCATTTCAATTAGCCTAATTTATACTGGCCTAAACAGCACTGACCAAATTTGAGTTTGTCTTTGAGTTTAGAGAAATCTCGTCCACACGATATTGATCAGATTGCGCTAAGACGTAGCAAGACAATAGAAAAAATTAGGGAAGAATGATCGGACAGATGTCGAGCCTGCCAGAACTGCGCACTAACCGCCTTGACCGAAATGGCATGTCCATTTGTGTACGCAGCCGAAATGGAATATAGCCTAACGCTGGGTTTTCATGTGTACGGAAACGGAAAAGACAAAAAATCTCTCATATGATAAAATGAAAGAGGTTTTCCATGTGTACGGAAACGACGTGCGGAAACATTCTTTCTATTTCACTATTTGATGGCTCTTTGACGTTTCCGTTGCCGTTTCCGTTTCCGTGTACATGACAACCCAGCTTAAGGCTGTGTTTCATGTGTACGGAAGTGGAAATGTCAAAACCCTTCAGGTAGTGAAAAAGCAGGAATGTTTTCATGTGCACTGAAACGAGATTTCCGTACACATGGAGACATTCTTACTTTTCACAACCAGATTTATTTTGGCCGTTCTCGTTTCCGTTTCCGCACACATGAAAACCTAGTTTTTGAGAGTTACTAATCGAATCGAGAAAGGTCCCTCTTGGTTTACCTGCCTAACGAGGGATTCACAGGTGAAGACTAGTCGTATGGGCTGTGCACTCACGATCATTTTCTGTGTGGAGAAACGATATTTGAGTTTGAGTTTGGAGAGTTTGAGTTTGAGTTTGGAGAGTTTTAATTTGAGTTTGGAGAAAGCACGTCGACACGATAACGGTCACATTCGAGTTCTCCCTCCCTCTCTCACCCTCCCCCCCCCCACCCCCCTCCCCAAAGAAAACACCGCCGATCGGCGCTGAACTGTGGCGTCGACGTGCCTGCTCTAGTTGTAACTGGGCTGCAATGGCACAAAGGCAAATTTCCCAAATGGGATTAAAGAAGTATACAAAATACAAATACAAAATACAAAATACATCGTGCTAGGAAGAAGCAAGAAGATAGACAGAATATAAGAGAATGATAGGACAGAAGGAGACATTACCAGAAGCGCCTGCCAACCACCCGCTTGATAGCGACTCGATAGCGGTCACACTGGACTAGGAAAAACGCAAGACGATAGACAGGACACAACAGAACGATAGTCCAGGAGGAGACCCTACTACTTGTACTAGAAGGAAGCACCATCCGCGGTCGGTGAAGAATATGCGATTATACATCAGTTTGCCTCATTAAGTTTTATGAAAGAGAAGATTCGAGTCTGGGTTTGGAGCAAGCATGACGGCACGATAACGACTACACCGTGCGAGGAAAAGGCAAAGACGAAAGACGGAATGTAACACTAACAGAAGGATAGGTCAGGACACTCTACCGGAGACACTCGCCAACCACCCACAGACATTCAAAGTATACAGTATTATTTTGTGCAGCGTGTCTCGGATTAATCAGCGACAAGAACTGTTTTTACTAATGCACATTATTTTATCTTGCTCCCTTCTCGACTTTAATATTAGGCTAGGTGCGTTGCCAAGCCTGAATCTGTGACAAAGTCGCCTTTTGTGGTGTCAAAAATCAGTATTCTTTAAAAGAACGTTTCAGTTTCATTTCGTAGAATTAAATTCCGGATTTTTTCTTGTTTTTGCTCTTGGGTAATGTTAGATAGGACTATTTCTCACGGTTGCAGTTAGAGATGTAGATGAAGATGAACGTATAGACAGACAGACAGACAGACAGATAGGTAACACACCACTGACAAACAGGCAAACAGATGAAGACGGATAGACGGATGTAAAGACAAACAAACTGACAAATAGACACCAAGACAGACAAACTGGCGGACAGATAGAGATAAATCAGGAACCCACGTGTTCCTCAAATATCTTCTCCACGTCGAAAGATTTTCTCAATTTCACAGTGCTGTCATTAAACCAGAAGTAGGTCTGCAACCAAGCAGAATGCGCCTGTGGTTCAGCTACATCCAGTGTCCACGATTCATTGGTCGTATCACCTGGTATCTCATACAGCTGCTGCATTAACACTGCAAAGTCGAAACAGAAAGACCTGTGTTTGAGTGCATTACAGCTCGTACTGAATTCTCCCCCCCCCCCCCCTCTGCCCTCACACACAAACTCCTGTGGCATTCCCTATTGCCACTTGAACGGGAAAATTAGAGTATAATTATTTGTAAGGTGCCACACACTTTTTGGGTCCACACACAAACCGCAGTAATCCCCGCATCGCCTATCGAACGGGAAAATTAGGGCATATTTGCCACGCAATTTTGGGCACACACACAAACCGCAGTAATCTCCGCACTGCCTATCGAACGGGAAAATCAGGGCATATTTGTGTTTGTTATGTGCCACTCAAGTTTGGGTACACACACAAACCGCAGTAATCTCCACACTGCCTGTCGAACGGGAAAATCAGGGCATATTTCCCCGAAGAAGAAGGAGAAACAAAGAAAGACAGGTAAAAAGAGAGAACTTGAGAAATGACACTGTGACTCTGCAGCTCTGGCTAAGCCTTCTCTAATTTAGTAATTTACAAAGTTGAAGTTACCACAATTATAATTATATTTTGTAACAGACATTCATGCATAATGAGCGTTTTGAACGATCAGCGTTTCTAACATCTGCCTGTTTACTGTACATATAATATCTCCGTTCCTGACCTCTGCTAGTTTGCCGTGCAAAATCAGAGCGACATTACTGACAGTTTGGCCTTTTTTCTACTTTAGTGTCTCTGTCAACTTCCCTCTTACTTGATTCTATTATGCCAAGGCAAATAGGCGCGTACCTGCCTCCGATATAGTGGTTTCTATTGAGGCAAACTCAAAAATGAGAAATATTTATGTATAATTATAGTTTTACACTGGTCATGCCACATGTTGTTGTTGTTGTTTTATGCTTTTCTGAAAACTATGAAATGAGCACATAATTATGTCACTCTGCCTTTGCGCGGCAGTACTGTCTAACGATGAGAAATAGACCAGCTCTTTTCCCAGAGCCAATGAGATTAACTTTTCAGAAAGTTTCACTTTGTTGAGATTTAATGTAGATGAAGAGTGTTGTTATCTGTACGTACGTACCACGAGTATTTTTGCGCTAGGGGTACATATTTTAAAGCCCTTTGTGGCCCCCAGAGCTAGAGACCTCCACCACCACCACCCCCCTCCCCCCGCACACACACACACTCCGAAACACTCCTAACAACAGGCTTAATTAATTATTCTTGTGGTTGAAAGGGTAAGGGGCAGGGTTGGGGATTCGATAAGAGTTATGGTTGAGGATACGGACGGGGTTAGAGATAGGTATGCATACGTAGGCGTCCCTAGCGCAAAACGCGTGGGGCACGTAGGTACAAGTGACAAGAGCCTTAGATGACTGCAACGTCCAAATACCAAATTACGAGATAATCACATGTAGTCCAAAAAGCCTAGATAAGACACAGTGTGAGTCCCGGACAATAGCTTCGGTTTCATTTCGTTTCTGGATCGCTCTCGACACTTTTGCTGAAAGACGACAGTCTCGACAAATAGGGAAACGGGACGAACACGGAACTCTGCGCGTTCTAAAAGGTGTAGGCAAGAATTTTTTTTTGACATCCTCTGGGCTTTTGGACGAGTTGACACTTACACCATTCGACAAAATTACAGATAGCGAAAGGAAACCGAAGCCGCCATGGGCTATAATCTATCACTGGCATCATTAGGGTTAGGCTACACTAAGACCCCTTTCACACGGCCCTGGCGGGGCGCGTGTTTGCCAATTGCAATGCAGACCAGCAAATTCAGGAGCGGGGCAGCAACACACCCACATCCCAGGAATTTTCAGTGACGTTCAGAACAACAAAATTTATTATTCAATATTGAATATATATTATTATTAATAAATATTCAAATATTATTTGAGTTGTGAGTTGTGAACTGTTGTGAGTTGTGAACTGCGCCTAACAGGCTGCGTTACAATTTTCTCTGAGATAGAGAGAGAGAGTGAGCGAGACAGGGAGAGATAAAGAAGCAGTGTAGTGTGTTGAGCGCTTCGCAGACGCTCCATTCTGCTTTGTGGTTGACATGTTGCTTCAGTAAAGCGCATAGAGCATTTTAAAATGGATATGCGCTATATAAATGCCATCCATTATTATTATCATTAAAGGGTTAGGGTTAGGGTTAGGGTGCACACCTCAGAGGTTGCAGCACCCATGGCAGTGTTCGATAGGACGAGAAATCCTTTAGCCGATAATCTGTGTTTGGGGTGCAGTTGCTGCCTCGCTCGTGAATAATTTGCTGGTCTGCATTGCAATCGGCAAACGCGAGCCCGGCTGCCCGCGCCCGCACTTCTGTATGGGCCCGCGCAAACTTAGGGCTGTTGTTTTCAATTGAGCCTTTCACACGGCGCGGAGGCGAGTCATGCTTGCTCGCGGGCGCCCTCAGGGTCTTTTGCGGACCCGCGCTCGTAGATAGGTGGAATGGGATTAATATGCTTTTTAATGGATGCTTCCATACGTAGCGGGCAAAGCCGGCGCCCGCGCATAGTTCCAAAGACAAATTCCTGCATACGGTGTACAATCCCAACTCGATTTTATGTCTGTGTCCGCTTTATCCTGTATTTCCTTTTGATTCTAACTTTTTTTCTCCTTGGCAGAAACAGTATCGGTGCAGGATATTGATACAGAACTGATAATATCATTAGTGCTAGGGAGGCCAGTTCTGTGGAACAAGTTCTTTCACCAGTCAAAGGATGCACTGATAATGGACATTCATGCTTCTTCTTCTGTCGCCGATACAGATATAGGAGTAGAAACCGATCACTGTTCATATTTCACGACTGGTTGAAGGTAAAATAGAATTTTAAAAACTGGAGAGATATTAGCGCCGACAAGATTTTCACCAGCGCCGTGTGAAAGGAGTCTGAGCGTTAATCAAAGTTCTTACCTCGAGTGTCAGTGTCTGCTATCGTGAGAGGGTAATCTGGCTCCGGGTCTGCGCATGTAGAACTATCTGGCAAGGAACAAGACCGACGAGTTATAATGTTATGGGGAATTCAGAACATTCAAAACCACTGGTTCGCAACCTTTGTCAGGGAATCGCCCCCCCCCCCCAGGCTCCATATTTTCTGTCATCGCCCCCCCCCCCCGGGCTCCATATCTTCTGTTATCGCCCCCCCCCCCCGGGCTCCATATCTTCTGTTATCGCCCCCCCCCCCGGCTCCATATCTTCTGTTATCGCCCCCCCCCCGGCTCCATATCTTCTGTTATCGCCTCCCCCCCGGCTCCATAATTATTTTCTGTCATCGCCCCCCCCCCTCCGGCTCCATTTTTTTTGTCATCGCCCCCCCCCTCCCGGCTCCATATTTTCTGTCATCGCCCCCTCCTCCCCAACCCCCCCCCCTACCCCCCACCATCAATTCCCACTCAAACCCAGCGGATACATTTTACAGGAAGACAGACTATACACATATCAAGATGTTAAGTTTTTCAAACCCTTACTAATGACAAAAGGGGTGTTGATTATTTATTCATTATAAAACAGAAAGAATTCTTTATCAAATGCACTTTTTAAAAAAAAGCCATTTTATCTGTCCGTATAAACGATATCCACGTGCTGTTCAACAGGTGGCTGCGCAGTATTTAAACCCAAATCGTCTCCTTCTAATGTTTTCCACACCGACCCTCCCCCAGCCCCCTTTGTGATCCTATTTGCCGCATGTCGCCTTCGTTTCCGTCCTCCTGGAAATCAAAATGCCCCCCCCCCCCTGGACAGGACGCGCTCTGGATCCACATACGGAGATAATTCTTTCATGGATCAGCAGGCATAGTGCTTTCTTCGGATATGCATGGAATCCACACATTCAGCTAAATGATTATCATTAATTTATTGATACTTAGCAATTACATGGCACACATTCGGGGGTGGGATGGGTGGGGGGGGGAGGATCTTCCCCCCTGACAAAAAAAAAATGTTGTGTGAGATGGCTATGACCCAGACGGAGTCGACTCAGGACAGTAGACTGAGATTTCGAGACACTTCATTCGGAATTTTGTCATTGTTTTATTTGGGGAGGGGGGGGGGGGTCGATAACCTCTTTTCCTCTGCGGGCCGGACTGAGTGTTAATGACTGGACCGCGGATAAATGCAAAACAAACAAACAAAAACAACTTGAAATCTGGAAATTTCCCATCCGAATAATTATATATCTAGCTCCATTTTGCCACGCATCGTTGGCCTAGAGGCAAGGTGTTCGCCTCTCACGCCGAAGGTATCGGGTTCGATTCCCGGTCGGTGCAGGCATGTTGTAAATTTGGAGGAATTTCCGGTCCTTTGGCCCTATGTTAAGTAGAACAGAGCACCTAGTTTTCTCGGATAAGGATGAAACGATCGGCTTATGTGCACCCTGAGCACGTTACAGATATCTTGGCAATTAGAAGTCGAGAAGAGCAGGCCTAACCGGGCCGATGCCTGAGCAACATTTAAAAAAAAAACAACAACTAATCCCTGCATGAACATCCATGTTGTCAACGGCCTTGGGAAGGGAAACATGGCCGTGTCGGGTTGTGCCGTATCATTCACAGCTCCCAACGGCGCACCCTCTGGAATGCACGGCGGCCGGCGAAAAGTTGATGTGTCTAAAACGGGCCTGACTGTTACAAAAAGGCAAAACTGACAAAACTAAACAAAACAAACACGAAATGTATTTGCGAGGCTCATCGGGAGTGGACGCATGCCAGAACTTACCTGTTAACTGAAGACCATGCCAAACGTCGGAAGGGGGTCTTTTTCACATGGCACTGCTCATGAAATCACCTTCTTTTCATGTTCTCGACCCCCCCCCCCACCCTTTGTCATCCTATTTGTCCCATGTCGCCCTTTTCTTCGTTTTCGCCCTCCTGGAAATCAAAATGCCCCCCCCCCCCAAACCCGCTGGACAAGACGCGCTGTGGATCCACATATGAAAATAATTCTTTCGTGGATCAGCAGGCATAGTGCCTTCTCCGGATATGCATGGAATCCACTCATTGAGCTAAGTGATTATCATTTATTGATAGTTCATTTATTAGTTGGCAATTGCATGCCTCACATTCGGGGTGTGGGGGGGGGGGGGGGAGAGGGAGGGGGATCTTCCCCCCTGACAAAAAAAACCGTTGTGTGAGGTGGCTATGAGCCAGACGGAGTCGACTCAGGACAGTAGACTGAGATTTCGAGAAACTTCATTCGGAATTTTGGCATTGTCTTAATTGGGAGGGGGGGGGGGTCGATAACCTCTTTTCCTCTGCGGGCCGGACTGAGTGTTAATGACTGGACCGCGGATAAATGCAAAACAAACAAACAAAAACAACTTGAAATCTGGAAATTTCCCATCCGAATAATTATATATCTAGCTCCATTTTGCCACGCATCGTTGGCCTAGAGGCAAGGTGTTCGCCTCTCACGCCGAAGGTATCGGGTTCGATTCCCGGTCGATGCAGGCATGTTGTAAATTTGGAGGAATTTCCGGTCCTTTGGCCCTATGTTACGTAGAACAGAGCACCTAGTTTTCTCGGATAAGGATGAAACGATCGGCTTATATGCACCCTGAGCACGTTACAGATATCTTGGCAGTTAGAAGTCGAGAAGAACAGGCCTAACCGGGCCGATGCCTGAGCAACATTTAAAAAAAAAACAACAACTAATCCCTGCATGAACATCTATGTCGTCAACGGCCTTGGGAAGGGAAACATGGCCGTGTCGGGTTGTGCCGTATCATTCTCAGCTCCCAACGGCGCACCCTCTGGAATGCAGGGTGGCCGGCGAAAAGTCGATGTGTCTGAAACGGGCCTGACTGTTACAAAATGGCAAAACTGACAAAAACTAAACAAAATAAACACAAAACGTATTTGCGCGGCTCATCGGGAGGGGACGCATGCCAGAAAAACAGAATTTACTGTTAACTGAAGACCGAGCCAAATTTCGGAAGGGGGCTCTTTCACATGGCACTGCTCGTGTGTTTCAATTTCCCTCTCAGATCGCGCTTATTTGTTACTACATATTATACTAACAAGCTAAAGCGCCCGCTTTACGAAGGGTACTATGGCGGCATAATATTATTTTGACATAAACTGGGCAGGTCTAGATGAGGCCTTGCCAAGGGAGAAATCTAACTCCACCCTCCTTCCCTCCCCTGTCTCCTCTCCCCCAACCAGTTTCTCCTACCCATCCCATCTCCCCCCCCCCCCCGACACCTTTTCACCCCATCCATCTTCTCTCCCTCCCCTCCCCATCCCCCTTTTGTCCTCAACACCCACCCCTCTCGTCAAACTCCCCTTCCCTCGCACTCTCTCCCTGACAGAGGCTCTAAATGCTAGATGTGTTCATAGTTTCCCCAAGCTTAGGCGACTCGACAAAGCTGTTACAAATTTCAAAAGGCACGGCAACAGTAACTTCTTGAAACAACCAAAACACGTTTTATACTTAGTTTAACAATCATTTTTCGTGCGCTACCCAACACACACTGACACAGGCTGCTTGAGCCCAACTCTAAACCTAGATCTAGGTCACGTTAATAACGGAACTTAGATTCAATGCAAATACCAATAAACTTATTTTCACTCTACGGATCTTTAACTCATTCCCAGTAGATACAAGGTTTTAAAGACAGTTTAAAAAAAAAAAACCCACAGAGATAGTTTTAAAAAAAACAAAAAACACTTCAGTGTGACCAACAGTACCTGTGACTCACCCTCATTGTCAAAGAATTGCGCTTTCCCTGCAAGAAAAGAAAGAAAAGAAAATTTTAAGTGTCAGGAGAAATGTGGGCAGATCTGGCTTTGTAGACTCTATCTGAGAGAGCGGCCGGGGGGGGGGGGGGGAGGGAAAACATGCAGGCAGGCAGAAAGACAGACAGACAGAATTTGGCTTGAAAGAAAGCACGTCGACATAATTATGTTAGGGGAAAAAGCAAGACCAAAGACAGATTTTAACAGAATGACAGACAGACAGGCAGGCAGACAGACAAACAGATCAGTAAGCATGCAAGCAAGCCGACAGACAGACACACACACAGAGGCGGCGGGCAGAAACACAGGGGGTTTTGTTTGTTTGAGTTTGGATAAAAGCATGTCCACATGATGGCGGTCAAATTGAATGTGCTAGGAAGAAATTCAAATTGAATGTGCTAGGAAGACTGGTAGTATGAGGGGTGCACCGGCCTCACAATCATTTCTGTGTGGGCGATATCGTAGTTCGAGTTTTAGGTCTCAGTTTAGTCCGGGGGAAAACACGTCCACATGAAGGCGGTCACATTGTGCTAGGAAAAAGCAAGGTGATAGGCAGAACTCTCAACTACAGTAAGTCCAGGCTGGACGCTTACTGGCAGCATAAGCCAAGTGTGTTTGACCCCACATGCCAGCAGTAATACCAAGTTACAGTACTGCTCGTCACGCATGCCACAGTAATGTACTATTACAGTGTAATACCAAGGAGACTCGAACTAGATTCTAGATCTAGCCTTAAAAAGGCTTCAACGCCGGAATATACAAGTATTTCAAGATTCAAGATTCAAGAAATATAACAGATGGATAGGATTGAATGAGAGCCCACCCGCAGCACCCTCCAACTACCTACGCAGACAGAGAGAGAGAGAGAGAGACAGACAAACAGATTGGGAGAAGAGGACGGAGAGAAAGAGGGAAGGTAGACAAAGAGGGGGAGGAGGAAGCATGGTGTATCCCGGGCAGCGCCGGGTACGTCTAAATCTCGTAGAAGAAAAGTTCTTCACAGCGTGGTCTGAGTTGGGGCGCACGTTTGAAACAAAAACACGTAGAGATATTTTTTTTAACTTACCATACCCTGTTAGAACTATTGCCACAATTATAAGGCATGCTTCATTTCTGTGTATTATCGTCTTTGAGCCCATGTTCACTAATTATATATATATACCCGAGTGAAAGTTAATGACGTCTTGTCTACGCATTATTTGTTTTCCGTTGTCGCACGTTCTGTTCAAGACAGTGCCCATGAGTGCATGGGGTAAGGCTTTGCCCCAATATAGGGAAAATTAAATATTAAATTTTGTTCACTGTTCATATGCCTAGATTGGAGACACTTATTTTGTAACTAGATGACGAACCGGGCATTGCCCGGAATAAACAATCATGTGGCTCTCTCTCTCTCTTTCTCTCTCTCTCTCTCTCTCTCTCTCTCTCTCTCCCTCTCCCTCTCTCTCTCCCCCCCCCCACCTCTCTCTCTCTCTCTCTCTCTCTCTCTCTCTCTCTCTCTCAATAAAAGTACTAATCTTCAGTCCTGCTTCAGAACTCATGCGCGCCAGGACATTGCGCACCAAGCTTGATATGGTTACTTTTTATGACATGCACGGTACTATAACAGAATGGAGCCAAGATGAAGGATGAAAATCAGACATGTAGATGAACGGGAGTGTGGAACAGATTTCAACGTGTCCTGTTTATTCTGGTTGTTTGCACAAGGGACTGTACTCTCAATTACAGACGAGTGCCTAAACATTGTGGTAAGTGTCGCAAATATAATAAATTATAAATAACATATTAACATCCTCTTTTCTCAGGATAAATAATTCTGTGAATTATGTGTAATGTGTAATATGTAATGAGTGTTGAAATGAAGAGTCGTTTACATCGTACTTTGATGAGATCTATACAAAAAAAATGTAAGAAAACCCCTTTGTTCCCTATGGACTCAAAAACTACTGGACGTATTGAACTGAAATTTGGCACACACAATTGTACGATACTGACCAGTGTTCCTATGTACATAGGCATAAAAAAGCTTATGGGATTCGTGAGTTATTCCAATAATGCGATAAGAATGGAACAGTAAATTTGCGAGAGCGTTTGATCCGAATTGTACGTTCGTTAACCTATGACCTCTTTCTTTGTTAATCGCTTTTCCACTTCCGGCCCCGGAATTCGATTCATAATCACAGTAGTGTCTGTGAGAGCTAGATCTAGCATGCACTGATGCAGCATGCCCCCTAAAAAACGTACTATCGGTAGGCATACAAGTCTCAAATCGCTGTAGTTTTTTTTATTGGAAATTTATTGTTTCGCCATCATTCAGATCTATTTCGAGTCATGGTTCGCCATTTCAAGGTTTCGTTATCATTACCTGCGATGTGTTCACTATCAAACACACTAACCCGTGCGCAAATCATGCAGTTGTACGGGATGCGCAGGGTGTCAACTCACAAAGGCAGAGCAGTAAGACTTATTTAAAAACAAACAAACAAAAATAAAATAAACAAATAAGAACAGGCCAGATAAAGCAGGTCCATAATAACCACCCAGAAATGAAACCAATATTCAAACCGATTTATCCCCGGCAGGGCCGGGGACCTCAGCTAGTTAGTAAAAAAAAAAAAAACAACAATGTAATTTAAATTAACACTAACACAGAACAAAAGTAAATTGTCATTGCAGGTGGAAACTGTTATAGTTTTAGCGAACAAAGTCTTTCATCCAATTTGGTCTGAAGCGCTCCCTGGTTGACCTTCTAGGTTCCATTGCCACTGGGTTATTTTCCGATGGTGTCTGTGTCACTGAGGGAGTATCATTTGATGTTTGGTCTGGGTTCGGTTCTGTGTACACCTCTGTTGGTACTTGGGGTGAGAATGGCGTTCTCTTGTGTCTGATGTGTACTCTGTTTCTCACAAAGTGTCGTCCATTTTCTCCAGTGATCTGGTATGATTTGGAACTGTCTTTTGGAGCTGCAGTTATTATACCACTTTCCCACTTTTTCCTTTCAGGGTTTTGGTAGTACACTGGGGAGTTTGTGCAAATGGGTGGTAGCTCGTTAGCTCTTTTATTGAAACATTTCTTGATTGTCATTTTATGCTTCTGTAGTTCTTCGACTACGTCTGGGTTTATTCTGTTCTTTTCTTTGTTCTCTGCTATTGAGGGTATCATTGTCCTTATGTTTCTTCCCATTAGGATTCTTGCAGGGCTCATTGTGAAACCTTGACGTGGTGTGTTGCGAAGTTCCAGCAATGCCTCATACTGATCTGCTCCTTCTTCTACAGCCTTCCACATCATTTTCTTTATGATTTTTACTGATGCCTCTGCCTTCCCATTAGCTTGATGATGTCCAGGGTCGGATTTGATGTGTTGAAAACCCCATCTTTGTGCGAAATTACTGAACTCACGAGAGGAATATTGTGGTCCAGAATCCGTAACAACACAATTTGGTATTCCGTATCTGGCAAAATGGCCTTTCAGTTTTGTGACTATCATGGAAGTTGTTGTGGTGGGCAGGTAGTCTACCTCGATGAAATTGGAGAAATAGTCTGTGACTACTTGGTATACTCGCCCTTTGATTTCAAACAAATCTGTGGCAATTTTGGTCCATGGTTCACTTCCTTCTCCATGCTGTTGTAGGTTTTCCTTGCAGTTCGAAGGTTTAATTGCTTGGCAGCTTTCACAGTTTTCGGCCATTTGCTTGATTTCAGAGTTCATGTTAGGCCAATAAATTGCATCTCTTGCCCTTCTTACCATACTATCATATGCCAGGTGAGCTGCATGAAGTCTGGTTTTCATTTCATGTCTCAAAGTAAAAGGGACAATTATTTGTTTGCCTTTGAGAATTAGATCATTTTCTACTGACAGACAGTCCTTTATTTGGAAATATGGGAGTATTTCGGAAGGAACTTCACTTTTTGACTCGGGCCATCCTTCAATGATGGCTGTTTTCAGTCTTTGCAATGTTCTATCTCGCTTGCTCTCTTCAGCAAATCTATCTAGCATGAGGTCAGAAATGGGCACTGTTATGAAAGAGATTGTGGCTATTTCATCATTTTCATCCGCTTCATCAGTGTCATTTTTGAGGTAGTGTCGTGAGAGGAAATCTGCGAGGATGAGCTTTTCTCCTTGAAGCCATTGAAATTTGAAATGATATTTGTTGCTCCTCATAAGCAACCGTTGAAGTCGTGGCGGAGCTTGATTCAGTGGTTTGTCAATGATGGATAGCAATGGTTTGCAGTCATTTATTATTGTTACTTCTCTTCCATAAGTATATTGGTTGAAACGTTCCAGTCCAAATACCACAGCCAACATTTCTTTTTCAATTTGTGCCCACCTTTGTTCTGAGGTGGTGAGCGCTCTTGAGGCGAATTCGATTGGCTGTCCATTTTGCATTAATACACAGCCAAGACTGGATTTGCTACTGTCCACTTGAACTTGCAGTTCTTGTTTAGGGTCAAAATATTTCAGCACAGGTGTATCAACTATCAGTTCTTTGACTTCATTGAACGCATCTGTCAAGGTTAATCTTATAATTGTCGTGCTGGGTCACGACTTGTTTTTTTTGTCACGGTTTCGTTGATTATAGCCAGTGTAAATGTCCTTGAACTGTCTCGTGAACAGTTTGTTTTTGTAACGCTTTTTCTTAGAGATGGAAAGAAAGTGGGGCAAGATAGAATAAATGGATAAGTTAGCAGTGACGGTGCGGTTCTCGACCCCGTGATTTTGATGAACTCTAACAGGGGAAGAGAAGGGGTGAGTAAAGGGAGATAGTAAATTCGTACATAAAACGTAGAGGGTTTAGAGACTTTAGTAAGGGTTTTGACATGTTAATTTGCAGCCGGCCGCACAGTATATAAGCGTGGCCATTCCATATGTTTAAACACTCCATGCAGAAATATCCATCTGTGCAGGCGGCCGGCGGGATTCTGCCAGAAGAATCAGAAGACTGTTATATTCATGTCTATGTCCATTATAGACACTGAAATGAGACCATATGCTCCTCCGTGAGAATTACCCACTGCTGTTATCTGCTGTTCCCTGATTTCTAATCAGGGACCAAGTGTAAGTGTTTGTCTGTTGATTCGACGATGAACGAGAAGCTGAAAGCAATTTTTCCAGTAGAAGTGCTACCCAAGAATGCAAGACAACCATGTATATTAACTTGCAACTAGATCTAGTATGAATGTCTGGCATACACAATTGTAAATTGAGATTGATGTGTCTGGATGAGGCTGGGGATTGCCAGCCCATCCTAGAGCAGATCTAGATCTAACTTAACTACGTCAGTTTGTATTGACGAGTTTGATCCATTATAAGCGGTAGGCACAAATAACTGAGATAACATTGTCGTCTGAGACATTAGAATATTATGTGATAGATAGTAGGCAGACTATATCTGAGAAACATAAGTAATACTTAAATTGTGAGTGAGACAGAATGATATAATCTTTTAGGAATCTAGAGGAGACTTCTAGTGACATATTATTGAATTTTCATTTGATGCTGCTGATGTTGTCTTTTTAGTATGTAAGAGCTAGACGAAATTGTTAGGGAATATACAGTAAATAAATTTGTGGCCCTGCAGGTCTGTGATAAAACCATTCAGATTGTTATTAGTATGTGGCATGGTATGAAAGAGTAATTCCTAAATACCTCTCGATTTTTAAATGCAGTCGTAACACCTATAATTCCATAAAACCCAACCCGTAACAGCATCTTGACACTCTCCGCTCCAACGAAAGTCAGTATTTTTCTTCACCAAATTTCTTATTGGTGCCAGTTTCTCGGATAGGTTGGGCAGGAATCTTGCTAGGTATTGAATCATGCCGCAGAATCTGCGTACTTCCTGAGCATCTTTTGGGGGTGCCATATGTGTGATTGAAGATACTTTCTGGTGGTCTGGTTTGATTCCATCTACACCAATGCGGTGTCCCATGAAAGTGATTTCCCCTTGCTTGATGTGTGATTTGCCTTCGTTAAGCACAATGTTTTTCTCAGAGCACCTCTCTCTCAACCTGTGCAAATTTTCATCATGATCGACATTGGCCACTTCTTGTGTTGACCCTCTGCCAACAATGACTATGTCATCAGCAACATTTATGCAGCCAGGCAAGCCTTCCAGTGCTTGCACCAGTTTCTTTTGAAATATTTCTGTGGAAACATTTAATCCAAAAGGAAGCCGTGCCCACCTGAAACGTCCAAACGGGGTGATCATTGTAGTGAGCATGCTGGACTCATAATCTAGACACACATGCCAGAAGGCATCTTTTACATCTAGCTTTGAGAAAACTTTTGCATTTTCGAAAAGAGGCAGAGTGTCCTCTAAAGTTGGTAGTTTGTAATGTTCTCTTTTGAGCGCCTTATTTAAAGGTTGTGGGTCAATGCAAATTCTGAGTTTCTTGTCTGCTTTTTCAACCAATACCATCTGATTGACCCAAGCACTGGGTTCCTCCACTGGAATGAGAATGTTTCTTTCCACTAATTGATTTAGCTCTTCTTTGACTTTGTCCTTTAAAGCAAAAGGCACGTTTCTGCATGGCAGGGCGACAGGTTTGGCATCTTGGTCTACATGTAGTTTGGCATAGCCCAGGCTTCCCAACTTTGGTTTGTCTTTGGTTTGCAATTTTCTACCGGTTTGTTGAGGTGGGTGTGATTCGGTAACATTGATAAATCTATCTCTGTGCACAGAAAGTATCTTGAATTCTTCACAAGCTTGTGTACCCAACAAACACATAAGATTGTTTTCTACCACAGTGAACTCTAGTTTCTTCTTTTGTCCTGTTCTGATGTTTTCAACTTCTAGTTCTGCTTTGCCCACTGGCAACAATTTTGTGTTGTTCCACATGACCAGAGTATGGTCTGTCTTCTCAATTTGTTCTTTTTTGACAAATTTCTTGCAGATTATGTTCACATCTGCTCCGGTGTCGACAAGGAAACGAATGTTGTGGTTGTTAATCTTGAATTGAGCTGTTATCCTGTTGTTCTTTGATTTATCGTTGTCTACTGCAAAAAGCCATGCTGTACTCGTACACTCTTCTTCTTGTGTCTCCATTGTTTCTGTACTTGCACAGGTTTCTGAAAGGCACAGATTTATTTTCATACATTTTGCTCGAAAATGATTTCTTCCTTTGCAGGCTGAGCACGTTTTTCCCCACGCTGGGCATAGTTCCTTTTGTCTAGGGTGCCTTTTGCCACAATACCTGCAGTTTGCCAACATGATTGGTTTTTGCTTTGATGATGACTGTCTCGGTGGCTGGCTAACAGCCTCAATCTTCCTTTCTTGAGAGGTTGTGTTCATTTCCTGGACATGTAATGTTGATTGCTCCACTGCTCGACATATTTGAATTGTCTTGTTGAGGTCTAACTCTACTTCTCTTAAGAGGCGTTCCTGCAACTTTTTCTCAATAGTAAAAACTATTTTGTCTCTCAACATCCTGTCTTTGTCTTTGAAATTGCATGAGTTTGCTCGAGCTCTCAATTCTGTTACAAATGAATCAAATGGAACACTGATGGGAGTGTTCCAGAAACGATATGACTGTAGTACTTCATTTGTTTTGGGATTACAGTATTCGTCTAACTTTTGGAGGATTTTCCCAGGATTTTGCCTGTCTTCTTCTTTCTCAAAAGGAAGTTGGTCGACGACTTCAACAGCCGTAGGACCAGCAATATGAAGGATAGTTGCAGCTTTCCTTATGTCATCCTTTTCAGAAACACCTGAAGCTGTCATGTAAATGTCTAAATGGGGTTTCCATTTACGAAAATTCTCGGCAACATTGCCTTCATTGATTTCTAAGGACGGAGGCAAACGAAAATTTGCCTCAGCCATGATGGTTGTTTCACTCCAAATTTAGTGAATGATGACGAACTGATGACAGTGGCACTAACAGGGCCGACTGATTATTAGATTTGATCAACAGGGCACTAGCGGGGCCGATTGACCAAGAGATTTGAGAAACAGTGGCACTAACAGTAACAGGGCCCACTGTGTGACTGTGAGTATGTTTCAGTTTTGTTGCTACGTTTTCAAACTTGTAGTGGTGGATTGTTCATTGCGAGTTGTGTCAATTGCATTCTGTTGCGATTAGTTCGAGGTGATACAATTTTGTTGTTGCACATTTACTGGATCTTCATGAATGACAACACCTGCTATGTTGCAATTCGTTTGAGGTTTTAAATTGGACTAGGTCACGCCAGGGGGGATAAGAGTGGTTTGCTTGAGGGTTCTTGAATGTATTCAAGAATGTATTCCCTTCGATTGCTTTTTTTTGTGTTTGAGCGTGTCGCGTCCAGGAAAGTTCATTTCAGTTCCACATTCGCTCAATTTCATTCCGCGATGAGTTCGAACTCGGGAGGTTGGGTTCAATCATTCATTCAGTGAATGTACTTAGCTGACTGCCACCATGTTAATCAGACATGTAGATGAACGAGAGTGTAGAACAGATTTCAACGTGTCCTGTTTATTCTGGTTGTCTGCACAAGGTGTCACGAGTGGAGTGAGCGATAGTTAATAATTACGGGGGGAAAGGAGGAGAGTAAAATTAACGCACGTAGACAGGTGGGGGAAGGCATGCATGTTATGAGTGGTGGGGGTCTGAATGAGGCGAGAGCGCTGTATTACTATCACTGCAAGTTAGAACGTCCTAAAGAGCGGGCGCAAGAGAAAGCCCAATGGGCGAACATAAGGGGAGCAGTCGTAAGGCTAGTGAAAGAGTTTTTTCCAGTGATGACTGGTAGGTGAAACGATGATTGATAATTATGATTGATGTATTATATTCGTCTATTACCATGATGTAAATAAGTATATGTGAGGAATGTGGAAGTCCTTGATATTGGATATAGCAATGTGCGCCATGAGCGATAGATGAAAGTTGAGTTCATGGATTTGTAGCACGAGTGAGTATTGTGTACTACGATGGAGGTGTGTTACCGTAAGATTTTTGGTGAATGAAATGTGAACTATTGTGTGTACGCTTCATGGGTTGTAAGGAGAGGTGGAGTGAATAGAAATGGTATGGTATTAAACCAATGTAATGTTATTCTTGTAGGTGTCGGGGACGGGCCGAAGAGCCACCTCGGTGAGCACAGGGGATAGGCCAGCATAGGGCCGGGGGCCACACATAGGCCAAGAGTGAGGCTGTCGGTGCAGGACAGTAGAGGCACATAAAGTCGTGGCAGTCTGGCCACGGACAGGGACGTAGATATGAGCGTGAATGTGCTAATTGAAATGATAATGTACTATTGCCATGTTGATGGGCTATTGAAATGATAATGTACTATTGCCACGTTGATGGGCTATTGAAATGATAATGTACTATTGCCATGTTGATGGGCTATTGAAATGATAATGTGCTATTGCCCTGCTGAGGTGCTAGTGGAATGCTAAGGTGTTACGGCAATAGGAAGGTGATATTGAGAGACTGCGGTGCCAGTGAATTATTAATGTGCTATTAAGACCCTGAGGGGAGAGGCTGAGGCCGAAGTGTCTTTAGGAAGTAACTACCGGGTTGTGGATCCGAGGAAGAGTGCATGTGGGAATAAGGCCGTTGTACGGCAGTTAAATTCAATAATATAATGTATGTAATTGCGCTATTATCTGTATAATTATCTTTAATAAATGTGTGAGTCTGATGGGTTGTTCTGTTAAGTGTTAAACTTGTTCGTTCGTGATTGTTGTCCTGTCATAACTTATTACATCTCCCAGTCTGGGATTTGTGACACAAGGGACTGTACTCTCAATTACAGGCGAGTGCCTAAACATTGTGGTAAGTGTCGCAAATTTATAAAATTATAAATAACATATTAACAGACAGCACGATGAAACAATGCATTTTCTATAAATTCAAGAACCAAACTAATCAAAATAATAAAAAACCTTCCGTGCACCCCCCGCAGTATTTGAAATGAACATGTAAAATTGGGTTAGTATAGGTGGTCTAATAAGAAAAAGTCAAAATTGGGCAAAAAGAAAAGGTTGTATGTTGCAAAACCCCGCGTGAGAAATAAAACCCAACATACAACCTTTTCTTTTTGCCCAATTTTGACTTTGCTTAAAGCCCTGCTGCGACCCCACAGTTTTTCTGTGGTTTTTATGGCCTAATAAAAAAGCCTTTTGAGTTCAAAGGTGGAGATTTTGTGAAATATATAATTATGTAAAACGAAACAAACATGCAAAAATACAGATGTTACATAGCAATAAACATTGTTATTTTTTAAAAATACATGATTGAAGTAAACAACTTTTAATTATAGCCATCATCCTCCTTATCTCAATTGCCACCTTCCTGCCAAATTTAAGGCCTGAATAGTGTATAGTTTGGTCAGTTAGTTATGCCAAAGTTTGCAAGTTACTGAAATATATAATAGATATATAATAGATTATAACCTCAATCGTTGTAGTTGTAGGAAAACTTTGGCTATTATTTTTTTTTTGTTGTTGTTGTTGTTGTTGTCGCAGTATCTAATATCTTTCGTAGGCCTAAGGATTGTGCAATATTTTTTTCAACACAATAGAGTACAGGCCGAAACCGACGGACCTCCTTCTACGGATTGGGAACTTTGTAACAGATATTAAGTCGTCCCACTTTTCTTTTTTTGTGCTGAAATGAGTTACACACTACACACTACTTCTACTATACTAGCCTTCTCCGTTGTCTGTCATTGCCAAGTTATCAAGCGGATTCGTTGTGTAATTTGTAAATATTACTGTGGAAAAAAAAAGGAGGCTATTAATTAGTATCATCAATAGCTATGAGGCACATGAACCTTCAATCATCAATTTCTCACAAGTTGATGGAAGAGAGTTAAAACCCTGTCAGTGTCATTCAAAGGGGACGAAGTGACAACATTTAGAATTGTTGCTGTTGGATTTTGTTGTCGTTGTTTTAGTGGTTGTTGTTGTTGTCGTCGTTGTTGTTGTCGTTGTTGTTGTTGTTGTCGTCGTCGTTGTTGTCGTTGTTGTTGTTGTTGTCGTCGTCGTTGTTGTTGTTGTCGTCGTCGTTGTTGTCGTTGTTGTTGTTGTTGTCGTCGTCGTTGTTGTTGTCGTTGTTGTTGTTGTTGTCGTCGTCGTTGTTGTCGTTGTTGTTGTTGTTGTTGTTGTCGTTGTTGTTGTTGTTGTCGTCGTCGTTGTTGTTGTTGTTGTTGTCGTCGTCGTTGTTGTCGTTGTTGTTGTTGTTGTTGTTGTTGTCGTCGTCGTTGTTGTTGTTGTTGTTGTCGTTGTTGTTGTTGTTGTTGTCGTCGTCGTTGTCGTCGTTGTTGTTGTTGTTGTTGTCGTTGTTGTTGTTGTTGTTGTTGTTGTTGTTGTTGTTGTTGTCGTTGTCGTCGTCGTCGTCGTCGTCGTCGTGTTGTTGTTGTTGTTGTTATTGTTGTGGTTGTTGTTGTTGTTGTTGTTGTTGTTGTTGTGGTTGTTGTGGTTGTTGTGGTTGTTGTTGTTGTTGTTGTTGTTGTTGTTGTTGTTGTTGTTGTTGTTGTTGTTGTCGTTGTCGTCGTCGTCGTCGTCGTCGTCGTGTTGTTGTTGTTGTTGTTGTTGTTGTTGTTGTTGTCGTCGTCGTTGTTGTTGTTGTTGTTGTCGTTGTTGTTGTTGTTGTTGTCGTCGTCGTTGTCGTCGTTGTTGTTGTTGTTGTTGTTGTTGTTGTTGTTGTTGTTGTTGTTGTTGTTGTTGTTGTTGTTGTTGTCGTCGTCGTCGTCGTCGTCGTCGTGTTGTTGTTGTTGTTGTTATTGTTGTGGTTGTTGTTGTTGTTGTTGTTGTTGTTGTTGTGGTTGTTGTGGTTGTTGTTGTTGTTGTTGTTGTTGTTGTTGTTGTTGTTGTTGTTGTTGTCGTTGTCGTCGTCGTCGTCGTCGTCGTCGTGTTGTTGTTGTTGTTGTTGTTGTTGTTGTTGTTGTTGTTGTTGTTGTTGTTGTTGTTGTTGTTGTTGTTGTTGTTGTTGTTGTTGTTGTTGTTGTTGTTGTTGTTGTTTTTGGCGAAGGAAATTTTGTTTTTCCCTTTTTAATTCATGTATGGTTTCCCTTAGTTGTAGAGTTCTTTCCTTGCCTGTACCTTTTCTTGTGTCGAGCAGAGCTGCAGCTTTCAGACGTAAGACTGATGGGTAGTGTCTGCCATGGTCAAGGTGAATTTTTCAATTCTTTCTTTGACATCATCTTTTCCTGGGAGGCTGCTTTTCTCTGGATCATCATCTTCGTCACCATCATCGACGTCATCATCAACATCATCATCATCAACATCATCATCAACATCATCCCCATTGTCATCATCAACAGCATTATCATCATCATCATCATCAGAATCATCATCATCATCATCATCAACATGAGCATCACGTGTATGTCTGCCTGCGTGCGTGTTTTCTTTTGAAAGATTAATGATGGTGCATTTTGTATGACATTGACAACACAGATACAGCGATAAATCAGCGACAGCGATGCATGCTTGTGTTTGGATGTTAGTTGTTACAGAGCATCGGCACTATAACGGCCACTTTGCGCCTTTCAATTCATGGTCAGTCCTTACATTCTTACTCTTTCATTTTTACTATTTCAAGAATGCTAATTCAAAAAGTTAATGTGGCAACGCAACACTAACAGCTTTGTCAAGTCACCTAAATGTGAGCAAAATATGACAGGTTTAGTTTCACAGACTGTATCAGAGAAGAGAAGGGGAGGGGAGAGAGGGGAGGGTGACTGGGGAGAAAGAAGAGTGGTGTGGGAGATAATAGAGGAGAAAGAGATTGAGCGGGGGAGGGGAGAAAGAGATGGGAAGGGAAATTCAAAGAAAGAATGTGAGAAAAGGGAGAAAGGAGACGAGACAGAAGAGGGGGGGTGGAGTGTAAAAAGGGGGGCGAGAAACAGATGTGGAGGGGAAGGGAGGAAGAGACCTCGGGGGAAAAGAGGGAGGGTGGAGGTAGCTATCCTTGACAAGGCCGGGTACCTCATCTAGAGCTGATTAGATCGTGAGTCTACGTTGGCCAAAAGTCTCTGGACCTGCTCAGGTTTATCAATTTCACAATTAAATTGTCCATATTGCCATTTGGATAATGGGCACTTTGGCTAGTCTTATCAAACGCTTTTCAATATTCCAGCAAACACTGAAAATTATTCAAGAGATAGAAAGATCAACAGTGCCACAGAATGAACACAGGTGGTTAAAATTTTTCAGAAACAAAAAGGCTGTGGGCGTCGTCAATTTTGCATTTAATCTCTGCATTTTAATAACAGTTTGAACAAGGAATTCGGGGCACTGGGTAAAACCAAAAAAAGATATTCATGATAAATACGTCGTAGTGAAAAAAAAAAAATAATAAGATAGAACTGCAAAAAACGTTTAGAAAGCCAATGAAATGTTAATTAAACGAATAACTCCTCTTGTCCACAGCGTCCTCACCGCTCCACTACTAGTTAGGGAAAAATGACGCATGGAAATGTAAAAACTCTTTGCCTCCATAGCGCTGAGGAACAAGGCCGAACTGATGATGTGGACAAGTATACAGAGGCAAAGAGTGTTTTACTTTTACCTATGTCATTTTCCGCTAAAGAAAAAAAAAGAAGCGGAGCGGAGCAGTGCGGACGCTGTGGACAAGAGCAGTAAGTATGGCTAGAATAAACAGAAAGTATGTATTTTATAGACAGATCTCACTTCCGCAAAATCGCGAAACTAGGTCGCTGCGGTAGACAAGGAACTGAAGAATTGAAAGAGACCGCCTTCACCAAAAATAGTGTGCGTATCTGTTTACTGTGGTTTGTTCATATTTTTGGTCTGATTGAAACTGTTTAAAACCGCTTGTAAGCTCCTTCGCCCAGTGGAAATGCACAAACGGGTATTGTTTACCGCAGCGACCTACTTTCCGCTCCATGCTAACTAACACTAACAGAGACTTCGCAGAGCCTCCCGTGTCTCGCCGTGCAAATCTGCCAATATTGAAACCTCTCTATACATTGTGTAATACTATTTGGAATAAGCTTAGGTTCGCATCAGCCGATTTTGATCCGCCGACTAGTTGAATGTTGACGTCACAACATTGAGTTTCAATGAGATAGTACGAGTTGGCTAGTGCGTGAAGTCTCACCGAACTGTCGGTCATGACATCACTATCCAACGAGACGACCAATCAAAGACGGCAGACGTGTGCCTAAACTAAAAAAAAAACGATTGGATCTCCAATATCAAAGTTCATTTTCAAGTCTTTGTGTCCAAAATATTCCAGCGCCAGCGGATAGATTCATTACTCACGTCCAGTTTATCTACTTTCCAAATCTCGCGGAAGATGTCACTTCTCACAGTGCCATGTTTGAAACAACTAGATCTTGTTACAGCGATTGGCTGCTTCTACGGAGTATGCGAAACGATGTAATTCTTGCAAAAGGATATCAGTTTCAAAAATCCGCATCCAAAGTCGGCGCTCCATCCTCACTGGTACCATTATGTCACTGGAGCTCTTGTTTTTCTTTATAAGTAGGCCGAGCCTTTAAGATACATAGGATCCTCCTGATTACAGTTATTTCCCGATCAACTACGTCCGCTCCGGCGATGAGACTCGATGTACACTGAAAATCAACGCGTGGTGGTCGAAATTCTAAAGGCCTGCTTAAATTTAAACTGGCAGGTTTAAGGATTTCCGATGTAGGAAAGAAATTTACTAGAACTCTTATTCCGTTTACACTATTCCGAAATGCGAATGAACTAGCCCTTCCCTATTTTCTTCCCGATTCCCACCTGAAAAATTGAAATAACATCGTTCTCGTTTCCATTCCGATTTTGGAAAGGGCTGTGTGTCACGTGATAACCTCTTCAATGTAAAATGGCGCTGGCGCTAGCTTTCGATGAAACTTTCATAAAAGTGTGTGAAGCGAGACAGGGCTGTGGGGATACTAAATCGCCCACGTACCATAACAAGTAGATGAGAACCAAGGCCTTGAAATCTCATGTTTGACATTCACACACTCAAGGCTGAACCGGACAAAGCCTCCGCTCCCTAGGTAGCGATCATCCCAATCACATGACCGAATCGAATCATGCAGGTCTTTTCGCATTACGAAAACGGGACAGTGTAACAAAGACCTTTTTCGAGGCAGTGTAAACAGGCCTCAAAGTTTAGATCATCATCCAAGGCACTCATGCAGCCAAGATATTGAATGATAACTGTTGTTTTTTTCCTCAGAAGGGACTTATCATGCTCTGTCAAAGTTTTCTGAGCTGCAGGTGGTCAGCTTTTAAATTGGTGTTCGAAGCTCCTTCTAAAGTACCTGGAAATCCTAACGGAAGAATGTATTTACTTTTGAAAAGCTTGTTTCACTGGCTCTTGCAGTATAGAAATCTAAATAATTAGCTGACTTGAAGTGCAGAAGCAGTTGATTCGGTTTCGTTTCGCTTTCGGCTCGCTTTTGATAGTTATTTATCAAATGACTTTCGTCTTGACAAAAACCGGATATGAGACGAAAACGGAAGCACGATGTCGTTCCTCTGGGCTTTTCGACAAAAATGGCAAAACTGCCAAAAGCAAAACGAAACCGACGCCACTGTGTTTGAGCTCTTACTCGGCTATAAGCAAGTGTTGTTTGTTGTTTTGTTTTTTTTGTCTTGTTTTACATTGAGAATCACTTCGGCCAGTGTCAGTATGCAAATCCTTTTCAGTGACCAAATTAGGCACATGGCTGTTGTCACTTACTCCGATTTCAGCTCTGTAGTCCGTCTCTGGTAGAATGAGCGGGATGGAACAACGTCGATTTTCTCGAGAAATGCCTCTTGGATATCATACTATAAAATAATGGAGCCAGTGGGTGAACATGTAAGCAGCTAAAACTTTGTGACCACGTAACTAAAAATTATGAAACTTTGTGTACTGCCTCAGTTTTTGATGGTGAATTTCTTTGACACATCCATTTTTCACAAAATTCAGTCATTAATATGATTTATTCACAGTTGTTGTTGTTGTTTTGTTGTTGCTGTTGTTGTTTTTAATCCCGAGCAAATGACAGGAGCATTTTTCACCGGGTGCAATCGAAAAGTATAATAGGAAATTCCGTCTCTTTTTGCGCTTAGAACAAAGAAATTGCAAGATTCATCTTCCTCGGGTTAACTAGTATTTGAAATTTTGATTATAAAGCGTTAAGCATGTGTGTACGTTGGAAAGAGGAGAAAATAATGTTCGCTGAGTTTATACCAAACAGGTTGATGATATATACACAAATGGATTTCCTGTTCAGGGTGAACACACATTTCGGTTTTTCATACAGTATAGTATAGTATAGAAAAAGTTTCTTCTTAACGATTCAGTCTACTTATTATTTTTCACAAAAGCCCAAACAAGAGTGAACTCAAAATCAGGCTATATTATACTCTAACAAATGCAAAATCTGTTCGATTAGTTTTAGGGTGAATTAGGAACCTGTGCAAAAGTTCAGGCAAATCCAACAGTTGTCGAGAAAATCGGCGCTGATTCCGCTCGTTCTGAACAAGGAGGCACTTATCATTTTGGGGACTTGCGTAGCTGATCCGCAGTTGGGATGTCTGACTCCGAGGGCAGTGCGCTGCTTTTCAAATCTGCAAGTGGCAAAACTTTCTGAGCAGGTAAGTTTTTTAGTAGCCGCATGCTAAATATGGCGATGAAAATAAAAGCAATGAAATTTAGCATGCCTACAGAAGCAATACTGAAGATCAGTTTATCTTCTAGGTTGTGGGAGCCGTCATCGGTATTGAAACCAGCGTTTTCAATGAAGCTTACATTTTTCCCCCATACGTAGACCAGCACTGTGGTGTAGGCGGATAGGGAAGGACTTGGCCTTTTTTCTCTTCTGTCGACGTTGCGATCCCGCACCTGTGGACACAGTGAGTGGCACGAGGTGATATGAGGTGATAGTGTAAGCATGAGGTGACTTGAGGTGACAGTAGATGCAGGAGGTGAGACGAGGTGACGTGAGGTGACAATGCAGCCATGAGGTGACAGGAGGTGGCAGTATAGCAATGAGGTGACGTGAGGTGGCAGTGTAGCAATGAGGTGACAGGAGGTGACAGTATAGCAATGACTGAATGAGGTGACGTGAGGTGACAGTGTAGCAAAGAGGTGACAGGAGTTGACAGTATAGCAATGACTGGATGAGGTGACGTGAGGTGACAGTGTAGCAAAGAGGTGACAGGAGGTGACAGTATAGCAATGACTGAATGAGGTGACATGAGGTGACAGTGGAGCAATGAGGTGACGTGAGGTGACAGGAGGTGGCAGTATAGCAATGACGTGACTGGAGGTGACAGTATAGCAATGAGGTGACTGGAGGTGACAGTATAGCAATGAGGTGACAGTGAGGTGACGTGAGGTAACAGTGTAGGCATGCGGTGGCAGTGTAGGCATAGGGTGACATGAGGTGACAATGTAGAAATGAAGTGTCAATGGAAGCATGAGGTGAATGGAAGCATGAAATGACATGAAGTGACAGTGTAGGCTTCGGGTGACATGAGATGACAGTGGAGGCATTAAGTGACATGGGGTGAGAGTGTAGGCATCAGGTGACATGAGGTGATAATGGAGGCATGCAGTGACATGAGGTGACAGTGTAGGCATCAGGTGATAGTGTAGACAATAGATGACGGTGGAGGCATGAAGTGACATGGGGTGAGAGTGTAGGCATCAGGTGACATGAGGTGATAATGGAGGCATGCAGTGACATGAGGTGACAGTGTAGGCATCATGTGACATGAGGTGGCATTGTAGGCATGGGGTGACAGTGGAGGCATGAAGTGACATGAGGTGACAGTGTAGGCATGAGGTGACAAGAGGCGACATTTGATGACGTGAAGAGACTTGAGGTGCCACATAGTCTGTTCAGATACTTAGTTCACTATTTAGTCCACAGTTACATAATTATCGAGCAAGTTTTTCTCGTTCCGTTATAATTTCATCTTCTCACCCCCACCCCCACCCCACCCCCTTTCCGTTGGTATTATAATTTTTGTAGCTAGTGAAAAGATGAGCCGTGAAAAAGGTTCCAGCTTTTGGAAATTAATGATAATTATCTCACTATAATTAAGCTAGAAAGTGAACATGTAAGCACCAAAACTTTGTGAATACGGGACCATGAATTATGAAATTTTGTATACTGCCTCAAACTTTGACGAGTTTATTAAAGTGGACACATTCATTTCGGATAACATAAAAAAAAGGTCTTTCATAACTATTGTTTATTTGCTATTTGTGAGCCTCAAAATAAAGAGACGCACGTTCATCGAGTAACGGACATAGTGAAATTCATGCTACAACAAAAGTGGAATTGAGCTGGTCGTGTGGGGTTGATGACTGATAAGGGAAGGACAAAAACGCTGCACTAAATGGCAACCACGGACAGGAAAATGAACACGAGGGCGACCAAGGAAAGAGATGGCAAGATGATATTAAAAAGAGTGGGGGGATAACATGGATGAGAAAGGCGTCAGACACAAAAGGAATAGAAGTCATTGTCGGAGGGCTACATTCATGCAGTGGATGGACAATGCCTAGGTGAAAGTTGAAGGGACACTCTGCAGTGGATGGACAATGCCTAGGTGAAAGGTGAAGAGACATTCTGCAGTGGATGGACAATGCCTAGGTGAAAGTTGAAGGGACACTCTGCAGTGGATGGACAATGCCTAGGTGAAAGTTGAAGGGACACTCTGCAGTGGATGGACAATGCCTAGGTGAAAGGTGAAGAGACATTCTGCAGTGGATGGACAATGCCTAGGTGAAAGGTGAAGAGACATTCTGCAGTGGATGGACAATGCCTAGGTGAAAGTTGAAGGGACACTCTGCAGTGGATGGACAATGCCTAGGTGAAAGTTGAAGGGACACTCTGCAGTGGATGGACAATGCCTAGGTGAAAGGTGAAGAGACATTCTGCAGTGGATGGACAATGCCTAGGTGAAAGGTGAAGAGACATTCTGCAGTGGATGGACAATGCCTAGGTGAAAGGTGAAGAGACATTCTGCAGTGGATGGACAATGCCTAGGTGAAAGGTGAAGAGACATTCTGCAGTGGATGGACAATGCCTAGGTGAAAGGTGAAGAGACATTCTGCAGTGGATGGACAATGCCTAGGTGAAAGGTGGAGGGACATTCTGCAGTGGGTGGACAATGCCTAGGTGAAAGGTGAAGGGACATTCTGCAGCGGGTGGACAATGCCTAGGTGAAAGGTGAAGGGAAATTCTGCAGTGGATGGACAATGTCTAGGTGAAAGGTGAAAGGTGGAAGAATGGAAAATTATTGTTGGAAGTTTGGTCGTGTCTGTGTGACCACCGTTCGATGAACGGCACCAAAGCAGTCGCGCTAGGGTTAATTTTTGGGGTTTTGTTTTGTTTAGTTTACCTCAATAACAAGGCTAAAGAAACCCGGATCAGCATCATGAATTTCTCCGACTAGAAAGAGTATTCCGGTTGATTTTCCAATGTTAAGGAAGCGCTTGTATCCTTTTGGCGAACCTAGAGTCAGTGAAATAGAACTATACTGTTGTCTCCCACCGGAAACTAGTATTAGAATTTCATTAGGCTGCCAATATCCCCCAACATTATCGGCGGATACTGCCCTTCTTCACAGAAAAATAATATACGTATCATATACACAGTGTAGGGTACATTATATCATTTCTAACGGAATGTTGTTACAAGTACGTACGTACTCGAAGTTTGTTTTTTGCTGTTTTGTTTTTTTGGCACCTGGGGTACTTATTTCAAAGCCTTTTGCCATTCCAGAGCTAGAGAGCTCCTCCAGAAATACTCGTAACAACAGCCTTCATTAATTTTTCTTTCAGATTTTCTTTTCGTTTTTCCTCCTTTTGGGGGGGGGGGGGCGGGGGTTGAAATGGTAGGGAGGAAGGGTTAGGGATTCGATAAGATTTAAAGTTAAGGATACGTACGTGCCCCTAGCGCAAAGCACTTGGGGACCGTACGTATTTATAACAACAGCCTTTTGAGAGATATGCCACTATTCTTTCTTTTCTAACGGTCCATTATATATTTCTAATTTGATATTTAGTCAATGATTGTATGGGAATTTATTTATTCAAAGCAAATTTAAATGCAAAACACAGAAAGTGTTTTGGGGTGACAGCAGAGCTTAGAACAATACAAATATTCTGCTCTGGGATCGTGTTAAGGGCAGTTTTTGTTTGTTTAAATTCTAAATCAAAACCACCAACATTAGGGATGAAACATGCCAAGGCTGGTGCGACCACCAGGCCGATGGCTCGCCGCCCATGAATTTCGCTTCACACTAGCACAATAGGCACTGCCCGCTGCATCACGCTAGGTCGACTGTGGGCTGTTTGATTTGGAGTTTCAGGTTTTACGATGACAGCCACTTTGCGCCCTTCACGGCCTATTTGGGTACATTGTCTTTATTTACATTTCTCATTCAGAGCTGTCAAATCCAACATAGAACCAAATACATTCATATAATTTTAACACATTGGGAAAAAAAATTGTTTTGTATAGATCTGTAAAAAGTTTAGTAAACGAGTATAAAAGTTATTAAATCAAATGGCAGATCTTAGCCTCTCTCAGAAAGAACAGGATGCGCTGTGGGTCCACGTTAGAAAATAATTCTTTCATGGATCCGCAGGCATAGTGCCTTCTTCGGATATGCGTGAAGTCTACACATTCAGTTAAAATATGTTTTATTGATAGTTGGCAGTTGCATGCCACATTAATCAGGGGATCTTCCTCCCTAAGTAAAAAAACGATGTGTGAGGCGGGTATAACCCAGACAGAGTCTACTACATTAAGGACAATTTCATCTCTCCGATTTTCTTGAGAGGCACGGGGGCTGTGCCTGTTGCCCCCGTGTGAAGCAAAATTTGTGGGCAGCGAGCCACCTTTCTGGCGCCTACACTAGCCTTGCTCTGTTTCATCCCTTAGGCCTAAAATTCCCTTCCAATGCCAAATGCAAACTAACAGAGAGAAGACCCAGTGACAATGCCGTGGATGATTCCTTCAGGATTTTAGCTTAGAATCCCTAAACAGAGTCTATGTAACATGCAAAGACACAAACTTTAATAGGCAGACGATTCATTTAAGATTTTGGCTTAGAATTCCATAACTTGAGTCTATGTGACATGCAAAGAAACAAACAATAATAGGCAGATGATTCATTTGAGATTTTGGCTTAGAATTCCCTAACTTGAGTCTATGTGACATGTAAACAAACAATAATAACTAGGTGACTCCTTTAAGATTTTGGCCTGGAATTCCCTAATTAGAGTCTATCTGACATGCAATCAAAGAATAATACATCATAGGTGATTCCTATATTTTGGCGTAGAATTCCCTAACTAGACTCTATGTGACATGCAAACAAACAACAATACGTAGGTGATTCCTTTGAGATTTGGGGTTAGAATTCCCTAACTAGAGTCTATGTGCAAGCAAACAAACGAACAATGATACGTACCTGTCATAATACCATAGGAGATTCTTTCCGAATCATCGTCATGTGCTAGAATTTCACCAGGCTCGATTTTTTTTATTGGACCCTGAGCAAAATGGATCGATAGCCATAGAACTTGTGTGACTTTACAGAAGAAGCAAGCACGTACACCCAGGTTGTGGAAAACGCAGGGTATAGAAAACGGACATTGTATGCGTGTGTGTGGGAAGGGGTGATTGAGTGAGTGAGTGAATGAGTGAGTGGAGTAGATTGGAGTGTAGTGGAGTGAGTGAGTGAGTGAGTGAGTGAGTGAGTGAGTGAGTGAGTGAGTGAGTGAGTGAGTGAGTGAGTGAGTGAGTGAGTGAGTGAATGAGTGGTTTTTGGGTGGATGGATGGGTGGGTGTGAGTAAGTGAGTGACTGAGTGAGTGAATGAATCAGTGAGAGAGTGGGTGAGCGAGCGGAGTGGAGTGGAGTGGGATGGTGGGTGGGGTGGAGTGGAATGGAGTAAGTGAGTGAGGGAGTGGTTTTGGGTGGATGAACATTGGGTAATTAAACAATGGGGCAGGTAGGGTGAAACCAAGAGTACGAAGAGCTTACACGGGAAGCGGGTTGGAGGTGGAAGATCAAAAATTGCCAACATTGAGCACACGTGCTTTGTGGTTGGTCATTTATGGCGATCTGTGTTCTAGTTTGTTCCATCTCCATTTTCTGAAAAAAAAACTGAAGATCTTTTAGTATGTAGAGGAGGTATAACAAATGCACACCCTGCCGCTTGTTTAAAATGCATTGTGATATTTAGCAAGCTGTTTCACAGTTCTAATTTATTCTGACTCTTTATTATAATTGTAAAACAGCAAACGTTTAACGTTGAATTTCTCGTTTGTGCAAAATGTGGAGTTGGAACAAACAAGATCAGAGGTCGAGTTCAGTGGTGCCTCAGATGGGATCAGGATCAAAATTATTTCAGACGCTAGGCAAAGTTTCGCAACTGTTCTGTAGATGCAGGGAAAAGCTTTGCTCTATCAAAGAGTATGTATTTATAGAGAGATCTCACTTCCGCAGGATCAGGAAACTAGGCCGCTGTGGTAATAAGAATTGAAAGAGACCGTCTTCATCAAAGATACTGTGCATATTTGTTTACTGTGGTTTGTTCATATTTTTTGGGCTGATTGAAACTATTTAACGCCGTTTGTAAGTTCGTAGGCCCCTTTGAAATGCAACAAACGGATATTGTTTACCGCAGTGACCTACTTTCCGCTCCATGCCAACAGTAGTTTGGCGGAGCCTCCCGTGTCTCGCAGTGCAAATCGACCAAGAGTGAAACCTCTCTATACTAAAAAATAAATCCACTCTGGCCCTACTCACAATTACGTGCGGGTTTACTGTGGCCAGGTAGAACGTGGCCTTCCTGCAGTCCACCTTGCAGCCAGGGTAGGTGAAGTAAGGCGGTATATCATTGGCATTGTTGAGCCGAATAGTAACTGCCGCCACAGATGACAAGCCTCCGGCATCCTGGCAGAGGTATCATAACACAATGTGAGTGGAGCTGACGAAATCGGGCTTTAGGTGAAAGACTAAGTGCCCGAGAAAACTCCTCTTTAAAGGCGGTAAAAATTAATATTCTATGGAAATTGAGATTTTCCATCCATCTTTCTACATTCCATCCACTGACCAATCCATCCATCCATCCATCCATCTATCCATTCAGACAGTGTAGAAAATGCTCTTCGCGTCAAGGGAGCTGATTTAACTGTACTTCTCCCAGGAAAGTTAGCTACCCGGGCCTTGAAGACCAAAATACCCCCAGATAAGGGGTGAAGCAGACCGCGTCTGTGTGGACAGTGACTAGTCTTTTAGTGTAATGCATAATAATTTGGTGGCGAACCACCAGTCTGACGCCCACTTCAGCCTTGGTCTGTTTCACTCTTAAAACATGGACCAGTCAGTTCACCGGGTAATCACCCATAACCTCCTACTTAGGCTGGGCGGTACCAACACTTTTTCAGTATTACAACTCCCGACTTTGACACCATACTTCTTGTTGGAGACGACACCGATGCGACTCCAAAGACGTGGACGCGTCAGGGTTCCTTGCTGAAATATTCCGACACTGGTGCCGACCCTGATCTCGAGGAAGTGATTCCAACACTCCATCAATTACCTAAGTGTCGACTCCGAGACCCCCCAACTCCGGCGTTAGATCTGTGAATTTGCACGATGCAGAGGTGAGTAGTCAGGCTTTAATTAGCTGTCTCCTGTCTGGTGTGGGGCATGGCTACGGATGCTGTGGTGTCTGTAATCTTTGTAATGTAATGTTTACACGTATTAATTGTAAATTAACCAGTGGTAATGAGAAGGAAAACTGGTGCCGGTACCGGTACCAGATTCTGGTGTCGGAGTCGCAAGGTGAAGATCAGCACCTAAGGAGTCGACACTGGTGTCGGAACCGTGCCGCCCAGCACCTCCTCTTACCGTCACTGTTACATTCAGCCCGTATTCGTGCTTGTCGCTTTCATAATCCAGTGGTTGTTTCAACAGCACCAGTCCATTGGGCAGGACAGTGAAGACATCTTTACTTCCGTCAGGCTGGATGGCGAAGTGTTATACAAAAAAAAAAAAAATTCAATATATTAATTTAGTAATTATTATCTTGCCGCTCCTCACAGTGACAGCTATAAGGTACACAGCGGGCTGTTTCTGATTTATGACAATGATAATGACGTCATTAATTAACTAGCTGCGAGTTTCGGCGTCGTCTGGGATAAACCCGCTCCCCCCTCCACCCCTCCTCTACTCTGTCTCTCTATCTCCTTGTCTCCCAACCCTCCGTTCTCTAGCACTCCCTCTCTCTCTACCTCTGTCTGTCTGTCTGTCTCTTTCCCTCCCACTCTCTCTCCCTCCTCTTTCTCTCTCTTCTCTCTCCCCTCTCTGTCGCTCTCTTTCCTCTCCCCTCTCTCTGTCTCTATCTCCTCTCTGTCTCTCTCTCTCTCCTGTCTCAGCTCTGTCTGTTAGTCCCTCTCCTTCTCTCTCTCTCTTCTCTCCCCTTCGCTCTCTCCTCTCTCCGTCGTTCTCTCTCTCTCTCACTATCTCCCCCCCCCCCCCGCCCCATGGTGAACGGGACCAAATGCATTACTCACGTAGTGACCATGGTAAGGGTGTACTTCAAATGTAAAAACCATGGGTGGCTCTGCCATGTCATCATCCGAAATCACTCTGTTTAGATCTGCTACTGTCTCATTCCCGGTCGCGGACTACAGGAGTGAAAAACAGTTATAAGCAACGAATGGACAAAAGGGATGACAAACATATAGATCGGCTTTGATGAATTACGGGAGAAATAAGGGGGCAATCAGACACGTAGATAGCTGGATAAACAGGTAGACTGAGTGGTAGACAGACAGACTGACAGATAGGCAGAGATACAGACAATCAGGCAGACCGATATAGATAGATATGAAAGACAGACAGACAGACAGACAGACAGACAAAAAGACAGACAGACAGACAGACAGACAGACAGACTGACGGACGGACGGACGGGCGGGCGGGCGGGCGGACGGACGGACGCACAGACAGACAGACAGACAGACAGACAGACAGATAGATAGATAGATAGATAGTGTAACAGCTGAGGTTGTTCTAGCACGTTATAGTAGGGGGGAGTTAGTTGATCTAACTACAACCCTTTAGAAAACGAAACTATTACAGCTGTAAAATAAATAAACACGAGATCCGACGATAGATTAAATAATACTAAAGTTTAATAACTGTATAGTGAACAATAAATTACTAGGAAGACACCAGCGAAACTAAATATCTACGCCACACAAAAGGAAACTCACTTACTCACCGCCCAACCACTCACACAGGTCTATATATATAAACATTTCTATAGAAAGTTCCCGAAATAAACGTTACCTTTGCCCTCGCACAAACTAACCAATCACGCATCAATACGTCATCAGGTTACATCACCCAAGGCCAAATCTGGCTTAAACATTCGTTTCCACAACGTTATCGAATATTCGGGAACATACTAATATTTACTGAACGAGTCAAAACACCTGACAACAAGCGAGCGAGGAAAAAACTACTCACTAGAAAAGAAGGTCAGGTCACGGAGTACAGTACACTCTGGCGGTTATCAACAATAAAATGAAAAAAGTAGTGGACACATGCTCAGCCACCAGCACAACAACAAAACCGGGGGAGGGCAAGGGGTAGCCCGCAGATGCTACACAACTCCCCAATTTAAGTTGAATATCTTTCAACTCCAAAAACATTATACAGCGTCTGCACTATCGTGAAATAATCTTATAGCACTCCCAATCTCACAAAGGTAGTTGCTAATTCTATTACAATTAATAACAATTTCAGTGTCTTCCCGAATGTCATCACAAATACGATACAATGCAGTGTACTTTGCATCACTAATACCATAACAAATACAATACCGTCATTGCTTCCGAATAGTAAACAGTAGGCCTACTAGTCAAAATAACACAACGCCACCACTGTGGTGAAACAATGGTCAATGATATTATTACAAATCATATAAGGTGAAACGATGGCCCATCGTTTACACAATGCTTCGTGCACGAACCATAGCATATAACTTGTTGTACATAACATGGTTATCTCCATAATGTATAACTCATACGCACAATGGCAAAATACTAATACATACCGACCACTGATTAGGGTCTTTCTTCATCATATTAGGTCAAAACAAGTTACAACATTGCAATATAACACAAACACTGCTTGCTCGCAGTCCCCATTTGGGTTACATTTTTCAAAAATTACACCAAGTTCCATTGGTAACTAATATGACATAGCATAAAACCAAAATGTGACCAACACATCATGACTCTATATCAGCCATCAATTCAGTATTCAATCACAGATGAACTATGTCCCCAATTACAGTACAATACGGCCGTCCTAGAAATTCATCCAGTAGGCAAAAGTATGGGTTACAATGCATTTCACTGATAGTGTACTACTTTAAAATACCCTGCTCAGGAAATCGGCACAGACATTTTCTCTGCCTTTTACGTAGTGAATCCTGAATCGATAAGACTGTAAAAATAAACTCCATCGTAATAACTTTGGACTGTCAAACTTGGCAGAGTTCAAAAACTCTAATGACCGATGGTCAGTTTGGAGCACAAACTCCTTTCCATACAAATACAAAGTAAACTTTTTTACAGCCCAAACAATAGCTAAACATTCGCGCTCTGAGACCGAATATTTTGTCTCACGAGGCAATAGCTTACGACTAGCATATGCCACAGGGTACAACTTTCCCTCGTGTTCCTGCATAAGACTAGCGCCTAATCCGCGATCTGATGCATCAGTTGCTAAGACAAACTCTTTGGAAAAATCTGGCAAACATAACACGGGTTTGGAGATAATGACATTCTTCAAAGAGGTGTACGCTTTCTCCTGCGTTTCATCCCACTGAACTATATTGGGCTGACCCTTTCTAAGTAAATCAGACAATGGTGATGCAATCGCTGAAAAGTTAGGAATAAATTCATGGTAATATCCCACTAATCCTAAGAATGCTTTCACTTCCTTCTTAGTGGTGGGTCTGGGTGCGTCTCGTACCTTACATACATTCTCTTCTAACAGGCCAATCATACCTTCTCCCACTAAGTGTCCAACAAAGTCTACTTCAGACGTTCCAATCAGACACTTCGATGGTCTTGCAGTTAATCCAGCTTGGTCCATCCTCTGCAGTAAGTCCTTGAGAGTCTTCACATGCTCGTCGAATGTCTCTGTATGAATCAGCAGGTCGTCCACATATGCTGTCACATTGTTCATTCCACGGATCAATGGCTTTACGATCCTGTTCAGCGTGGCTCCTGAGTTCATCATCCCAAAAGGCATCCGAATGAATTCATAGTGTTCGCCCATGGTGACGAACGCCGTCTTGGGAATGTCTTGCTCTCGAACTTTCACTTGCCAGTATCCCTTGCTCAGGTCAACCCGAGAGAATAATTTTCCTCTCGAGAGACTCTGAAACACTTCTAATGGCGCTGCTGTCGGATGAGGGTCGAATACTGTGATCTTGTTTAACCTCCTGTAGTCGATGCAGACTCGCTTGGATCCGTCCTTCTTCTTGACGACAACAATAGGTGAAGCATAAGCTGATGAGCTCCTTCGAATGATGCCCAGCCGTTCCATGGTGCTAAGCTCCTCCTTCAATGAGTCGCGCATAGCGTAGGGCACCGGGTATGGTCGTTGACGAACTGGTACTTCTGTCGTCAGGTCGATGCGATGTTCACCCAACTGACAGCATCCAGGGAGATTGGTGAAGACGTGCTGGTAATTCTTCACCACATCGCAGAGTTCTTGACGTTGTTCCGATGTCAGTTGCGTTCCATACTGGACATCTCTGTAGCTTTCCTTCTGGTCCCAGCTTCCTAGGTCGGCAAGGTCCTCCGTCGTTCCACCGTTGTCGCCTTCCAGGTCGCAGTCCTCGATGACTGTCATGCTAGCTGACTCCACGGGTTGACTCTTGTCTATCAGGTCGTCCTCTGCCAGTACAGTCTCAGCACTATCACCGCCGCCGTCCTTTATGGCGTTGACATGTTCAGGCGTGGTATCTCTCCTACTGTTGTCCATCCCACACATCTCTGTCACAACAGGTCTCGGTTCCATTGCCACTGCTGCTGCTTTTGACGTCCTTGGAATGTATCTCTTGAGGAGGTTGGCGTGCAAGGTCTTTTCTTTTGCACCCATCTTGACTCTATAGTCGTTAACACCGACAACTGAGACTACCTTATATGGTCCCTTCCATTGGACTAGGAGCTTGTTAGTGTTCGTCGGCAGTAGCACCAACACTTCATCTCCGGGGCGGAACTTCCTCTCTCGCGCCTTCCGGTCGTAGTAGGTCTTCTGTCTACCTTGAGCCTTGGAGAGTTCTTCCGTCGCTAACTTCCATGTGTCCTCCAGCCTCTCACGTAGTTCCATGACGTACTGGTAACTGGTCTTCGTTTCCGGCTCCTCTACGTCCTTGGTCCATAGTTGTCGTAAGATGTGCATGGGTCCTCTCACAGTTCTCCCATACAGCAACTCGAATGGGGCAAACTTGGTCGACTCTTGAGGAACTTCACGATATGCGAAGAGCAGCGGGTTGATGTATCTGTGCCACTGCTTGGGTTGCTCTGCGCACAGTCGTCTCAATGTTTTCTTCAGTGTGCCGTTGAATCGCTCCACCAACCCGTTGCACATAGGGTGGTAGACTGTAGTGGTCGACTGTTGAATTCCCAGTAGTCTATTCGTTTCCTTCATGACATCTGACATAAACTGGGTCCCTTCGTCGGACAAGATCTCTTCGGGCACACCCAAACGGCTGTAGATGTTCACTAAGGCTTCTGCTACCGTTTCTGCGTCGATCTTCTTCAGGGGTGTGGCTTCGGGGTAACGAGTAGCGTAGTCTATGTACACCAGGATATACCGATGTCCACCTTCACTTGGGGGGTCGATAGGTCCTACTAAGTCCACGGCCACTCGCCTAAATGGTACGTCCACTACTGGCATACTCTGCAGGTGCACCTTTGGGGTCGCTCCTTTGTTCACCGTCCTCTGGCATATGTCGCATGAGCGGCAGTATCTCGCGACGTCACCTTCAATTCCAGGCCAATAAAAATTGCTCATAACTCTGTCTTTGGTTTTCTTCACGCCGAGGTGTCCTCCGACGATCGGGTCGTGGGCTACACTCAGTACATACTCTCTCAGTTTCTCGGGTAGTACCACTTGCCTTATAACCGTCGCCTGTCTCAGGTCCTTGTAGATCCGGTACAGTACTCCTCCATGTTTCTCAAAATGAACAGATTTATTGCCTCTATTAGTTGGGATCTTCTTCTGCTCTAACTTCCTAATGATTTCGTCTTCTTCTTGGAGTCGGATAAGTTCCTCTCTATCCACTCCCGCGTGCCGTTCTGCCCTCGGCACCTTCAGCGACGTAGACCGGTCCTTCCTCTTCTCCTGGGCCCTCGTGGTCACCGCTCCTACCATCACCTCAGTATCAGGGTCGTACGGATCCTTCGCTCCGTCCACGTTCCCGACTACTAGGTCGCAGATGGTCTCCGGGAGACACAGCGCCGTCACTTTGCCCGTCAGGTAAGGCGTCTTCAAGTCGATAACGGCTTCCTCCGCCGCTAGCAAGGAGTTATCGATCCTCGCGATAAGTTTCTTCCCACTGGTGAGCTGTCCGTCGTCCACCAGTGCTCGCCGCACCACTACACCTTCACAGCCGGTATCTCTTAGGACATCTACCGCTCGATTTCCAATCAAGCCCTTCATCACTGGTAACTTCAGCTTCTCCACGGTCCTTCCGTCACTGCATCCTCCGCACGTAACAGGCACCGCTAACTGTAGCTTCCCGTCCTTCATTACCGCTTGAACGTTGATGCTGGTGTCAGCCGTCGTCGCATCCTGTCTCGACGACTCGTCCGCCGCTATCACTACGGCCGCCGCCGCCTTGTTCGGCTTGCCTCGTCCCATATCCTTCTGGGCTGGACACATCCTCCGAACGTGGCCTGGCTTTCCACAAAGGTAACATTTCAACTCACCTTTGTCGTTTAACTTTGCACGACACTCCGTCGCCTTGTGTCCCGGCCTCTGGCACCTATGGCAGACCTGTGGGCTTCTGTCTCCGTTGGGCCTCTGTCGCACTGGCCGGCTCTGCAGTCTGGCGCTCCCACTGAGCGTCCGGTTCCTCGCTACCAGGTACGCCTCCGCTGAATCTGCGATGTCCTGTAGCGTCTTTGGTTTCCTCTCCCTCACATGGGTTGCAAGGTCTGGTGGGCAGGCATCCATGAATTGCTCTCTGACGAACAGATCTCTCACTCCTTCGTAGGTCTCCTCCGTCTTCGACAGCTTTATCCACCTCTCTAGATAGGTCTTGATCCTGGTCAAAAACATTCCAACATCTTCTCCATCTTCAGGCTTACCTTGTCTGAACATGAGTCTGTATCCGTCCTCTGACAGGTTGTACCTCTTCTGCAACGCTTCCTTGACCTTGTCGTAGTCCTTGGCTTCGTCGATCGGTAGTCTGCAGAAGCACTCCAAAGCTCTCCCGGTCAGCAGGGCAGACAGTGATGTCGTCCAGGTGGATCTGGGCCATTCGGCTGTCTCAGAAAACCTCTCAAACCGCAGCAACCAGCTATCCAGATCGTCCTTCTTGTCCTGAAATGCAGGTAGCTTGGGTCTCTTAGAACTGGCGTGGTCGCTGGTCCCCTGCGTCGACTCGCCTCCACGCTGATGGCGGATCCTCTCCATCTCCAGCTCGTGGTTCATCTCCTTCTCCCGAGCCTCTATCTTCAGTTGCTCCATTCTTTCCTCCTTTAGGCCTTCACGGATGTAGTTCTGTCTCTCCTTCCCAGTGAGCTCCAAGGCGTCTGCTTCCTGGCTAAGCCTTCCAATAGCCTCTGACATGTTGTAGATAGCTTGTCGATGGTATTCCTACAATAAACTATGTAAATAAATCTAGTAATTTTGATCTGGTCCGCTCGAATATGGTCGGATCCCGGACGAGCCCCCAATATGTAACAGCTGAGGTTGTTCTAGCACGTTATAGTAGGGGGGAGTTAGTTGATCTAACTACAACCCTTTAGAAAACGAAACTATTACAGCTGTAAAATAAATAAACACGAGATCCGACGATAGATTAAATAATACTAAAGTTTAATAACTGTATAGTGAACAATAAATTACTAGGAAGACACCAGCGAAACTAAATATCTACGCCACACAAAAGGAAACTCACTTACTCACCGCCCAACCACTCACACAGGTCTATATATATAAACATTTCTATAGAAAGTTCCCGAAATAAACGTTACCTTTGCCCTCGCACAAACTAACCAATCACGCATCAATACGTCATCAGGTTACATCACCCAAGGCCAAATCTGGCGTAAACATTCGTTTCCACAACGTTATCGAATATTCGGGAACATACTAATATTTACTGAACGAGTCAAAACACCTGACAACAAGCGAGCGAGGAAAAAACTACTCACTAGAAAAGAAGGTCAGGTCACGGAGTACAGTACACTCTGGCGGTTATCAACAATAAAATGAAAAAAGTAGTGGACACATGCTCAGCCACCAGCACAACAACAAAACCGGGGGAGGGCAAGGGGTAGCCCGCAGATGCTACAGATAGATAGATAGATAGATAGATAGATAGATAGATAGATAGATAGATAGATAGATAGATAGATAGATAGATAGATAGATAGATAGATAGATAGATAGATAGATAGATAGATAGATAGATAGATAGATAGGTAGATAGATAGATAGATAGATAGATAAATAAAGGGGGAGAGAGAGAGAGAGAAAATAATGAGAGCGAAGAAGAAATCTGGGTAGAGAAAACAGGAAGTCAAAAATAATAGTAACAATAATAACCTTGGAAAACAAAAGGGGGGTGGGGGCATCCTTGTTTCTGTCTGTTTTAGTCACAGTCTACAGAAAGAAAACAGCGGGAGCGGAGAAAAAAACTGGATAGACGAAACAGGAACTAAAAAAAAAGCAAGAAGAAATAACTAGAAACAGAGGAAAGCAAGGGGGTGGGGTGGGGTGAGGGGGGGGGGGGGAGGGGGGCTTTGTATTTTTCCCTTTTTTTAACAATTGGTTTTATCCAAAATTGATGACGTGTTCCTGTCCTGTGTCGCTTCTGGTAGCATCTGCATGCTGTGCATGATACTGACCTCAAACATATTGAACACTGGGCTCTCGGGTGAAAAGTGGGGCGGGAACTCGTCTACTGGTACAACTTTGATCTCTCGATTGTACCGTTTCTACAAGAGGTATAGAATATGAAATTTCAGTCATAGCGCATTTTTCCAGTTTTGATCATCTAAGATAACATAGGATGAGATATGCCTTTTTTTTATCTCGTTGTCAGGAGATATGTCGTCACAGCACTGGTAACAGTACAACGGTAAAGATAATGTCTAAGGCACACAGGTTTTTAGAAAGGTTTAATGCATACCGCGCATACGCACAATTCTCACACAACGTAACCAGCAAATAAAAACATAACGTACACATACACTGTCAGAACAATCCATGAGGGAAAACGAATAACAGCATACCACATCAGGAAACACTACCACTTTGAATAGCGGATGGCAAAAAAGATCGTCTATAACGCTCTCTGTCTTTAGATACTTCGTCCAATTCTTTGGGATCGGACTATCAGATGGAACAGGGGGTGGGTGCAGTAAATTAGAATTGATTTCAGTTTCTGTTTGCACGAATGCATGAATAGTTCATCAAAGCTCACGTATTCACTGCTACTTAGATTGCAAGCTTTTTTTATAAATTATATATAATAATAGTTCGTCCATCAGGTATGATGATGATCTTAACAACACCAGAGGAATAAAGAACAGAAATTGTTGAGAATTTCAACACATGGACAATAAAGAGAACTAAAGGACACAGAGGACAGAATGGAAAGACTGTTCTTTCATGACTTATGGCTTCTCATGTGACTGATAAGTCCTATTTTTGCCCTGCAGACTCTTCCGCATAAATGACAAGAGTGCTCCGTTGGTTCAGTACCACTGGGCCTTTTCTTGCGCCGTTCTCTTTTTTTGATAGCCTGCTGGACTCTGTCAGCTTCCCATGCTTTGCTGCCTCTGGTAAGGGCCGCCCTCCAATTTGCACGATCAAGCGAGAGCTTTTCCCACTCACTCACATCAATGGCAAAGGCCTTCAGTGATTGCTTGAGAGTGTCTTTGTAGCGTCTCTTTGGGGCCCCAACATTCCTCGTTCCATTGGAGAGCTCAGAGAAGAAGATTTGCTTAGGGAGTCTGGAGTCGGGCATTCTGACAACATGTCCTGCCCAACGTAGCTGAATTTTTTTCAGGTGGCAGAAGATGCTCAATTCCTTGGCACGATTGAGGACCTCAGTGTCTGGAATTTTATCCTGCCATTTGATCCTTAGGATCTTTCTAAGGCAGGCCAGATGAAAGTGATTTAGCTTTCTGGCATGCGATTGGTACACTGTCCAGGTTTCAGCCCCATAGAGTAGGGTGGGAAGGACCACAGCATTGTACACTTTCAGCTTAGTGTCTGTGCGAATGCCGGCAACATCCCATACTCTCTTTCGAAGCCTGCCAAATGCAGAGCTGGCTTTGCTGATTCTTGAGAGAATTTCAGTATCAACACGAGCCGCGGAAGACAGTGTACTGCCAAGATAGGTGAAGTTCTCCGACACCTTCAGAAGACTGTCATGGACTTTGATATTTGGGGTCACAGGATACTTGTCGTCTGGAGTAGGCTGATGGAGCACTTCCGTCTTCTTTGTGCTTATTGTGAGGCCAAAGTTGTCACAGGCACTAGAGAACTTATCAACACAGTTTTGCATGCTATCCTCATCGTGTGCCAGAAGTGCACAATCATCAGCAAATAGTAGGTCACAGACTTGAGTACTTTTGGTTTTGGTTTTTGCCTGAAGTCTCCTGAGGTTGAATAGACTGCCATCAGTTCGGTACTTGATGCTTACCCCTTGATGAGGAGAGCTAAAGGCTTCTTGTAGCATTGCAGAGAACATGATGCTGAACAGAGTTGGGGCTAAGACACAACCCTGTTTTACCCCATTTGTGACAGCAAAGGGCTCTGAAACACTGCCGTTGCTTTTGACTGCAGCTTGCATGCCATCATGAAACTGGCGCACTATTGTGATGAATTCGGGTGGACACCCAAACTTCGCCAAGATTTTCCAGAGGCCTTCACGACACACTGTGTCAAATGCTTTTGTGAGGTCAACAAATGTGATATACAGCGCTTTATTTTTGTTCCATGCATTTTTCCTGAATCTGTCTGGCAGCAAAAATCATATCCGCCGTTCCCCTCTCTTTACGAAAGCCACATTGGCTCTCGGGAAGCAAGTCATTTGACGAGAGGTGATCAAGAAGGCGATTCAGAAGCATTCTTGCCAATATTTTGCCAGCAATTGAAAGTAGAGAGATTCCCCGATGGTTGTCACAGACTTGGCTGTCCCCTTTGTTTTTGTACAGATGGATGATTGAAGCATCTTTGGTCCTGTGGCAGCTTCCCTGCTTTCAACATATGATTGAGCAAGTCTATTATATTATATATAATAGACTTGTTAATTTGTACCCAAACGCTTGTATCATAGCATTTTATATCCATCTTAAATGCCAGTCCCCATGCCTTGTCTCATCAGTAATTTCCAGACCATCCAGGAGTAACAGAATAATACATATGAAATCAAACAGAAAAAGAGATACAGAAGATCGTTGTTGCCCTCCGCAGTACGCCTCAACAAAAAGCTATAAGCCCATTGCGAATGTTTGTTCTTCCGACACCCAAGATGGCCGCTGGATCAGTTGATGAGTGTAACTTCGAGATGCCTCTAAGCGATTAGAATGCCTGCTGGTTGCATTGCAGCTGACTGTTATGACAGGGGTGGAAGGATGGATCCAAGCTGGTCAGATTCCCTACCATCCGCTAAACAAGGGAAGGGAAGTGAAATAATTGACCGTCTCCCATGTGCATGTATACACTGTAGTGAACTAATTTTAGCTCGCCTCCGATTGGTTCGCGACGCCTCAAGTGCTCGCGCATTGCAAATCAGCTAACGAATCAAAATCCTTGCTATCATCGCCATGGTTATGCGTCGGTCCTTACAACAAAGATGGCCGATATGCGCAATGGGCCTATAGCCAGATGTGCGCCATAGTTATTTTGCTATGGTTCCTTGCAATGTTAATTCATGTAATAAGCCATTTATTGCATATTGAATTATGACATGTTTATGTAATGGTGCGTAAGATGTGTTTAGCAGGTATGTGCTGTTAAACGCTGTGTACACGCGAATTACTCCCATGGGATAATGAAGTGATTCTTATCTTATCTATTATCTGATTGTATCTTGAACAGGGGAAAGAGAGAGGGAGATAAAGCCATCTAGGATAGAATTGTGGCAAAATAAACTACAATAATCCCGTGGGCTGAAGCTTTAAGTACGTACGTACCCTAAGTGTTTTGCGCTAGAGGCGCATACGCTTACGTACCTATTCCCAATCCCGGCCCGTCCTTATCCTCAACCCTGAATCTTATCGAATCCCCTAACCCCTGTCCCTTACCCTTTCAACCAAAACACAGGAGGAAAGCAAAAAATTATAAAAAGAATAACTGACAGAATAATTAATTAAAGGCTCTTGTCAGGAGTATTTCGGGGGGAGTTCTCTACCTCTAGAGTCACAAAAGGCTTTAAAATACGTACCCTTAGGGGGAAAAAAACCCGTTTATTCGACCCCGTGACCACTGTAGGGCCGGTGGCGCACTGCATCAAGTCTTCTTTCTTCTCGCTTCTCGTGTAAGCAGTGAACTAAAGACAACTGGGGAGACTGACACGAGTCTATCCCACTAGCTGGGGTGCGACAAAACCAATGGTTCTCAACCTTTCTCAGGCAATGCCCCCCCCCCCCGGGGTTCCAAATTTTCTTTCATCGGCCCCCTTTCCCAGCCCCCCCCCCCCCACTCCCCAATTCTTACTGATATCCAACAGACAAATTTCGCAAGAAGACAGACTACACACAAATTGTGATGTCAATAAACCTTATAAATACAAAAGGCGTGTTGATTATTCATCATAAAGCAGAAAGCATCTCATTTATCAAATACACTAAAAGAAACAAAGCGTTTTCTATTCATAAAACCCATCTACCCGTGCTGCTGAATAACTCAGTGATTGCCCTGCATTTGTCTCCAAATCGTCCTCCAATCATGTTTTTGCGCCCCCCCCCCCCATTGTCCCCCTTTCATCGTTTTAGCCTCTTTGTCCTTTACCCTTTACTGGGTATTCGCTCACTTGGATATCAAAATCGCCCCTCACCCCAGGGAGCGACATCGCCCACGTTGAGTACCATAGGTCAACACTGTTTTTGGGTCAACTGGCACAAAGACAGACACTGAGTCCAAATAGACACAAAGCAGTTTTGATTCAGTGCGGGCACCAGCCTAATAATTATTGTTAAATAGTGTTATGAAATCCACCGAAAACGATAGCGGCGAAGCTGAAAGGAAACGGTGAGCGTGTTCTGACCTCAATGGTGAGTCCATGACTGAGGAGCATATAATATCAGTATCATATAGGTAGAATGCGCGTATCCACCATCTTGTCTGTCCGGACCCATGCTTCACCATGGCGATTGTGGCATTGATTTTGATTCGTTAGCTGATTTGCACTGTGAGCACTTAAGGTGTCGCGAACCAATCGGCGGCGAGTTTTAAAAAAGTTCACTACAGTAAACAATGACACGTGTGTATACGCACATGTGAGACGTTCGGTCAATTCTTTCACTACCCTTCCCTTGTTTACACGGATGGTAGGGAATTTGACCAGCTTGGATCCATCCTTTCCACCCCTGTCATAACAGTCAACTGCAATGCAACCAGCAGACATTTCAACCGTTTTTATATCTCGAAGTCACACTCGTCAGCCGATTCACCCGCCATGTTGTTTGGCGGAAGAACAAAACAAAAACACTCTGTGACGTCATGCGCATTCTACCTATAGTTGATTAGAATACGTGTGGTGTCATCATGTGTGTGTGCGTGCGAGTATGTGAGGATCTGATATGGGTGTGGGTGGCTGTATGCATCGTTGTGTCTGGGTGCAGGAGTGTGTGTGCGTGCCTGCGCGCCTGCGTGTGCGAGTGCATACGATTTTGGAGGGAAGGAAGGGGGGGGGTGATAAAGGCTTGTTACAGTCAAGAGTTACCTCTACTTCTAGCAGTGTCTCGTTACAAATAAGAATCAGCTGTATTCTCTTGAAGGTTTCGTCGCTGTTCTGAAAGTGTAAAAGTTCCAGATTAATTAGTCTCATGATGAGAAACAATCGCATTTTAACACCCGCCAAAAAAACAGCTTCATTTATTTTCTCTCAGAGTAAGACAGGGCACTCTGCTACACATAACATGATGTATTCGTGGGTTTGTGGTTGTGTGTGGAGAAAATACGTCATCATGCCACCGGCCATATTGTGTCAGGGAAAAGGCAAGACGACAGACAGAATATTATGGCACAATGATAGGATGGAAGGAGACACTATCAGAAGCGCCCACCAACCACTTGGGACAGACAGACAGACAGACAGTCAAACAGACAGACAGACAGACAGACGGCTGGACGGACAGATGTATTCATGGAATAAATCTCCTAAAATTTGGTGTTGCCTGTATGAACAGTCATATGTGTATGGAAACTGAGATGTGTTTATTAAATAAAATTGACGAAATATCATAAAAACCACAGAAAAACTGTGGGGTCGCAGTAGGGCTATAAGCAAAGTCAAAATTGGGCAAAAAGAAAAGGTTGTATGTGGGCAAAAAGAAAAGGTTGTATGTTGCAATATACAACCTTTTCTTTTTGCCCAATTTTGACCTTATTAAATAAAAGATTGGGCATATTTTTTGCATTAAAATCTTTTGCCTGAAATCGTTCTTAGAAATATTTTGTTTTCATTTTTTTTTTAAAGTGGCATAAAAATTTCACGCCAGATCCACACGCAAATGTCTATGCTGCATTATGTACGGGACTATAGTTAGTTTCATGGAATAGTTTTTCTGATGTACGTTTTTGCCAATGTATCCCATTTTTCGAAATCTTCACCCGCTCTCGAAAAGATTTACCATGGCTATACTACAACAACAATATGTATGGATTTGTCTTACTAGCACTACATTTCCAAATGTGATTCGTTGTTACAGCCGGTTGTTTTTTTAAACCTATATGTCTCTATTGTGTACATTAAACTCATTGCATATGATTTGAAATTTTTGTTGAAAGGTAATGTCACGAAAGTCATTGTCACATACTCACGATAATCCTGAAACAAAATACTGGGCTATACCATTTTAGCACGTGAACTTTCTCTCTCTCCTCTCTCTCTCTCTCTCTCTCTCTCTTCCCCCTCCCCGTTTCTCTGCTCGCCTTCTCTCTCTCCCCCTCCCATTTGTCTCTCGCTCTCCATTCTCTTTCCCCTCTGCCCTCTTTCGTTCATGTCCTCGGTCTGTGATGTTAAACCTTTTCCAAAAGTGGATACATTGTCTCCAAATCCAATTGCTTGGCCAGAACCAGCCGCCATATCTCCTTTGTGCCAGCCTCATGCCGGGTAACAATAGTGAAATATTCCTCAAGCTCCTCATCTCCCATCACTTCAAACGTCCAATGTTCAAGACCAGAAACGCTATCCATCTCTTCGAGAATTTCACCTTTCAGAATGCAAAAGAAAAATAACATTCAGTGGTATCGAGTCCAGTGAAAATACATAATGATATGTTGTGATACTTGGAGCTATAACTACCACAGCACTACAACACTGCGTCCTTTGCGATACCTGCAGCAATAACTCGCAAAAACACTACACCACTGCGCACTTTGTGATACCTGGAGCTATAATTCCAAAAACACTATAGCACTGCGCCGTTTGTGATACCGGCAGCTATAGTATAACTCCAAAAACACTACATCACTGCGCCCTTTGTGATACCGGCAGCTATAACTCCAAAAACACTACAGCACTGCGCCGTTTGTGATACTCGTAACTGGAGCTATGACTCCAATAACACTGCACCACTTCGCCCTTTGTGATACTTGGAGCTATAACTCCAAAAACTACAGCACTGCGCCCTTTGTGATAACTGGAGCTATAACTCCAAAAACACTGCACCACCGCGTTTTTTGTGATAACTGGAGTTATAATTCTCCAAAAACACTACATCACTGCGCCTTTTGCGATAGCTGGAGCAATAACTCCCCAAAACACTACACCACTGCGTTCTTTGTGATACCTGGAGCTTTAACTCGCCAAAATACTACACCAATGTGTTCTTTGCGATACTTGAAGCTAAAACACACACACGCACACATCACACACATACACACACACTCGAACACAACATAAGCACATGGGGATGCATAGGGTAGAAATTAATATTATTAACAATAAAACAGCAAAAATTAAATGCATTGAGAAAATAAATGTGATATGAATAAATGAAATTCAGAAGTCTGAAGCCTGTTTCTAGCCACTTATCTTGGCTTTATTCAACATTCAACTGAAGTAACTATGATTAGATGCATGATCTGTAACACAAACAGATAGCAGACAGTTAGACAAACAGATAAAGCAAACAGTCCATGACGAGCGATGAAAATAATACAAAGCACATAAACATAGCAACATCACAACAAAATGGATTATGAATGAGACTTCAGAACTGAAATGCTCTTCTTTCTCTCTCTCTCTCTCTCTCTCTCTCTCTCCTTCTCTCTCTCTCTCTCTCTCTCTCTCTCTCTCTCTCTCTCTCTCTCTTTCTCTCTCTCTCTTTCTCTCTCTCTCTCTCTCTCTCTCTCTCTTTCTCTCTCTCTCTCTCTCTCTCTCTCTTTCTTCTACTTCTTCTTCTTCTTCTCTTTCTGTGGTGCTCTCTCTCGCTCTCTCTCTCTCTGTGTGTGTGTGTCTTTCTGTGTGTGTGTGTCTCTCTCTCTCTCTCTCTATCGCATGTATCACCTTTAGGAGCTGTTTCCTTGACGGCAATATTTGTCCGGTCAGGATTGGGCGGGTCGCAACTTTGCAATGCTTATTTGGGCAGACAGAAAGTCAAAGATAAAAGATATTAAGCATTTAATAGATGCCATCAATACTGTTCCATTCACAACTCAATACAATATGCATGTAACACCTACAAGTTTTTATACAAAGTTGCACAATGATGTAATTTCCTTTCAACTTTGTTTGTCTGCCTGTAATTATTTAACTCGTAGTGTTTCATAGTTAAATGTTTTCGAATGAAAATTTTGTGGGATGAATAGTTCTGGTTTACTGTTCAAAGTTCATAGTACACTTAGACAAGACTGCAAACCGTAATAGCGAAAGCACAGAATTCCCGTGCAGTTGTGTCGCAATTCTAGTAACCTGGTTTTTCAGTCTTGGGTTTTGGGTTTGACAGAGCATCGGCACAATAGTGGCCACTTGGTGATTTTCATTATTTTATTTATCTTGCGCCTTACAGCAGGTTATTCTCAGAGCCTGATGACTTAAACCCCCCCCCCCCCAAACACCCCCCCCCCTCCCCTCCCCCCTCCCCCAATTTACGAGGAAAACATGCTTTTAAAGTAGTTAAAAAAGGATGAATTGTTTAAATAATATGTTAAAAATCTTATTGGATTAGCTAATCCTCGTATCGATTAGCTGGTAAATGTAGAGTCAAGCTCTAGATCTAGATAGTTTAGCTGTTAATATAATGATTGCAAAATTAACACCCGCACTTACTGAGACCAATGCAGATTATTCCGAAGACAGCCGCTGTTTTGAAGAGCATCCTGAGAAGCCTGGTCTTATCGGACAAAGAAGGTAGAAACACCCTATTTATGTCCTAGATTCTACGGCACTGTGGGAAAACAAACAATCAGATATGCAGGTTAAGACTGTTTTGCCAGACACTATTTAAGTTGAGATAATTTTGTATTCTTTTAAGCCATTCATCCCCGGTGCCTTTGTGTGCGCGAAACAACCTCGCTTAGCTACATTGGGAAGATCCAGCGAAACAGAAGTGCATTAGGTAAGAAAAATACTCAGCTCTTTTTTTACAAAATTCATACTAGATCTACATTAATTTTGGTTTGAACGCACCGAGACGGACCGACGAACCCAGGTGGCACAGTCCTGTTGCATCCGTCAGGTATGGTCTGGGTTGGTCCAGTCCCGTCCATCTTGTGATATATTGGATGGTCCGTCCGTCTCTATTGTTCTGTCTGGGTCGGTCCTGTTCGGTTGCTCCGGCCAACCCACTTGATCAGTCCACTCCGTCCCACATCCAGTGTGAGGCGGTCCGGCTCTGTCCAGTTTATCCCTCCCTCTTCTCTGGTCCCTCTCTCTTGTCCACTCGCGTCCGTCACTCTTGGTCTTTTCCTGTACTCTTATTATATCCGGTCTGTTACTCTTGTCCTATCCGGTCAGTCAGGTCCACCTCTCTTGTCCTGTCGGTCGTGCCACTTTGTCCCGTCCTGTCCGGTCGATCTTGCCCCCTCTTCCTGTCCAGTCCAGTCGGTCGGTCCCGCGCCTCTTATCAGGTCCAGTTGATTGGTCCTGTCAGTCCTGTCGTGTCCGAGCAGTCCTGTCAGGTCGAGTGCGTCTTGTCCCGTCCCGTCCCCCGGTCCCCTCCGTCCCGGTCCCCTCCGTCCCGGTCCCCTCCGTCCCGGTCCCCTCCGTCCCGGTCCCCTCCGTCCCGTCCCCCTTCGTCCCGTCCCCCGGTCCCCTCCGTCCCGTTCCGTCCTATCCCGTCCCGCGGTCCCCTCCCGTCCCATTTCCCGGTCCCGTCCCGTCCCCCTCCCGTCCCCCCCCCCGTCCCATTCCCGCCCCCCGGTCCCCTCCCGTCCCGTCCCCTCCCCTCCCGTCCCCCTCCCGTCCCGTCCCCCGGTCCCCTCCCGTCCCCCGGTCCCGTCCCGTCCCGTCCCGTCCCGTCCCCCTCCCGTCCCGTCCCCGTCCCGTCCCCTCCCGTCCCCCGGTCCCTCCCGTCCCCCGGTCCCCTCCCGTCCCGTCCCGTCCCCTCCCGTCCCCCGGTCCCCTCCCGTCCCGTCCCGTCCCCTCCCGTCCCCCTCCCGTCCCCCGGTCCCCTCCCGTCCCCCTCCCGTCCCCCGGTCCCGTCCCGTCCCGTCCCGTCCCGTCCCGTCCCGTCCCCTCCCTATAAAATTAGAGGGAACACTGCTCATGTTAGGCCTACATGTTTCTCGATTAGGATTTGGATAAAAACGGCCAAATTTTAATTCAAGTAAAAAGAGTACAGCAACAAGTACCAGCTAATAGACTTTTAGAGTCTTTTCTCTGCAGATGTAATAGTCCCTGTTCACTAGCTGGGTTGAAACTGGGTCCATCGTTCATGTTTCTCAGAAGTCTCTGTGAAAGGCTGGGCGATTCTTGTTGAATCCCCTCTGAGACGAGACTCAGGCGATCACCGAGACAAGACCAACACTGAGACGAGACGAATTTCCGAGCGACGAACTCCGAGACGAGATGAACTTCCAAGAGATGAACTCAGTGACGAACATTTATGCTATGTATTCAGTCTATCGTCTGGCTCCTTTCTAGCACAGTATGGCCGGTTGCCGTGTCGACGTGCTTTCTCCAAACGCCAGATCGAAACTCTGTGAAAGCATTAATAAATAGTGTATCGGCATGAAAAAAAAGTTTCGACTTAGCCTGGGTTTTCATGTGTACGGAAACGGAAACGTCAACGGAAATGTCTAAAACACTTCAAGTACTGAAATAGAATATTTCCGTACGCCATTTCCGTACACATGGAAACTCTTTTTACCACTCGATGAAATTCTGCCTTTTCCGTACACACGAAAACACAGCTTTAGGCACATATTTACTAATTTCGTGATAAGAGAGTAACACCATCTTTTATCTGCCACTTAAGATTCATGTCATACGAACAGTAATCTCGGTGTCAGAATCAAATACGGTAAAAGGGAAATAACCTAATTAATAAAACCTAGAGTGGGATATCAAGATTAAATATGTTGGCCTAAGAGTAAATGCCACCGCATATCAAGATTAAATACGTTGGCCTCAGAGTAAAAACCACTTTTGTGAAAAACCAGAATATCTATTAGAGTGGCCTTAAAGAATTGTCGTCTGCTATGTCAATTGTTAACTTTTAACAAATTAGCATATAGGAAGTTAACAACCAAGTACAGAAATCTTCATATATTGATAATAATAAGAAAAGTAAAAGTAAACATGTATAGTAGTAACTAGTAAAGAGTTAAATAAAATCCGTTGGGGTTTAGATAAAATATTAGCGCCCCAGTTTTAATTTGAAGAGGGGATTAGGTTTTCGCTCCCTTAATGAGCGTTAGAGGGCTGGCCAATGAGGGCCAGCGTAGGAATCGTGATGCAGTGCAAACCGGGCGGGCAGTAATTCTTGTTTCATTCTAGACAGCCCGGCCGCTGTGAAAGGATCAGTGAAGTCCCACTCGAGAGGATTGTTGTTATAATGAACAGCATGGCTGGATGAATATCTTGCCACTAATCCATGGCTCATTGAATATGACACCGCTTTAATCTACTGTTTCTGGCCTTAGCGCCAGAACAATCGTAAGTAAGATCTGACCAAAGCTCGTGATGATTGTGAATAGATCTAGTGAGGCGAAAAGCATGACAGTTATCCAGTAGGAGTCTTGATCACTTGATGGAATACCAGGAGTGCTTGCCGGAGAATGCAAGATGAAAAATATATAGATCTAGCTGTGATTCCTAGAACTGCAACTCGTATTAATGTGTGAATCATATATAATTGTAATTGAATTGTCTGGGTGAGGCTGGGAGTTGCCAGCCCATCCTTGATCTACATTTAACTGTGCCGACGTCACTTCGACGGGCAAGACCTAGACCTATAAATTTGAATCTAAATATCTGAGATGACCTTGTGCCTCCAGAGATTGTACTAGATCTAGTATATTGATTGCCATACAATAAGCAGACCAGATTTTAGAGATATATAATTATTATTTAGATAATTAGCGAGAACAGAAGTTTAAATGATTTTATAGGAAACCCTAGAGCTAGACTTGTAATGACGTATTTTTTGAGTATGAAATTGATGCTGCTGATATTTATCATTACTACATATTATATCTCTAGTCGAAATTGTTAGTAAACTTAACATAAATAAAATGTGGCCCTGCAGGCCCTATTGTTGAATTTAACCCATTTTGTTTCTTAGTAATTGGCATGATATGGAAGTTAGGGTTAAAATTAATACCTCTCAATTAGAAATGTGCAGTCGAACAAACACATACACAACATTATAACACCAGCAATGATAACAAGTAAATCCCATTCGTAACACTCGGGCTGCTGTAATGTCCATTCAACTTGCCTAAGCCACTCTGGCATACTCGCTTACCTGGCATGTTATTATTGTTATGGTTACCACAACGGGAGTTTCTATAAATAAAGAAAGCACTACGAAATCTGCTATGGCTGCCTCCTGAGTCCGTTATTGCAAGCCTGTCCATGTCTAATGTTAATACAACGTCTTAGACATTATATTGGCGACGAGGATGCCCGAATATCACAATATAAAGTGGTAGAATCTTTCTTTCAACGTTTCTAGCTGTTTAAAGTACCGTAATTGAACTAGATGTAGATCTAGTGACGAGTGTGTCGAGCTATCCACAAAGCGCTGGGTAGGCCTCTATACGTGGTTAAAGCGACTACGGACAGCCTTTCCTACGACTACGTTTTTAGGTCAACAAAAGAAGAAGATATTCATAGATCTACAGTGACATCTGTCCTCAGACTAAAAAAACAAAGTATGGCTAATGCACTGCCGCATTTCCCTCCTTTTAAAGTTAGGGAAGATGAACTATCAGCTGGAACCAGGTGGAAGAAGTGGCTCTCCAAATTTGAGAACCTAATCGTAGCTATGGACATTTCATCCGAAGAGCGTAAACAAGCCCTTTTGATGCACTATGGCGGTGATGAGGTATTTGACCTAGTAGAAACCTTCACGCCGGAAAGCAAAGAGTCATACACTTCGTTGAAAAGGGAGCTGGAAACATACTTCACACCAAGAGTCAACACCACGTTTGAAGCATTCAAACTGAGGGAAATGAAACAACTGCCTTCAGAAAACGTAGACCAGTTTCATGTCAGGCTGAGAACCCAGGCAGCACTCTGTTCCTTCACAGATGTGGACAGAGAGATTTTAGCGCAGCTCATCGAAGGCATCATCTCATCGAAACTGCGAAAAAAAGCCCTGCGCGATCGGCTAACACTCAATCAGCTGATTGCAGAAGCAAGAAACGATGAGTTAACAGAACAACAGACACGACAAATTGAGTCTGCAGCTGACTCAGCGTGTGCTGTGGGTGGGAAAGGTGCACACACAAAGAGAGGGCCGCCCAAGGAGAAATGGAAATTGAACTACAACAACATTAACAAAGCACCTGCTGCTAAACACCAGAGATGCAGAAATTGTGGAGGAATATTCCCACACCCACCATCCAAACCATGCCCTGCCAAAGGTAAGACGTGCATTGCATGCAACAAAACAAACCATTTTGCTAAGGTATGCCGTTCCTCAAAGAAAGTTTACGCACCAGTAAATCACGTGGCAAATGACAGCGACAGCGACGGTGTGTTCACCATAAAAACATCAAAAAAACTACCCCGGACAGTAGTATCGCTGTACGACCAGGATATTGATGTCATCGTGGACACAGGAGCGTCAGTGAATGTCCTCACAAAGAAAACATACGAGAAACTGAGACCAAAGCCAAAACTCGAGCCCAGCTCTACACCCATTTATGGGTACAATACTACAGACAGGCTTCCTGTGATGGGTTCCTTTACCTCCAAGGTATTTCACAAGCAGAAACAGCGACGAACAGATGCAAAGTTTTACGTGGTTGAAACTTTGGACCGATCATGTCGAAACCTTCTCTCTGGCGCAACGTCTGAGGATCTTGGCATAATTTCGTTTGCCCTCAACCTTCATATACCAGAGGACCTGTATGAAGGATTTGGAAAGATCAAAGGCATCAATGTCAAGCTGCACATTGACAACCAAGTGCCCCCAAAAGCTCAGACATACCGCAGAACCCCATATCATGTGCGGAGGGACGTTGAAAAGGAACTTCACCGTCTTGAACGAGAGGACATCATCGAAGCTGTTGATGGACCCACACCATGGGTTAGTCCCATCGTCGTTGTTCCCAAAAAGTCTGGCGGAGTTAGACTTTGCATTGACATGCGAGAAGCTAACAAGGCAATCAAGCGAGAGCGACATCCCATGCCAACGATTGAGGACATGATAAATGATCTAAACGGATCAACCGTCTTCAGCCGCATTGACTTGAAACAAGCTTTTCACCAATTAGAGCTGGACAAGGAAAGCAGGTTCATCACAACTTTTTCCACCCATGTCGGACTAAGACGCTTTAAGAGACTCATGTTTGGAGTGAACGCTGCTCCAGAAATGTTCCAACAAGCTCTCAGTGGCATTCTTCATGACATCCCCGGCGTCACACACTTCATAGACGATATAATTGTCCATGGCAAGAACAAAGCAGAACACGATGAAAGCCTCAGAGAAACACTCGCCCGGCTCCGACAAAGAGGGGCAAAGCTGAACAAAGAAAAATGTTTGTTTGGTGTCCATCAACTATCGTTCTTGGGGCACATATTTGGACAAGACGGCATGTCACCAGAGCCTCAAAAGGTCAAAGCTGTCACCAACGCAGCGCCTCCAGCTTCAGTGTCAGAGCTACGATCGTTTCTTGGTATGACCCAGTTTGTGTCGAGGTACATAGACGGGTATGCTACCATCACTGAACCCCTCAGGAGACTCACCAGGAAGTCACAGGCGTGGACATGGGGAAAAGCTCAAGAAAAAGCCTTCAACACTCTGAAGGAAGCACTCACCAAGGTCGGAGTAATGGCATATTTTGACCCCCAAAAACACACGGAGATCATAGTCGACGCATCTCCGTGCGGTCTTGGTGCCATGTTGACTCAACAGGGGAGAGTCATTTGCTATGCCAGCCGTGCTCTAACAGATGTTGAGAGTCGCTACAGCCAAACAGAGGGAGAGATGCTGGTTGTGGTATACGGCGTTGAGAAGTTCCACATCTACCTGTATGGTTCTACTTTCACCGTCACCACAGACCACAAGCCTCTTTTGGGCATCATCCGCAGCAGCAAACCATGTTCAGCACGGATGGATCGCTGGAGATTACGCCTCATGCCGTATGAGTTCACCCTTAAGTACAGCCCAGGCCGAGATGAGGCTAACCCAGCAGATTACCTCTCTCGTCACCCATCCACGAAACCAAGCAGAGACAAAGACGGGGAGAACTTCATTCGTTACGTGACAAACGCATCGATTCCTCATGCCCTCACACTCAACGAGGTCAAAGAAGCTACAAGCCATGATGAACAGCTACAAAACGTCATGACCGCCATCATGTCTGGAAAATGGAACGCCAAATCTGTAGCGCCCTTCAAGCAGTTGAAGGATGAATTCTCGGTCCATGATGGAGTTGTCCTTAGGCAGAGCCGAGTTGTCGTCCCAGCAAGTTTACAGAAGCAAGTCATCAATGTCACGAGCAGAGTTAGGGTCTTGGGGATGTTACGACTGCACGAGAGGCAGCTAACTCACACTCGGACACAACCACACAAGAAAAGTATTAAATAACTAGAGCGTATATATGTCAGGCCGGTCAGGCCATAGTTTACATAAATATTAATAACAAAACAAAAGACAATAGAGGTATATATTCAAACCAAAAAAACTCTAATTAATAACTTAACCAATGATATTCATGTAACTATGGAGGTACTGCAATCAATAGCAAATAGGTATATTATACGAAACTAGATATCAATTTAAAGTGACAGTTGAGTCGCCACTGGCCAGTCGCCAGGCAAACTCTCCATAAATCATAGGGGCTTAAATGTTAGGAGAGCCCAGTACGTTCAAAGCCTACAGAAGCACTCTTCGGCTTGTAGGTAATTTAAGCCGTTGCCAAAAGACTATATTTTATGCACAATCACTCTTCAATTCATCAACAATGTGCTATATTATTCTAACCATACTATGGCAATAGATCTATGATACAGGACACTCGTGGTCGAGTGCCAGCTGGGGTTTCCTTAGTCTTCCTATGAGGCTGTAGTTCTCTCCCTATCTCCGATCTCTATTATGCTTGAACAAATAAAATATATTACCATTGCTCACGCCTACTGGTAGGCGCGAACATCAAAATAGCGCAGCGTGGGCTTTCAAAGGTCAGCCCACTCAGACCTTTCTTTCTAGAGCTCAGTCAGTCCGTTAGCAAGGACTTCTTGTCTTCAAAGCACACAGTTCAGGTACTGGTCGACCGGAGATACTTCACGACACGATGCTTCTGCTCGCCTGTATTCACCAAATCTGAACGTTACACGATGTTTTATACTATCTAACTACCCAGCGTGCTAGTCCGCTGGCCCAATTAGTTCAGCTATCTCATAGGTCGAAACCTCCCACCATTTTAATTGTAGTAATACGTCTGCACTATTCTACCAGCCAGTTAACGTGCAAAAACTTGTCTAGTCATACTTAACAATGTCAACTATCCCCACCTTGTTTCACCCCTACTCCATTACTTATTAATCACGAACATTAAAACCGACAAGCGTGAATCTAACCGTTTAACTTTACATTTATTTACTCACCAACTATAATTTGGCGAGGACCGTTCAAGGCCACCAGCCAATTTCTCATGGCCCTGGTAAACAACAACAACTCACTCTCTGCGTGAGTTTTAACAACATCCGAATCATGACAATCAAGCTAGCACATGCATCTCATCAAGGGGTTGTAAAAACGAAACAACTCATTCGTGAGAAGGTCTGGTTCCCGCGCATTGACAAGATGGTTGAGGACCATCTAAAAGGATGCATTCCCTGTCAATCATCCACCACCAGTCCCAAACAACGTGACCCACTTCAGATGACACCACTACCCAAGCGTCCATGGGACGAGTTATCCATTGACTTTGCAGGCCCATTCCCTACGGGAGAATATCTCCTCATCGTCATTGATGACTACAGCCGTTTTCCTGAGGTGGAAATCATCAGTTCAACATCAGCACGTGTGGTGACACCGAAACTTAACCAGATATTCGCAAGATTCGGAACTCCCAGTGTCTTGAAGTCAGACAACGGTGCTCCATTTAATGGAGAAGACTTTTCATCTTTTGCTAGGAAGCTGGGCTTCCACCATCGCAAGGTTTCGC